>JASDDO010000008.1:356257826-356857826 GCA_030015575.1 Agapanthus africanus
TTTCCGTTTCTATTGGGGAAAAACATATCAACCGTGCTCTACTAGACCTTGGCGCTAGTATTAACTTGCTTCCATATTCTGTTTATGAGCAACTAGGGATCGGAGAGTTGAAGCCAACCAATTGCACTCTCCAGATGGCTGACCGATCAATCACCAAACCTAGGGGTGAACTGGAGGATGTGTTAATAAAAATCGGAGAATTTATATTCCCGGTAGATTTTATTGTAATTGATATACAGCCTGTAGCGAACCCACGGAATCAAATTCCGGTGATTTTAGGTCGCCCCTTTTTGGCCACTTCCAACGCAATAATCAACTGTCGTAATGGTTCTATGACCCTATCTTTCGGGAATAGGTCAATAGAACTGAACATTTACAAGTTGGTAAGTGTACCCTCCGAACCTACTGCTCAGGTATGTTCTGTCGACTTAATGGATGTCGACAGCAGCGAATTTGATGATCCTCTTCATATTGATCTTGACTCTTTTCATACGTTATTGTTTGACCCAACTATGTATCATAAACATACAGACTCTTCCACCGAGATGTCCGGGTCAACAAATAACACTGATTATGAACTGCTTTTAGAGTCTGAAGATCACCCCGCATTTTGTGATGACATTATTCATCGGGGTATTAATGGAACTTTTGAGGAGATCTTCGCTGATGAACTCGCATTTTTAAATGACACGGGTGTTGAGATGAATCATCTCCCAATCAATGAAATTGAACCTCCACCCCTTTTTCTGACTTGTAAAAATAATGCGAGTAATCCATCACATTCACTGCATCGTCTCTCCAAAATAAGACGCACACACACTCTCTTCCACCACTTAACCTTTCCCCACTTCTTCTTCCACCAACCAGAGTATTGCATTGATAAATTTTTTGAATGATTGGTGTTAACATTCGGTCTTTGCAAAGCTTGGCATCGACCAATGATTTTTGACCCCCACTTGTGATTTTCAAAGCTTAACATTGCATAACTCAAGTTTTGGGGGGTACATTATCTGGCTCCTGAAAAGAAAATTTTTACAAAATGATGAGCCAAAAATAAGTTTGGGGGAGGATCTTCACTTAAATATTTTGCCCCCACTAATAAATTCCTCCCAAGCTTACAGGTTTTTCGAGATTTAGCGGAAGGCAACAGTGAGGACACTGTTGAAAACAAGTTCGGGGGAGGTTTGTGTTTATTTTCACATCATTTGCATATCATTTGCATAAGCACAAAACATTTTTTTCAAAACCTATAAAAATTTAAAAATTTTCAAAATATAAAAATATTTTTGTACATAAATAAGATAATAAAAGTTTAGATAATGAAAAATTATATCCATGAGATTAGAAAAATTTAAGAAAACCAAGAAAATTAGAAGTTTTCTTATACGAACTAGTAATAAGTAGTTATGAGCCGTTGTCCCAAGGGTTAGTAAGATGAAGGACGTCACTAATCTGAGGATAAAAATAAGTCTGAAAAATAGTTTCTATTCTGGAAAGCCAAACATTTTGAACGTTGATACCCTGCTATTCGCACTTACACACGTCTTAAAGCCTGGGATAGTAGAGGATACCTTGAAATGCTCTTGTCTTAAAGCCAAAAGTATGAAGGAAATAAAAAGAAAAAAAATGAAAATGAATAAAATATAAAGTGGTGAGAAAAATGAACACTGGTTTTGTTATCACCAAGGGCAATAAAAAATGTATAGCGAGGGCGCCTCTTCACCTAGTGCCCTAAGGCCAACTGGTCTGGGAGTCACTGCTATGCCTGAGGTGGTGCAAGACGAGGAAAATACACCAAGTAAGCAAGCACAGGAGTAATCGGTCGGTTAGTACCTCAAGAAGTATTAACGGTCGCATGAAAGTGTGTGAGCAATCTCATCTAAATATTCATTAATTAAAAAGTACTGAGGCTGATGGGCAAGAGTATGATAGCTTGAATTGAATTCTCCGGGTGTAGGGATGTCTTTACACACACGCAGGGTTATATGATCGATGTTTGGAAAACAGATAGGAATGAAGAATAAGACGATGTTTTATTGAGGGAGGACGTGATTTCTGACATCTTTTCATGACCATTAAGATAGGGCTCATGACAACCGAAAAGCTAGCTTAGTTGGAAACCCTAATTTTCAAAGTCTTTCTTTTACAATTCTTGTCTTTAAATGTAATATTCATGATCTTCCTTTTATTATTGGGTTTTGTGGGTGCAATCCGCTGAAAACCCTCAGGAGACAACACTCCTCCTACTAGGGACACCTAGAGGTTTAAAGGCTTGTTGCACGTGCTCAGTGCAATCGTGTTGCCTACGAAAGTGTGCTAGTTAGTTTTTCTCTTTCTTTATTTTCTCATTCTTTTTAATAAAACATTCGCTCGAGACGATCGAAATTAAGTTTGGGGGTATTTGATCAGTCGAAAATAATGTATTTTTAACACGGCAATTTCCCTAACATTTGCACTCATTTAGAAGTGTTCGGTATTCATATTTCACATATTAGCAAATCAGTCGTAAAATACCAGATTGCATGTATTAGACTTTTAAACCGACACTTTAAGGGAAATTGACCGCATTTCATGGCATCGCATCATCTCTGTATTTGCGCAACACTTGTCTTGAGTCTGTGCAGGAAAATCCGGAAGAAAAGCCAGAATTATTATTTTTACTGATCAAACATTACGCCAACTCAAAGATCTGAGATCCGGTAGCATTTCAGAAGGAGATATTAAATTCAACATATACAATAAAGGCCCATACATCAGCCCAAGCAAGTACCAGAGAGCCAGAGCCATGAAGACTCCAAAGCGCCGCGGATCCGCGGCGGGAGCTTGCTTGTGCCGCGGATCCGCCGCGCTTCTGCCACGTCATCGCTTTATTTTCAGTGCAAGATTCTTATCTCAGTGGCCACATTCCTTTCTGATATGTCAAATTCCAGAAAACCCTCGAAGCTAGTGCCAGATCAGCAAAGATCATTAAGCAAGGCTAATCCTAATTAAGCTCCTAACTAACCTCTTCTAGAAGCTCCCTCCTAACTAATCACATCTAGAAGTTTCTCCCCTAACTAACTTTTGGAGGGAAATTCAAATTTCCTCAACAAACTTTAGGAGGGAAACTTAGAATTTGAAATCCTAGATCTAGGGTTTAGATGTCTATAAATAGGAACCTAGACCTAGGATTAAAGGCTAATCAATTTTTAGGGAATTAATCATTAGTTGTTAATCTTTTAGTTAGCTAGTTCATTCCCTCTTTCATCATCTTCTTCCACAAGTCTAGTGACAAGGCTTGTGCGAAACCCTAACCCTAATTCCACTCCAAATTCAAGATCTTGAGTACCAAATCAAGTGAGAAGCCTTCAACGTTTTAGGAGACGAGCCGATCTTCAATCGGGCAAGTGATCCAAGCCGATTCGCGACCCACGGAGACGAGCGAAGCCAAATCGACGATCAAGTTCTTCCTCTTGTAGTTCTTGAGCGATTGTAACGAAATTGTTGATATAAATAAAAGGTGAAATTCTTTTATCTTGCTCTCTTTAAATTCTTGCATCATGATTCGATCTCAATTTGTAATTGTAGTTCTTGTTGTGATGTTTGAGTAAAACTCCGCTCGTCGAGGAGTCGAGACGATTGTAGAATGATGATGTAACAAATCTAAATACGATTTTTAAGTCCTACGAGTTTTGTAAACCCTAGCAAGTTCAAGAATCGATGACTTAGTTTCGTAGCGATGCTTTCTTGATTGTTATCGCTCGAAATTAGGGATCTACGATCGTTTCTTGAATTTACTAGAGCCTAGAATGTGAATGATATCGACGAAAGAACAAGGGATAAGATGAAACCCTAGTTTCACAAGAAATCCCTAATTCTCGATTGATCATCATCGATCTAGTATCAATTCATCTAAGGATAAGAATACGTAATTGTAAGATTACATCACATCTATAGATCCGATCGATTCCTACGAGCCTCATTTCGATTCTTGATATTTGGTTTGAAAAAATCAACAAACTATCAATTCTTGATTCTATCTTTTTCTTGTTATTAGATCTATCTTTTTCTAATTCTTGAACTTTAATTTCAAATCATGAATTGTTTTCTTTTCTTTTCATTAAAGTTTCGACTCATCTAATTCAAAAGACGAACGATTACACTGTCCCTGTGGACGATCCGCACTCGCTTACAATCTACAATCCGACACCGTAGTTGATTGCGGTCAAATAATTTTTGGTTGTGATTTCTTTACTATTTTCTACATACACAACGGAAAATCATTCAATCAATACACCCACGACTAGGGACATTAAAGGATGAACTTATGCACTACCATGTCCCCACTAGTATGAACTGCATCATAATCGTGGTAGTCAAATACACATCCTAAGGGCTTTACCAACATGTAACAGAGAGACAATCAGTGTACATGTTAAGATAAAGAGTAACCAGATAGCATACTATCATATCGAGCAAGAAAGTCCTCCCTATATTTATCCAAGCCTCCATTACAATATACATCTCATGTATAGTAATGGCCTCTAAGGTATACATATAACTAACATGACCTAGTCTACAATGCCACAAGAAGGCGTCGTTCATTCATGAACTTTTCCTCTTGTGTGTGTTCAGTACGTTTAGAACTGTGGTTTGATTCAGAATGTATAAACCGTTACATAAGGTACGAAACCCAATCAACACTTGATTTAGGAAAATGTTTATAACATTGTTCATAACATTTTTCTCTACTACAAAATTATATCCTTCTTTATCTAATAAAGAAATTGATATTAAATTGCACAACATTTTTGGTACGTAATAACAGTCGTTCAGAACCAATGTATTACCTTCAGGTAATACTAGGTGATATTCGCCAACTGCTTTGGCTGCAATCATTGCACCATTCCCTACTCGGAGAGAATGATCACCTTTTCCCAGTTCTCTACCTTTTTTGTCCCATATAACATATTACAAATGTGGGATCATGATCCAGTATCCAATACCCAGGACTTAGAGCATACTGAGAAACAGTTTTCTGTAACGAACACACCCGAAGAAGATGCATCAACATGATCATTCCTCGTTCGGGTGGCATGGGAATCCTGATATTTGCATATTCCTTGCTCAGACTTATGACAATCATAAGATAGAGTGGAACCAACAATCCCCAGCTCAGTATAATAAGTGGGTTCGGTCAATACGTCCATATTATTATCTTGATTAAAGCGTGTCATGATTGCTACCTGGAGAGAGAGAGAAGAAAACACTTTAGCGTGTGCTCTTGCAAGATTAGATTGGTTATTATCTTATCTAATCAGGATGGCTTCCACTGTTTTTATCAAATATTCCTTCAAACACTAAAAGGTAAGACTAGCCGGGATTAATTACACTCTACAAGTTCGCCAATCGTTCATCCAGGCAGGTATTAGTACTCCGAGGGATTCTCCCTATACTTTCGCATGGAACTAATTAAATAAGCTCATTTCCACAGGGGCATAACCCCGTTAATACCTTTCTTAGACACCTACTGGATTAGCTAATTGTAAAGTGCAAAACTATCCCAGGAGTAACTCTTACTCGCAGCGGGTATCGGGTTCCAAAGAAGGTATGCAATCTCATTGCAAATTTCAACACTTGAAATTCCCAATATCTGTTTTTGCCCCTAGAGTCATATGACCTTGATGGAGGCTAACAAACCATAGGCCGCTAGTCAAGTTCACGACTACCCTAATCCAATCACATCATATGGTTGCAGATAAGCACTAATTAGCTACCGCACACTACGCCTTGACGGAGGCCAACAAACATAGCATGAATATTAAATAGTCCTTATCTGAAATTACGGAGGGCTACGACAGGTTTTTAAGAAAACCTTTTGCGTAATGAACTTGATATCGTCATAGAATCGAGTGATTTGAAAAGGAGTGGTTTAAGCTCCGTTTTTTAAAATCAAATAGTTTTCAAAACAAACTGAGTGGATTGTAGCATTTTCTAGCTTTTGCTAAAGTGGTCATTCCCGGTGAAGGGATCTCGGCTCTTTCCTCATCGAATGAGGTGCTGGATATTCATAATGAATACCACTATGCAAAGCAAAAACTAGAGCTACCTTTTTGAAAATTTGATTCTACAAGATCTTTTGATTTATTTTCTTTTCATTATCCTCATTAATGAAGTCCCATCTTTTATGTTTTCTAAACATCACAGATAAAGAAAAGAAAATACAACGTACGCTTATGCCATCCGCATTCGCTACGGGGCCCCGCCATTCACCGTTAGGTTACTTAACTACCGGCAGAGCGGGGGCTGGACTAGCACGGGTGCAAAACATAAGCAATGTTTATTGTATATCATATATATAATATAAAGCATTTGTCTCACGCAGTTATATGATCTCATCACAGAACATTGCGGCAGAAGTCAATATATGAAATATAGGATATATTAGGAGGTCTGTGTTTTAAATTTAGCCAGTAATGAAAAACACGGATTCCACGGTCGTGATGAATAGCCAAACCCACATCCCTAGACCCCTACGAGAGCGGAAAGCAACCCAGCCAATTCTAAAGTTAGGAGACCCGGTCTCGACTCCTCGAGATGGTCTCCCACTGGACTCTGGAACCCGGTTACTTGTGCTCCCCGTCTTGGATCTATCCTAATCCGGAAAAATAAATAATATACATCAATGGTGACATCATCCTCAACCCAGAAGTGTCCCAATAAAAGAATATTACATACAATTTTTATTTGAATGAAATTAGAAAAACTCTCATCTCACGCAAAAAAACCCGGCTATTCAATCATGACGATCCAATATAACATATCACAGCAACACATAACATCACATGTCATCAACGTAAGTAAATATGCGTATCCCGAAAGTCGTTGACGTATAGCAACAAAATCGGCGATACACTACATATTACACTTACGGTCGCAGAAAAGAAAAGAAAACTACAATAATTAGAATCTGCAACACCGTAGACATCATAAAGCCGAAATATCTCATACTTCGGATTTCATGCCTAACATAATAAACCTTGCATTTTAGTCTCAAATTGAAAGCACTTTTCAATAACCAGTCGGGTAATTCAAGAAGATTCCTGACAACCTAATCGAATGCTCGTCGGAAACATTAGTAGATGGCCGCACCCCTGATGCCTTCAACGAAGTGCACTCAGGCGGAATACCGTGGCCACGAGCACCTGAGAGGATTCTTTTGGCAACAGGGTTCTCCTACAGTCACTTGGTCGAGGCTATGGGGCGTGGCTATCTAGTAGTGTTACCCGGCGAGTGTTCGCGTACTATACGAGATTGCGACGGAGTTTTGATCCGAATCGAAACTCCATGGCAATCTATCGAATGAGACTAAATTTCTAGATTTACAATATATATTAACTAGTTTTCACAAAACTAATTATTTTGGATTCCAAATATTGTATCACATATCAATATATACTAGACGATGTTAAACATTTCGATCGATTCATCAAACACCCACAAATTCTAGAGACCTAAACAACTTGAGCCTCACTAAAAATACCCAGGATGTGCAAAATAGAAAAATGGAGCAGCACAAGAAATATAAAACCTCAACTCCTTGAAAGTGCGGCGGAACCGCGGCCAAACAGGGGTTTGTGCCGCGATTCCGCGGTGGTTCAGAAGACTTAGGGTTTCGTTTTTCTTGTGGCTCCATTTAAAACCCTCCATGATTTTCTGAATATTTTTAAACTTAAAAATTCCGACTTTTGAAAAAATTTATAGAAACTTGGGAAATGTGGGTCTCGATGTTCGATCGAACACTTTAACGTCGTCTAGGGCACTCCTAATGCTCTAGATTGGCTTTGATACCATGAAAATGTTTCTTAGCACCTCTACTTGATTTCTACATGCATCAAGTATGCAATTTTAAAAAATTTAGAGGTCTAAACTACACTAACCTAGAATTGAACTAGAGAATTAGGGTTTCTAATGCATGTTAACAACTTTACACTAAGTGATAGAGGATACAACCTTTGTAGACCTGTCCTTCACTTCTAAAGCTTCAAGTAGTAGTCCCTTAGCTCCAAGTAATGGTCTCTCGAACTCTTCGTAGGCTCCACTTGGCGAAAGGAACAAGCTTGCTTAAATATTTTCGAGGCCGAAGATGATCCACCTTGAGGAATCTCTAACTCAAGCTACCTCTTCACTAACTAAGGAATTAGTGAAGCAAACAATCTACACTAATGGGCTAGATGAGAGTAGGTTGATGAAGTAGGAATTTTTCTCACTTTAGAATTCTCTCTGTCTTTTTCTTTTATCATCTCACTCAAAGCTAGAGAGCAAAAATGAGATGAAGAAGAAGAACTTGTGTTGAACTAGGGTGAGGAAAATATCTCATAGATGTTTTATAGAGAGTTAACCATGGCTAAAGATAATGGTTGGGTTATAAAATATCTAGAGTAAAACAAAATTAGTAGAATTAGTCAAGGCTTCTGCATGCTTCCACAAGCATCCAAGCCATGTCAATTTCCATCTAATTTTGAATTACTCTTAATAAATAAACCCCTAATTATCTTAAGCTTGGTGTGAGTCTCATACACCCATGTCCAATGTATCATCCACCATGACACAATATGTAAATACATTTAAATATATATCACATATATATTAAATGCATGAAAAAGAGAAGAAAATATTTAGTGAGCAATATTAGTTAATATATCAAATATATTAAATTATATTAAATTATTAAATCAACACTTGATTTAATAATCCAGCTATATCACATATAACCGACTAATATCATTTCTATGTATATCAAATATACATATAACAAATCATTGAATCAACACGTGATTCAATAATCCGGTTATATCATATATAACCTATATCGTGAGATTAGAATACGGTATCACATACACGTATTTAATCTCGGACCCGCACATATCATATATGTGCCCTACTTCGTTTTGCTTGAGCTAGGAAACCTCTGTGTGGGACTCTAAAAACTCGTCAATACGCCAGCAGTAGGTAATGATCACATCAGTCACCCACAAGCCGTCAGCAGTACTAGCTGGACATAACGGCTACCCAGGTATTGAGCGAATAGAAGATCAACAAGCAAGCTTGTCCAAACTCCCCGCAAAGCCTATAAGCAACACTACCATACAGTCCGGTCTCTTTGTTTGATATATCGCATATCGAGTCTAGTGGTGGTAAACGTAAGAGCCCGGTAACTTGATAAGTCATGCTGATGTGAGGCTCATAACATATTGAGAAACTACTGATAACACTTACCAGTAAATCTCAGCAACCCTGGCCATGGACTTTCTTTTATAGCCAATCGAGCAAAGCGCAACAACAACTCCCAATACCGAGAGAGATGAAACCCCTCCTATAGATCATTGCCTCCATGTGACTCGGGACTGTACCCAAAATCCACCTGTTTGCATGATTCCTTTGAGCCGTGGCAGGGAGGAACTCAAAGCACGGTGGGAACCACACAATACTCTATGACGATCTTGGGTCTACAGACTAACCTATACCGGTGTTACCAGAGAAATGCTATCTGACGATAGGTATAATATCATCTAGGAGTTCTCGGCGGGGACTGTTCTGTGTATCCATTCTCCAATGAGCACATGTGTACACTCTTTGATGTCAAACACGAATGGATGTGGGATAATCCATCGCTCCATACAGGGTCAAGAAACATACACACAAGTCTACTATAGAATATCGATGCCCTGTCTCGATACTCCCTCTACTAGGAACAATTAAAGGATATGCTTACGGACTACCCTGGCCCCACTAGTATGATATGCATCATGGTCCTGATAGTCAAGCCAACATCCTAAGGGCTTTATCAACATATATCAGAGAGAGACAGTATAATAATACTAGTATGCATGTTAAGATAAAGAGCAACCAGATAGCATATTATCTTGTCGAGCAGGAAAGTCCTCTCTATATATGTCCAAACATCCACTATAATATACAATCATGTACAATAATGGCCTCTATGGCATACATATAACTAACAGAATAGTGTGTACGTTTCTTGGCCCTGTAGGGGGCGATGGTTGATCCCATAACCATTGTTGTTTGACATCAAAGATTGTACACTGGTGCTCATTAGAGAATAGTTACACCGAACAGGACTCGCCGAGAACTTCTAGATGGTTCCATACCTATCGTCAGATAGCAGTTCTTTGGTGACACTGGTACAGGTTAGTCTGTAGACCCGAGATCATCATAGTGTCTTGTATGGCTCCCACTGTGCTTTGATTTCCTCCCTACCACGGCCCAAAGGAGGCGTGCAAACAGATGGATTTTGGGTACAATCCCGAATCATATGGAGGCAGTGAGCGATAGGAGAGGTTTCGTCTCTTCCGGTATAGGGAGTTGATGTTGCGCTATGCTCAATTGGCTATAACAGTAAGTCCCTAGCCAGAAATGATGAGATTTACTAGTAGGTGTTATCAGTAGTTTCTCGAACCGTTATGAGCCATATATCGGCATGACTTATCAAGTTACTGGGGTCTGACGATACCACCCATAGACTTGATATGCGACATATCAGACGAAGAGACCGGACAATATGATAAATGTTACTTATAGGATGCATGGGATTTTGGACAAGCTTACTTGTTGATCTTCTAATCGCTCAATACCTGGGTAGCCATTACGTCCAGCTAGTACCGCTGGCGGCTTGTGGGTAACTAATGTGATCATTAACTACTGCTGGCATATTGACGAGTCTTTAGAGTCCTACACAGAGGTTTCCTAGCTCAAGCGAAACGAAGTAGGGCACATATGCCGATATGTGTGGGAGCCTGATTAAATACGAGTATGTGATACCATATTCTAATCTAGCGACATTTGATATCGGTTAGGTTATATGTGATATAACCGGATTTTTGAATCAAGTGTTGATTTGATAATGTGATATACAGATAAATGATATTGGTTGGTTATATATGATATAACTGGATTATTAAATCAAGTATTGATTTAATAATTTGATATATATTTATATTTGATTTAATTATATATTAACTAATGTTAAGCACACTAATTATTTTCTTTTCTTTATATATATATATATATATATATGAAGCATGGATTTTCTATTTTGAGAAAATAGATTATGAGGTGGAAAATAGGAGATATTTTGGGCATGGGTGTGAGGCATGGCTCATTCATTTCATTATTAGTTTGGCTTTACTATTGAAGCATAGTAGCTATTTTATATTGAGAGACATTCCATACTTCAATGAGTGGGGGTTTTATTTGAGCCATTCTTCATTATTCGCTCATATTAGTTCATCGCCTTAGTTCATTCTCTAGCTCTCTCATTTTCCTTCTTCTTCCTCCTCCTCCTCCTCCAAGCCCTAATCCTCACATGTGATGTGAACCATAGGGTTTTGGATAAATCCTAAGTGAGCTTAGAACCCCTACTTCATCATTCTACTTTAGATTAGCAATTTGAATTAGGGTGTTTCTTTCATTAATGAAAGATTAGTGAAGAGGTAGCTTGAATTAGAGGAGCTTCGGGTGGATCATCTTCGACATGAAGATCACGAAGGAAACTTGTTCATTCTTCAAGTGGAGCCTAGAGGAGTCGTAGGGACTACTACCTGGAGCTATAGAAGTGAAGGACACGGTCTACAAAGTTTGTAATCTCCATCACATAGTCTAGTTCTTATGATATCATACTATAAACCCTAATATTCTAGTTAGATTCTAGGTTAGTATAGCTTAGCACCAAGAAATTTTTAAAATTGCATGCTTGATGCCGATGTAAACCTTGCGGTAGTGCTAGGATACACTTTCACCATGAACCTCCGAAGTCTAACATACAAACTCTTAGCATGTCCTCCAGAATCTGAATTATTCGCTCGGACTGTCCGTCCATTTGTAGATGATAATCCATGCTGAAATTCAGACTAGTTTCCAGAATACCTTGCAGACTTTTCCAGAATTGTGATCGGAATCTTGTATCTTGATCAGAGACAATGCAAACAGGTACTCCATGTAATCTCACGATCTCTTGCATGAGTTCATGGGTATCAAATATAGTATGCCTTGAAGGTTTAAATCTTACTTTTATGCTTACTTCCTTGTATTTTTTTGCTAATGTCTCGAATGATTGGCCAACTCGAAATGGAATAAAGTGAGCCGACTTTGTGAGTCGATCCACAATAACCCATATTGTGTCGTTACCCTTCGAGCTGCGAGGAAGGGCAGTCACGAAGTCCATGGTAATGTGCTGCCATTTCCATTCTGGGATTTTGTTGGCTGAAATAGACCAGCAGTTCTGTGATGTTCAGCCTTCACTTGCTGACATACCAAATACTTGGCTATGCTCCTTGCTACTTCGCGCTTCATTCCATGCTACCAGTAGTGTTGCCATAGATCCTTGTACATCTTTGTACCACTGGGATGTACAGAATAAGGAGAGCTATGAGATTCTTTCATCAACTCTTCGCGAACTGGGCCGTTTGGTACACATAATCGACTTCCACACCGCAAGGATCCATCTTCATGGATGATGAAGTCAGTTCGAAATGCACTTTCTACTTGTTCTCAGATCTTTTATAGCTTGGCATCATTTGTTTGAGCTGCTTTGATCTGATTGACAAGAGTGGACTGAACTTGTAAGTTCATCAAATATGAAGCGTTACCTGGCATAACTACTTCGATTGCCAATCCGTGCAATTCTTGCTGTAGCTTCCACTAAGGGGTGAGGTTCATTGCTAATGGCTGGGGGCTAAGTGCATCAGGAACTACGTTCACCTTCCCAAGATGATACTGTAGGTTGATGTCGAAGTCTGCCATGAGTTCTAGCCGTCTTCTCTGCCGCATGTTTAATTCCTTCTGAGTAAATACATACTTCAGACTCTTGTGGTCAGTGTATATATCCACTCGTTCTCCCAGGAGGTAATAGTGGCGCCAAATCTTAAGTGCGAAGATAACGACTGCTAACTCCAGATCATGTGTTGGATAATTACGCTCGTGTACCTTTAGTTGTCTTGATGCAAAAGCCATAACTTTTCCATACTTGTGTAGAACATATCCTAATCCTTTATCGGATGAATCACAATGCACAACAAATCCTCCAGATTGATCTGGTATTATGAGGATAGGAGCAGAGGTTAATCTTGACTTGAGTTCTACAAAAACTTTCTCATATGCTTCTGATCACACGAATGCTTCATCTTTACGTGTGAGCTTTTTCAGAGGTGCTGAAATCTTTGAAAAGCCTTCAATGAATCGTTGGTAGTATCCTGCTAATCCCATGAAACTTCGTATATCTTTCACCGTCTTTGTAATGACTCTGAATTTTTTGTACAAAATTTTTCTTCTTAAAATACAGAAAGGAGTTTGCAAGCCTGAGCACAATTTAAAAGTTGTACTTGCTTAAGAACAGCAAGAAATAGCTTGTAGCTCATTGGTAAAGCCTTGCACTGCTGTGACGTAGCCCCTGTGTTCGAATCCCATCAGCCACATATTATTTTTACAGGTTTTTCTTTTAAACTTTTTGGAAGCCCAAAAGTTTACACGTGCACTGCACATAAGAAATGAAAAGACAGAAAAACAAACATGTGGAAAATTGTATTAACAGCGAGAGGAACAAATGGCATTCATCCGACGGTCGCCCTCAACAAGATGGTCGGTGAGATTCGCCTATGGGCCGGCACCGCAGGGTCCCCCGGTAAGTGATGGCCTTCGTGCTTTGCACACATGTCCCTTGGCCTATCCCCAATACGTCTGTTCTATTTATTTTCTCTGCAATTATCCAGAGAATTAAAATTTAGCCTTAAATCCAATTTTTAATGCTTTTTAATTCTTTCTTCAATTCCAAAACCCTAATTTCACACTATAAATACAACTCCATACCCGATCCCTTCTTCATTCTTAAACCTATTGTCAAAATTCTCAAAAATTTCCAAGTCAAAGAAGAGTACAAGTAGAGTTAGGTCTAGATCAAATTCCGGCAAGGATTCGAGACGTTTCCGGTGACCCCGCGACTCCATGAAGGCTTCAACCCTCATCCTCTACCTCCCCTCTCTCCTTTAAACTTGTAAGTCTCATATTTCCTCTTCTCTTTCTACTATAAAACTTCACTTTTTCAAAACATGTCGATAAGTGGAGTTATACCGACATTTGTTTTTAAAACCTTTGAAAACCACAATTCTTCTTAAGAATCACTTGTACTCATGTATATAACTTACTTGTAATTATTTAACCAATGTTAAGAAACTAATTAAACTCTAAAACTCCATCTTAAATAACTTTGATTAAGATTTTACATTTAAATACCTTGAAGTTTACATACGACATCTTTTAATTGTTTTGCTTAATATTACCATTAGAAAACCTCATGAGGGAATGACCTACCTCTCACATACACACATCTTGGTATAGCACGATTCTCTGGAACAATATTTTTGTGGCAAAAATACGACTTTTCGTCAAAATACCTTGAACTATAAAAAACCGTTTTCCTTAGAATTGTATTTCAAAATCTTTGCAATTATGTCTCTACAACCCGTTTCGGGGAACCGATTTGGATGGTGAGGATTATCGTATATCCATGGGACAAGTAGAGCGAGATGCAGACCTCCTCATGGAGCATACGATCTCGATGCGATTTTAATACAATTTTTACCAAAAACGAGGATTTCTATTTAATAATAAAAATTTATTTTTAATAATTATATAAATATTATCAAACCACATATTTTTAAGATATTATTAAATTCCATGTTTTCTATAAAATAAATGAATTACAAGTTTCATGAAGATCCCATCAAGCAATACAAGTCAAACTTTACACTAAAATACCTTGAACTATTCAAGCTATGTATATTTTCACTAATATACCTCATTCTCTAAAATTCACATTCATGACAATTCTAAATAACATAAATAAATACTTGAGGTTTATTTTAAAAGTATATAAAAATATTTTTTCATAAAAACCCCTCAAGTTATATTAAATTACAATAAGGACCCTACTAAATATAGGTTTAAGTGGGACCAATTCTCTTGAGCCTTAGGGGGGCGGAGAAAGTCGGTGCTTGCATATTTAAGGTAGAAAACTAAAACGGGGTTATCAATGGTAATTGTCTCGGAAAAAGACAGAAATCCTGCCGTCCATATGCAGCAGTTACCGATAACACCAAAAATCTAATTCATGATCCAAATCTATTTAAGTGTCTGACTGAATCTGAGTCTCAGTCTAATCTGAATCCAATCCAAATATGAATACAATTCAACATGAATCCAATATACCAAACATGAACATTTGAACTTGAACATGAATACCAGAACAATATCAAACATGCAATATGACTTGACTTGACCGACCTTGGCTATATCTTGAACTTGACTACATGACTACCGTTTACATCCTGAATCAGCCTGCATAAACAACCTATACCATGGTCTCGGCAAATCTGATAACTACAAATCAATACAATATACACTATGGGGTTTTAATGGGATAGACTGGTATGGAATGTATTAGAAGTGGAACGAGATGGTCACTAAAAACATTATATGAATATCCGTGTCGTTGTCCCGTGGTTTTGTCGACGGGGCCTTGTACTATGAGTTATCATAGTCCATGGAAAAAGTTGTACTCCTCTCGTATATACTGATACCTTCTGTACCAAACTACAAATAATTATGTTAGCATAACAAACAGATAATTTACCAGTTCTATTCTCTTTACTTTTCTATTCCATTCTATCTTTTGGGACTTACCGATCGTAGTTCGCTGACGACATTCCAGTCTCTTCTTTCTTTAGAATGTTCGTTAGGAGGACCCGACTCTCAGGAGAACGAGCCCAGCCAGGAAGATTTGGAGCAGTTCACAAAGGAGCCAGACTTCTAGGCTTTTACTTGTACTATTTTCTTTTCAATTCATATGTTATTGTTTGGCATCGCTTTCTATCATTGTACTTTTCTTTCAGTTGTATGTAATGAATGGATATTAATAAAAAGTTGATGTTTATATTACATCTCTTATCATTCTTGTGTTACATTTTTATTGCTTATTTATGCTTAACGTGTTTACTTCTAAGTAAATACGTCGCGACCCGCCACGTCTCCTTCCCCGTACACTAGGAAATGGGGCATGACAGGTTTTGTTGGCAGCCCATGCAGGTCAATTCTGCATGGAAACCTAAGCAATATATCATAAGAATTATAAAAATCAGCAACTATAAATTCTTTACATTACAATTCCTTAAATCTATCCTAACCCTTCCTTTTTCTCTCAAGGTTATGGATCCTTCCAACAACAAGAGCACCAACGTGAACGGCAACACGCCACCACCTACACTACTACCCATTACCGTTGAGGACTTACTGATAATATCAATCATGTTTCTTGAAGCAACCAGGAGTCTAGTTGAGAGACAGTAGGAGCAGGCTGCTCTCCTTCACCAAGGACTAGTTCGCACTAAGGTCACTTTGAGGGCAGCTCATGGTTATATCAAAAAGAAGGAAAAGACACCGCCAACAAAGACTTGCTATTATTATAAGAAAGTCGGATATGAATTAAACGACTACAGGCATGCGAATGGCCTGTGCTTAGCTTGTGGCGCATCCACTCACGCCATCGGAGCTTGCCCACATCATCTCACCCCAGCTCCTGCACCACCTTCGCGAAGACCACTTTTATCTCGTCAGTCCGAAATGTACCGTCAGGCAAAGAGAAAAGTGCCAGGAGGCTAGACATCCACGATACCGGTTGGAGAAGCCGAAATCACTGACCAAGTTATCACTGGCAATTCCCAATCCTTTCATCTTTCTAAATCCTTGTATACTTCTATATTTTTTCTTGTATCTAAAACCAACCCCACACGACTTAAGCAACTATTCCTGCACTTGCGCTGTTCGACACTGGAGCGTCACCATGCTTCATGTCGCAACTTGAGAGAATTTTGCTAACGAAATTCTTTTAAGGAGGGTAAAATGTAACGCCAGCAACATGATTGCATTCCTTTGAATCTTTTCTTGTCTCGACATAACACGAACTACAAACTCTTGATCTTCCTTTGATTTTTTAATTGTTTCTTAAAACTTATCACCTTGACTCTGATGGTAGGTTTTGGATGATTTAAATGGAGTTATGTGATTGTAACTATGAACTGCAGCATAATTACAATGCAGTACTCTACTTTAGTGGCTTAGAATTCTGCCTTTGATTCTCTTTCTTCTTAATTTAGTTTTACGTATATTATCGAACCATATTTTCTTTGATAACTTATATCCTTTCTCATCTGTTCAGCCTTTTTGCATCCTTTCGTTCTTTCAAACATAATTTTCATGCACTTTCAGTAGTTCTTTTCACCACCACTGTCATCAAATTTTCTTGAATCCGTTACAACTTCCTTCTATAAATTTTAAGGACATAATTTTTATAAGGATGGTAGAATGTAACGACCCTGAATTTTCTGTATAAAATTTTTCTTCTTAGAAGCCTGAGAACAATTTAAAAGTTGTACTTGCTTAAGAACAACAAGAAATAACTTTTAGCTCATTAGTAAAGCTTTGCACTGCTATAACGTAGCCCCTATGTTCAAATCCCATCAGCCACATATTATTTTTACTAATTTTTTTTAAAAATTTTTGGAAGCCCAAAAGTTTACACGTGCACTGCACATAGGAAATGAAAAGATAGAAAAACGAACATGTGGAAAATTATATTAACATCGAGAGGGACACGTGGCATTCATCCGACGGTCCCCCTTAACAAGATGGACGGCGAGATTCGCCTATAGGCCGGCACCGCCGGGCCCCCCATAGGTGATGGCCACCATGCTTTGCACACATGTCCCTTGGCCTACCCCCACTATCCCTGTTCTGTTTATTTTCTCTGCAATTATCCAGAGAATTAAAATTTAGCTTTAAATCCAATTTTTAATACTTTTAATTCTTTCTTCAATTCCAAAACCCTAATTTCACACTATAAATACAATTCCATACCCTATCCCTTCTTCATTCTTAAACCTATAGTCAAAATTCTCAAAAATTTCTAAGTCTAAGAAGAGTACAAGTGGAGTTAGCCCTAGGTCAAATTTCGGCGAGGATTCGAGACGTTTCCGGCGACTCCACGAAGGCTTCTACCCTCATCTTCTACCTCCCCTCTCTCCTTTAAACTTGTAAGTCCCATATTTCTTCTTCTCTTTCTGTTATAAATCTTCTCTTTTTCAAAACATGTTGGTAAGTGGAGTTACACCGACATTTGTTTCTAAAACCTTTGAAAACCACAATTCATCTTAAGAATCACTTGTACTCATGTATTTACCTTACTTGTAATTATTTAACTAATGTTTAGAAACTAATTTCACTCTAAAACTCCATATTAAATAACTTTAATTAAGCTTTTATATTTAAATACCATGAAGTTTACATACGACATCTTTTAATTGTTTTGCTTAATATTACCTTTAGAAAACCTCACGAGGGAATGACCTACCTCTCACATACACACATCTTGGTATAGCATGATTCTCTTGAACAATATTTTTGTGGCAAAAATACGACTTTTCGTTAAAATACCTTGAACTATAAAAAAAACCGTTTTCATTAGAATTGTATTTCAAAATCTTTGCAATTATGCCTCTACAACCCATTTCGAGGAACCCGTTTTGGATGGTGCGGATTATCACATATCCTTAGGACTACTAGAGCGAGATGCAGACCTCCTCACGGAGCATACGATCTCGATGCAATTTTAATACAATTTTTAACAAAAACGAGGATTTCTATTTAATAATAAAAATTTATTTTTAATAATTATATAAATATTATCAAACCACATATTTTTAATATATTATTAAATTCCATGTTTTCTATAAAATAAACGAATTACAAGTTTCATGAAGATCCCATCAAGCAATACAAGTCAAACTTTACACTAAAATAGCTTGAACTATTCAAGCTATGTATATTTTCACTAATATACCTCATTCTTTAAAATTCACATTGATGACAATTCTAAATAACATAAATAAATACTTGAGGTTTATTTTGAAAGTATATAAAAATATTTTTTCATATAAACTCCTCAAGTTATATTAAATTACAATAAGGACCTTACTAAATATAGGTTTAAGCGGGACCAATTCTCTTGAGCCTCGGGGAGCCGGAGAAAGTGGGTGCTTGCCTATTTAAGGTATAAAACTAAAACGGGGTTATCAATGATAATTGTCATGGAAAAAGACATAAATCCTGCCGTCCATGTGCAGCAGTTACCGATAACACCAAAAATCTAATTTAGGATCCAAATCTATTTAAGTGTCTGACTCAATCTGAATCTCAGTCTAATCTGAATCCAATCCAAACATGAATACAATTCAACATGAATCCAATATACCAAACATGAACATTTGAACTTAAACATGAATACCAGAACAATATCAAACATGCAATATGACTTGACTTGACCGAACCATGGCTATATCTTGAGATTGACTACATGACTACCGTTTACATCCTGAATCAGCCTGCATGAACGACCTATACCATGGTCTCGGCAAGTCTGATAACTGCAAATCAATACAATATACACTACGTGGTTTTAACGGGATAGACTGGTACGGGATGTATTAGAAGTGGAACGAGATGGTCACTAAAAACACTACATGAATATCCGTGTCGTTGTTCCGTGGTTTTGTCGACGGAGCCTTCTACTACGAGCTACCATAGTCCACGGGAAAAGTTGTACTCCTCTCATATACACTGATACCTTCTGTACCAAACTACAAACAACTACGTTAGCATAACAAATAGATAATTTACCAGTTCTATTCTCTTTACTTGTCTATTCCATTCTATCTTTTGGGACTTACCGAGCGCTAGTTCGCTGACGACATTCATGTCTCTTCTTTCTTTGAAATGTTCGTCAGGAGGACCCGACTCTCAAGTGACCGAGCCCAGCCAGGACGATTTGGAGCAGTTCACAAAGGAGCCAGAATTCTAGGCTTTTTCTTGTACTATTTTCTTTTTAGTTCATATACCATTGTTTAGGCATCGCTTTCTATCATTGTACTTTTCTTTCAGTTGTATGTAAAGAATGGATATTATTAAAAAGTTGATGTTTATATTACATCTCTTATCATTCTTGTGTTACATTTTTATTGCTTATTTATGCTTAATGTGTTTACTTCTGAGTAAATACATCATGGCCAGCCACGTCTCCTTCCTTGTATACTGGGAAGCGGGGCGTGACAATCTTTGGTGTCGGCCACTCGCTGACAGCTGACGCCTAGCTGGATCTACTGAGATTCCTTCGCCTGAAACGATATGTTCGAGAAATCCGACTTGTTCTGGCCAAAATTCATACTTTCTGTACTTGGCGTAGAGATGATGTTTTCGCAATGTCTCCAGGAAAATCCGTAAGTGCTCGGCGTGTTCTTTCTGATCCTTTGAATACACCAGGATGTCGTCGATGAAGATGTCAACAAACCAGTCTAAGTACTCGTGGAAAACTTGGTTCATCAGATTCATAAAGATGGCGGGTGCATTGGTCACTCCAAATGGCATTACAAGATACTCATAATGACCATATCGAGTCCTAAACGCCGTCTTCAAAATATCGGACTCTTTGACCTTCACCTGATGATAACCCGAACGAAGATCTAGCTTCGAAAATACACAAGTCCCACCTAACTGATCGAAAAGATCATTGATGTGCAGTAGTGGATACTTGTTCTTAATCGTCACTTCGTTCAGAACTCGATAATCTAGACACATCATGTATGAACCTTCTTTCTTCTTCACAAGTAATACCGGAGATCCCCGGCTTGAAGTACTGGGATGAATCCAACTTTTCTTCAGGAGTTCGTCCAACAGAATGCGGATCTCCATCAATCCTTCTGGACTTAACCGGTACGGAGCTTTGATTATAGGTTGTGCACCGGGTTGTAAATCGTTGCTGAATTCAAGAGCTCGATCGGGAGGCAAACCTAATATATCTTCCGGGAATACATCCTCGAACTCTTAAACTACCTCTGGCTTCGATTCTTCCACTTGCAATGTTGCAACCACTACCTTCTTTGGTTTTGCTTTGTAGACGCTAGGTTCTAAGGTACGGTCTCCACTCTTGAAATAGAACACTGGATGCTCTGGTATTTCGAACACTATCCTCCTTTGGCGACAGTCGATGGTTGCAAAGAAAGTTCCCAGCCAGTTCATTCCTAAGACTACGTCGAAATTTGGTATGTCCAACCCCTTGAAGTCCGCATAAAATTCTCTACTGCAGATGACCACTGGACATATATCGTATCCCAAAGTTGCTTTTAGAACGTTGTTCCCTGAACTGACATTCCAGCTGGATACGAGCGGTTTAACTGGAATCACATGAGTTTAGACGAACTGTTGTGACATAAAGCAATGTGATGCTCCAGTGTCAAAGAGAGCTAGAGCAGGTAGGGAGGCTACTAGCATACTACCTAAGTTGTGTGAGTTTGAGTTTAGATATAGGAAAAGTATAGTGATATACAAGGATTGAAAAGGTTTAAAAGGATTGAGAATTAACAGTGATGATTTGGCCTGTGGCTTCGGCCTCCTCGGCCGTCATTGTGAAAGCCTGACGTCGTGGTATATTCCTCCTTACTGGAGGCGCATTCCTCTGTCCTTGGGGCATGTTTCTCTGCCCTTAAGGTATGTTTCTCTGTGCCTGATGGAACTGACGTTGAGGCTGTACAAGAGGTCCACGTGGAGCTGGTGTAGGGAGAGCTAAACAAGTGCAAGAGCCTGAATGGCTGGCCGCTGCGGAACTATGATTACGGGTCTGGGTGCTGGAGCTGTGTTCAAGTGGTATGGACATGCTCCTATGGCATGAGTAGATGCGCCACAAATCAAACACAGGCCATTTGCAGGCCTGCAGGCCATCACCAGGTGTCCCGTCCTCTTGTAGTAGAAACAAAAATCTGGACTGGATCGGTTAAATGATCCTCCTGGTCTCCTGGGTGAAAAAGTTGGCCTAGAAGAAGCTCCTCCTGTCATCTGTTTGGCAGGGCGTTTCACACCGGCAGTCTGCGAACTGCTCTTCTTCTTCACAATTGCCTTATAGCGTCAAGTAACCTTCAAAGCAAAATTAATGGGTTAGGAAATCCCCTGTAGCGAGTGCAGCTTGGATTTCCGGGTCCAGCCCTTGCTGAAATCATCATGCCCAGATCTCAGCAGTAGGAATCAGGTGTGCAACGAACCTGTTACGACCTTATGTTAGCAGTGTAATGAGTGAGATCAAATTTGAGACAATATCTTACATGCTAAGTATGGTAAACTCGGTATCATATTTATCCACAGATTTGAACTATATCGAGCCTTTTTGTAGATGGATGAACTGCTGCTCCATATCAAAACGGGCAATCTCAGGGAAGTACTTCCCATAGAACAGATCGCGAAACGTCTTCCACTCTATCGTTTGGGAGAGACGGCGTTATTCAGCCTTCCACTAGACTCTGGCATTGTCGGTTAGTTGCAACTTAGAAACTCTCTCCCATGCAATATCTCGCACTTGAGCTGCTGTCAGATCATTTTCTATCGATTGAGCCCATTTTTCTGCCTCCAGTGGGCTCTCTTTTCCCGAGAAATGTTTTGGGTGCAGTGCCCGGAATTGCTTGACTCCGGGTGCCTCGACTTCGGGAGGGTGCATTAGAATAGCAGTCAGCTGCTGCTGACCCTCCAACAGGCTCTTTATAGTCTTAAGCGGTACCGTTTGCTCATTGATAGGAGCTGCAACGGTAGGTGGTGGTGATAGAATAGACGGTGGAGTGTTGCAATTGACATTGGTACTGGTGTTGTTGGGAGAATCCATGACCTTGATAGAAAAGGAATAGTTCTGATAGATTTAAGAAATTAGAAATGTAAGGAATGTATTGTTGCTGATTCTTGTGATATATTTCTTAAGACTTCATGCAAAACTGACATGCATGGGCCGCCAACAAAACTTGTCACGCCCCGCTTCCCAGTAGATGGAAACGATGGCATGGCAGGCCGCAACGTATTTACTAAGAAATAGATACGTTAAGCATAATTAAGCAATATATAAAATGAACAAGAATAACAAGAGAATTAAAATCAAACAGCAATTTTATTTACATTCATTTTAACATACAACCGTTTTAAAATGAAAAAATACAATGATATAAAGGAGTTCGTAAACAATGGCATACAGTAAAGTAAGTACAAGGAACTAGAAGTCAGGCTGTGCCGCAAACTGACCCAAGTCCTCCTGATTCGGCTCAATCTCTTCAGTGACCGGTCCTCCTGACGAACATTCCAAAGAAAGAAACATAAAGGAATATCATCAGCGAACTAATGCTCGGTAAATCCCAAAAGAAGAAAGAGAATATATAAGTAATGTGAAATGAATGGGTGAGTTGTGTTTGATTGATTACTGATATATGATAGTTATTATAGCGTGGTTGTTTGTATCCTGATAAAGAAAGTATTCATGTATACGAGAGGAGTCCATCTTACCTCGTAGACTATGGCAACATATAGTACAAGGTCCCGTCATAACCCACGGGACAACGGCACGTGAATTCATATAGATGTCTTTTAAGTGACCTCTCGTGCCACGATATACGTTCTGTACCAATCTACCTCTTATCTTGGCATAATGTATTGTATCGATTATATTGACAAGTCTTGCCGAAACCATGGATAAAAAATGTTCAAGTATTCATGTTCAGAATGTAATCAAGTATTCAAGTAGTCAAGTCAAGTATACACGTTTGATGTTGATATTTGAATCGAGTATTCATGTTCATGATCAAGTATTCATGTTTGATTTTGGATCCAGGTTTGAGTTTGGACTCATACCGAGTCAGACACTTGTAAACAGTTTAGCTCATGAATAGGTTCGGGAGTCATCGGCAACTGTTGCACATGGATGGCAGGATTTGTGTCTTTTTCCAATACAATTGCCATTGATAACTCCTGTTAAGTTTTCTAACCTGAATAGTCAAGCACTCACTTTCTCCGGCTCCCTGGGGCTCAAGAGAATTGATCCCGCTTAAACCTATATTTACTAAAGTCCTTAAATAGTGTTTTATATATCTCGAGGGGGTTTTATGAGAAATATAGTAATATAGATTAAAAAGTAAATCTCGAAGGTGATTAGTATTACTTAGGGTTTTCATGAGCATGGATTTTAAGTATTATGGTATTTTAGTGATAATTACTTAGCTTGGAAAGTTCATGGTATTTTATTGAAAAACCTGTCCTTTTTGATATCTTGATGGTATTTTATTGTCGTTTGTTAATCTTTTATTTTTAGAAAAGTATAGGTTTATTATATTTTGAAAATATGGATTTATAATTTTATATAATTTTTCTAAAAATTAATTTTATTTTATTCAGAAAAATTCATATTTCTTAATAAACGTATTTAAATCCTTTCGAGATCGAATGCTCCGTAAGGAGGTCTGCATCTCGCTCTACTAGCACAAGGATGTGCGATAATCCGCACCATCCATTAGCGGGACCCTAAAGACGGTTGTAGATGCATAATCGCAAAGGAAATGAAATACTCCTTTAAAAGAAATCCGGTTTTAAAGTAGGTGGTATTTTATTGTAAAGTTTTCTTCGTAACAAATATTCATACAAAAGAGGCATCGTGCTATGGAAATAAATGTGCATGTAGGGTAGGTTGTTACCCCGTGAAGTTTTCCTAAAGGTATTGTTAAGCAATTTTTTGGAAAAGATGTGATAACAAAATTCAAGGAATTTTAATGTAAAAATTCAAATATGGTTGTTTACATGATATTCAAGGGTAAAATTTATTCTAAACATTGGTATTAAGATTAAAAGTGAAATGGTAAAATTAGTTTGATAAAATGATAAAGGAAAATGGAGTTATAGGCTTTAGAAAAGATGATATCGGTAATAACTCCACTTTTACCGATTTTGATTAAAATGAAATTCGATGAAGAGAAAGAGAGTTTGGGAGGGAATTACTGTTTAGAAAGCTCAAAGAAAGGTTAAAGAATAGAGGATGATCATCGTGGCATTGCGGGATCTCCAGAATTTGCTTCGATCTTCGCCGGAACCAACTTGCTCGCTAACTCCAATTTACTTCACATGCACTAGAAACTTTTTAGAGAGTTTTAGCTAGAAATTTTAGAATAGTGATAAGCCAAGATAGGAGGTGGTATTTATAGTAGAGAATTAGGATTTGGGAATTAAAAATGTGGATTAAAAGCATTAAAATTACGTTTAATTGTGAAATGAAAGGTCTCTATTTGATTGCAGGGAAATCAAACAGTGCAGAGGGGTTAGGGGTAGCTGAAGAGGTGTGTGTACAAAACACGGGCTTCATTGGCCAATATCTGACTGTCATCGCCGGTTTTTAATCAAGTTCGGCCGGTCGATCTCGAGGCTCTTGCCTTAAGATTCATGCCACTTAATCAATTCTGTATTTAAACCATTTTCCACATGTTTGATTTTTCTGAACTTTTCATTTCCCCGTGTATTGCACGTGCAATCTTTTGGGCATTTAAAAAGTTTTTAAAAGTTCAGAAAAAAATACTTGTGTCTGATCGGAATCGAGCACTCGGGCTACGTCATAGTAGGGCAAAGGCTTTACCAGTGAGCTACAGGTAGTTTCTTATAGTTATTTAACAAAAGTGACTTATAACTCAAACTCAGGCTGTAAACTCATTTCTTGTATATTAATGAAAAAAATTCGTACAAAGATTTTAGAGTCGTTACAAGAAATTGCTGAGATGATGTATCGATAATGCCAGTGCCTCTTGATCTTTCGCGGAGGCTGGCAATGATCCGCTTACCCTAAAGGTTCAAGACGTTATTGAGAAGGTACATCAACAACGCTAGGCATCTCGATCCTCAGCGAAGGACGACTACAATCTACCTAACTCGAGGCTGCGTAATGTTGCTTATTCTCTCAAGTTCTTAATTTCAGAGCTTCTTCGATCCTCCTCTATGGCCGACAACAATCCGCTTAATCCAAGACTTCAATATGTTGCTGAAATGCATCAACCTTGACAACAAAGTTGTTTGAAGATGGATGGTTTGATGTGTGTATGAGTACCATTAGTCCAATTTACTCTCCCACTAACCCATCTTCTCAACTATCTAGACCATGTTCACATTTTCTTTTATGATTCCTTTATTTTAGGAGACTATTTCTCCACTAGTTCTGTTTGTTTTCTATATAATATAATTGTAATGAATGTAAGGGAATTAATGAATGAATGAATGAACCTTAAAAAATGCTATTTTATCAATTGTTCTAGATGAGACTATCCATCTCGAATCGGTTAGAAGAGATTCACCATTTCGAATTGGTTTTATCTTTCGTGTACGTATCATTTTGGTGCTTTCGCATTATTAGGGTTTGACTTCGTATGTCCATATAAAGCTATCTACTCATGCTACGGCTGCAATTATTATATCGTAAAATAACTTTCAGTGTTGACCCGATTTGTTTGCTTTTTGTGTTGCAGTAAAGCAGAAGTAGATTGTCTATTCTTTTTATGTAAACTAGAAACAAACAGTTGAAATTGAACAAGGAAACAAATTGGTCATTTTTATCCATATCGATAGAATTTTTAAAGTAGATGAATAGTAGGGTTAAAGTAAAGGTTTAATATTTGTTCAAGCCCAAACCTTCTGGTTTCAAGTATGTGGAAAGTCATACAAAATATTAAGCAAGCTAAATTTGAGAGATAGACAACCATTCAATCTATGTTGGACATTTGCGCCATTCTGAATATTTTCTTCTCGTTTCATGCTTATCAGACGATATGTAAAATTAAGTAGACCTGATGGTTTATAACATAACTAAGTACAATAAAAGCGTAATTAAGTCGACAGTAAAAGTTTGGAATAAAATTAACTCAATCTTCTAATCATTTACTGATGAGGCTCACGGATAGGAACCCCCCAGATTTACGACACATAGCAGATCACGTGCCGTCCACGTACACCGACTAGATTCCTTAGGGCTACAAAGCTGGAATAAGTATGATCCATTGGGGACATTCCTCTGCGCCTCGCCTCCGAGGTTGTACCCGACATTTTAGAGTACCTCCCCAGAGCACGTTCCCGCTTCGGCTGACAGCCGGCTAATAGCTCGTCTCTGAGCTATCCTATAGCTGAGACCCATCAGCTCACTTGCTCATCCCCGGGCTATCCTATATTTGAGATTCCTCAGTGTCCCTATTTGGCCGGGAGCATGGAGCCCGAGCGCCCCCATAATGGATCCGTGTATCTCGCCATGACGAGATCCCCACCGCTCCATGTCCCGCGTCTCATGCTTACGTATCTCACCATTAATGAGCGTGTCTCGCTAATAATGGGTGTGTCCCGCCATCAATACGAATGTGATGCAGGGGCATAATGGAAAGCAAGAATCTTGCATCGGCTTGCTCCATGCGACCGCTATATAAACTACTCCTCCAGATGATTCAAGGAGGTCGAACTGATTCCAATATGCTGCTATCCCGCCTTTATTCCTCGGTACTTACTTTATCATTGGAGGGTCCTACAGTGGTTACCCACCCTGGGACTTCCCTTGCAGGTAGCTCGCCATTAACGATAACCCATTGAGATCCACACATTCAACCTTTACTCCTAATCTCAACCATTCAGAATCGCTTGCAGCAAGATCGGCGGAGGACAACTACTAAGTGAGATAAGAACCTCCATTAGTTGGCGCCGTCTGTGGGAACTCGAGAAGCTCCTTTACCCAAAAAGTTGATCTTCCGCCTTCGATTCGATGGCAAGCGATAATCACGACGACCCCAGCGCAAGCCGTCCCGTCCTCCATAACGGAGGCAGGAGTAGCCCAACTCCCCCTCCTAAAATCATCAACACCCTGTCCGCCCGGATTGATAGGCTCACGGCGATGGTGGACATGCTTGCCCGTGTTCAAGCGGCCGGCCGTACCCGCCAAACCATTGTTTTCCCTCCCCGGGATGACGACGTACGCAGGAAGACGAAGCACACGCTCAGGCTTTCGACCTCAATCATGCTCATCTTGATGTTACCGAGCACCGGCGTGCTAATTCTGGCAGCCATGACCCGCATGTGGGGAATGATTCCATGACCCGTTGGGCGCCGGACAGCTCGACACCCCGATCTCAGTGGAGACCAGGCTATCGCTTCGGCGCACGCCGTGTTTTCTCGACCCGGAAGAGGTGTCGGTCAGATTTCCTGGTTCCAGGTAGTACCGACGCCCCCACTTCCGTCGAAGCCATGCGTACGGCGAACATCGGGACTATCCACGAAGGGTTCCCCGTGAGTATTTAAGGAATGTGATAGAGCGAAACAAAAATCGTTCCATCACGCAAGCCCGGAGCAGAGATAGCAGGTGCTCTGACTATGAAGAATCCTCGGAGTTCCAGCAACAAATCAAGGCCCTCGAAAAGAAAATCGAAGACATACGACAGGATGAACGCGTGACCGGCGAAGGGGTGAAGTATTCCACCGATTCACTCACAAAGCCCTTTACAGAACAACTACTGGATGAG
Organism: Agapanthus africanus; assembly: GCA_030015575.1. Taxonomy (NCBI): domain Eukaryota; kingdom Viridiplantae; phylum Streptophyta; class Magnoliopsida; order Asparagales; family Amaryllidaceae; genus Agapanthus; species Agapanthus africanus. The sequence goes on from JASDDO010000008.1 coordinate 356,286,314, forward strand.
TGTATCTCATCCAGGAACAAACCATCCAATGTGGCCTTCTTCAACAGGAAGACTAACCCGAAAGACCACTTGGACACGTTTATGGCGGGCATGAGCTTCCAAGACAATTCGGGCATGGCCCAATGCCGAGCTTTTCCCACCACCCTCATCTACGCTGGCCGGGATTGGTTCTAAGGGCTCATGCCGCGCTCAATCTCGACCTTCGACGATCTAGCGACCTAATTCTTCAGTCATTTGATCGGCAACCGACAATAGAAAAATACGGTCGACTACCTATTCACCATCAAGAGCGAAGACAAGGAATCCTTCAAGGGGAACGTCACCCGCTTCTATAATGCCTTCCTAGAGGTTCCCGAGCACCGTGATGAAACAGTTATCACTGCCCTGAGGTCGGGTCATAGGCACAAAGAGTGGCTCCGATCTTTTGCATTAGCGCAACTTAAGACCATGGTCGAAGTAAAAGCACGGACCGAATAAGAAATCCAACTCAAGTCGGAGGTGAACGCCAATCTATCCCGGAACGACCAGGTAGACCGAAAAAGATGAAACAGAGAGGAGAAAAAGTAGGGTGACCGACCAAAACTTTATTCCCCGATGTTCCACGAGTACACTCCACTGAATGTCTCCCAGACCGTGTTACTAGAGGAGGCTAAGGGCGAGAGGTTTTTTAAACTCCCATCGACTACCCAGAGGATGGGCAAGCGACTCCACGGCCTATACTGCGCCTGCCATAGGTCGCAGGGCACCCGACCAAGAATTGAAAACAGCTCCGTAACTATTTTGAGGAACTGATCTGCTCTAGTCACCTAGAGAAATACCTATGAGACAAGCGGCAGGTGAAGCATGAGCAAAAAGACCAACCCCCTCCCAGGGAGTTGACGATCGGGCAGACCAAGGTCATTTCGATGGGTCCGACTCCGGACAGTAAGGGAGACCACCGCCTCCTACCCGTCATGGCCATAAGTGATCCACCCCACAAGAAGTGCAGGAAGGATGACCCGATCACCATCACCGACGAAGTCCTTCACGGCATATCACTTCCACACAATAACCCCCTTGTGATAACAGCCCGAGTTCACCGTTACGAGATCCGGAGGATATTGGTCGATTCAAGGATTCGAAGCGAACCCAGAGAAAATCAACGCCATCATCAACTTGGCGACGCCTGAAAGCAAAATTAATATCATGTGACTCACCGGGAGGGTGGCCGCATTGAGTCTTTTTATGTCCAGATCCGAAGAAAAGTGCCTCTCTTTCTTCAAAGTGTAAGTCGATGTACAACACCCCACGACTTGCGGGGAGGCAGAATAATGAAAAACGATCTTGTTTTAGGCGTAAACATCGACTAACCGAGAATCTTTGCATAAGCAATAACTAACAAGAAAGCATAGAAGAGTTAACTACTATGATAAGTGATTATACCTAAAGAACCGAGGCCTTCGTCTTGTCGTTCTCCACGTCCTCTCCGGCCTTCTCTATATAGTAGAAGATCCACCCGAGAGCTTAACTACAAGCTTCACCTCTAACTTGAGGTAACTAGGTTTCTTAAATCGCTAATCTAAGTAACCTAGGTGATATAGAGAATGGTTAAGGATTAAGTAGTCTACTCTAATCCTTGGTCTCAACACATGAGAGGGGAGGATTAGGGTTTGAAGAGAGAGCTTGAGGAGAGAGAAAGTGAGAAAGAGAATGGAATGAGATAATGATCTCTCATAATATATATGAAGCATTAACAATAACAAGATAAATCAAATAAATGATTTAACAACCATGCTCCATAAATATCTAATGGGTGATTCATCTCCATGAGTCATTAAGCATTTATGATGCATTAATGACATGGATGAATCACTCAAATGAGTCACTAATCTCATTTAATGCATATGCCACCATAACCCCCAAGTCACCATCTTCTAGAAGCTTCTCGCGTAATTACGAGAACGCCCCTCCTATCCGTGAAAACACGGAAAAACTTTAGACTGTATAAATCCAATAACCGGATACTAGAAACTGGCTTAAACCAAAGCCGGATAGTAAAAACTGTCCGGATGTCGTACGTGCGTAAACACACGTATGCGTCCGAACCCTTGTCGTAAAACCATACAACCTCTATATCGTTTCGCCTGGAGTAGGGAAACTCTCTGTGTGGGACTCTAGAGACTCGACTACTACGCTGGCAATGGGTTTAACCACAGACCGCAAGCGGCACTAGCTATACGTAACGGTCCCTAGGTAGATGTCGATAAGAAGGCCGATGAGGAAACCCATCCGAACTCCTACTGAGTCTGATGTGAAAATCTCCGTACAGTCCGGTCTGTTCGTCTAAGACTATCGCATATCGGGCCTAGGGGGGCGGCAAGCGTCAGTCCCCTAATAGCGGTATAAGTCGTGTTGGAGCGAAGCCCATTACATCCTGAGAAACTACTAGAACCTACCAGCAAATCTCGCTTGCCCTGTCCAGGGACTTTGCGTAATGGCTCTCTGACACAGCGCGATATCAACCCCCAATACCGGGAGAGACGAATCCTGTCTAACCGCCACTGCCTCCAAGTGCTCGGGACTGCACCCAACTGCTACCTGTTTGCACGACTCCTTTGAACCGTGGTAGGGTAGCAATCTAAGAACAGCGGGACACACTCAAGGCGAAGTAGCAGTGTCAAGTCTGCGGACTATGCTGTACTCATGTCACCTGGGAACTGTTCACTGACGACTGGTATAAAACCAACCAACAGTTCCCTGTGAGTCCTGTCCGGTATACCCGTAACCTAACGAACACCTGCATACTATCTCCAGTACGACGTACTGACGGCTGTGGGACAGACCATCTCCCCAACTGGGATGAGAAGCGTACACACTAGTCTACTCCGGAGTATCGATGCCCTGTCTCGATAATCCTACGACTAGGGACCTGAATAAGGATGTGCTTGTAGACTACCTAGCCCCCACTAGTATGACTGCCATCACAACGCTGGTAGTCAAGCAAGATCCTAAGAGCGCTATCAATACGTATACTCACATATTAAGATAGAAAAACCAAGTAGCATACTACCATGTTTAGCAAGACTGTTATATACATGTGAATATCCCAAGCTTCCATGAAGTAATATACAAACTAGTATGATACAATAATGGCCCCCAGGGCATATACACTAACACAAAGCCCTGAGGAAAATCCCCAGGTTTGAATGGTCTGAGGAATGCCAAAACGCTTTCGAACAACTCAAGGCATACCTAGCGACCCCCTACTTCTCACCCGACCAGTCGAAGGCGACGAGCTGTTACTATATCTAGCCGTCTCTGACAAAGCCGCCGGCTCAGTTCTCGTCAGAGAATTCAAAGACACACAGAGACCGGTCTACTACGTGTGCCACGTTTTCAAGGACGCAAAAACCGAATATACAGCCATAGAAAAAATAGTCCTCACACTTGTCATCGCCTGCAGGAAACTAAGACACTGTTTTCAGGCACACACAATCCTCATCCTCACTTAATGGCCTTTAAGGAATATCCATGCCTCCCCTAAATCATCTGATCGATTTAAGAAATGGAGGTGGGTGATGTCCCAATTCGACATCAAATACCGACCCAGACGGGCCATCAAAGCACAGGCATTGATCGATTTCGTTGTCGAATGCACCATTCCCTCTAAGGAAGGAAAGACAACACAAGGTCCCAACCCATGACCCTCGGTCGAGGAGGTGCCAGGCCCAATCCCGGACTGGGTACTCTATGTGGACGAATCCTCTACAGAGGAAGGGAGTGGGGCCGACCTGATCATCCGCAGCCCAAATAAGGCGGAGAATGGAGTACTCTATGAGGCTTAGTTTTAAGGCTTCAAACAACGCCGCAGAGTACGAGGCCTTATTAGCCGGACTACGAATTGCCTCCAGAGTAGGAATGAAGACCACCCGGGTACGCAACGTCTCCGCGCTAGTCGTCGGCCAAGTAACTGGACGCTTCGAAGCCCAAGAACCACTAATAATAAAATACCTAGCGAAGGTCAGAAGGCTTCGGAGAAATTCGATGAAGTCCAAGTGGAGCAAATTCCCAGAAACTTGAACACCGAGGCCGATGCCCTGAGCAAACTCGCCTCTTCCTATTCGGCCAATCACAAGACAAACATCCTCTTCAAAGTCCTGTCACAGACCAGCGTGGAAGATGGAGAGGAAACACTCCAAATCTACACGACCCGAGAAGATGCCCCAGATTGGAGAAAGCCCGGCGTAGAATTTCTGAAAGATGGGGTAGTTCCAAAAGACTGGGCCAAAGCTCATCGGCTTCGAGCAAAAGCTCGCCATTTCATATAGAGCAAAGAAAACTTATACAAGATGTCGTACACTCAACCTCTTCTCCAATGCATCGATTCCCACGAAGAAGACTACGTCTTACGAGAAATACATGAAGGGTTCGGAGGGACACATCAAGGAGCCCGCGGACTGGTCCAAAAGGCACTACTCGAGGGGTACTATTGGCCAGGAATATACCAAGATGCCGAGAAATTGGTTAGAAGATGCAAGAGCTGCCAACTCTTCGGCAGCATCTCTCGTCTTCCCACCACCGAACTAACGCCATTAAGTTCCCCTTGGCCATTTTCACAGTGGGGGTGGATATGGTGGGCTAGCTCCCCGCCGGCACGAGTAGACATGGTGAGTGTGTCTTAGCACCACCGCTAGGTTTATACAAGCATCAAGTATGCAATTTTAAAAAATCTAGAGCGCTAAGCTACACTAACCTAAAATCTAACTAGAGTATTAGGGTTTTCTAGGAATGTAAATAAGTTTTACACTAAGTAAATAGAGAATACAACCATTGTAAACCGGTCATTTACTTCTAAAGCTCTAAGTAGTAGTCCTTTAGCTCCAAGTAATGGTCCCTAGAACTCTTCTTGGCTCCACTTGGTGAAAGGAACGAGCTTGCTAATGTCGTCTTCGAGGCCGAAGATGATCCACCTTGAAGTCTCTCTAACTCAAGCTAATACTTCACTAATCAAGTATTAGTGAAGCTAACAACCTAAACTAATGGGCTAGATGAGTTTAGGTTGATGAAGTAGGATTTTTGGCTCACTTAGAAATCACATTCTCTTTTTATTTCTTCAACTCAAAAAAACCTAGAGAGGAAGAAGATGAACTAAGGTGAGGAAAATATCTCAAGTGATAAGTGGAGAGTTAACTATGGGCTAAAAATAATGGTAGGGTTATAAAAATATCTATAGTAAAACAAAATTAGTGAGATGAGACATGGATTCTACATGCTTCTACAAGTATCTTAAGCCATGCTCATTTTCACTCATTTTATTTTACTCTTAATAAATAATTACCACAATTATCTTTAGCTTTAGTGTAAATCTCATACACCCATGATCTATGTATCATCAAGCATGATACAATAGAATATTATATATAAATAATATATATATCATATATATCATTATATATAATCAAGAGAAAAAAATCATTAGTGAGCTAATATTAGTTAATATATCAAATATATATATACATCAAATTATTAAATCAACACTTGATTTAATAATCCGGCTATATCATATATAACCGACTAATATCATTTATATGTATATCAATTTATCAAATCAACATTTGATTCAATAACTCGGCTATATCACATATAACCGACAATATAAAATATCAAATATAAATAGATACATATAACAAATCATTGAATCAACACTTGATTCAATAATCCGGTTATATCACATATAACCTAACCGATATCATATATCACGAGATTAAAATACGGTATCACATACTCGTATTTAATCAAGCATCTGAGCATATCGGTATATGCATCCTACTTCATTTCGCTTGAACTAGGAAACCTCTGTGTGGGACTCTAAAGACTTGTCAATATGCCAGCAGTAGGTAATGATCATATCAGTCACTCACAAACCGTCAGCAGTACTAGCTGGACGTAACGGCTACTCAGGTATTGAGCGAATAGAAGATCAACAAGAAAGCTTGTCCAAACTCCCGCAAAGCCTATAAGCAACACTTACCGTACAGTCCGGTCTCTTCGTTTGATATGTCGCATATCGAGTCTAGGGGTGGAATCATCAGACCCAGTAAATTGATAAGTCATTCCGATGTGTGGCCTATAACCGTTCGAGAAACTACTGATAACATTTACCAGTAAATCTCATCAGCCCTGGCCACGGAATTGCTGTTATAGCCAATCGAGTATAGCGCAACATCAACTCCCTATACCGGGAGAGATGAAACCCCTCCTATCGCTCATTGCCTCCATGTGACTCAGAACTGTACCCAAAATCCACCTGTTCGCAAGCCTCCTTTGAGCCGTGGTAAGGAGGAAATCAAAGCACAGTGAGAACCACACACGACTCTATGACGATCTCGGGTCTACAGACTAACCTGTACAAGTGTCACCAAAGAACTGCTATCTGACGATAGGTATGGTACCATCTAGGAGTTCACGGTGAGTCCTGTTCGGTGTACCCATTCTCTAATGAGCACCTGTATACAATCTTTGATGTCAAACACCAATGGATATGGGATCAACCATCGCCCTATACAGGGTCAAGAAACGTACACACTAGTCTACTCTGGAATACCGATACCCTGTCTCAATATTCTCTCAACTAGGAACTGTTAAAGGATGTGCTTGCGAACCTCACAAGCCCCACTAGTATGATCTGCATCATAGTCCTGGTAGTCAAGCCCACATCCTAAGGGCTTTATCAACATGTATCAGAGAGACGGTATAATAATACCAGTGTACATATTAAGATAAAGAGCAGCCATATAGCATATTATCATGTCGAGCAAGAAAGTCCTCTATATATATGCCCAAGCATCCACTATATCATACAATAATGGCCTCTAGGGCATACATATTCCTAACAATCTCCCACTTACACTAAGGACAGTTGTTGTAGTATCTCATACCCAACATCCCAAAAAGTCTCTCAAATTGCGTCTGGGGGAGGGCCTTCGTGAGTAGATCCGCTGTGTTATCCTTCGTGTCAACTCTCCTGACCTCGATCTTCCGGCGATCAACTATCTCGCGGATCATGTGATACCACCAAAGAATATGTCTGGATCACTGATGGGACCAGGGTTCCTTGGCCAAAGCCACAGCTCCATTGTTATCACAATACAAAGGTATTGGATGCTCAATGGATAGAACCACACCAAGTTCATCAATGAACTTCATCATCCATACAGCTTCTTTGGCAGCATCGTTGGCAGCGATGTATTCAGCCTCCATCATCGAGTATGCCACGGTATCTTACTTGGAACTCTTCCAACATACCACCCCTCCATTGAGGGTGAAGATAAAACCCGAGACCAACTTACTGTTGTCCTTATCACTCTAGAAGCTTGAATCAGTAAAGGACTCCACCTGGAGTTTTCCGTTACTATACACCAAGAACATCTCTTTAGTCCTTCTCAAGAACTTAAGAATGTTCTTCACAGCTGTCCAGTGCTTCTCCCCAGGATCTGATTGATACCTACTTACCACACTAATTGCATAAGCTACATCCGTTCTAGTGCATAACATCGCGTACATGATTGACCCAATTGCAGAAACATAAGGTATCCCTTGCATCCTTTCATGCAAGCCCTTTCCAAATTAGTCTTGGGAGACATCTCTTTGGAGAGAGTGATTCTTGAACAAGCGGGTAAATTACCACGCTTAGAATCTTCCATACTAAACCTCTTTAGTATGGTGTCAATGTACTTGGATTAGGACAATCCCAACATCCACTTAGATCTATCTCTATAGATCTTTATCCCCAGGATGTAGGAGGCATCACCCAGATCCTTCATAGAGAACTTTTGTGATAAGAAGAGCTTGACTGAGTGTAGCATAGGAACGTCATTTCCTATCAAGAGTATGTCATCCACGTACAATACGAAGAAGACAGCCTTACTCTCTACAACCTTCTTGTATATACAAGGTTCATCTATATTTTTGATGAATTCAAACTCTTTGACTGCCACATCAAAACAGATGTTCCAGCTCCGCGATGCCTGCTTTAATCCATAAATTGATTTAAGAGTCTTGCACACCTTTCAACTTCCCCCACTATCTACGAAGCCCTCTTGCTGTGTCATGTACAGGCTCTTTTCTAAATCACCATTTAGAAAAGCGGTCATGAAGTCCATTTGCCAGATTTTGTAGTCATGGTATACAGCAATGGCAAGTAGGATCCTAATGGACTTAAGTATAACCACTGGAGAAAAGGTTTCATCATAATCGACACCTGGTCGTTGACAAAAACCTTTTGATACAAGTCTAGCTCTGAAGGTCTCAACCTTTCCATCTACACCATGTTTTTTCTTAAAGATCCATTTGCTCCCGATGGGTTTTACCCCTTCAGGAGCAACTTCCAAAGTCCATACTTTGTTGGTGTATATGGATTCCATCTTAGATCGCATAGCATCCAGCTATTTCATAGAGTCCCCACTTGCGATGGCCTGCTCGAAATTAGTTGGGGCGTCATCTTCCATGATGCAATCCTCGCTCCCACAATATATGAGAAAACCGTAGTATCTCTCGGGTGGATGAGGAACCCTACTAGATCTGCGGAGTGGCTGAGGTTCATCGGGGACTATTGAATCCTCCGATTCTACCAAATCATCAGTTATAGTTTGTGTGGCTGGAACTTCTTCCAGCTCTACCTCATTACCACTAATTTCTTTCACAAAAAATTCCTTTTCTAAAAAGGTGGCATATTGAGAAACAAACACTTTTTGTTCCTCGGTGTGGTAGAAGATATATCCATGTGAATTTTTAGGATATCCCACAAACTTGCAAAGATCTGATCGTGCCTTGAGTTTTTCCGGATTCTGTTTTTTAACATAGGCCGGACAACCCCATATCTTAACTCGTTTAAGATATGGTCACTTTCCACTCCATATCTCATATGATGTTTTAGGCTCTGATTTTGATGGAACTTGATTCAATAGGTATGCAACTGTCTCAAGTGCATAACCCCAAAAGGAAATAGATAACTCAGCATTACTCATCATAGAGCACACCATATCTAATAGATCGCGATTCCTCCGCTCCGACACTCCATTGTGCTGTGGTGTATACGGAGGAGTAAGCTGAGAGAGAATCACATTCTCTTTTAAACAGTCCTAGAATTCCTTGCTCAAGTATTCTCCTCCCCGATCAGATCGAAAGATTTTAATACTTTTACCCGTCTGATTCTCTACTTCGCACTTATATTCTTTGAATTTCTCAAAAGCTTCAGATTTGTGTTTCAACAAGAACACATGTCCGAATCTTGAGAGATCATCGGTGTGTAATAATATACGAGGAACCATTCCTGGCATGCGTAGACATAGGACCGCATACATCACTATGTATCAATCCCAAGAGTTCAGTAGCTCTTTCTCTGTGTCATGTAAATGGAGTTTTAGCCATCTTGCCTTTGAGACATGACTGGTAAGTTTCATAAGATGTAATTCAAAAGGATTCAAATATCCATCTTTATACAATTTACCTATTCTTGTCGCATTGATATGACCGAGTCTATAATGCCACAAGAAGGCTTCGTTCATTTCTGAACTTTTCCTCTTGTGTGTATTCTACATATTTAGAACTGTAGTTTGATTTAGAACGTATATACCGTTACACAACGTACCAAACCCAATCAACACTTGATTTAGGAAAATGTTCATAACATTTTCCTCCAATACAAAGTTATATCCTTTTTTATGTAATAAAGAGACTGATATAATATTGCACATCATTTTTTGTACGAAATAACAGTCGTTCAGAATCAATATATTACCATTTAGTAATACAAGGTGATATTCACCAACTGCTTTGGCTGCAACAATTACATCATTCCCTACTATGAGAGACTTATCACCCTTTTCCAGTTCTCTACTTCTTCTTAACCCATGCTACATATTACAAATGTGGGATCCTGATCCGGTATCTAATACCTAGGACGTATAGCAAACTGAGAAACAGATCTCGGTAATGAACACACCCGAAAAAGATGCATCATCATGCTCTTTCTTCATTTGGGTGGCGAGGGAATCCTGATATTCCGCTATTCCTTGCTCAGATTTATGACAATCATAAGAAAAAGCGGAACCAATGTTCTCCGGCTTAGTATAATAAGCGGGTTTGGTCAATAAATCCATATTATCTTGATTAAGGTGTATCATGGTCGCTACCTGGAGAGAGAGAGAAGAAAACACTTTAGCGTGCGCTCATGCAAGATTAGATTGGTTATTATCTTATCTAATCAGAATGGCTCCCACTGTTTTTATCAAATCATCCTTCAAACCATAAAAGGTAAGATTAGCCGGGATTAATTAAACCCTATAAGTTCGCCAATCGGTCAGCCAAGCAGGTATTGGTACTCCGAAGGAGTCTCCCCGTGCTTTCGCATGGAACTAATTAAATAACCTCATTTTCGAAGGGGCATAACCTCGTTAACACCTTTTGTTGGATATATATGCCCTAGAGGCCAGTATTGTATATATATATATATATGGATGCTAGGGATATGTATGTACAGGACAATCTTGCTCAGTTTTATAGTATATTATTTGACTTGTCTTTGTCAGGATATGTGTATTTATTTCTATTGTTGTTATATCTAGCATGCACATATTGATAAAGATATGATACGATAGTATACTATTATGGTTTGTCTTTATCTTAACATGGCATATGTCATACTCGTTATTACATATTGCGGTTATATATTGATAAAGCCCGTAGGATCTTGCTTGACTATCTGCGTTGTGATGGCGATCATACTTGTGGGAGCAGGGTAGTCCATAAGCACATCCATAAATGGCCCCTAGTCGCGTGAGTATCGAGACTGGGCATTGATACTCCGGAGTAGACTAGTGTATACGTTTCTAGCCCTGTCGGAAATGGTTGGTCCGGCAGCCATTGGTCTAATGCACCTAAGATCGTATACAGGTGCTCACTGGGTATGAGTACACTGGACGGACTAGCCGAGAACTTCCAGATGGTACTATACCTATCGTCAGATGGAAGTTCTCAGGTGACATGTGTACAGGTTAGTCTTTCGACCTGAGATCGTCATTTATCTCGTGTGAGTTCCCACCGTGCTTTGATCACTACCCAACCACGGCTATACTGAGTCATGAAAACAGGTTTTGGTTGGGTACAGTCCCGAGCCACATGGAGGCAGTGAGAGATTGTTGGGGATTCGTCTCTCCCGGTATTGGGAGTTGATATCATACAGAGATCGATTGGTCAGGACCATAAGACCATAGCCAAGACAGTTGGGATTTACTGATAGGTTGATCAGTAGTTTTCCGGATTGGTCCTGAGCCACATCAGCACGACTTATCAGGTTATTAGGGTCTAACGTTCACCACCCCCTAGACCCGGTATGCGATACTCTTTGACGAAGAGACCGGACTTTACGGATATTGTCACGGATAGGCACAGTAGGATTTCGGACAAGTTTGCTCGTCGGCCTTCCTTTTCGACAGGTACCTGGGTAGCCGTTACGTATAGCTAGTGTCGCTGACGTGCTTATGGTTAAACCCACTGCCAGACTACTGTCGAGTCTTTAGAGTCCCATACAGAGGGTTTCCCAGCTTCGGGCGAAACGAGTAGAGGTCGTATGGTTTTACGACAGGGTTCGATCATATACGTGTACTTGTGCACGTATGTTGTTCTAGCGGACAATACTAGTGGGCTTTGGTTTAATCCAGATCCTAGTATTTGATTATTGGATTAGCTTCGTCTCATAGTATTCGTGGTTCTCAAAACACGGATGCGGGTATGTATATATGGATGAGAGGGGGTATAAAAGGAGACACCTCATTAGGGTTTTGACCATTGACTTGGTCAAAACAAATATGAGGTGGAGGAAAGGTTTAAATATTTTTGATAAATGACCATTGACTTGGTCAAAACAAATATGAGGTGGAGGAAAGGTTTAAATATTTTTGATAAATGATATGGCATGGCTACTTGTGTTGACCTTTTGACTTGGCTTGACTTGTTGACCTTAGATATTTTGATGAGATATTTTTGACCTAGATATTTTGGTGAGATATTTTCCATGCCATTCTTAAAGTCATATATAAGTTAGCCATTCTATTTTTTATTATCATTATCACAAATACTTTCTCTTTACTCAAGCTTGCTCTCTCCTTCTTCCTCTCAAAACCCTAATTGTATCATGTGTTGATAATCAAGGGTTAGTGAGACTAAGCTACTCTAAATCTCACTCTACTCACTCTAGTCTACTTAGGTTAGCAAGCTAAGTATTCTAGTTGCCTCAACTTGGAGTTTTAGCTCAAGGTTGGAACTCTCGTATGGATCATCGTTGACACAAGGAGGCCGAAGTTCAAGCATGATCCATACTTCCATCGAGGAGCTTAAGGAAAGGATCGAAGACCCGAAGGACTTAGTTTCTTTAGGTATACTTTCTATCATAGTAGATAGAACCATTTTTTGCTAGTTAGGTTTATGGTTAAAGATCCGGTTTAGGTTTATTCTAGCGCCATGTTTCGTATCGTTATAAAAATTTTGTTCCGCATTTGGCCACGGAAGTTGGCCAGGGTGCTAGCGTAACCCTTCATGGTATTAGAGCCAGCTAATAAACCCTAGACTAGAAAGTTTAAACAATGTTAAAACAACGAAACCGAAACGACTCCGTAACGTCAAAACCCAAACTGCAGTTTCTGTTGATTTTTTAAAGGCTTCAAAAAAAATTTTAGACAAGTGTAGAGTGATCCTTATAATGTGAGATGTACGCAAAACAAAAACGATGCATTTTCACCAAGTTTTGGCCGGCCAAACACTTCTAAATTCCGGCCTCCTCGATTTTTCTATGGTGGAATCATCGTGTTTTGGTCTGGGTTCTTATCTGGAGAAGTTTGGTTGTCTGGTATTGCTAGTTTTTGCGCAAGTTTGATCTTATGTTGTTTTTCTATTTTGGGCAATTTGGAATGTTTCGAAGTCGTTGTATTTGACACTGTTTAATAGTTTACGGTACATTCACTTTTATCTGTGACCGTGAATGTCATTTGATTGGTAAACCCGTTTATCTGCTATATGTCCTTTCAGAAGAGTTTGCGAACGTGACATTCATGTTGATGTTTTGTGCTTGTGCTATGATTGTGGTTGGATAGTCGTGGTAGATAACATGTGGTGCAATGTTAGTGGTACGGTTTAAATTCATTTGTACATTTTTTTGCGGGGCGAGCGTCCGACATATGGACTGTCGTCTTTGCCGGGTTGTATATTATTTGATTGGGGCACGACCGGGTTGAGGTCGATGTCACCATTTTTTCATATTATTTTCTTTTTCTATACTAGGATTACCCTAGGGTGGAGTGCACGAATAGCCGGGTTCTAGAAGGCAACAAGCCCGCATCTCATGGCATTGTGACGGAGGGGTTTCATTCTAGAATTGGTAGGCTATTCGCCGCACTCGTAGGGGGTATAGGTGACCAATGTAGGGACGCTCAAGTTACCGGATTCCGTGAAGTGCTGGGTGGCCTATTTACTTTGTTGAAGGGGGCTGCCTCACTTCTAGGATTGGCGGGTAACTTGCCGCGCTCGTAGGGGTCTAGGTTCTCATTGCACAGGCTATCCATAAGACCGGGAACGTCGGGTTTTATTTGCGGCTCAAATGAAACCCGAGGCTCCAAGATTATCCACCATTCTATATTGTTGGCTGAGATTCTGTGATGTTGATTATTATAATGCTTGAGACGAATGTTGTATATACTTATATATATACCAGTAGATGTTGTATATGTTTTGCACCCGCGCTAGTCCAGCCCCCGCTATGTTGTTAGTTAAGTAACCTAACGGGTGATGACAGGGCTCAGTGGTGAATGCTTATAGCATATACGTACATCATATTTTCGTTCTTTTCTGGTGTGATAGGTTAAATGATGGGGACCGCATTAATTTTGATTAATGCAAGAAAATAAACCTAAAAGATGTTGATTGGAACAAATTTTGAAAAACTATAGTTATATATTCTTTCGCTTTGCATAAAGGTATTCGGTCATCAATATCCAACACCTCATTCTACGAGGCAAGAGCCGAGATCCCTTCGCGGGGAGTGACCTCTTGAGCTAAAGTCTATACTATAGATTACTCAGTTTTTCTTCAAAACCAGAAATTTTCAAAAAGGAGGAGCTTTGACCACTCCTTTTCAAAAATGCCCAGGTTCCTTCAACGATAACAAGTTCATTACGTTAACGGGTTTTTCACCAAAAACCCAGTTGTAGCCCTCCGTCATTTCCTACAAGTAACACTTAGTATTCGTGCTGCGTTTGTTGACTCCGTCAAGACGTAGTGTACGGTAGCTGAGTGGTGCTTGTTTGTAGCACTAGATGCGATTGGTTAGGACAGTCATATAACCTTGTTGACTCCGTCAAGGGTTATGCGGGTGGGTTTGATGTAATCCAGATAATGACGAGTTGAACTTGACTAGGACTTTTTGATTTGTTGACTCCGTCAAGGTCACTAGGGTCCTAGGGGTAAAACCACATCAAAAGTTTCAAACATACAGAAAACTTGCAGATTCAGCAAACATTATAAAGTGTGGTGACTAGAGTGGATTCCATCTAGTGCATCACACAATGATGGTTGGATCCCAATCTCACTGATGAGTAGGATTACTCTTGGGAGATTATTTCACTTAACAATCAATACTATAAACCAAGTAGGTGTCTAGAACGGTGTTAGTGGGGCTACACCTCCAGGGAAAAGAGGTTATGTAATTAAGGAACTTCGCGAAAGCGTTGGAAAACCTCCCTCGAAGTACTGACACCAGCCTGACCGAAGGTTAAGCAAGTATTGGGATGTGCGATTAATCCCAACTAATTCTTCTTTTAAGGTTTGAAGAAGAATTCGAGAAAACAGTGGGAGCCATCCTGATTAGATAAATTAATAACCAATCTAAATCTTGTAAGAGCGCGCGCTGAGTGTTTCTTTTCTCTCTCTCTCCAGGTAGCAACCATTTCACGCCCTAATCAAGATAATAAAATGTATCGCTTGACCGATCTGAATTCTTATTCGGGGCTGGGGAACGTCGGTTCGGCTCTAACTTATGACAACAGTCATAAGTGTGAGCATGGGAAAGAGGATTGTTTGAATTCCTTAATGACCCCATCGAAGAAGAAACATACTATTGTGTCTTCTTCAGGTGTTCTTGTTATTGAGAACTGCTTTTCGGTCAGTCCTACCTCCTGGGTACTCGATACCGGATCGGGATAAGTAGAATGGTTAGACCTGGTGATATGTCCCTCAGAGTAGAGAACGGAGCACAGGTTGATGCTTCTGCCGTCGGTGAATATCACCTAGTATTTCCAAATGGCAATACTATGATTTTGAATAACTGCTGCTATGTACCTTCCATGGTTTACCACATCATATCAATTTCTTTACTTCATAAAGATGGATATAAGTTTGTTCTTGATAGAAATATCATGAACATTTACCTTAATCAGGTATTGTTGCAGAAGGTACACTGTATAATGGTATCTATGTTCTTAATCAAAATATAGTTCTCAGTATACAAAACACACGCAAGAGGAAGAGTTCAGAAACGAACGATTCCTACTTGTGGCATTGTAGACTTGGTCATATCGGAGAGAAAAGACTGAGTAAGTTGCATAAAGATGGATTTTTGGATACGTTTGAATTTTCATCTTATGAAACTTGTCAATCTTGTCTCAAAGGAAAGATGACCAAATCTCCGTTCACCGGACATAGAGAAAGAGCATCAGAGCTCTTGGGACTCATACACAGTGATGTATGTGGTCCAATATCTATACATGCAAGGGGAGGGTTCTCATACTTCATCACATTCACTGACAATCTCTCTAGGTTCGGATATATGTATCTCATGAAACACAAATCTAAAGCTTTTGAGAAATTCAAAGAATTCAAAAACGAAGCAGAGAACTAGATTGGCAAAAGTATCAAGATCCTCCGATCTGATAGAGGAGGGGAGTACTTAAGCACGAAATTCCTAGATTATCTAAAAGAGAATGGAATTCTCTCTCAGCTTACTCCTTCGTATACACCACAGCACAACGGTGTATCGGAAAGGAGGACCCGTACCCTATTGGACATGGTTCGCTCCATGATGAGTGACACTGAGTTGGCTCTTTCATTTTGGGGATATGCGCTTCAAACAGCTGCATACTTACTGAACTACATTCCATCCAAATCTGTGCCTAAGACTCAATATGAAGTATGGAGTGGACGAAATCCATATCTTAAGCGATTTAAGATATGGGGTTGTCCGGCATATGTGAAAACACAGAAACCGGACAAACTAGAGGCACGGTCAGTTCTATGTAAATTTGTGGGATATCCTAAGAATTCATTAGGATATCTATTCTACCACACTAAGGAACAGAAGGTGTTTGTATCTCGCCACGCTACCTTTCTGGAAAGGGAGTTTCTTGCAAAAGAAACTAGTTGGAATACGGTAGAACTGGCAGAAATCCGTGAACCACAATGAAACTGAAGTTTTGAGGGAATAGGTAGATTCAGTAATCCCAGATGAACCTCAGCAACTCCGCAGATCTGGTAGGATTTCTCATCCACCCGAGAGATAGTACGGTTTTCTCATAGATAGGGAACGAGAGGATTGCAAGTTGGAAGAAGATGACCCTACCAGTTTCAGGCAGGCCATTATCAGTAGGGACTCCGATAAGTGGCTGGATGCTATGCGATTCGAAATGGAGTCCATGTACACCAATAAAGTGTGGACCTTGGATATTGCTCCACCTGAGGTAAAACCCGTTGGATGCAAATGGATTTACAAAAGGAAACTTGGTGTAGATGGACAGGTGGAAACCTATAAGGATAGACTCGTTGCAAAAGGTTTTCGTCAAAGACCAGGTGTGGACTATGAAGAAACCTTTTCTCTAGTGGCTATACTCAAATCCATTCGGATCGTACTTGCCATTGCTGCCTTCCATGACTATGAGATCTGGCAGATGGACGTAAAAACGGCTTTTTTAAACGGAAGTTTGGAAGAGTACGTTCATATGGATCAGCCGGAATGTTTCAAAGACAGTGGGAGAAACGGGAAGGTGTACAAGTTGCTTAAATCCATTTATAGATTAAAGCAGGTATCGCGGAGCTGGAACATCTGTTTTGATGAAACAATCAAATATTTTGACTTTATGAAGAACGAGAATGAGCCTTGTATTTATAAGAAGATTGTAGGATGAACTGTCGTGTTCCTAATCTTGTACATGGACGACATTCTTTTGGTAGGAAATGACATTCCTATGCTGCAATCGGTCAAGCTATTTTTATCACAAAGGTTCTCCATGAAGGACCTAGGTGATGCCTCGCACATTTTGGCGATTAAGATCTACAGAGATAGGTCCAACAGATAACTGGGACTTTCACAGTCCAGGTACATAGAGACCGTACTAAAGAGATTTAGTATGGAATATTCCAAGCGCGGTAACATACCCGGATTGCACGGAATCACCCTCTCCAAGGAGATGTCTCCCAAGACTGATGAAGAGAGGGTTCGCATGAGCATTATACCCTACGCTTCGGTTGTAGGATGTTCATATCATAATATTGCATTCTTATAGACCCCATTCTTATGCATTTTACAAATAAATAGGTGCTTTTGACCCATGTCTGCTACATTGTACAGGTTACAGGTTCTAGGAGCAAAAACAGTGAAAAAGATAAAAGATGATGCAAAAGTGAGACTTTGACCAACAAATAGAAGGATCTTGATCAAGACTACATGAAGATCAGTTCACAAAGTTCAAGGCAACGCAAAGTCCAAGATTTCTTCTCGAAGCAACGGTAAAAGTCCACTACGATTCACTGGAAGATCTGGAAGGAACCAAGAAGCCAATTTGATAAAAATACTGAAGAAAGAGGAAGAATAAAAAGCCCAGAACAAGCACAAAAGTTTTCAGCAGATGAGCCTACTATTGGGCCGCGGAACCGCGGCCCAACCCTTTCCGCGGCCGCGGTTCCGCGGACATCTAAAGCCCGGAGATGAAATATTTTTTTACCATAATTCAATTCTGCACTGACTAGTCAACCTAGGGGTATTTTGGTAAATGCAGACGTGCGGCAATTGTAAACCTAGAGTTTTCTATGTCCTATAAATAGAAGCCCAATTCCTTGTATTAGGTCATGCCTCCTTTCATTAATAAAATTCAGATTTCTTTTGGAGAGTATCGGTGCCTCTTTTCATATCATTTATTCAGATCTGACAACCCTATGTAAATGTTTGGAGAGAGCTATCTGTAAGTAGTTTTATTTAATTGCTCTAGTTTAGATTTAATTCCTTGCCCCAGATAAATGTTCTTCAATTCCCTAATGAGCGAGTAGTCTCCTCGCTTGTTAGGGTTAGCTTTGGGGAAGACTTTTGAGAGATGAGATCTCTCATCCCTTTCTTACCCATCACACGTTTTTAATAGGACTCCATGCATACACGCACACACCGCTCCCTACGGCACCCTATCCCTCGAGGTAGCGGTGATACCATAGTATAAAGGCCCGGTTGAGCATGTTTTCAATGGAGGTTAGGGTAAGAATTGATAAAGGAAGGACAAGAACCTAGAGGAAGAAACATCTTCCCGAATGGTTCTAATCCACTTTATTAATAATTACCATAACTCCTAATAGATCTTAATTTGGGTATAGAAAGCGGTGAAATTTATTTACATTTCCAAGCCTACCCTAAACCTAACCCTAGCAAGATTTAGATCTAGATTAATTTAGTTTTTAGATTTAATCAATCCGTTCACACCGTTCGGAATTAGCTCGTAAGAACAATTAGGAAATTCCCAACATCCCTGTGGACCGACCCGTACTCACCGGCTAGCTACCAAGCGACGTCGTTCTTGATTGCGGTAATATTATTTTTTGACATATAAATCAAATGGCGCCGTTGCCGGGGATGGCGTGTTATTTTCTTTTTGCAATTTTGGGTTAATATAAATTAAAAAATCATAAAAACTGAAAAATCAAAAAAATATAAAAAAATATATCATCTGTTATTTTTGGAAAGGGTATTTTTGTGTGAATTTTGCAGGATCTGCGAAAAAAATCGGATCTGGAAATCTACAGAGATCAAAACAGAAACTAGATGATCCTAACCACAGAAGATTGCAACAACAGAGGAACTGAAAAATTCTCGAGACATGAACCCTCTACCAGACAGCGGAAGCGCCGCGCTATACCTGTTCTGACCACGCATCTGTGGTGGTTACGTGACGACAGCACTTGAAATTTTTTCTAGGGAACCAAGCCGTCTACGGGACCGCGGAACCGCGGTGGGATCCGTGCTTTGGCCGCGGAAAAGCGGCGCGGTGGTGACAACATCAAGTACAATTTGCACTGTAAGTCTCCTCTGTTTTTCCTCTGCAAATCTTGATATATCTTCTGAAAAGTTTCCTGCAGGATTCTTTGCGCTTTGAAAATCTTCCCCCTTCCAAATAACAAATCTTGTGCAGAATTCTTTGCGCCGCGCTTAAAATAAAAATTGATTGCAAGAAATCTTTTCTGTTTTGCATACCTTTAATCTTCTTTGCAAAAATTTCCAGATAAAGAGAAAAAGGAAAAAAAGAAATTTTTTTTAAAAAATAAATAAATAAAAGACTTGCAACTTTTGTCGCTAAGAAATCCGTGCACCCAAACCTTCTTTCTCTTCTCATTCTTCCATCATGGGTACCCCACATCACAAATCTCTTGCCAAACTTTGGTATCCCGAACCTAACTTTGCCTCGTAACGTCAATTGTTTCGGTCGATTTAAGGACGATCCCTCCATGCCCAAAATTTCTTTGAAAGATCAAATAGAAGCGTCTAGGAGAAACAGCTCGACGTTGCAATCCACTTTTTGTTAACCTTCACCACCTTCATACGTTGACACCACTTTTTCAAGTCCTATTGTAACTCCTAAACCGATGTCAATTGCTGAGCATATTGCACAATCTCGTAGCCGATCTTTCACTCCTCTCCATACATCCAGTTCTAGGGATCAACAAGTCCATTCACCTTTTTATCCAAATGTTGATCCTACTCCTGTCCAACCATCCAATTCCTACCCGACTTTCCCACCTTCACTCGATATTGCTTCTACACAGCCATTTGAGAGTTTCACGTATCCAAACAATTTTGAATCTTTTACCGAAACCCCTTCACAACCCATGTCTAGTTTGAAACAGTCATTGGAAGCTTATATTTTAGCAACAAACAAAATGATGAGGAATGTGGATGCGTCCATGGCCGCCCTTATGCAACCTAGTGAACCGGTAGCTAGTTTCCAACTAGCTCCAAAAATTCCAATGTATGAGGAGGCGGTTGGACCGAGTGAGAATTTGATAGGATTTCCAAATCAAACCTACCCATACCCAATTGAAGCCCATAACTCAGGTTTTCCATCGATTGTCCCAAATGATTCACAAGTTGAAAATAAAACATCTAACGAGTTGTGTGACTTTGTAGTGCTTGATTTTCCAGATTGTGAAGAGTCCCTTTCGAGTGAAACCACACCTAATCCTTTCGATCTTTACACCTTCAATCTAGAACCTGAATAGATAAATATCCATGCTTTTGATGAGGTGTCAGAAAAAATTGATTTTCACTTGATTGAGGATATAGACGCCGGGAATATTTTGGATGATGAACCCGTAGATTTGATTGAAATTTTATGTCCAATTCATCATCCCGAGTCATTAAATGTTTCTCCCGAACTTCATATGCGTCTTGATTTTGATAATAATGGCATGGATAGGCTAAATTTTGAGGAGAATATTGAGGAAATTATTGAGGATGAACCAGTTTTATTTGATGAGTCGGATTTCCCAATTCATCGTGTCCCTTCCACTGATTGTGTACACCCTCCTAAATCTTTAACTGATACCCTTCCTCACCTACCTCCCTCCGTCCTCGTTCCGACCTTGCAAGAGACCGTTACGCTTTCATCTCCAATACCAAGTTCGACGTACCCATGTATGCTCACGAATCTTGAGGGATTTAATCTGATTTTTCTGCAAGTTGATAGATTAGCACAATCGCTTGTTACACATCGATCATTACAAATTGTGCTAATTTATACACTCCATCCCCAACCTCAAGTTCGTATTCCCACTTTCTTTGGTTCTTCTAATCTTCCTTTAATGATACCGAGTGTTGATAAATCACAATCCGATATTTTGAGTTCGATAATTTTCAATTGGACCTTCGATGAAAGTTTTGAAGATATTTTCGCCGACGAACTCGCTTTCTTACACGATACGGACTTTGTGATTAATCAACCTCCACTTGAAGAAGTAGAACCACTACCATTTCTTTTTCCCCTCCGCCATTCTCCTCCGCCGAGACCGTACACCGTTTCTATCTCCACACGATCTCGTACCCTTCTCATTTCTTTTCTTTCCACTCCATTCTTCCACCAACCTCACCATTATCACGATAGAATTTTTGAATGGTTGGTGCTAACCTTTGGCTTATGTAAAGCCTTACTTAAGTTTGGGGGGAACCTTGTTGTATATATATTTTGTTTTTCTTTTAACAATAAAATTAAAAAAAAATTATAAATAAATAAACAGGGGAGTGCCAACAATTTTGATCCTCTTGGTGTGGCATGACAGTGAGGACACTGTCAACTTTAAGTTTGGGGGTATGCTCGTTAAGCCTTCTTCCTTCGCATTCATGTGTATATTTTTGTATTTGCATACTTATTTTAAAACCCATAAAAATTATAAAAAATTCAAAAATTATAAAAAATAATGTATTCAATTTTGGCCATAATTGACTTGAGTTTGACAAAAAGGTTAACTAGCTAGGAACAATTAGATCTAGACTTAGTAAATTAAAAACCCTAAAAATAACCTTCCTTAAAGTTTAACGGTAGAAAGTGTATGCCTTTGTAGTTTATTTAGAAATAGGCAAAATTTGAGTTCACTTCTTGGGCTAAGTCAAAACAAAGGAAAAATATTGATATTTTTATTAGAGTATAAGTTTGAAAAATAATTCCGAAGATTAAGTTTAGATTCTGAAAATGTATACCCTACAATTTGCACAATCACGCACCTTGAAACTTGGAATAGTAGAAGAGACCTTGAAATGCTCTTGTCTAAAGTCCTTAGTACGAAGAAGAAAAAATAAAAAAATACGAGTGTGAATAAAGAAAAAAAATGAACACTAGTTTTTGTGATTACTTAAGGCTAAAAAATAGAAAAAAATATTTAGCGAGGGTGCCTCATCACCTAGTGCCTTAGACCGACTGGTTTGGGAGTCACTGCTAAAAAGCCTTAGGTATTACAAGACTAGGAATTTCGCTTTAAAGTGCAAACGCATTTTGTAATCGGTCGTTGGTACCTCAAGAAGTATTAACGGTCGCATGAAAGATGTGTAAGCAAAATTCATTTAAAAATTCACTAATTAAGAAGTGCTTTGGACAACGGGCAAGAGTATGATTGCTTGATTTGAATTTCCAAGTGTAGGGGTGATATATACACACACGTATGGGTATGTGATTGGGATTTAGATAAGAGAGAGGAATGAAGAATAGAACTTGTATCTTTAATAGAAATGATAAAAATTCCTAAGTGGAGATGGAACCCTAGAAGGAAAACTTAAGAGATGCCGAAAGCTAAGTAGGTCTGCAGAACATATATAATCTTAAGTTAAATGATAAGGAAGCATGAAGAATATGGGTGAATAATTTACGAGTAGAAGATAATAGAATTCCTTGTTAGAAAACCTAATTGGAGAATAAAAGTCAATAAGCCGAATTGATAGGATTTTGTGGGTAGTATCCGCTGAAAACCCTCAGGAGACAACACTCCTCCTACTAGGGACACCTAGAGGTTTAACGGCTTGTTGCACGAGCTCAGTGCAATCGCGATTCCCTACGAAAGTGAGGTTAGGATTTTGTCGAGAATAAAACTAGGTTTGCTCGAGGACGAGCAAAAGATAAGTTTGGGGGTATTTGTTCATATCATAATATTGCATTCTTATAGACCCCATTCTTATGCATTTTACAAATAAACAGGTGCTTTTGACCCATGTCTGCTACATAGTACAGGTTACAGGTTCTAGGAGCAAAAACAGTGAAAAAGATAAAAGATGATGCAAAAGTGAGACTTTGACCAACAAATAGAAGGATTTTGATCAAGCCTACATGAAGATCAGTTCACAAAGTTCAAGGCAATGCAAGGTCCAAGATTTCGTCTCGAAGCAACGGTAAAAGTCCACTACGATTCACTGGGAGATATGGAAGGAACCTAGAAGCCAATTTGATAAAAATACTGAAGAAAGAGGAAGAATAAAAAGCCCAGAACAAGCACAAAAGTTTTCAGTAGATGAGCCTACTATTAGGCCGTGGAACCGCGGCCCAACCCTTGCCGCGGCCGCGATTCCGCAGCCATCTAAAGCCCGGAGATGAAATATTTTTTACCATAATTCAAGTCTGCTCTGACTAGTCAACCTAGGGTTATTTTGATAAATGCAGACGTGCAACAATTGTAAACCTAGAGTTTTCTATGTCCTATAAATAGAAGCCCAATTCCTTGTATTAGGTCATGCCTCCTTTCATTAATAAAATTCAGATTTCTTTTGGAGAGCATCGGTGCCTCTTTTCATATCATCTATTCAGATCTGACAATCCTGTGTAAATAATTGGAGAGAGCCATCTGTAAGTAGTTTTATTTAATTGCTCTAGTTTAGATTTAATTCCTTGCCCTAGATAAATGTTCTTCAATTCCCTAATGAGCGAGTAGTCTCCTCGCTTGTTAGGGTTAGCTTTGGGGAAGGCTTTTGAGAGATGAGATCTCTCATCCCTTTCTTGCCCATCACACGTTTTTAATAGGACTCCATGCATACACGCACACACCGCTCCCTACGGCATCCTATCCTTCGAGGTAGCGGTGATACCATAGTATAAAGACCCGGTTGAGCATGTTTTCCATGGAAGTTAGGGTAAGGATTGATAAAGGAAGGACAAGAACATAGAGGAAGAAACATCTTCCCGAATGGTTCTAATCCACTTTATTAATAATTACAATAACTCCTAATAGATCTTAATTTGGGTATAGAAAGCGGTGAGATTTATTTACATTTCCAAACCTACCCTAAACCTAACCCTAGCAAGATTTAGATCTAGATTAATTTAGTTTTTAGATTTAATCAATCTGTTCACACCGTTCGGAATTAGCTCGTAAGAACAATTAGGAAATTCACAACATCCCTGTGGACCGACCCATACTCACCGGCTAGCTACCAAGCGACGCCGTTCTTGATTACGGTAATATTATTTTTTGACATATAAATCATAGGATCTATAATGTATGTGATGCTATGTACAAGACCAAATGTAGCTTACGCGCTAGGCGTGGTGAGCCGGTATTAGTCAAATCCAGGTGAGAACCACCGGACAGCGGTAAAGAACATTCTCAAGTACCTGAGAAGGACTAATGAGATGTTCCTGGATTACGGTAATGGAGACCTCAGGGTCGAGTCCTTTACCGATTCAAGCTTCCAAAGTGACAAGGATGAAAGCAAGTTTGTCTCGGGTTTTGTGTTTACCCTCAATGGAGGGGCAGTGTGTTGGAGAAGTTCTAAGAAGGACACCGTCGCAGACTCGACGATGGAGGCTGAATACATTGCTGCAAGCGATGCCACAAAAGAAGCGATCTGGATGAAGAAGTTCATAGCTGAACTTCAGGTAGTTCCGTCCATTATTTATCCGTTACCTGTGTATTGTGATAACAATGGGGCTATAGCTTTAGCGAAGGAACCATGGTTCCATCAGAAATTCAGGCACATCTTAAGGCGGTATCACCTGATCAGGGAGATCGTAGATCGCCAGGAGATCGAAGTCCGAAGAGTGGATACAAAAGAGAACACAGCGGATCCATTTACAAAGGCCCTCTCTCAAGCGCAGTTCGAGCGACTTTTCGAGATGTTGGGTATCTGGCACGCCAGCAGCTAGCCTTAGTGCAGACATTGGGTATTCGGTACGCCAATTACTGGCCTCTAGTGCAAGTGGGAGATTGTTGGATATATATGCCCTAGAGGCCAGTATTGTATATGTATACATATGGATGCTAGAGATATGTATGTACAAGACAATCTTACTCGGTTTTATAGTATATTATTTGACTTGTCTTTGTCAGGATATGTGTATTTATTTCTATTGTTGTTATATCTAGCATGCACATATTGATAAAGACATGATACGGTAGTATACTATTATGGTTTGTCTTTATCTTAACATGGCATATGTCATACTCGTTATTACATATTGCGGTTAAATGTTGATAAAACTTGTAGGATCTTGCTTGACTACCTGCGTTGTGATGGCGATCATACTTGTGCGAGCAGGGTAGTCCATAAGCACATCCTTAAATGGTCCCTAGTCGCGTGAGTATCGAGACTGGGCATTAATACTCCAGAGTAGACTAGTGTATACATTTCTAGACCCGTCGGTGATGGTTGGTCCCGCAGCCATTGGTCTGATGCACCTGAGATCGTATACAGGTGCTTACTGGGTGTGAGTACACTGGACGGACTCATCGAGAACTTCTAGATGGTACTATACCTATCGTCAGATGGAAGTTCTCAGGTGACATATGTACAGGTTAGCCTTTCGACCTGAGATCGTCATTTGTCTCGTGTGAGTTCCCACTGTGCTTTGATCACTACCCTACCACAGCTCTACTGAGTCGTGCAAACAGGTTTTGGTTAGGTACAGTCCCGAGCCACATGGAGGCAGTGAGCAATTGTTGGGGATTTGTCTCTCCCGGTATTGGGAGTTGATATCGCACGGTGATCGATTGGTCAGGACCATAAGACCTTGGCCAAGGCAGTTGGGATTTACTGATAGGTTGATCAGTAGTTTTCCGGATTGGTCCTGAGCCACATCAGCATGACTTATCAGGTTATTAGGGTCTGACGTTCACTACCCCCTAGATCCGGTATGCGATACTCTTTGATGAAGAGACCAGAATGTATGGATATTGTCACGGATAGGCTCAGTAGGATTTCGGACGAGTTTGCTCGTTGGCCTTCCTTTTCGACAGGTACCTAGGTAGCTGTTACGTACAACTAGTGCCGCTGACGTGCTTGTGGTTAAACCCACTGCCAGAGTATTGTCGAGTCTTTAGAGTCCCACACAAAGGGCTTCCCAGCTTTGGGCGAAACGAGTTGAGGTCATATGGTTTTACGACAGGGTTCGATCACATATGTGTACTTGTGCGCGCATGCTGTTTGAGAGGAAAATACTAGTGGGCTTTGGTTTATGCCGGATCCTAGTATTTGATTATTAGATTAACTTCGTCTCATAGTATCCGTGTTTCTCGAAACACGGATGCGGGTATGTATATACGGATGAGAGGGGGTATAGAAGGAGACACCTCATTCGGGTTTTGACCATTGACTTGGTCAAAACAAATATTAGGTGGAGGAAAGGTTTTATTATTTTTGATAAATTATATGGCATGGCTACTTGTGTTGACCTTTTGACTTGGCTTGACTTGTTGACCTTAGATATTTTGATGAGATATTTTTTACCTAGATATTTTGGTGAGATATTTTCCATGTCATGCTTGAGGTCATATATAAGTTAGCCATTCTATTTTTTATTAGCATTATCACAAGTACTTTCTCTTTCCTTAAGCTTGCTCTCTCCTTCTTCCTCTCAAAACCCTAAGTGTATCATGTGTTGATAATCAAGGGTTAGTGAGACTGAGCCACTATAAATCACACTCTACTCACTCTACTCTACTTAGATTAGCAAGCTAAGTATTATAGTGGCCTCAACTTGGAGGTTTAACTCAAGGTTGGAACTCTCATATAGATCATCGTTGACACGAGGAGGCCGAAGTTCAAGCACGATCCATACTTCCATCGAGGAGCTTAAGGAGAGGATCGAAGAACCGAAAGACTTGGTTTCTTTAGGTATACTTTCTATCATAGTAGATAGAACCATTCTTTTCTAGTTAGGTTTATGGTTGAAGATCCGGTTTAGGTTTATTCTAGCGCCAAGTTTCGTGTCGTTATAAAAATTTTGTTCTGTGTTTGGCCACGGAAGTTGGCTGGGGCGCTAGCGTAACCCTTCACCTTTCTTAGACACCTACTGGATCAGCTAATTATAAAGTGAAAAACTCTCCCAGGAGTAACTCTTACTCACAGTGGGTATCGGGATCCAACTATCTCATAGAAGGTATGCAATCTCATTGCAAATTTAGACACTTGAAATTCCTAATATCTTTTTTTTACCCCTAGCGACTTATGACCTTAACAAGGTCAACAAATCATAAGCGCTGGTCAAGTTCAACCCGTCATTTCATTATTGAATTAAACCTACCCGTACGAACCCTTAACAAGGTCAATAAAGTCGTACGACTATCCTAATCCAATCACATCATATGCGGCAAATAAGTACTAATCAGCTACCGTACACTACGTCTTGACAAAGTCAACAAACGCAGCACGAATACTAAATAACACTTATCTGAAATGACGGAGGTCTACGAATGGTTTTGAATAAAACCTTTAACGTAATGAACTTGATATCGTTGTAGAATCTAGTGATTTAAAAAGGAGTGGTCTAAGCTCCGCTTTTAAGATCAAGTCGTTTTCAAAACAAACCAAGTGGTTTGTAGCATTTTCTAGTTTTGCTAAAGAAGTCACTCCCGGTGAACGGATCTAGGCTCGTTCCACATCGAACGAGGTGCTGGATATTCTTAAAGGAATACCGCTCTGCAAAGAAAAAACTAGAGCTACTTTTTGAAAAATTTGATTCCATAACATCTTTAGGTTTCTTTTCTTTCATTAATCTCATTAATGACGTCCCAACATTTATGTTTCTTAAACATCACAGAAAAAACGAAAATAAAACGTACTCTTATGCCATCCGCATTCGCCACGGGACCCCGTCATCTACCATTAGGTTACTTAACTAACGGCAGAGCGAAGGCAGGGCTAGCGCAGGTGCAAAACATAAGCAGCATTTATTATATATCATATATATATAGCATTCGTCTTACGTAGTTATATGATCACATCACAGAACTCAGGCAGCAGGAACAAACATATAAAATATAAGATATACTAGGAGGTCCGTGTTTTAAATTAAGCCAGTAAAGAAAAACACGGATTCTACGGTCGTGATGAATAGCCAAACCCACTTCCCTAGACCCCTACGAGATAGGCGAGCAACCCCGCTAATTCTAGAGTTAGGAGACCCGGTCTCGACTCCTCGAGATAGTCTCCCACTGGACTCCAGAACCTGGTTACTTGTGCTCCCCACCTTGGATCTATCCTAATGCGGAAAAGTAAATAATATACATCAATGGTGATAACAACCTCAACCCGGAAGTGTCCCAAAAAAAGAATATTACATACAATTTATTACATGATTGAAAATAGAAAAACTCTCATCTCACGTATAAAAAAAACTCCGGCTATCCAATCATGACGATCCAATATAACATATCACAGCAACACATAACATCACATGTCATCTGTTAGTGTTATATGCCCTAGAGGCCATTATTGTATAGTACTGGTTTATATATTACATTTTGGAAGCTTGGGATATATACATGGATTTATAACAGTCTTGCTCAATATAGTAGTATGCTACTTGGTTTGTATCTATCTTAATATGTGTATATGTTTCTTTTAACGTATCGCTAATACATATTGATAAAGCCCTTAGAATCATTGCTTGACTACCCGCG
Organism: Agapanthus africanus; assembly: GCA_030015575.1. Classification (NCBI taxonomy): domain Eukaryota; kingdom Viridiplantae; phylum Streptophyta; class Magnoliopsida; order Asparagales; family Amaryllidaceae; genus Agapanthus; species Agapanthus africanus. The sequence goes on from JASDDO010000008.1 coordinate 356,315,021, forward strand.
TTGTGATGGCAGTCACACTAGTGGGGGCTGGGTAGTCTATAAGCACATCCTTATATAGGTCCCTAGTCGTAGGATTATCGAGACAGGGCATCGATACTCCAGAGTAGACTAGTATATACGCTTCTCATCCCAATAGAGGAAATGGTCTGTCCTACAGCCATCAGTACGTCGTACTGGAGATAGTATGCAAGTGCTCATTGGGTTATGAGTTACACTGGACGGACTCATGGGGTACTGCCGGTTGGTACTATACTTATCGTCAGGTAGCAGTTCCCAAGTGACATGAGTACAGCTTAGTCCGTTGACTTGACACTGCTACTTCGCCTCAAGTGTGTTCCCACTGTTCTTAGATTGCTACCCTACCACGGCTCTATTGAGTCGTGCAAACAGGTAGTAGTTGGGTGCAGTCCCGAAGCACGTGGAGGCAATAGCGGTTAGATAGGATTCGTCTCTCCCGGTATTGGGGGTTGATGTCGCGCTGTGTTCGGAAAGCCATTACACAAAGTTCCTGGATAGGGCAAGCGAGATTTACTGATAGGTACTCCAGTAGTTTCTTAGGGTGTTTTGGGTTGTACTCCAACACGACTTATTGCTCTATTAGGGGTCTGACGTTTACCGCCCCTCTAGGCCCGATATGCGATAATCTTAGACGAACGGACCGGACTGTACGGAGATTGCCACAGACAGGCTCAGTAAGAGTTTGGATGAGTTTGCTCGTCGACCTTCTTATCGACAGATACCTGGGTAGCCGTTACGTGCTTCTAGTACCGCTGACGTGCTTGTAGTGAAACCCACTGCCAGCGTACTGTCTAGTCTTTAGAGTCCCACAAAGAGGGTTTCCCTGTTTCGGGCGAAACGAGTAGAGGTCGTATGGTTTTACGATAGGGTTCGATCATATATGTGTGCTTGTACGCATATGATGTTTGGGCGGAAAATACTAGTGGGCTTTGGTTTAAGCCAGATCCTAGTATTTGGTTATTGGATTAGTTATATCACATTGTATTCGTGTTTCTCGGAACACGGATACGGGTATGTATGTAAGCCTGTATCGTGCACCCCGCAGTTCGCGGGGAGGCGGAAATTTCAAAAACGGTAATCTTTTGACTACGCAGCACCGACTATTACACCAAGATCTTACTAAATCCTTAACTAGCTAGACTAACTTGAGGATTTATCTACTATGGTAGATTCTTATATCTAGTAGATCAAGTCCTTCGGGTCTTCTAGTGGTCCTCACAAAGGCTCCTCAGTGATCGGATCAAGCTTGCTCCATCAGTCTTCTCTTGTCAAAGATGATCCACCGCGAAGGTTTGTGCTCCAAGCTTCAACCTCCAAGTGAGGTAACTAGGGTAGAAGGTTTTCTAAGCCAACTAGCCTAAAAGATGTAGAATGTGTTAATGGATTGTTTGTCTCACTAAACCCTTGGCTCACAACACATGTGAATGATAGTATTTAGTGTTGAGGAAGAAGATGATTGAGGAGACCTAGAGAGCTCAAGAAAGGAGAGCAACTCAAGAAATCTCAAGTGAAGAAAATAGACCATCAAGAGAACAAGGTGTAGAGAATGGCATATATATCATCTCTCATCTCACTCATTGAACCATGGCAAGAAAAGCAATAAAAAAAAGCACCCATGCCTCAATAGTGATCCCAATCTAATAAACTAAACCATGAGCCATTCCCTCTACCATGCCAAGCATGTCTCCTCTATTTTCCACATCATTAATCCATTTAACAAAATGAATAAATCCAATAATGATGTGGCACCTTCTAGAAGCCTACCTTGACAAATTACAAAAATGCCCCTCATACCGTATGTACATACTCGTATCTGCATTCCGAAAAATACGGATACCCTGAGACGATAACAATCCAATAATACAATACTAGAATCCGGCTTAAACTAAAGCCTACTAGTATTGTCTACCTTATCATCATCAGTGTACAAGTACACGTATGTGATCGAAGCCCAGGTCATAAAACCATACGGCGTCTACATCAATTGCCTGAAGTAGGGAAACCCTATGTGTGGGACTCTAAAGACTCGACGCTAAGCTGGCAGTGGGTTTAACCACATGCCGCAAGCGGTACTAGCCGTACGTAACGGTCCCTAGGTAGATGTCGATAAGAAGGCCGATGAGGAAAACCCATCCGAACTCCTATTGAGCGTGAAAGTGACAATCTCCGTACAGTCTGGTCTGTTTGTCTAAGAGTATCGCATATCGGGCCTAGGGGGCGGTAATCGTCAGACCCCTAATAGCGCAATAAGTCATGCCAGAGTGTAGCCCAAAACACCCTGAGAAACTACTGGAATACCGACCAGTAAATCTCGCTTGTCCTGGCCAGGGACTTTGTGTTATGTGTTAGTTATATGTATGCCCTAGAGGCCATTACTGTACATACGATGTATATTATAGTGGATGCTTGGACATATATAGGGAAGACTTTCTTGCTCGATATGATAGTATGTTATCTGGTTGCTCTTTATCTTAGCATGTACTCTGATAGTCTCTATGTTACATGTAGATAAAGCCCTTAGGATGAGTACTTGACTACTAGGACTATGATGCAGATCATACTAGTGGGGACAGTGTAGTCGTTAAGTACATCCTTCAAATATTCCTAGTCGCAGGTGTATCGAGACAGGGCATCGATATACAAGAGTAAACTAGCGTATGCTTCTTGACCCATTTAGATGGGCGATGGATGATCCCATATCCATTGATGTTTGACATCAGAGATAGTATACATGTGCTCAGTGGAGACTGGGTACACTGGACGGACTCGCCGAGAACTCCCAGATGGTATTATACCTCACGTCAGATGGCAGTTCTCTGGTGACACTGGTACAGGTTAGTCTGTAGACCCGAGATCGTCATAGAGTCTTGTGTGATTCCCACTGTGCTTTGATTTCCATCATACCACATCCAAGAGAGCGTGAAAAACGGTGGCTTTTGGGTACAGTTCCGAATCACATGGAGGCAATGAGCGATAAGAGGGGTTTCGTCTCTCTCGGTATAGGGAGTTGATGTTGCGCTGTGTTCGATTGGCTATAACTGGAAATCCCTGGCCAGGGTTGCTGAGATTTACTGGTAAGTGTTATCGGTAGTTTCTCGAACTGTTATGGACCTCATATCGACACGACTTATCGGTTACTGGGGTCTGACGTTTACCACCCCTAGACTGGATATGCGACATATCAGACGAAGAGACCGGACTGCACGGGAGTGTTACTGATTGGATTCGCAAGAGAATGTACAGGCTTGCTTGTTGATCTTCTAATTGCTCAATACCTGGGTGGCTGTTACATTTAGCTGACCGCTTGCAGCTTGTGGGTGTTTGATATGATCATCACTTACTGCCGGCGTATTGACGATTCTTTAGAGTCCTACACAGAGCTTTCCTGGCTCAGGCAAAACGGAGTAGGAGCACATATGTGATATGTATGGGACCGAGAATAATACATGTATGTGATACCGTATTAGATTCTCGCGATATGTGATATCGGCCGGGTATATGTGATATAGCCGAGTCATCGGATCAAGTGTTGATTCGATGAACTGATATAGATTATATTAGTCGGTTATTTGTGAAATAACCGGATTATCGGATCAAGTGTTGATTCGATAATTTAATGTATAATTATATATTTGATATATTATATTACATTAACTAATATAATCTCTCTTAAAGATTCTTTTTCTCACATGGATAATACATTGATGTATATGCGATATATGTTAATTGTATTATTTTATTTTGTTATATTATATATTATATATGTGATATATAATATTGTAACATGTTAGGGTTACAATTGCAACATGTTTTGTGGAGTTTAAACAAGTTAGGGTTTTGATTTGGGTTAGCTTTTTGGTTAGCTTCATGAAGCTTTCTTTTGTTTTTAGCAAAGATATTTCTTAACCCAACCCAAAACCCTTTACCCTAGTTAATTCTCTACAAGGGTTAAGCCTTCATTCTTAACCCATGGTTGGATTTGTAACCACAATAAGATTTCATTATTCATCACAGATAGATTTCTTCTTCCTCCTCCTCTTTGAAAAGCTTTCTAGCTTTTGGGTTTGTGATGGATTTTTGTGAGATAAAGAAAACAAAAGAGAGATAAATTCCTAATTCATCATCCTCATCTATTCTAGACACTTAGATTAGGGTGTTTTCTTTGCTAATACTTGATTAGTGAAGCAATATCTTGGGTTTGAGATTCTTCAAGGTAGATCATCTTAGTTGTTGAAGATTGGAAGCAAGCTTGTATCTTTCTCTTCATGGAGCCTCTCTGAGTCCGGGTACTTGATGATCGCAGCGAAGGGACCTCAACACGGAGCTTATGAAGCGAAGGAACAGAATACAAAGGTTGTAATCCCGAACTCTTAGAAGTAAAGCTGTTTACTTGTTATGTTTACCCTAAGTCTCTAGTTAAGATTTTGGTTAGGGTTACATAGCACCCTAAATTTTTATAAAATGGTATGTGTGATGCCTTGCTAAACCTTGTCGTACTATACAACCCTACAATGGTATCAAAGCCAAGCTAGAGCATTAGGCGTTGTCTGTTAGGTCCACGTTACCTCTCCCGGTACTTTCGGGGTGGCGGAAACGGTAAATCAAAATTTTTCTAAACTTTGTAACATGGACCGTAAAAGCCGGATCTTTGCTAAACTAAACTAGCATACTTACAAAGAAGAATTAACTACTCGGCAAAGTGGTTATACCTCAACTTGAACTCCTTCACTTCTTGTTGTTGTTCTTCTTTGATGTTCTTCTCTTCTTGTTCTTCTTCTCATTGCTTGCTCAATGGTTGATCCGGACTTCAGTCACCTCCGCGGCCTCCTTGAGTCGAAGACGATCCACCCGAGAGATGTGCGCCGAGCTCCACCTCAAGCCGAGGTAACTAGGGCAAGGAGATTGCTAATCAAGAAGCCCTAGGTTGTGTAGAGAGGATGTATGGATGTGTTTGTCAAGTAGAATCCTTTTCTCTCAACACATGAGATCAAAGGAGAAATCAAGAGGAGGAAGAAGAAGGAGATTTTCTAGCAACCATGGAGCTTCTCATTTCAAGAGAGAGAATGAGAATAAGCAAATGATAAGCTTAACCAAGAGAAAAGCTAACCATGGTTGCAATAATGCACAAACATCATCATTACAAATCCAATCAAGATAAAGGTGATGGCTACAAATGACATGACCATTATCATAACTAAATAAAAAGAAAACCAAAGAATACTTTAGATCTTCTAAGAAGGTCCAAGTCAACTTTGGTCAAAAGGTCAACAAAGTCAAGATGATCAAATGGTCAATGTAATTAGCCATAACAAAATTATCAATGAAAGGATTAGTAAATAATGTCCCCGGCTCATTATGGTTTTGACCAAACGAACTGTCGAAACCCTAATGAGTCCGCCTCAAAATGGTTTTGACCGAATCAACTGTCAAAACCCTAATGAGCCTGCCACATAGTGGTTTTGGCCGAACCAACTGCCAAAACCCTAATGAGGCACCTCCTCCTTCTTCGCTCCAGAAAACTGTGCATACACACCTGCATCCGTATTCCATAGAATGCGGATGCGCAGAAGACAAAACAGATCCATTCGTGCAATACCAGGATCTGTCTTAAACTAAAGCCCACTAGTACTGCCTGCCCGAACATCATACGCACACAAGTGTACGTAAGTGATCGCAGCCCTGCCGTAAAAACATACGGCCTCTACACGTTTCGCTCAGTGCAGGGAAACTCTCTGTATGGGACTCTAAAGACTCGACACTACGCTGGCAGTGGGTTTAACCACAGACCGCAAGCGGCACTAGCTGTACGTAACGGTCCCCAGGTAGATGTCGATAAGAAGGCCGATGAGGTAAACCCATCCGAACTCCTACTGAGTCTGTATGTGACAATCTCCGTACAGTCCGGTCTGTTCGCCTGATACATCGCATGTCGGGCCTAGGGGGGCGGCAAGCGTCAGACCCCTAATAGCGGTACAAGTCGTGTCGGAGTGAAGCCCAGAACACCATGAGATAACACTGGAACCTACCAGTATATCTCGCTTGCCCTGGCCAGGGACTACTCGTGTAATGGCTCTCCTAGACACAGCGCGATGTCAACCCCAATACCGGGAGAGACGAATCCTGTCTAAACGTCACTGCCTCCAAGTGCTTCGGGACTGCTCCCAACTACTACCTGTTTGCACGACTCAGTAGAGCCGTGGTAAGGTAGTAATCAAAGAACAGTGGGAACACACTCGAGGCGAAGTGACAATGTCAAGTCAGCGGACTAAGCTGTACTCATGTCACCTGGGAACTGATAACTGACGATAGGTATAATACCAACCATCAGTTCCCGACGAGTCCTGTCCAGTGTACTCGTAACCTAACGAGCACCCGCATACTATCTCAAGTACGACGTACCGACGGCTGTGGGACAGACCGTCTCCCGTGCTGGGATGAGAAGCGCATACGCTATTCTACTCCGGAGTATCGATGCCCTATCTCGGTACTCCCACTACTAGGGACGTGTATAAGGATGTGCTTGTAGATTACCCAGCCCCCACGAGTGTGATCGCCATCACAACGCCGGTAATCAAGCAAAGATCCTAAGGGCTCTACTAATGCGTATAGGTGATATAATAAATAAACACACATGTACACATTAAAGCAGAGGCAAACCAAGTAGCATACTACTATATTGAGCAAGATTGTCTGTACAACTGTGAATATCCCAAGCTTCCATCAAGTAATATACATACTAGTATGGTACAGTAATGGCCTCTAGGGCATATACACCAACAATCTCCCACTTGCACTAAGGCCATGTACTGGCGTATCGAAGACCTATCATCTCGATCAGCCGCTCGAACTGAGTCTGGGGTAAAGCCTTTGTGAATGGGTCCGCAGTGTTGTCCTTTGTGTCCACTCTCCGCACCTCGATCTCCTGTCGATCAATGATCTCCCTGATCAGGTGATACCGCCTTAAGATGTGCCTGGATTTCTGATGGGACCTTGGTTCCTTCGCTAAAGATATAGCCCCATTGTTATCGCAATACACTGGTATTGGGTCAACAATGGACGGAACCACCTGAAGTTCACTAATGAACTTCTTTATCCAGACCGCCTTTTTTGCAGCATCGCTTGCAGCAATGTATTCAGCCTCCATCGTCGAGTCTGCGACGGTATCCTGCTTGGAACTCCTCCAACATACCGCCCCTCCGTTGAGGGTAAACACAAAACCCGAGACGGACTTGCTGTCATCTTTGTCACTCTGGAAGCTTGAATCGGTAAAGGACTCGACCCGGAGGTCTCCATTACCGTAAACCAGGAACATCTCCTTAGTCCTTCTTAGGTACTTGAGAATGTTCTTCACTGCTGTCCAGTGGTCCTCCCCTGGGTCTGACTGATACCGGCTTACCGCGCTCAACGCGTAAGCTACATCTGGTCTTGTACATAGCATCGCATACATTATAGATCCTACCGCCGAAGCGTAGGGTATAGTGCTCATGCAAACCCTCTCCTCGTCAGTCTTAGGAGACATCTTCTTGGAGAGGGTAATTCCGTGCAATGCGGGTATGTTACCGCGCTTGGAACCCTCCATACTAAATCTCTTTAGTACGGTCTCTATGTACCTGGACTGTGAAAGTCCCAACAGTTTCTTGGATCTATCTCTATAGATCTTGATCCCCAGAATGTACGAGGCATCACCCAGGTCCTTCATGGAGAACCTTTGTGACAAAAACAGCTTGACCGACTGTAGCATAGGAATATCATTTCCTATCAAAAGAATGTCGTCCACGTACAAGACTAGGAATACTACAGTTCGTCCTACAATCTTCTTATATACACAGGGTTCATCTTCGTTCTTGATGAAATCAAATTCGTTGATTGCCTCATCAAAACAGATGTTCCAGCTCCGCGATGCCTTCTTTAATCAATAAATGGATTTAAGCAACTTGCACACCTTTCCACTGCTCCCACTGTCTACGAAACCTTCTGGTTGATCCATGTAAACGCACTCTTCCAAACAACCGTTTAGGAAAGCCGTCTTAACATCCATCTGCCAGATTTCATAGTCATGGAAGGCAGCAATGGCAAGTAGGATCCGAATAGATTTGAGCATAGCCACCGGAGAAAAAGTCTCGTCATAGTCCAAACCAGGTCTTTGACGAAAACCTTTTGCAACGAGTCTAGCTTTATAGGTTTCCACCTGCCCATCTACACCAAGTTTCCTTTTGTAGATCCATTTGCATCCAACGGGTTTTACCCCAGGTGGAGCAATATCCAAGGTCCACACTTTATTGGTGTACATGGACTCCATTTCGGATTGCATTGCTTCCTGCCATTTATCAGAGTCCCTACTGATAATGGCCTGCCTGAAACTGGTAGGGTCATCTTCTTCCAAGATGCAATCCTCTCGATCCCCGTCTATGAGAAAACCGTAGTATCTCTCGGGCGGATGAGAAATCCTACCAGATCTGCGGAGTGGCTGAGGTTCGTTTGGGGTCATTGAATCTAGCGGTTCCTCCAAATTTTCAGTTACATTTTGTGGTCGCTGAATTTCTTCCAGTTCTACCGAACTCCCACTAGCTTCTTTTGCAAGAAACTCCCTTTCTAAGAAGGTAGCGTGGCGAGATACAAACACCTTCTGTTCCTCAGTGTGGTAGAACAGATATCCTAGTGAATCTTTAGGATATCCCACAAATTTACAGAGAACTGACCGTGCCTCTAACTTGTCCGGTTTCTGTGTTTTCACATAGGCCGGACAACCCCATATCTTAAATCGCTTAAGATACGGATTTCTTCCACTCCACATTTCATATGGAGTCTTAGGCACTGATTTGGATGGAACATAGTTCAATAGGTACGCCGCTGTCTGAAGCGCATGTCCCCAAAATGAAAGAGGCAACTCAGCATTATTCATCATGGAGCGAACCATATCCAATAGGGTACGATTCCTCCGCTCCGAAACACCGTTGTGCTGTGGTGTATAAGGAGGAGTAAGCTGAGAGAGAATACCATTCTCTTTTAAGTAATCTAGGAATTCCGTGCTTAAGTACTCCCCTCCCCTGTCAGACCGGAGGATCTTGATACTTTTTCCAATCTGGTTCTCTACTTCCTTTCTGAATTCCTTGAATTTCTCAAAAGCTTCAGATTTGTGTTTCATCAGATACACATATCCGAACCTAGAGAGATCGTCAGTGAATGTGATGAAGTACGAGAACCCACCCCTTGCATGTATAGACATCGGACCACATACATCACTATGTACGAGTCCCAAGAGCTCTGCTGCTCTTTCTCCATGTCCGGTGAACGGAGATTTGGTCATCTTCCCTTTGAGACAAGAATGACAAGTTTCATAAGATGAAAACTCGAACGCATCCAAGAGTCCATCTTTATGCAACTTACTCAGTCTTTTCTCTTCGACATGACCAAGTCTACAATGCAACAAGTAGGATTCATTCGTATCTGAATTCTTCCTCTTGCGTGTGTTTTGTATATTGAGAACTGTATTCTGATTTAGAACGTAGATACCATTAAACAGTGTACCCTCTGCAACCAGTACCTTATCAAGGTAAATGTTCATGATATTCTTTTCAAGAACAAACTTATATCTATCTTTATCGAGTAAAGAAACTGATATGATGTTGCAAACCATGGAGGGTACATAGTAGCAATCGTTCAAAATCATAGTCTTGCCATTTGGCAATACTAGGTGATATTCACCGACGGCTGCCGCATTAACTTGTGCTCCCTTCGCTACTCTGAGCGACATATCACCCGGTGCAACTTTCCTACTTTTTCTCAGTCCTTGCAATAAATTACAGATATGAGATCCTGATCCGGTATCAAGTACCCAGGAGGTAGGGCAGACCGTAAAACAGTTCTCAATTACAAGAACACCTGAAGTTGATGCAAAACCATGCTTCTTCTTCAACTGGGTATCCTGGAAATCCATTCTTTCCTCTTTCCCATTCTCATACTCATGACTGTTGTCACAAGTTAGAGCTGAACCAACTTTCCCCAGTCCCGAATAAGAATTCGGTTCGGTCAAGCGATACATTTTATTATCTTGATTAGGGCGTGAAAAGGTTGCTGCCTGGAGAGAGAGAAAAGAAACACTGAGCGTATGCTCTTGCAAGATTAGATTGGTTTATTAATTTATCTAACCAGGATGTCTCCCACTGTTTCCTCAAATTCTTCTTAAAACCTTTTAAAAGGAAGAACTAGCCGGGTTTTAATTCACGTCACAATACTTGCTTAACCTTTCAGCCAGGCTAGTGTCGGTACTTCGAGGGAGGTTTTCCAACGATTTCGCGAAGTTCCTTAATTAAAGAACCTCTTTTCCCTGGGGCGTAACCCCGCTAACACCTTTCTAGACACCTACTAGGTTTATAGCATTGATCGTTAAGTGAAATAATCTCCCGAGAGTAAACCAACTCATCAGTGGGATCGGGATCCAACTGTCATTGTGTGATAACCTAGATGGAATCCACTCTAGTCACCACACTCCAGAAGGTATGCTAAATCTGCAAGTTTCAGTTCTTTTGAAACTCCCGATGTGGTTTTTGCCCCTAGGACCCAAGTGATCTTGACGGAGTCAACAAATCAAAGAGTTCTAGTCAAGTTCAACCTGTCATTATCTGGATTGCATTAAACCCACCCGCATAACCCTTGACGGAGTCAACAAGGTTATACGACTGTCCTAATCAATCCCATATACCAATACAAACAAGCAGCACTTAGCTACCGTACACTACGCCTTGACGGAGTCAACAAACGCAGCACGAATACTAAGTGTTACTTGTAAGAAATGACGGAGGGCTACGGCTGGGTTTTTGGCGAAAAACCCGTTAACGTAATGAACTTGATATCGTTGGAGGAACCTGGTAACCTTTTTGAAAATATAGTGGCGAAAACTTTTGCTAAAGAGGTCACTCCCTGTGAAGGGATCTCGGCTCTTTTCTCGTCGAATGAGGTGCAGGATATTCCAAACCGAATACCTCGATGCAAAGCAAGAATAATCGACTATAGTGAAGTTATTACCCTGACGCAAACTTTTGTCCAAGGGGTCACTCCCGGTGAAGGGATCTCGGCCCTTGCCTCGTCGACTGAGGTGCTGGGCATTCATAACCGAATACCACGATGCAAAACAAAAATGAACGTCCTTGCAATAACAGCTTTTTGAAAAATTGTTCCAACAATGTCTTTTAGGTTTGTTTTCTTGCATTAGTTCTTTTAATGCGTCCCATCATTTAAATCCTACCATTGCAGAAAACAACCAAAATATGACGTACGCTTATGCCATATGCATTCGCCACGGGGCCCCGTCATCACCCGTTAGGTTACTTAACTAACGACAGAGCGGGGGCTGGGCTAGCGCGGCTGTAAAACATAAGCAACGCCTAAATAGAAAGTAATGATAGATATTACAGATCACAGATGAATACATTGGATATACTAGCAATCCGCAATCCTTTCGAGCCTGCAACGAATAGCGGATTACACGGTAGCGGTGAATAGCCAAATACCCCACCCAAGACCCCTACGGGTGCGGCAAACTGCCCGCCAAGTACCCGGCAGTTTGTGCACCCCCTCCATGGGTCTATCCTAGGAGAAAAAACAGTAAAAAGAATTATACAATGACGGCTACAACCCCGACCCGGTTGTGCGGCCAAACAAATAATATTATTACATCAATTTACATTTACAATGAATGAAAGAAAAACAAAAGCTCATCTCACATCCACCCCGGCTATTCACCCGCGACAGTCCAACACATTCATATACACATTCCAATATCAAACACAGATCATGTATAACCCCGACTAATCGACTTATAGCGATTAGCCGACGTTCAATACATGCAAACATCACAGATATAACCATCATAGTCAAAGTGCAGTGAAGTTCGGAAAAAATACGGAATTATAGGACCCCAAAAGAAAATTTCTTTTCTGGAAAATCTGGGCACATATAATATATTTTAAAAATCCCAAAACCAACACAGACACACACTGCACGAAAAACGATGCAGAGAAGACGACAAACGGCGGCGGTTCCGCGCCACATGCCTACCTCGTGCCGCGGAACCGCGGCGGCTTGAAAGGAACAGTGGATCGTGTTTCATGGGTGTTCAAATAAAACCCTGAGCCGAATTTTCAAGTATAACAAATCTTGTTTTGACCAGAAAAAATTTTAACAGAAACTTGGATTTTGAAAAAGTTTGGTTTTTGGATTTTTCCGGTTCCGAACTTCGTTACACTTCACTACCAAGCTAGTTTAAGTTTAGTTAGGATCTGATACCACTATTAGGTCCACGTTACCTCTTCCGGTACTTTCGGGGTGGCGGAAACGGTAAATCAAAATTTTTCTAAACTTTGTAACATGGACCGTAAAAGCCGGATCTTTGCTAAACTAAACTAGCATACTTGCAAAGAAGAATTAACTACTCGGCAAAGTGGTTATACCTCAACTTGAACTCCTTCACTTCTTGTTGTTGTTCTTCTTTGATGTTCTTCTCTTCTTGTTCTTCTTCTCATTGCTTGCTCAATGGTTGATCCGGACTTCAGTCACCTCCGCGGCCTCCTTGAGTCGAAGACGATCCACCCGAGAGATGTGCGCCGAGCTCCACCTCAAGCCGAGGTAACTAGGGCAAGGAGATTGCTAATCAAGAAGCCCTAGGTTGTGTAGAGAGGATGTATGGATGTGTTTGTCAAGTAGAATCCTTTTTCTCTCAACACATGAGATCAAAGGAGAAATCAAGAGGAGGAAGAAGAAGGAGATTTTCTAGCAACCAAGGAACTTCTCATTTCAAGAGAGAGAATGAGAATAAGCAAATGATAAGCTTAACCAAGAGAAAAGCTAACCATGGTTGCAATAATGCACAAACATCATCATTACAAATCCAATCAAGATAAAGGTGATGGCTACAAATGACATGACCATTATCATAACTAAATAAAAAGAAAACCAAAGAATACTTTAGATCTTCTAAGAAGGTCCAAGTCAACTTTGGTCAAAAGGTCAACAAAGTCAAGATGGTCAAATGGTCAATGTAATTAGCCATAACAAAATTATCAATGAAAGGATTAGTAAATAATATCCCCGGCTCATTATGGTTTTGACCAAACGAACTGTCGAAACCCTAATGAGTCCGCCTCAAAATGGTTTTGACCGAATCAACTGTCAAAACCCTAATGAGCCTGCCACATAGTGGTTTTGGCCGAACCAACTGCCAAAACCCTAATGATGCACCTCCTCCTTCTTCGCTCCAGAAAACTGTGCATACAAACCTGCATCCGTATTCCATAGAATGCGGATGCGCAGAAGACAAAACAGATCCATCCGTGCAATACCAGGATCTGGCTTAAACCAAAGCCCACTAGTACTGCCTGCCCGAACATCATACGCACACAAGTGTACGTAAGTGATCGCAGCCCTGCCGTAAAACCATACGGCCTCTACACGTTTCGCTCAGTGCAGGGAAACTCTCTGTGTGGGACTCTAAAGACTCGACACTACGCTGGCAGTGGGTTTAACCACAGACCGCAAGCGGCACTAGCTGTACGTAACGGTCCCCAGGTAGATGTCGATAAGAAGGCCGATGAGGTAAACCCATCCGAACTCCTACTGAGTCTGTATGTGACAATCTCCGTACAGTCCGGTCTGTTCGCCTGATACATCGCATGTCGGGCCTAGGGGGCGGCAAACGTCAGACCCCTAATAGCGGTACAAGTCGTGTCGGAGTGAAGCCCAGAACACCCTGAGATAACACTGGAACCTACCAGTATATCTCGCTTGCCCTGGCCAGGGAATACTCGTGTAATGTCTCTCCTAGACACAGCGCGATGTCAACCCCAATACCGGGAGAGACGAATCCTGTCTAACCGTCACTGCCTCCAAGTGCTTCGGGACTGCTCCCAACTACTACCTGTTTGCACGACTCAGTAGAGCCGTGGTAGGGTAGTAATCAAAGAACAGTGGGAACACACTCGAGGCGAAGTGACAGTGTCAAGTCAGCGGACTAAGCTGTACTCATGTCACCTGGGAACTGATAACTGACGATAGGTATAATACCAACCATCAGTTCCCGACGAGTCCTGTCCAGTGTACTCGTAACCTAACGAGCACCCGCATAGTATCTCAAGTACGACGTACCGACGGCTGTGGGACAGACCGTCTCCCGTGCTGGGATGAGAAGCGCATACGCTAGTCTACTCCGGAGTATCGATGCCCTATCTCGGTACTCCCACTACTAGGGACGTGTATAAGGATGTGCTTGTAGATTACTCAGCCCCCACGAGTGTGATCGCCATCACAACGCCGGTAATCAAGCAAAGATCCTAAGGGCTCTACTAATGCGTATAGGTGATATAATAAATAAATACACATGTACACATTAAAGCAGAGGCAAACCAAGTAGCATACTACTATATTGAGCAAGATTGTCTGTACAACTGTGAATATCCCAAGCTTCCATCAAGTAATATACATACTAGTATGGTACAGTAATGGCCTCTAGGGCATATACACCAACATTGTCTAGACGAAGTTAAAAGTCCGATCGAACCCCGAAACATCATTTTTGACCCCCTCTCTGGAAATTTTCTAAAAAGTTGGTTTTTTCCAGATTAAAATTACTCAGAAAATTAAGCAGGTGATTCTATGGATATCTGAAAAGTACAACTCCCTGAATCCATCAAGCCACCATGGAACCGCGGCCAAACCAAGCTATTGGCGGCGGTTCCGCAGTAGAACATGAGGATTGAGGGATCGTACTTCAACAGGTGATCCGTAGGTATTAAATCATGCTTCTGGGAATTTTTAATAATACTCAAGTGTTGAGTTTTCTGGAGATCTTAAGTAATCGTTGATTCGATCGGAAAGTTTATCATTTATTTTTCCGGGTAATTTAGAACATGTTAAAAAGTTCGAACGGATATCAATAACTCACTTTTTCCCCTGTCGGAAAACTTTCAAGTGTTGGATTTTTCTTGAGTTTAAAACATTCAGAAAATCATGCAAGCGAATTTGTGGACCCTCTAGAAGAACGTAACCTTAACTCGATTATGTGACCATCAAAACCACCACTGAACCATATGGTTTGTGGTAGTTTAGCGTTGCTACATGTGAGGCGTTGGTTTGACCTTTCTACGGCTGGTTCATAGCGGCTGTGACATGTTCTGGGACTTTTGTACTCCGCTCAAGTGTTGAGCTATTTGGAAAATCTTGGGTGTTTGTTTATTCGATCAGAAAATTTAACATTGTCTATTTATCTGGAATATGATACAATATGTGGAATTCATATAGTTAGGCATGAAATGCGAAATATGTGATATTTCGGATTTAAGATGTCTAAAGTGATTGTGGATTCCAAATGTTGTAGTTTTTCACTTTCTTTTCTGCGACCGTAAGTGTAATATGTGGTGTATCGCCGGTTTCGGTGCTATATGTCAACGACAACTGGGATACGCATATTTACTTACGTTGATGATATGTGATATTATGTGTTGCTGTGATATGTTATATTAGATCATCGTGTTTTGAATAGTCGGGGGTTTTATGTGAGATGAGGGTTTTTATTTTCATTCAAGTAAAATTCAATTGTATGTAATATTCTTTTATTGGGGCACTTCCGGGTTGAGGATGATGTCACCATTGTATATTATTTACTTTTCCGCATTATGATAGACCCAAGGCGGGGAGCACAAGTAACCGGGTTCTAGGGTCCAGTAGGAGACCATCTCGAGGAGTCGAGACTGGGTCTCCTAACTCTAGAATTGGTAGGGTTGCTTTCCTCTCTCGTAAGGGTCTAAGGATGTGGGTTTGGCTATTCATCGCGACCATGGAATCTGTGTTTTATACTGGCTTAACTTAAAACACGGAATTCCTAGAATATCCAATATTTCATATGTGTTTCTTTTGCTGCAATGTTCTGTGATGAGATCATATTGCTGCCAGAGACGAATGTTTATATTATATATATGAGATATATGTTATATTGCTGATTTCGTTTCAAATGTGATGCTTGTGAAGCATAATAATATGAAACTTCATTAATGAGATTAATGAAATAAAAGAAACCTAAAGATGTTATAGAAACTTGTTTAAAAACTGGTAGCTCTAGTTCTTGCTTTGCATAGCGGTATTCTTTGTAGAATATCCAACACCTTATTCGATAAGGAAAGAGCCGAGATCTCTTCACCGGGAGTGACCTCTTTAGTGAAAACTAGCAGATGCTACAAACACGGTTTGTCTTTTGATTGCTTTTATAGTTTTTTCTTTGCATGGTGGTATTTATGAAATATCCTGCACCTTATTCGATAAGGAAAGAGCCGAGATCCCTTCACTGGGAGTGACCTCTTTAGCAAAACTAGTAAAAGCCTCAAAAACACTCCTTCTCAAAATTCACTTGTTTCTACAACGATATCGAGTTCATTACGCTCATGGTTTTCTGAAAAACCTGCGTAGCCCTCCATCATTTCAAATAAAAACTATTTAGTATTCGTGCTGCGTTTGTTGATCTCTGTCAAGGCGTAATGTGCGGTAGCTGATTAGTAATTATCTGTAAAGCATGTGATGTGATTGGATTAGGGTATTCATACGACCTTGTTGACCTCTGTCAAGGGTCGTGCGAGTGGGTTTGATTCAATCAAGAAATGATTGGTTGAACTTGACTAGTGCACTATGGTTTGTTGACCTCTGTCAAGGTCATAGCACACTAGGGGTAAAAGTATTATCGGGAATTTCAAGTGTTGAAATTTGCAATAAGATTGCATACCTTCTATGAGATAGTTGGATCCCGATACCCGCTGCGAGTAAAAGTTACTCCTGGGAGAGTTTTACACATTACAATTAGCCGATCAAGTAGATGTCTAGAAAGGTGTCAACGGGGTTAAGCCTCTGAGAAAACAAGATTTACTTTAATTAGGTCCGTGCGAAAGCACAGGGAACCTCCCTCAAAGTACCGGCACTAGCCTGGCTGAAAGATTGGCGAACTTATAGCGTGTAATTAATCCCGGCTAGTCTTTCTTTTTTGGGTTTGAATGAAGATTTGACTAAAACAGTGGGAGCCATCCTGATTAGATATATTAATAACCAATCTAATCTTGTAAGAGCATACGCTGAGTGTTTTCTTCTCTCTCTCTCTCCAGGTAGCGACTATGTCACGCCTTAATCAAGATAAAAATACGGATGTATTGACCGAACCCGCTTGTTATTCTGCGCTAGGGAATGTTGGTCCCGCTCCAACTTATAAATGTTATAAGATCGAGCAGGAAATAGGGGATTACCAGAATTCCCGTACCACCCAAACAAAGAAAGTGTATGATGATGCATCATCTTCGGGTGGGTTCATTACAAAGAACTGAGAGAGGGTGATAAGTTTTAAAAGTTAAAAATGGGGCAAGTGTTGCAGCCAAGTCTGTTGGCAGTTATCACCCTGTATTAAAAAATACATTGATTCTGAACGAATGTTGTTAGATACCGAACCTGATATACAACATCATATCAGTTTCTTTATTTAATAAAAGAAAGATATAATTTTGTATTATTGGATAATGTTTTGAACATTTCCTATATCAAGAGTTGATCAGTTCAGGCATGTTATCTAAAAGCATAGACGTTCTAAATCAAACCACAGTTCTTAATGTACAAAACACACACAAGAGAAAGAGTTCAGAAATGAACGAATCCTTCTTGAGGTATTGTAGACTAGGTCATATCAATGTGACCCGACTAGCTGAAGTTACATTTAGATGCATATTTAAATTAGTTTGAATTTACATCTTATGAAACTTGCCAGTCATGTCACAAAGATAAGATGAGCATAGCTCTGTTTATTGGAAACAGAAAAAGAGTTAGTGAACTCTTGGGATTGATACATGATGATGTATGAGGTCCCCTGTCTACACATGCCAGGACTGGTTCTTTGTACTTCAGAAGTAGAAAACCAAAACGGGTATAAATATTATGTCCTTTGATGTGATCGGGGAGGAGAATACTTGAGCACAGGATTCCTGGACTATTCTAAAGGAGAATGAGATTCTCTCTCAGCATTACTCCTCTGTATACACCACAGTACGTTGGTATATCGGGGCGGAGCAATCGCACCCTATGTGATATGGTGTGCTCTATGATGAGTATTACAGAGTTGCCTATTTCCTTTTGGGGGTTATGCACTTGAGAAGCTGCATACCTATTGAATAGGGTTCCAATCAAATCAGGGTACCTACCACTCCATATGTGATATGGTATGGGAAAAGCCTATCTCTTAAGGATGTTAAGATTTGGGGTTATCCGGCCTATGTCAAAAACAAAATCCGGACAAGCTCAAGGCAATGTCAGTTCTGTGGAAGTTTGTTGAATATCCCAAGCATTCGCAAGGGAATATCATCTACCAAACTGAGGAATAAAAGATTTTTTCTCAGCATGCCACATTTGGGAAAGGGAATTTCTTGTGAAGAAATTAGTGGTCATAAGGTAGAACTGGAAGTAGTTCCAGCTAAAATAAACTGCAGCTGATGATTTGGTAAAACCGAAGGATTCAATAGTTTCCAACGAACCTCAGCCTCTCCGCCGATCTGGTAGGGTTCCTCATCCACCTGAGAGATACTTCGGTTTTTCTATGACAGAGGGAGCGAGGATTGCATCATGAGATGATGACCCAACTAGTTTCGAGCAGGCCATCAGGAGTGGGGACTCTGTGAGAATGGTTGGATGCTTAGCGATCTGAGATGGAATCCTTATACACCAACAAAGTATGGACTTTGGTTGCTTTATCTGAAGGGTTAAATCCCTATCAGGAGCAAGTATATCTTGAGAAGATTACTTGGTGTACATCGAAAAGTTGAGACTTTCAAAGCTATGCTTAAGTCCATCCAGATTCTACTTGCCACCGCTACATACCATGACTATGATATCTGGCGGTTGGGTGTCATGACTGCTTTTCTAAATGATGATTTGGAAGAGAACATCTATAAGTACACAGCCAGAGGGCTTCGTAGACAGTGGGAGCAGCGGAAATGTGTGCAAGATGTTTTATGTGATAAATCACGCATCGCGGAGTTAGAACGTCTGTTTTGATGTAGTAGTCAAAGAGTTTGATTTCATCAAAATGGTAGATGAACCAAGTATATACGAAATGGTAGTAAGGAGTATGGTGGTGATCCTCGTATAGTACGTGGATGACATACTCTTGATAGGGAAGGAGTTTCCTATGCTAGCTCGGTCAATCTCCTCTTATCACAAAGATTCTCCATATAGGATCAAGGTGATACCTCCTAAATCCTGGGTTATGGATTTATGAGATAGATCTGATTGGATATTAGGATTCTTACTAGTTGTAGTGAGATGGTATCAATCGATCCTGGGGTGAATCACTGGAAAGGTTCCAGGGTGATAAGGACGACTGAATGTCAGTCGCAGGCATTGTCTTTACCCTCAGTGGAGGGACGGTATGTTGGAATAGTTCTAATCTAGATAACGTGACTTACTAGACGATTAAAGGCAAGATACATCATTACCAAGGATGCTACCAAAGAGGCAGTCTGGATATATATGAGTTCATGAGATGAATTTCGTTCTTACCATTGTGTGACAATGGAGTTGTGGCTTAGGCCTAGGAACCCCCGTCCCATCTGTGATCCAGACATATTCTTAGGCAGTATCACCTGATCATGGAGATGGTTGATCTCCAGGGAGATCGAGGTCAGGAGAGTAGATACAGAGGACAACAGCGCGGATCCACTCACAATGGCCTATTTCCCAGTAGAGACTTTAATGGGATGGTTGAGTATGAGATACTTCAACCACAACTCATTGTTGGGTATGAGATACTACAACAGATGGCCCTAGTGCAAGTGGGAGATTGTTAGTTATATGTAAGCCCTAGAGGACATTACTGTACATACGATGTATATTGTAGTGGATGTTTGGACATATATAGGGAGGACTTTCTTGCTCGACATGATAGTATGCTATCTGGTTGCTCTTTATCTTAACATGTACTCTGATAGTCTCTATGTTACATGTTGATAAAGCCCTTAGGATGAGTACTTGACTATCAGGACTATGATGCAGATCATACTAATGGGGACAGGTAGTCGTTAAGTACATCCTTCAAATGTTCCTAGTCGCAGGTGTATCGAGACATGGCATCGATATACAAGAGTAGACTAGCGTATGCTTCTTGACCCATTTAGATGAGAGATGGATGATCCCATATCCATTGATAATTGACATCAGAAATAGTATACAGGTGCTCAGTGGAGACTGGGTACACTGGACGGACTCGCTGAGAACTCCCATATGGTATTATACCACATGTCAGATGGCAGTTCTCTGGTGACACGGGTACAGGTTAGTCTGTAGACCCGAGATCGTCATAGAGTCTTGTGTGATTCCCACGGTGCTTTGATTTTCATCATACCACATCCAAGAGGGCGTGCAAAATGGTGGCTTTTGGGTACAGACCCGAATCACATGGAGGCAATGAGCGATAGGAGGGGTTTCGTCTCTCCCGGTATAGGGAGTTAATGTTGCGCTGTGTTCGATTGGCTATAACTGGAAATCCCTGGCCAGGATTGCTGAGATTTACTGGTAAGTGTTATCAGTAGTTTCTCGGACTGTTATGGACATCATATCGACACGACTTATCGGTTACTGGGGTCTGACGTTTACCACCCCTAGACTGGATATGCGACATATCAGACGAAGAGACCGGACTGTACGGGAGTGTTACCGATTGGATTCACAGAAGAATGTACAGGCTTGCTTGTTGATCTTCTGTGTAGCGCCTTGAAAAGTCGTTTTGGTGTTTTCCTGAAAATCGGTGAAAATTCGGTATTTTTCCGAAAACCGTCTTTCGTGTTATTTTGCAGTTTAGGACTAATTATACCTAAAATGGATAGGTAATTGCTTGTTTTTAGTATCTAATGAGTTACTTATGAAATTTTGGTCATTTAAAAAGTTTTCCCTTTTTTTCAATTTTTTAATATTATTTTAAGCCGGTAAGAAAATACAAAAATTAGCGATAAATACAAATTTAAATGGGCTAAATTTAAGCTTTAAAATCATGTTAATTAAAATTTAGTTGTAACATAAATTTTTAGTAATTTATTTTAAGTTTTAAAAAAATTTTATTATGGAAAACGAAATTTATTGAATTTTAAGCTAAAACTTGCAATTTTGGACTTGTAGGGGGTCTTTTTGCATAAAATTTCTTTTGTAAAACCCCTCTCTCTCTTCCCTCAGCCCTAGGCCGGCCCTTTCCAGCAAACCCAGGAAAAAAAAATGCTTGCCTCTTTGACTTCATTTTTGTGTAGAAAAGAGGTGTTTTTTTAAGAATTTTGGATTTTTTTATTAGGTATGGGTCTTTACTTGTTTGGTGTGGGTTGACCAAGACTTTTTCCACACACCACACCACTCCCCCACTCCCTTGTTCAGGCCAAAAATCTGCAGCCCTCCCCCTTCATTTTTCCCCTCTCTTTTGTTCTCAAATTCATCTCAAAAACCATCAAAAATCAACAAATCCTTCACTAATTCAACACAAAACCTTAATCCATCTCTTCTCACACCCACTTTAGTTTAAATCTTGGTGAAAGGAGGCATCTTTGGAGGCAAATTGTTCTTGCTAGATCTCTAGTTGAGGTATAAATTCTTCCTAATTAAATTCTTTTGTTAAGTTTCTTAAATTAGATTGTTTTAGTGTTAAATTAGTGTTAGTTTCATTCTAGATTTTTAAAAGTTCATGGTTGAAATTAAACTAGGCTTTTAGAAACCATTATTTAGTTAATTAAATCTAGTTGTTTACTTAACCAATCTATATGGTTACTTTGCTTAAGTGGCTTGATGTTATGCTAATCTAAGTTAACTTGTGTGAAATTTTCATTGTTCTTGCTAATTACCAAAATCAAGAGAAGGGTTGTGTTGGAATTATGGTTTGATGCATAGTTAATGGTTTAAAATTAGTGTAATGGCTAGCTAGCGGGTTAGTTTGGATTGTTGTGTTGGATTGTGTTAACTTTGTCGCTAATTTTCGATGTTTGTTCCAAATTGCAAGTTTCTAGCTTACTAGGTTTTTATGTAAATTATTATGAAGAATTAATTGCGATATCTAGATTATATTGTTGGCATATCCTATGACATTTAGGATGTGTGAGTGCGGATTTTTGAGTAATCGGGTTTTAGTTTTGCCGGGCGACCAAATCGACGATTTTTGCAGTTTTTGCGTTTTTCGCGTGTGTTCCGCGCACCTTGTGCACGTTGTACCTAGCTTGTGAACGTTAGTATTTTCGTTTGGGTTTTGCGTCGTTCTTGATATGTAACCTTATGTTTGGTATTGATGTAAATTCCAGGTTCGGTCGCGGAGACGTCAGACGCGGCTCGAAAGGGGAAAGCGGTGATCGGACGTGACTAGCTAGGGATTCCGGTGAGTAGATGTAACATCTACGGGGGACTATCGTTGGATGGCGCAAGCCTCCCGATAGTTTTAGTAACTTAAAAGATTCTTAGTGATATTAGTAATCAGGGGTGTAATACTTATATGATTATTTGCTGCATCCATGCCTTATATTGACATACATATGCGAACCCTTTTTATAGGACACCTGCACCATTGCCAGGGTTTTTATATGCAGCACGAGCACTATTCATGCTTACACACACGCCCTGGTAATTGCCATGCCACCACACTAGATAACCTATAATTTGAAACCTTTTACTAATTGATGCTTAAACCTGTGCTATTGCCTTTAATTCCTTAAAATGAAATCGTAGGATTGCTATTCATGTGCATGTACCTCATCATATTATTTGTTCATGCCTAGTCTATTAATCATACATCGTAGCTTAATTATTGATACCATATGCATTCATCACCATTGATATATGCACTTATGAGGGTTTCTTGAGATTTAATGATATTTCTGGATTTCGGGGGAAAGCCGCAAAATTTCTAAACTTATTATGTTTTTAAAATATGTAATTGCGGTTTTCTAGTGATGTAAAGTGTCGTCCACCATGAGTTTGCTGTGGTTTTCGAGATCCGTGTCGAGGAGTGGAGGAACCGTCACGGGTACATGGTGGGCCCGGTATGGTACCCCGGGGCAAGATGAATGTGGTGTTGACGTTGAGCCTGGCAGGGGACGGATTACCTACCGGTGAATTCATTGGGCACGGCGGATATCCAGAGGATACCGACCGGGGCCGCGAGAGGATGAGATATTGATATTGAGATGGGTCAGCCGGATGGCTGAGGCCAGAGACACTATGACATGGATTTATGAGACAGTTTTTAGGTGTCGTTGCTGGACACAGATTGTTGTCGATTCTATGAGTATTATGCTGGCATTCTAAAAGAGTTTCAAAAAAAAAAAGAGATAAAATGTTTCTTATATATACCTATTGAGACCTCAGATATTCATGTTGCATACATACACCTGCTACTACACTGATGTTGTATACACACCTGCTAGTGCATCCAGTCATACATATATTTTAGATGCTAGGATGCTTGTGTGCATGCATACGATAGCCTTTGTAGATGTTATTTATTACTCACGAGTTGGCAACTCACCCCCGTTGTGCCACAGTCTTTTGCAGGTCCGCTCCGTCAGTACAGTAGCGGCGGGCCCACTTGTTTCTTTTGCCTCCTTTGCCTGGACTCGAGGTTTTGCTCTTAGGTGGGTTATATTACAATTTTTGTACCACCTTGTATATTCTTTGTATCTAGTGTACTCCATCTACTGTATCTACCAGTATTATTGTATATTGACCTAGAGATGAGACTGTGAGGTTTGTGGACTTTTATGCTGTATTTTGGGGTCGAGCTCACTTGAGCCGACATGATGTTTTTCTTATGCTTCATTATGATTATTTCGCATGTTGTCGCTTTATATTGCGTGGGATTTGTGACCGCCTTGTGGCGAAGAGCTAGCTCCCGCTTGGGGATGCCTTATTTGTTGGATTCATATATATTCTTGTTGTACCCATTTTGGGGGCCAGTATTTACAAAGGAGACTCTGCCGAAATTTTCGGAAAAATTTGTATTGTTGTTAAAATGGTTTTTATATGACTTATTTGATAAACTCATTTTCAATTGATTGGGTTTTCTTCACTCTTCTGCTTTTTGGTTTTGGTTCTGGGCTTTGGCTTACTTATTTTACGGACGCCTTGAGACGCTTCGTAAACTTAAGTGCCAGTCACGTCCGTACCCTGCGGGTCGTGACAAAGTTGGTATCAGAGCGATAGGTTTTACCTTTTTGAGTGTAAGATGACCCTTGGTAGATGGAGTAAGTGACTTAAGCAGGGTAACGTAGCGTGCGTATGTCCGCGGCATACTTGCGATACGGTACTCCGCCTAAGTGACTTTAGGATACTTGCTTGAAATTCCTTCTTCAATTCTGTGTATCCTATGATCCTATTGCACTGTTCTTACTATCCGTTTTCCTGTAACAGCTACTATGCCGCCGAAGGCTACGAGGGCACAGAGGGCTGCCACCCGAGACGAGATTTGAGCTGGCTCGTCCGAGACTAGGACTGAGCAGGGGGTATGCCTACGCCGCAGGGACAGACCGATCCACCTTCCCCAGGCCGTATGGATAGGCTTGAGACTGGTATGGAGGAGTTGCGAAAGATGATGGGGGGCATGCAGGAGCTACGTCAGATGGTAGGATCCCAAGTTGCAGCCTGTCGTACACCGAGGCCGGATGACGCACCTACTACATCACAGACGACCATGATACCTGCTCCTACTACTACCACCGTGACCATCCCGGTTTCACTACAGGATTTCATGAGGCTGAGACCTCCAGTATTCACCGGCACCGAGGCAGCGGAGGACCCACAGACGTTCCTTGACAGTTTAGCCATGATCTACCGTTCGCTGAGATGTTCGGATGATCGATGGGTAGAGCTTGCGAGTTTCGGACTAGAGGGTCTCGCGCAGACATGGTGGGAGTCAATCTTGAGAGGTCGAGCTGTAGGTCTACCGCCTATGACGTGGGCCGAGTTTACAGCGGTCTTTCTAGCCCGTTTCCTCCCAGAGAGCGTTCGTGACGCCAGAGCTCGTAGCTTCGAGGCCTTAGTCAAGACACCTGGGATGACGGTGTCTGAGTATGACATCCAGTTTACACAGTTATCCCGATATGCTCCGTATTTGGTGGATACCGAAGAGAAGATGGTGAAGCGGTTCGTACAAGGACTTGATGCCCAGCTATATCTTGCCATTGGCGCCCAGCACTACGACACTTATTCAGCTGCTATGGATACGGCATTACGGATGGAGGCACGCATATCACAGACTTCGGCCGTTTCTGGGCCGAAGAGGATTCGCACCGATGTACCGTCTCAGAGGCAGCGCGCCAGATTTTTTCCGAGAGATAGGCCTGGCAGAGGATTTGGTCGGGGACAGTTATATGGTTCTTATCCCCAGGGACAGCAGCCGTCGCCAGGGTGTTTTGGGTGCAGGAGTCCGCATCATCTTGTCAGAGACTGTCCGGCGAGACGACAGGGAGCAGCGACAGTTCCGCATGTGACCCTACCACCATCACCACCCCCTCCTCAGAGAGCCTTACTTCCTACCACAGGCGATGCTCCACGCCAGTTAGGTGCACATAGAGGCCGTGGACGCGGCGGTCCTGTTCAGAGAGGACGAGGAGGCAGAGGCCGAGGTCGAGGTCAGCCCGCTATCGGTGGAGGACAGGCCCGAGTTTTTGCTTTGACACCGCAGGATGCGCAGGCATCCAATGCCGTTGTGACAGGTACCTTGCCAGTTTGTTCTTTCGACGCACGGGTATTATTCGACCCAGGTTCCACACATTCGTACGTCTCTACACACTTTGCACCGATGTTGGGCCGTGAGTCGTCGTCGTTAGATCATCCGCTTGTTGTTGTTACTCCGGTAGGCGAGTCGTTTGTCGCTCGTTTTGTTTTTCGATTGTGTTCCGTTCGTATCGGGGAGAGGGATTCATCAGTTGATTTGATTCTCCTCGATATGTTGGACTTTGATGTGCTTCTGGGCATGGATTGGCTAGCCACTTGTTATGTTTCGGTGGACTGCCGTGAGAAGGCAGTCATATTTAGCTTTCCGGGAGAGCCAGTCCTTGTTATTCAGGGAGACCGCAGCGTCACCCTTCCCAGCTTGATTTCGTCTCTTCGCGCTGGTCAGCGCTTGCGGAAGGGATGTCAGGGATTCTTAGCGTATATTTGTGATACTCGAGCTGCAGAGGTTCCGTTGGACCGGGTCCCGGTTGTTTGTGAGTTCCCTGATATTTTCCCTGATGAGCTACCTGGGCTACCACCTGAGCGCGATGTTGAGTTCTGCATCGATTTGATTCCCGGCTCGGGGCCTATTTCTATACCGCCTTATCGGATGGCCCCGGCTGAGCTTCGAGAGCTGAAGGATCAGTTGCAGGATTTGTTAGATAAGGGGCTTATTCGACCTAGTGTTTCTCCGTGGGGTGCTCCGGTCCTGTTTGTCAAGAAGAAGGATGGAAGTTTGCACTTATGCATCGACTACCGCCAGCTGAACAAAGTTATCGTTCGGAACAGGTATCCGTTGCCACGCATTGATGATTTGTTCGACCAGCTTCAGGGTGCAGGGTATTTTTCGAGGATCGACTTACGATCAGGATACCATCAGCTGCGAGTTCGACAGGAGGATGTACCGAGGATAGCTTTCCGCACGCGCTACGGCCACTACGAGTTTTTGGTGATGTCGTTCGGACTCACCAACGCCCCAGCAGCATTCATGGATTTGATGAACCGTACATTCAGGCCGTATCTTGACTTGTTCATCATCGTGTTTATCGACGATATCTTGGTGTACTCCCGGAGCAGAGAGGAGCACGAGCAGCACTTGCAGATTACGTTACAGACTCTGAGGGAGCACCAGCTGTTCGCAAAGTTCTCTAAGTGTGCATTCTGGCTGGACAGCGTCGGATTCTTGGGTCACGTGGTTACGAGAGACGGCATTTGTGTGGACCCGAAGAAGATTGAGGTTGTTCAGCAGTGGCCCCGACCTACATCGGTTACTGAGATCCGTAGTTTTCTAGGCCTGGCAGGCTACTACAGGCGTTTTGTTCAGGACTTCTCCCGTATAGCTGCACCTTTGACCGGTTTGACCCGGAAGGGAGTTCCTTTCGTTTGGACAGAGGAGTGCGAGCACAGTTTTCAGCAGCTACGGACTCGTTTGACTACGGCGCCGGTATTATCTTTGCCTTCGGGATCAGGCGGATTTGTGGCCTACTGTGATGCTTCACGAGTGGGGTTAGGATGCGTATTGATGCAGCATGGCCGGGTGATCGCTTATGCTTCTCGGCAGTTGAAGAAGCATGAACAGAACTACCCCACTCATGATTTGGAGATGGCTGCAGTGGTCTTTGCATTAAAGATTTGGCGACATTACCTATATGGCGAGTCGTGCTAAATATTCACAGACCACAAGAGCTTAAAATACATATTTCAGCAGCGAGACCTGAACCTCAGACAGCGTCGTTGGATGGAGTTGGTGAAAGACTACGACTGCGAGATCTTATATCACCCAGGCAAGGCGAATGTGGTGGCGGATGCGTTGAGTAGGAGGCCCGGGGGTAGTCTATCCTATTTGCACGCAGTGCAGAGGCAGTCGTCAGCAGATTGGCAGATTTTATGCGACAGCCGAGTTGAGTTCGAGTTCACTCAGACAGGGGGAGAGCTCGCGCATATTCGTGCACGCCCACAGTTGCTTGACCGTATATATGAGGCACAGCGCAGTGACGACCGTTGCTCAGAGATCATGGCACAGATGGGACAGGGCAGATTTTCCGAGTTCATGATTGACGATCAGGGGATTTTACGATATGGATCTAGACTGTGCGTACCAGATGCTGATGGATTGTGGCGCGACATTCTTGAGGAGGCACACCGATCAGTGTATAGTGTCCACCCCGGTTCCACCAAGATGTACCATGATATGAGAGAGACCTACTGGTGGGACGGGATGAAGAGGGACATTGCGGAGTTCGTATCGAGATGCCTGACTTGTCAGCAAGTCAAGGCCGAGCACTAGAGGCCCGCAGGAGAGCTACAGCCGTTACCCATTCCAGAGTGGAAATGGGAGCAGATTTCGATGGACTTCGTTGTGGGTCTACCCAGGACCAGTCGAGGGTACGACTCCATCTGGGTGATCGTAGATCGATTGACGAAAGCGGCTCACTTCCTGCCAGTGAAGACGACTTTCAGCTTCGCTCAGTATGCCCAGCTTTACATCGACGAGATCGTGCGGTTGCATGGCGTACCGACTTGTATCGTATCAGATCGAGGCACCCAGTTCACCAGCCGACTTTGGCAGAGACTTCAGGAGGCTTTGGGCACTCGTTTGAGCTTCAGCACAGCGTTTCATCCGCAGACCGACGGACAGTCAGAGCGGACCATTCAGACTCTCGAGGACATGCTCAGAGCGTGCGTTTTAGACTTCGGCGGTAGCTGGGATCGTCATTTACCTCTAGTGGAGTTCTCCTACAACAACAGCTTCCAGGATACTATTCAGATGGCACCTTTCGAGGCATTGTATGGAAGGAGATGCAGATCGCCCGTCTGTTGGACAGAGCTCAGCGAGAGCAGCATTTTGGGGCAGCAGCTTGTTGAGGAGACGACAGCGAAGATACAGTTGATCCGAGACCGGATGAGAGCGGCTCAGAGCAGGCAAAAATCATATGCAGACAGGCGCCGTCGCAGATTAGAGTTCGCAGTAGGAGACCATGTTTTTCTGAGAGTCTCTCCGATGAAGGGCGTGATGCGTTTTGGGTGAAAGGGGAAGCTTAGCCCTAGATTCGTAGGTCCCTTCGAGATCCTCGAGCATGTCGGCGCTGTTGCATATCGTTTGGCCCTTCCACCCAGCTTTCCCGATGTTCACCCCGTCTTCCATGTTTCAATGCTCCGCAAGTACCTTCACGACCCTTCGCATGCGATTCAGCACCCGACAGTCCAGCTAGAGCGCGACCTTTCTTTTGCAGAGCAGCCGGTGGCCATCCTGGATCGGCAGGTGAAGAAGTTGAGATCAAAGATTATACCAACCGTCAAGGTCCTTTGGCGTAGCCCGAGCAGCGAGGAGGTTACCTGGGAGACCGAGGGCGAGATGATGAAGAAATATCCTCATCTCTTTGCAGGTACGCGTAGTTATTTTAAAATTCGGGGACCGAATTTCTTTAAGGGGGGAATATTGTAGCGCCTTGAAAAGTCGTTTTGGTGTTTTCCTGAAAATCGGTGAAAATTCGGTATTTTTCCGAAAACCGTCTTTCGTGTTATTTTGCAGTTTAGAACTAATTATACCTAAAATGGATAGGTAATTGCTTGTTTTTAGTATCAATGAGTTACTTATGAAATTTTGGTCATTTAAAAAATTTTCCCTTTTTTCAATTTTTTAATATTATTTTAAGCCGGTAAGAAAATACATAAATTAGCGATAAATACAAATTTAAATGGGCTAAATTTAAGCTTTAAAATCATGTTAATTAAAATTTAGTTGTAACATAAATTTTTAGTAATTTATTTTAAGTTTTAACAAATTTTTATTATGAAAAACGAAATTTATTGAATTTTAAGCTAAAACTTGCAATTTTGGACTTGTAGGGGGTCTTTTTGCATAAAATTTCTTTTGTAAAATCCCTCTCTCTCTTCCCTCAGCCCTAGGCCGGCCCTTTTCCAGCAAACCCAAGAAAAAAAAATGCTTGCCTCTTTGACTTCATTTTTGTGTAGAAAAGAGGTGTTTTTTTAAGGATTTTGGATTTTTTTTATTAGGTATGGGTCTTTACTTGTTTGGTGTGGGTTGACCAAGACTTTTTCCACACACCACACCACTCCCCCACTCCCTTGTTCAGGCCAAAAATCTGCAGCCCTCCCCCTTCATTTTTCCCCTCTCTTTTGTTCTCAAATTCATCTCAAAAACCATCAAAAATCAACAAATCCTTTACTAATTCAACACAAAACCTTAATCCATCTCTTCTCACACCCACTTTAGTTTAAATCTTGGTGAAAGGAGGCATCTTTGGAGGCAAATTTTTCTTGCTAGATCTCTAGTTTAGGTATAAATTCTTCCTAATTAAATTCTTTTGTTAAGTTTCTTAAATTAGATTGTTTTAGTGTTAAATTAGTGTTAGTTTCATTCTAGATTTTTAGAAGTTCATGGTTGAAATTAAACTAGTGATTGTATGTAAAATCCGTGTTGTGTAGTATGAAAATTTATAAAGAACTTCACAACCAAAAATTATATTGACCGCAATCAAACTACGGTGTCAGTTGTAGTGTATGAATGAGTGCGGATCGTCCACAGGGATTGCACGATTCGTTTGTATTATGATATGCTTGAATTGAAAAGTTAAGCTAAGATAAACGAAAACATGATTCAAGAGTTTTGATTTTTAAGTGTCACTATTCTATTCAAGAATCAAGAAAAAGATAAACAGTCAAGAATCGGTGTATCGATGATATTTCCAATCAACAGTCAAGAATCTAAAAGAGGCTCGTAGGAATCGATCGGATCGATAGACGTGATGTAATCTAAAGATATCGTGTTCTTGTCCTTCGAAGGATTGATACTAGATCGATGATCATCGACGAGAGTTGGGGCTTTCTCGTGAAACTAGGGTTTCATCTCATAACCCTTGTTCTTTCGTCGATATCATTCCTTTTCTAGCCTCTACCAAATTCAAGAAATGATCGTAACTCCCCAATTTCGAACGATGTCAATCAAGAAAGCATCGAAACAAAATGGGTCGTCGTTTCTTGAACTTGCTAGGGTTTACAAAGCTCGTAGGACTCAAGAATCGATTAAAGCTATGTTACATCATCATCCTATTGACCGTCTCGACTCCTCAACGAGCGGAGTTTTATTCACACATCACCACACAGAAAATATTCACGAATTGTAAAGATGTCATGATGCAGAAATTAAAGAAAACAAGATAAAAGAATATCACCTTTATTTATTTCAACAATTTTGATTACATTTGCTTCAAGAACTACAAGAAGAAGAATCTAGATTGTTGATCGGGCGTCGCTCGGCTTCGTGAGTCGTGGATCGGCTCGGATCGCTTGCTCCGTTGAAGATCGGCTCCGCTCCTAAAGGTTGTAGGGCTTCTTGCTTAATGGGTACTCGGGATCTTGATGTTGGCTTGGAGTAGGGTTAGGGTTTCCTTTCACAAGAGTTGTGAAGGAAGAAGAAGATGAAGAAAGAGATGGATTGGGGATAGATTCACTAATTGGATGAATAATTCCCAAGGTTGAATAATAATTTCATAATGAGCCTAGGGTCTTATTTATAGAGCATCCAAACCCTAGGTTTAAGTTTGAAATGGTAGTTCCCTCCTAAAGTTTGTTGAGAGAGTTTGTTAGGAGCTAGCTTAGGGTTTAAGCTAGGGTTTAGGAGGAAAGTTCTAGAATGATAGGCTAGTTTAATGTAGATCAAAGTGTTTGCTGATCTGGTAGAAGTCCCTGGAGTCTTCTGGAAACTGAGATGCATTTCTGAGTAGTGGGCCCTGGCAGAAGCATTATGGTGCAATTTGTAGCTGATGACGTCACCAATAAGCCGCGGATCCACGGCACAAGCTGGCTCTAGCCGCGGATCCGCGGCCAACATGGAGGCTTGGGCTTGGTGGCTTCTTCTGTGGTCTTGGGCTGCTGTTGTTAGCTTCCTTTGATATGTTGAATTTCCATTGCTCCTTTGTAATGATACCAGATTTGAATTTAGTGAGTTTACGTATCTTTCGAGCGGTGTAATGTTCGAGCAAGCTTTTCTTTTCCTGCACAGACTTCGAAATACGGGTTGCGATATATAGAAAATATGCGATGCCATGCAATGCAGTCAATTTCCCTAGAAATGCCGGTTTTAAGGTCTAGTACATGTAATCTGATAATCTGTGATAGATTTGCTAATATGTAGAATACGGATACCGAACACTTCTATATGTATGCGGATGATAGGGAAATTGCCGGTTAAAATATGCAATATTTTCGACTGATCAAATACCCCCAAACTTAATTTTGATCGTCTCGAGCGAATGTTTTATTAAAAAGAGAAGGAGAAAATAAAGAAAGAGAAAAACTAACTAGCACACTTTCGTAGGCAACACGATTGCACTGAGCATGTGCAACAAGCCTTTAAACCTCTAGGTGTCCCTAGTAGGAGGAGTGTTGTCTCCTGAGGGTTTTCAGCGGATTGCACCCACAAAATCCAATAATAAAAGAAAGATCATGAATATTACATTTAAAGAAAAGAATTGTAAAAGAAAGACTTTGAAAATTAGGGTTTCCAACTAAGCTAGCTTTTCGGTTGTCATGAGCCCTATCTTAATGGTCATGAAAAGATGTCAGAAATCACGTCTTCCCTCAATAAAACATCGTCTTATTTTTCATTCCTATCTTTCTTCCAAAACATCGATCATATCACCTTGCGTGTGTGTAAAGACATCCCTACACCCGGAGAATTCAATTCAAGCTATCATACTCTTACCCATCAGCCTCAGTACTTTTTGATAAACGAGATTGCTCACACACTTTCATGCGACCGTTAATACTTCTTGAGGTACTAACCGACCGATTACTCCTGTGCTTGCTAACTTGGTGTATTTTCCTCGTCTTGCACCACCTCAGGCATAGCAGTGACCAGTTGGCCTTAGGGCATTAGGTGAAGAAGCACCCTTGCTATATATTTCTTTATTACCCTTGGTGATAACAAAAGCAGTGTCTATTTTTCTCACCACTTTTTTTTTTCAAAATATTTTTTCTTATATACATTGGCTTTAAGACAAGAGCATTTCAAGGTATCCTCTACTATCTCAGGCTTTAAGACGTGTGTAAGTGCGAATAGCAGGGTAGCAACGTTCAAAATGTTTGGCTTCCAGAATAGAAACTATTTTTCAGACTTATTTTTATCCTCAGATTAGTGACGTCTTTCATCTTACTAACCCTTGGGACAACGGCTCATAACTACTTATTACTAGTTCGTATAAGAAAACTTCTAATTTTCTTAGTTTTCTTAAATTTTTTCTAATCTCATGGATGTAAATGTTCACTATCTAAACTTTCATTATCATATTTATATACAAAAAAGTGTAAATATTAAAATTATTTTTATACTTGAAAATTTTTAAATTTTTATGGGTTTTGAAAATTTTTCAATTTTTTAAAAGAAATATTTTGTGCTTATGCAGATGATATGCAAATGATGCGAAAATAAGCACAAACCTCCCCCAAACTTGTTTTCAACAGTGTCCTCACTGTTGCCGACAGTTATATCTACAAAACCTGTAAATCTGGGAGGAATTTTTAGTGGGGGCAAAATATATAAATGAAGAACTTCCCCCAAACTTATTCTTTTTACCCACCTTCATTCAAAAAAAAATGATGCAGTGATATACTGGATATGAAGGTGAGACGGAGGAATTTTAATCCAAATAAACTGGCTTTTGTAAGAACAAGAGCTCCTCCGTGGGGTCAGTGGAAAAATACGGCTTTAATCTATGTCCATTTACTTTGAAAACAGTGCCGTTTTTAACATTTTCAACTTCTACTGCCCCGTGCGGATATACAGACCGCACAACAAAAGGTCCCTTCCAATGAGATCGGAGCTTACCCGCGTGAAGGTGTAATCGTGAATCATAAAGAAGGACTTGTTGACCAGGTGAAAATGTTTTCCTCAAAATGTTTTTATCGTGAAAAACCTTAGTCCTATTCTTTGTGATTACAGCGTTATCATAAGCTTCATCGCGGAGTTCGCTTAGCTCGTTTAGTTGCAGCTTCCGAAAGTTGCAAGCAAGGTTTAAATCAAAATTTATTTCTTTAATGGCCCACAATGCTTTATGCTCTATCTCGACAGGTAAATGACATGCTTTTCCAAACACTATCCTATATGGAGACATCCCTAGGTTGGTCTTATATGCAGTTCGGAATGCCCAAAGAGCATCCGTCAGTTTGGTCGACCAGTCTTTTCTATTTTTAGCAACAGTTTTCTCCAGGATAAGTTTGATTTGTCTGTTTGAGATTTCAGCCTGCCCGCTTGTTTGGGGGTGATAGGGTGTAGAAAGTCGGTGGTTGATTGAATATTTCCGCATCAGAGTCTCGAAAGACCTGTTGCAGAAGTGTGTCCCATTATCGCTAATAATAGCGCGTGGGTGTCCAAATCGCGAGAAGATATTCTCTTTCAAGAACTTAATGACAACTTTCTTGTCATTAGTGCGACTTGGAATGGCTTCTACCCACTTTGAGACATAATCAACCGCCAGCAGTATGTACAGATTCCCAAAGGAGTTGGGAAAAGGACCCATAAAATCTATACCCCAAACATCGAACATTTCAACAACCAGGATGGGTTGCTGAGGCATTTCATTCCTCTGGGATATTCTACCCATATACTGACATTGTGTACAGGTTTTGCAATGCTCAAATGCGTCCTTGAATAAGGTCGGCCAATAAAATCCACATTGCAAAACTTTTTCCGCTGTCTTTCTAGGACCGAAGTGACCC
Source organism: Agapanthus africanus (assembly GCA_030015575.1). Taxonomy (NCBI): domain Eukaryota; kingdom Viridiplantae; phylum Streptophyta; class Magnoliopsida; order Asparagales; family Amaryllidaceae; genus Agapanthus; species Agapanthus africanus. The sequence goes on from JASDDO010000008.1 coordinate 356,349,521, forward strand.
CCATAGGCCTGATCATGACAAAAAGAAAGAACACTCTTGAACTCTTCATTCGGGACACACCGGCGAATGATCTGATCAGGACAATATTTAAACAAATAGGGCTCGTCCCAGTAAAAGTGTTTTACTTGGGATAGAAAACGGTATTTGTCCTGTTTTGACCAATCGCTGGGTATAAGTCCCGTGGCATGATAGTTCACGATATCCCTGAACCATGGTTCAGCGGATACGCTCAAGAGTTGCTCGTCAGGAAACGAGTCATCGATCGGCAGGGTCACAGGGGAAGAAATGATGCGTGAAAGGTGGTCAGCAACTACGTTTTCACATCCTTTCTTATCTTTGATAACAAGATCGAATTCTTGTAAAAGAAGGATCCAACGTATTGGTCGACCTTTTGGATCTTTCTTCGCTAAAAGATGTTTTAAAGCGGAATGGTCAGTATACACAACTATAGGTGAGCCGATTAAGTAAGGCCTGAATTTTTCTAATGCAAATACAACCGCTAAAAGTTCTTTTTCTGTGGTTGTATAATTGATTTGCGCATCATTCAGGGTCTTACTAGCATAGTAAATCACGTGTGGCATCTTTTCGATGTGCTGTCCTAAGACTGCACCTACTGCAAAATCAGATGCGTCACACATCAGCTCAAAAGGGTAGTCCCAGTTTGGTGATGATAAAACGGGGGCTGAAGTGAGTGAGTGTTTAAGTGAGTCGAAAGCTGTCTCGCAATCCGAGTCAAAATGGAAGGTCGTATCCTTGGCCAGGAGAAGAGTTAAAGGTCTAGGAATTTTGCTAAAGTCCTTAATGAATCTCCTATAAAAGCCCGCATGGCCAAGGAAAGAGCGAATATCTTTGGCGCTTTTGGGATGAGGGAGGTTTTGAATGACATCTATCTTAGCTCTGTCAACCTCAATGCCTTTCTGTGAAATGACATGTCCAAGGACAATTCCTTCTTGGACCATAAAGTGGCATTTTTCCCAGTTCAAAGTCAAGTTCTTCTCTTTGCAACAAGTAAGAACAGCGTCAAGATTCGCTAGGCAGTCGGAAAAAGTATCTCCAAAAATCGAAAAGTCGTCCATAAAGATCTCCAGGAAATTCTCTACCATATCAGAGAATATCCCCATCATACACCGCTGAAAGGTAGCGGGAGCATTGCATAGCCCGAAGGGCATGCGACTGTAAGCAAAGGTACCAAAAGGACAAGTAAAAGTGGTTTTATCTTGATCCTTTTTGGCGATGGGGACCTGATTATAGCCTGAGTATCCGTCCATAAAACAATACACTAGTAAAATAGGGGGTTGCCCCTACGGATAACGAAATCCGTAGGGGCAGATTTAGTTTTGCCCTACGGATTAGTCCGTAGGGCCTTAAGGTTGCCCCTACGGTCCTTACATATTAATTTAAAAAATATTAAATCGTAAATTATTGTTTGCCCCTACGGAGCCGCAAACCAAGAACCTACGGATTTATCCGTAGGGGCAACTAAATAGAGATTTAATTAAAAAGGCACGGATCGATCCCTACGCTCATTACCTAAAAATTATTTTCCCAATATCGCGCGCGAACCCAAAATCGCCAAACCCTTGTTCCCGCCGATCGCCTGTGTTTCATCGCCGTTATCGTCATCGCCAGCGCAGGCCAATTCTCCGTCGCCACCGCCTGGTTCATCCCCATCTCCGTTTTCGTCGTCGCCTCCTTTCGTCGCCGCCTCCAATGGATCGTCGACGCCTCCACTGCACAGGTTAGGAAATCTTAAATTAAACAAATTTTTGATTATTTTAGGGCCAGGGTTCATGGTTTGGGTACCGATGAGGCATCCGTTGGGGGTAGCGTTAGGGTTGGGGTTGGGGTTGCGGTTGGGGCTGGGGCTGGGGTTGGGGTTGCGGTTGGGGTTGGGGTTCGGCAGGGGGTTGGGGTTCGGCAGGGGGTTGCGGTTGGGGTTGGGGTTCGGCAGGGGGTTGCGGTTGGGGTTGGGGTTGGGGTTAGGCTGGGGTTGGGGCTGGGGCTGGGGTTAGGGTTAGGGTTAGAATTATGGTTGGGGTTGGGGTTGCCCCGTTTCGTATCAGAACTCGAGTCTGACATCGTAGATCTTTCAGCCATTTTGGTTATATTGTTATCATGATGTTAAATTCTTTATGCTCTCATCAAATTTTTGGGATCTTTGTAATTTGCTTGCTCTGTTTGGGGTTTCAGTTGATCCTCATTAAAAAATTGGTGATTGATCTCTTCAATCATATTATTATCTGTATTTAAAATTTTTGTGAAGCCTTCAGAGTTTGGAAAAATCTAGAATTACCGTTGAAATTCTGGCAACATTCAAAAACTGTGTATATGATGTGTGTGTGTGTATGCATGTATATACATTTGAAATTTATCTTTCTTCTATGATATAAAACGGTTAAACCGAGGAAAATTACTGGGGGAATTTTTGCTAAAATGTCTTGAGAGGGGGTTCAAGTGATGGGATAATTTCATTTGGTAATCTTTTACTTATTTTACATCTCTTATTTTTTCATGCAAAAATCTGAATAGGTTTCTTGCAATTTTGCCTATCGATCAATTATTATATTTATTTCTATTTTTTGTGGATGATTTGGCTTCAATTGAATGGAGGCGATGATGGCTTGCCCTCAAGCTTCCACTTTTATGAGCTTTATAGTTATGAGATTGGCGAGGCAAGCTGGTTTGTAGCCATCTTATTTCTTTTCCTAAATTCAAATCCAAATATAAACTGTCTGATTGAGAGAGAGAGTATGGGAGATTATGTATTATTCAATGTGTTTGGAAGCTGGCATGTTCTGAGCGTCATCTCTGCATGAAAGCTATGGTTTTGCAAAGGGTTTGCCCTAACTATTTTCTGTGGGGAAGCTGAAGGCCTGAAGCTTCATCAAACTCAGGATTGGATTCTGGTCGGGTATTGTAAATTCTTGTGAAAGTTCCGTTCAAGATTTGTTCAGAGCTTGCATAACATCCTTTTCATCTTTATGAGATCTTTATGCAGTCATTTTTTTGGGTTTATATATTTCTAGAGCCCGTTTGACTTTGGACTTAGGATAACCCCAAATCTCTTTCTTATTTTGATTCCTAAGCTGGCATATCTGAGGCTCGTATTCCAGTATCGTTGCAGGAAAAGCTAGGGTTGCGAACATTTTTGCAACGATAATTTCTGTATGACAGCTTAAGCACACATAAAACTTAAACAATCTTGAAGCACTGCAGTTTTTCACTAAACTACCTAAAAGTTTTTATATTGCTGCAAGCTTCCTTAAAGTGCTGCATCTAAGTGTATTTTAGTGGGAAAACCCTTGAAAGCCAAACTTCATGGGGTTTGCTGTTTGCCTTCTCTGTAGCTAGTTTGAGGTTTATTTAGTTTTGGATTTGTTTTGCAACACTCTCTGAGTTCCAAATCAACAAAAAGCTGAATGTTGAATCACAAGCAAGAAGCAGCCAAACTGGCCCTAAAGTAATCCTGAGTGATGATAATTTTCCAGGGAGTTTAAAATTTATAGAAATGGCGAGGCAACATTGGATTGTCTGCAAGTATTCAAGCAACCTGTTTGCAGCCATCATGCTATTTGTGATCCCAGTATAAAACTCAAACATGCCTCTTAGTTAGTTTACTTTAATTTGTTATTTATGTGTGTGTGTCAACATTGGATTGTCCCAAGTATAAAACCAAACCCACAAAACATCAAAACTGTCTATTTTTGTCTCCGACAATCTTATGGTCATTAGACATAAGATTTATGCATATAGGTAACATCTGCCAATATGCCATATCCAGACCGCAATCTATTTTTGTCTATTGGCTAATATGAAAATATCGGCCCGCGTATATGACATAATCAAAGTTGTTAAATCTTGATACGGTTTGTGTTTCGTTTTTTTATTTATCAGTTCTATCAATGTTGCGTATAACGCTTTATGATATCAGTATCCTACATTTGTAGTTTTAATTGTTGATTGTTATAGATGAATACCATTGCAATAATAGTTTTTGGTTGATGAATGCTATTGCAATGTAGGATGATCAGTTCTATCAATCTTGATCTCAATGGTTTAAAATCATGTTACACATACAACACGAATGCACAACAAACGCATAATTAGAGAGCGACTCGAGATATTCAGGTTAAAACCAATATATGATACTCGATGATAATATGAAACCTTCATATTCCCATCGATACTCATATATGAAACTAAAAGCGCCACTTTGTCCCTACGGTGCCCGACATTTTAATTTAAAAATATTAAATCTTAATTTGTTGTTTGGCCCTACGGAGCCGCAAACCAATAACCTACGGTTATGTCCGTAGGGGCATCTAAATGGGAATTTAATTAAAAAAGGCACAGAAATGCCCTACGCCTCGATATCTTTCCCTCTCGTTCCCAAAATTTTCTCTCGTTCCCGCGTCTCCAATTTTCTCTTCGTCGCCACCGCGCGCCCTCCGTTCTCAGCCCGCCTCCGCCTTCCGTTCTTGGCCCACCACCGCCCTCGTTCTTCCTCGTCGAGTTCTTCGTCGCCGATATTTGTGCCTACATTGATGCCTCAAGCAACGAATCAAATGATGTGGATCACAAACTAATTAAATAAATTTTGAATACCAATCTGGACTGGGATTTGAATACCAATCCTAGTTTGCTATATTTTTTTATATATAGTAGATGGTGATACTTCTTTAAGTAAAAACAACCCTACACTTAAGCGAAATCATAAATCGAAACACACATATATAGAATACAACTCATACACGGGTATCCTCAAATCTAACTTTCATTGAATTTGCACGCGCACTTAAAATAACAACCTTTATACTAAAAAATTATGTATGCCATTACTTAGTAGTTTATGGTTTTTAGACGCAAAAGCCATTTGAGAAATACTTTTCCAACCCACTATTAATCCATATTCTCAATATAGTCATTGAATTTGCACGCGCACATAATAAGAAGGAGAAGACAATAATGTGGCAGAAGAAGAAGGAGAAGACAGTAATGTGGCAGAAGAAGAAAAAAATGACATTCCTCGTTCTCTGTTTCAGCATCAATCTTCTGATATGAACTAATGATGGCTTTCACATAGGCTTTTCCCTTTAGAGACTTCTTAGTGTCCAATGGAAAGCATACATCAGATTTGTGCAGGTCGGGTTCTTCTATGACTTTCAAGAGTCTCAACTGATTCTGTAAATTACACTCTAGTTGGGTGGTACTTTTACCACTTCTCACTGCAGGTGCGCTCTCTAATATCCATTTTGAATGTAATATTATCGATATTCAATGAATTACCCACGGCCTTCTTCTGTCCTAATTGAGCGCGACAGTCCTTAGAGTCATCTCTAGATTTCTTTTAGTTAATGTGGGTCAATGCGGATGCAAGTTTGGTGGTTTTCGGGGCCTAGGAAGGGTAATGAAATCCCCACCTAATTTGGATTTGGCCGTGCCCCTTAAATTCCGTATTTATAATGCAAAACAACCAAGAAAAACAAAATCACGCACAATTTTAATTTGCTTTTGCGGCGCAGCGATTATTTGCAAAGAATCCTGCAGAAAGGATTAGTTGGAGCTAAAAGAGGAGAGGGGAGAGAGCAAGAAAATACCTGCACTGAAAATTTTGCAGAGAACCCCCAAATGCGCGGCGGTTCCGCCGCGTATGCCTCCTAATGCCGCGCTTCAGCGGTTCTTTCAAGGGTTCAATCCACCAAATTTCTTCAGAGAGTCTCTGTAGACTCCCTCAGCTCTCTGGTATTTTCCAAAAAAATTTATCACAACACAGAATGCTCCAGATCACCTTGCAATCAATCACAACACACGTATAAGAGTTTGTACGAATTTTGATTTCAAGAAGTAAAATGTAATAATTCTTTCAATTCAAACTATAAAATGTAAACGAATTAGCGTGTGATCCCCGGCAACGGCGCCATTTTGATTGTATGTAAAATCCGTGTTGTGTAGTATGAAAATTTATAAAGAACTTCACAACCAAAAATTATATTGACCTCAATCAAACTACGGTGTCAGTTGTAGTGTATGAATGAGTGCGGATCGTCCACAGGGATTGCACGATTCGTTTGTATTATGATATGCTTGAATTGAAAAGTTAAGCTAAGATAAATGAAAACATGATTCAAGAGTTTTGATTTTTAAGTGTCACTATTCTATTCAAGAATCAAGAAAAAGATAAACAGTCAAGAATCGGTGTATCGATGATATTTCCAATCAACAGTCAAGAATCTAAAAGAGGCTCGTAGGAATCGATCGGATCGATAGACGTGATGTAATCTAAAGATATCGTGTTCTTGTCCTTCGAAGGATTGATACTAGATCGATGATCATCGACGAGAGTTGGGGTTTTCTCGTGAAACTAGGGTTTCATCTCATAACCCTTGTTCTTTCGTCGATATCATTCCTTTTCTAGCCTCTACCAAATTCAAGAAATGATCGTAACTCCCCAATTTCGAACGATGTCAATCAAGAAAGCATCGAAACAAAATGGGTCGTCGTTTCTTGAACTTGCTAGGGTTTACAAAGCTCGTAGGACTCAAGAATCGATTAAAGCTATGTTACATCATCATCCTATTGACCGTCTCGACTCCTCAACGAGCGGAGTTTTATTCACACATCACCACACAGAAAATATTCATGAATTGTAAAGATGTCATGATGCAGAAATTAAAGAAAACAAGATAAAAGAATATCACCTTTATTTATCTCAACAATTTTGATTACATTTGCTTCAAGAACTACAAGAAGAAGAATCTAGATTGTTGATCGGGCGTCGCTCGGCTTCGTGAGTCGTGGATCGGCTCGGATCGCTTGCTCCGTTGAAGATCGGCTCCGCTCCTAAAGGTTGTAGGGCTTCTTGCTTAATGGGTACTCGGGATCTTGATGTTGGCTTGGAGTAGGGTTAGGGTTTCCTTTCACAAGAGTTGTGAAGGAAGAAGAAGATGAAGAAAGAGATGGATTGGGGATAGATTCACTAATTGGATGAATAATTCCCATGGTTGAATAATAATTTCATAATGAGCCTAGGGTCTTATTTATAGAGCATCCAAACCCTAGGTTTAAGTTTGAAATGGTAGTTCCCTCCTAAAGTTTGTTGAGAGAGTTTGTTAGGAGCTAGCTTAGGGTTTAAGCTAGGGTTTAGGAAGAAAGTTCTAGAATGATAGGCTAGTTTAATGTAGATCAAAGTGTTTGCTGATCTGGTAGAAGTCCCTGGAGTCTTCTGGAAACTGAGATGCATTTCTGAGTAGTGGGCCCTGGCAGAAGCATTATGGTGCAATTTGTAGCTGATGACGTCACCAATAAGCCGCGGATCCGCAGCACAAGCTGGCTCTAGCCGCGGATCCGCGGCCAACATGGAGGCTTGGGCTTGGTGGCTTCTTCTGTGGTCTTGGGCTGCTGCTGTTAGCTTCCTTTGATATGTTGAATTTCCATTGCTCCTTTGTAATGATACCAGATTTGAATTTAGTGAGTTTACGTATCTTTCGAGAGGTGTAATGTTCGAGCAAGCTTTTCTTTTCCTGCACAGACTTCGAAATACGGGTTGCGATATATAGAAAATATGCGATGCCATGCAATGCAGTCAATTTCCGTAGAAATGCCGGTTTTAAGGTCTAGTACATGTAATCTGATAATCTGTGATAGATTTGCTAATATGTAGAATACGGATAGCGAACACTTCTATATGTATGCAGATGATAGGGAAATTGCCGGTTAAAATATGCAATATTTTCGACTGATCAACTAGGGTTTTAGAAACCATTATTTAGTTAATTAAATCTTTCTAATTAATCTAGTTGTTTACTTAACCAATCTATATGGTTACCTTGCTTAAGTGGCTTGATGTTATGCTAATCTAAGTTAACTTGTGTGAAATTTTCATTGTTGTTGCTAATTACCAAAATCAAGAGAAGGGTTGTGTTGGAATTATGGTTTGATGCATAGTTAATGGTTTAAAATTAGTGTAATGGCTAGCTAGCGGGTTAGTTTGGATTGTTGTGTTTGATTGTGTTAACTTTGTCGCTAATTTTCGATGTTTGTTCCAAATTGCAAGTTTCTAGCTTACTAGGTTTTTATGTAAATTATTGTGATGAATTAATTGCGATATCTAGATTATATTGTTGGCATATCCTATGACATTTAGGATGTGTGAGTGCGGATTTTTGAGTAATCGGGTTTTAGTTTTGTCGGGCGACCAAATCGACGATTTTTGCAGTTTTTGCGTTTTTCGCGTGTGTTCCACGCACCTTGTGCACGTTGTACCTAGCTTGTGAACGTTAGTATTTTCGTTTGGGTTTTGCGTCGTTCTTGATATGTAACCTTATGTTTGGTATTGATGTAAATTCCAGGTTCGGTCGCGGAGACGTCAGACGCGGCTCGAAAGGGGAAGCGATGATCGGACGTGACTAGCTAGGGATTCCGGTGAGTAGATGTAACATCTACGGGGGACTATCGTTGGATGGCGCAAGCCTCCCGATAGTTTTAGTAACTTAAAAGATTCTTAGTGATGTTAGTAATTAGGGGTGTAATACTTATATGATTATTTGCTGCATCCATGCCTTATATTGACATACATATGCGAACCCTTTTTATAGGACACCTGCACCATTGCCAGGGTTTTTATATGCAGCACGAGCACTATTCATGCTTACACACACGCCCTGGTAATTGCCATGCCACCACACTAGATAACCTATAATTTGAAACCTTTTACTAATTGATGCTTAAACCTGTGCTATTGCCTTTAATTCCTTAAAATGAAATCGTAGGATTGCTATTCATGTGCATGTACCTCATCATATTATTTGTTCATGCCTAGTCTATTAATCATACATCGTAGCTTAATTATTGATACCATATGCATTCATCACCATTGATATATGCACTTATGAGGGTTTCTTGAGATTTAATGATCTTTCTGGATTTCGGGGGAAAGCCGCAAAATTTCTAAACTTATTATGTTTTTAAAATATGTAATTGCGGTTTTCTAGTGATGTAAAGTGTCGTCCACCATGAGTTTGCTGTGGTTTTCGAGATCCGTGTCGAGGAGTGGAGGAACCGTCACGGGTACATGGTGGGCCCGGTATGGTACCCCGGGGCAAGATGAATGTGGTGTTGACGTTGACCTGGCAGGGGACGGATTACCTACCGGTGAATTCATTGGGCACGGCGGATATCCAGAGGATACCGACCGGGGCCGCGAGAGGATGAGATATTGATATTGAGATGGGTCAGCCGGATGGATGAGGCCAGAGACACTATGACATGGATTTATGAGACAGTTTTTAGGTGTCGTTGCTGGACACAGATTGTTGTCGATTCTATGAGTATTATGCTGGCATTCTAAAAGAGTTTCAAAAACAAAAAGAGATAAAATGTTTCTTATATATACCTATTGAGACCTCAGATATTCATGTTGCATACATACACCTGCTACTACACTGATGTTGTATACACACCTGCTAGTGCATCCAGTCATACCTGTATTTTAGATGCTAGGATGTTTGTGTGCATGCATACGATAGCCTTTGTAGATGTTATTTATTACTCACGAGTTGGCAACTCACCCCCGTTGTGCCACAGTCTTTTGCAGGTCCGCTCCGTCGGTACAGTAGCGGCGGGCCCACTTGTTTCTTTTGCCTCCTTTGCCTGGACTCGAGGTTTTGCTCTTAGGTGGGTTATATTACTATTTTTGTACCACCTTGTATATTCTTTGTATCTAGTGTACTCCATCTACTGTATCTACCAGTATTATTGTATATTGACCTAGAGATGAGACTGTGAGGTTTGTGGACTTTTATGCTGTATTTTGGAGTCGAGCTCACTTGAGCCGACATGATGTTTTTCTTATGCTTCATTATGATTATTTCGCATGTTGTCGCTTTATATTGCGTGGGATTTGTGACCGCCTTGTGGCGAAGAGCTAGCTCCCGCTTGGGGATACCTTATTTGTTGGATTCATATATATTCTTGTTGTACCCATTTTGGGGGCCAGTATTTACAAAGGAGACTCTGCCGAAATTTTCGGAAAAATTTGTATTGTTGTTAAAAGGGTTTTTATATGACTTATTTGATAAACTCGTTTTCAATTGATTGGGTTTTGTTCACTCTTCTGCTTTTTGGTTTTGGTTCTGGGCTTTGGCTTACTTATTTTACGGACGCCTTGAGACGCTTCGTAAACTTAAGTGCCAGTCACGTCCGTACCCTGCGGGTCGTGACATTCTGATTGCTCAATACCTGGGTGGCTGTTACGTTTAGCTGACCGCTTGCAGCTTGTGGGTGTTTGATATGATCATCACCTATTGCGGGCGTATTGACGATTCTTTAGAGTCCTACACAGAGCTTTCTTGGCTCAGGCAAAATGGAGTAGGAGCACATATGTGATATGTGCGGGACCGAGAATAATACGTGTATGTGATACCGTATTAGATTCTCGCGATATGTGATATCGGCCAGGTATATGTGATATAGCCGGGTCATCGGATCAAGTGTTGATTCGATGAACTGATATAGATTATATTAGTCGGTTATTTGTGAAATAACCGGATTATCGGATCAAGTGTTGATTCGATAATTTAATGTATAATTATATATTTGATATATTATATTACATTAACTAATATAAGCTCACTTAAAGATTATTTTTCTCATATGGATAATACATTGATGTATATGCGATATATGTTAATTGTATTATTTTATTTTGTTACATTATATATTATATATGTGATATATAATATTGTAACATGTTAGGGTTACAAATGCAACATGTTTTGTGGAGTTTAAACAAGTTAGGGCTTTGATTTGGGTTTGCTTTTTCATGAAGCTTCATGAAGCTTTCTTTTGTTTTTAGCAAAAATATATGAAGCTTCATGAAGCTATCTTTTATTTTTAGCAAAGATATTTTGTGAAGATATTTCTTAACCCAACCCAAAACTCTTTACCCTAGTTAATTCTTTACAATGGTTAAGCCTTCATTCTTAACCCATGGTTGGATTTGTAACCACAATAAGATTTCATTATTCATCACAAAGAGATTTCTTCTTCTTCTTCCTCTTTGAAAAGCTTTCTAGCTTTTGGGTTTGTGATGGATTTTTGTGAGATAAAGAAAACAAAAGAGAGCTAAATTCCTACTTCATCATCCTCATCTATTCTAGCCACTTAGATTAGGGTGTTTGCTTTGCTAATACTTGATTAGTGAAGCAATAGCTTGGGTTTGTAATTCTTCAAGGTAGATCATCTTAGTTGTTGAAGATTGGAAGCAAGATTGCATCTTTCTCTTCATGAAACCTCTCTGAGTCCGTGTACTTGATGATCGCAGCGAAGGGACCTCAACACGGAGCTTATGAAGCGAAGGAACGGACTACAAAGGTTGTAATCCCGAACTCTTAGAAGTAAAGTTGTTTACTTGTTATGTTTACCCTAAGTCTCTAGTTAAGATCTTGGTTAGGGTTACATATCACCCCAAATTTTTATAAAATGGCATGTGTGATGCCTTGCTAAACCTTTTTATCGTGCTATACAACCCTACATAATGGCTCTCCGAACACTGCATGATATCAACCCTTAATACCGGGAGAGACGAATCTTGTCTAATCGCCACTGCCTCCAAGTGCTTCGAGACCGCACCCAACTACTATTTGTTTGCATGAATTCTTTGAGCCGTGGTAGGGTAGTGCTCAAAGTACAGTGGGAACACACTCGAGGCAAAGTAGCAGTGTCAAGTCGACGGACTAAGCTGTACTCATGTCACCTGGGAACTGCTACCGACGATAGTTATAATACCAACTAACAGTTCCCGACGAGTCATGTCTGGTGTACTCGTAACCTAACGATCACTTGCATACTATCTCCAGTACGACGTACTAATGGCTGTGGGATAGACCATCTCCCCTGCTGGGATGAGAAGCATATAACTAGTCTACTCCGGAGTATCGATGCAACGTCTCGATAATCCTACGATTAGGGACCAGTATAAGGATGTGCTTGTAGATTACCCAGCCCCCACTAGTGTGACTTCCATCACAACGCTGGTAATCAAACAAAGATCCTAAGGGCTCTACTAATATGTATAAGCGATATGTTAAAAGAAACACATGCACATATTGAAGTAGAAACAAACCAAGTAGTATACTACCATTTTGAGCAAGACTGTCAATACATCTGTGAATATCCCAAGCTTCCATTAAGTAATATATAAATCAGTATGATACAATAATGGCCTCTAGGGCATATATACTAACAATCTCCCACTTGCACTAGGGCCATGTATTAGCATATCGTAGACCTATCATCTCGATTAGCCTCTTGAACTGTGTCTGAGGGATGGCCTTCGTGAGTGGATCTGCAGTGTTATTCTTCGTATCTACTCTCTCACCTCGATCTTCCAGCGATCAACGATCTCCCTGATCAGGTGGTACCGTCTTAAAATGCTTCTAGACTTCTTATGGGACCTGGGTTCCTTTGCTAAATCCATAGCGCCGTTGTTGTCACAATACAGAGGTATTGGATTAACAATGGTCGGAACCACCCGAAGTTCCATAAGGAACTTCTTCATCTAAACAGCTTCTTTTGCGGCATCGCAAGCAGCTATGTACTCCGCTTCCATCGTCGAGTCAGCAACGGTGTCCTGCTTGGAGCTCTTCCAACAGACTGCCCCTCCATTGGGGGTAAAGACATAACCCGACATGGACTTGGAGTCATCATTATCACTCTGGAAGCTGGAGTCAGCAAAGGCTTCGATCTGGAGGTACTTTCCGCCGTACACCAAGAACATCTCCTTAGTCATTCTCAGGTACTTGAGAATGTTCTTTACTGCTATCCAGTGCTTCTCCCCTGGGGTTGACTGACACCGGCTTACAATGCTCAATGTGTATGCTACATCTGGTCTGGTACACAACATCGCATGCATTATAGAGCCTACTGCAGATGTGTAGGGTATAGTTGACATGCGAGCCCTTTCCAAATCAGTCTTTGGAGACATCTCTTCAGAGAGGGTGATTCTATGACAAGCCGGTAGATTACCACGCTTTGAATCTTCCATACTGAATCTTTTCAGTATAGTGTCGATGTACCTTAACTGTGAAAGTCCCACTATCTGTTTAGATCTATCACGATAGATCTGGATCCCCAGAATGTAGGAGGCATCACCTAGATCCTTCATGGAGAACCTCTGTGACAAGAATCCTTTGACTGATTGTAGCATAGGAATATCATTTCCTATCAAGAGAATGTCATCCCCGTAAAGACGAGGAATACCACAGTTCTCCCTACAATCTTACTATAAATTCATGGTTCATCTGGATTTTTGATAAAGTCGAATTCTTTGATAGTATCATCAAAACAGATGTTCCAACTCCGCGATGCATGCTTTAGACCACAAATGGACTTAAGTAACTTGTACACTTTTCCGCTGCTCCCACTCTGAATGAAACCCTCTGGCTGATCCATATAGATGCACTCTTCCAAATTTCCATTTAGAAAAGCCATCTTTACGTCCATCTGCCAGATCTCAAAATCGTGGAAGGCAGCAATGGCAAGAACGATCCGAATGGATTTGAGCATAGCCACTGGAGAAAAGGTTTCATCATAGTCCAAACCACGTCTTTGACGAACACCTTTTGCAACAAGACTAGCCTTATAGGTTTCAACCTGTCCATCTATACCAATCTTCTTTCTGAAGATCCATTTGTAGCCTACAGGTTTTACCCCTTCTGGAGCAATGTCCAAAGTTCATACTTTGTTGGTGTACATGGACTCCATCTCGGTCCGCATTGTATCGAGCCATTTTAACGAGTCGCCGCTCTGAATGGCTTGCTGGAAGCTAGTAGGCTCATCATTATCAATGATACAATCCTCTTGATCCCCGTCTATGAGAAAACCGTAGTATCTCTCGGGCGGATGAGACTGCCTACTACTTCTGCGGAGTGGCACTGGAATGTCCGGTTCTCCTGAAACCGTTGGTTCTACCAAGCTTTCAGTAATAGCTTGTTGTTCTGGAATTTCTTCCATTTCTATTGCGCTCCCACTTTTCTGATTTTCTAAAAATTCAGATTCAAAGAAGTGGACATGACGAGAAACAAAGACATTTTATTCCTCTGTGCAATAGAAATAATACCTTCTAGAGTTCTTTAGGTATCCCACAAACTTACACAGTACTGAGCGTGCCTCGAGTTTGTCTGCATGCTGCTTTTTAACAAAAGATGGACATCCCCATATCTTAAGGTACTTAAGATAGGGTTTCTTCCCACTCCACATCTAATATGGTGTGGTAGGCACAATCTTGGTAGGAACCTTATTCAGAAGATATGTAGCTGATTCTAGTGCATAACCCCAGAAGGATCGCGGCAACTCAGTGTTACTCATCATGGAACGAACCATATCCAATAGGGTTTGATTCCGTCTTTCCGATATACCGTTGTGTTGTGGTGTGTACGGAGGAGTAAACTGAGAGAGAATTCCATTCTCTTTTAAATAATCCAGGAACTCGGCACTCAAGTATTTGCCACCTCGATCAGATCTCAGTGTCTTGATACTTTTTCCTGTTTGTTTTTTCACTTCATTCTTGTATTCCCAGAATTTCTCAAAGGCCTCGGATTTATGCTTCATCAAGAAGACATGTCCATACCTAGAGAAATCATCCGTAAAAGTAATGAAGTATGAATAACCACTTCGCGCATGTGTAGACATTGGACCACATACATTACTGTGTATGGGTCCCAAGAGCTCGCTCGCTCTAACTCCGTGTCCAGTAAATGGAGTCTTTGTCATCTTTCACATGAGATAAGATTGACAAGTTGCATAAGACTGATATTCGAACGGATCAAAATATCCCTCTCTATGTAGCTTCGTCAATCATGTTTCATTGATGTGACCCAGTCTACAATGCCATAAGAAAGCCTGATTTAATTCCGGAGACTTTCTTTTAAGTGTGTTCTGGACACTGAAAACCTGAGCTTGATTTAATACGTATATTCCGTTATCTAATGTACCTGACACAATCAAAGCTTGATTTAGGTGGATGTGGACCACATCGGTTACAAATGTAAAATCATATCCTTCTTTAGAAAGTAAGGATACAAATATGATGTTACAAACTAGACTAGGTACAAACAAACAGTTACGTAGAATCAATATCTGCCCGCTTGTCAATCCAAGGTGATATTCCCCTACGGATTCAGCGTCCGCGCTCATTCTGTTAGCAACCCTAAGAGTCATATCACCTACCCTGATAACTCTACGGTTTCTCAAAGCCTGTAATGAATTACAGATATGAGATCCTGATCCAGTATCTAGTACCTAGGAATTAGAGTTAATTGACATACAGTTTTCTATTACAAACACACCCGAAATCGAAGCCACAACATGCTTCGAATCCTGGCTACTGGCTTTACAAGCCCTGCAATCTCTCTGCCAATGTCCTTTCCCGTAACAATAGGAACATCCCACCTTCCCTACTGATAGCCCAGAAACTTTTGCCCTTCCCTGTCCTTCTACCTTACTGACACCGTATATCAGCTTTGTGGAGGTCTTCTTCTTCTCACCATTGGCATCGGCCTCAGATCCAGAAGAGGACGATTCCCCAATAAGCAGAGCGAGTTTCTCCCCGGTTTCCTTCAGGGTGTCCTCAACTGGAAGTATAACTTTCTTCCCCTGGGCATGAGTAGGAGCTAGGGACTATAGAATTAAGTCAGTATGTGACTCGTTCTCCAACGAAGTCTCCAGGTCCGTGAGCTTTTTAATATAGCTAGTCATTGTAAGGACGTTGTCCCCTACAGATGGCCTGACAGCCAATCTCGCTTGAAGCAATTCTTTCGAGGTCTCATATCTTGCGATACGAGATTGCTCTCTACATAAATCTTTGTTATGGAGGAAGATGGAAGCTAAGTCCATCTTCTCGTGCTGCCTCTGGTTTACACCATCCACTGAGGCCAACACGAGGCACTTGGCATTCTCACTATCATTTTCCTTTGTCTTACGGATATCAATATCTGCAACGGTGGAAACTGGACCTGAGACGGTGGGGGTTTAAGTAGTAAACAGGTGTCCCAAATTGTCATGGGTAATGGACATCTGAATAGACCTTTGCCAATCATTATAGTCAGATTCAGTCATTTTATTATCTAGATGTAACCTAGTCTTGGTCACTTGGTTGCTGCAATTAAGAGAGAGAGAAGAAAACACTTAGCATGATACTCTTGCAAGTTTAGAGTGGTTTTTAATTTATCTAAAGAGGATGGCTCCCACTGTTTCTCGAATCCTTCCTCAAACCATAAAAGAAGAATTAGTCAGGATTGATCTCACCGTACAATTCTTGCTTAACCGTTCGGCTAGGCTAGTATTGGTACTTTGAGGGAGGTTTTACGACGCTTTCGCGAAGTTCCTTAATTAAATAACCTCTTTTCCCTAGAGGCGTAACCCCGCTAACACTATTCTAGACACCTACTTGGTTTATAGCATTGATCGTTAAGTGAAAAATTCTCCCGAGAAGTAGCGGATACTCACAGTAGGATCAGGACCCAAATATCATTGTGTGATAATGCTGAAGGAATCCAACCAATATTATCACACTCTAAATGGTATGCAGCACTAGCAAGTTTCAATTTCCTTAGAAACTCCCGATGTGGATTTTTGCCCCATGCTCTTATGACCTTGACGAAGGCCAATAAATAATCACATGTCAAGTTCTACCCATCATTGTCCAGGTTAATTTGAACCCATCCGTATATACCCTTGACGAAGGCCAACAAGGTAATACAACTGTCCCAAACCAACACATCTATCTGTGCTACATATGAACACCTGGCAGCTACCAATCACTATGCCTTGACGAAGGCCAACAAACATAGCTTGAATACTACTGACTATTCATATGAAATGACGGAGGGCTACGAATGGTTTTGGCGAAACCGTGAACGTAGTGAACTTGATATAATCGAAGGAACCTGATAGCTTTTAAAAGGAGTGGTTTAAGCTCCGCATTTAAAAGTCTATTGTTTTAAAATAACCGAGTGGTTTTAAAATTTGTTCCAACGATTCAGTTTTGGTTTCTTTGCTTTGCATTAATTTAATGCAGTCTCATCAATTAACCTACCATTGCAGAAAACAACGAAAATACAATGTATGCTTATGCCATCCGCATTCGCCACGGGGCCCCGTCATCACCCGTTAGGTTACTTAACTAGCGACAGAGCGGGGGCTGGACTAGCGCGGATGCAAAACATAAGCAACGACTATTAGATAATACATATATAATAATATCCATTCGTCAGTCGCAATGATAGGCATTCCAGATCACAGATGAACACATTGGATATACTAGGAATTTCCCGTTTCGTTTGAGTCTGTAACAAAAGACGGATTCCACGGTCATGATGAATAGCCAAACCCCACCCTAGACCCCTACGAGTGCAGCAAACTACCCGCCAAATACCCGAAGTGAAGAAACCTTCCTCAACAAAGTGAGTAGGCCACTCGGCACTTCAAAGTACCCGGTAGTTTGTGCACCCCACCTTGGGTCTATCCTAGGAGAAAAAACAGTAAAAGAAATAATACAACGGTGGCTACAATCTCAACCCGGATGTGCCCCGCAAAAATAATATTATATCACATTACAAATTTACATCGAATGAAAGAATGAAAACCCTCATCTCACATCCCAGGAATTTCATCCACGACGATCCAACAAGTTCATATACACAAACCATCACAAAACATCACAGATATGTGCAACCCTGACTAATCGATGTATAGCAATTAGCCGACGTTTCCAAACACATATATCAAACACAGAAGATCGGATTAGCTAAAATACTTAGAATTTCGATCGATTACCAAGTTTGAATCTACCCCAAATACAACACAATACACAAAATATTCTGGGTAGAAACAAAGTATCATAAAAATCACAAAACACCAAGATAGACAAACTGCAGGAAAAACGAGTTGACTCGGAGACGACTCGGCAGCGGATTCGCGGCGAAACGCATGGTTTCACCACGCTTCCGCGGCGGTCTAACCGAGTTACGACCTTGTTTTTCTTGGGTGCCCTACAGAAAGCCTACACGTATTTTTAAGGTCCCTGAAAACATTTTTGGACCAGTTTTGAAAATCGACAGAAACTGTGCAATTTTGACGCATTTTTGCATTTTTTCCGGCAATCGAATTTCTAACACTTTGCTAACTAGATAGTTAAGTTTTTATAGGCTCTGATGCCATTGTAAGCTTGTGTCGCGCACCCCGAGGTTCGCAGGGAGGCGGAAATTTAAAAAACGGTAATCTTTTGACTACGCAACACAGGCTATTACACCATGATCTTACTAAAGCCTTAACTAACTAGACTAACTTGAGGATTTATTTACTATAGTATATTTTTATACCTAGTAGATCAAGTCCTTTGGGTCTTCTAGTGGTCCTCACCGAGGCTCCTCGGTGATCGGATCAAGCTTGCTCCATCGGTCTTCTCTTGTCAAAGATAATCCACCGCGAAGGTTTGTGCTCCAAGCTTCAACCTCCAAGTGAGGTAACTAGGGTAGAAGATTTGCTAAGCCAACTAGCCTAGGAGATGTAGAATGTGTTAATGGATTGTTTGTCTCACTAAACCCTTGGCTCACAACACATGTGAATGATAGGATTTAGTGTTGAGGAAGAAGATGATGGAGGCGACCTAGAGAGCTCAAGAGAGGAGAGCAACTCAAGAAATCTCAAGTGAAGAAAATGAACCATCAAGAGAACAAGGTGTAGAGAATAGAACATATATCATCTCTCATCTCACTCATTGAGCCATGGCAAGAAAAGCAATAAAAAAAGCACCCATGCCTCAATAGTGATCTCAATCTAATAAAATAAACCATAAGCCATTCCCTCCACCATGCCAAGCATGTCTCCTCCATTTTCCACATCATTAATCCATTCAACAAAATGGATAAATCCAATAATGATGTTGCACCTTCTAGAAGCATATCTTGAAAAATTACAAGAATGCCCCTCATACCGTATATACATACCCGTATCCACATTCCGAAAAATACGGATACCCTGAGACGATAACAATCCAATAATACAATACTAGAATCCAGCTTAAACTAAAGCCCATTAGTATTGTCTGCCTGATCATCATCAGTGTACAAGTACACCAACGTGATCGAAGCCCAGGTCGTAAAACCATACAACGACTACATCAATTGCCTGAAGTAGGGAAACCCTCTATGTGGGACTCTAAAGACTCGACACTACGCTGGCAGTGGGTTTAACCACAGATCGCAAGCGGTACTAGCTGTACGTAATGGTCCCAAGGTAGATGTCGATAAGAAGGCCGATGAGGAAAACCCATCCGAACTCCTACTGAGCCTAAATATGACAATCTCCATATAGTCAGGTCTGTTCGTCTAAGAGTATCGCAAATCGGGCCTAGGGCGGTAATCGTCAGACCCCTTATAGCGCAATAAGTCGTGCCGAAGTGTAGCCCAAAACACCCTGAGAAACTACTGGAATACCTACCAGTAAATCTCGCTTGCCCTGGCCAGGGACTTTGTGTAATGGCTCTCCGAACACTGCACGATATCAACCCCCAATACCGGGAGAGACGAATCATGTCTAACCGCTACTGCCTCCAAGTGCTTCGAGACTGCACCCAACTACTACCTGTTTGCACGACTCCTTTGAGCCATGGTAGGGTAGTAATCAAAGTACAGTGGGAACACACTCGAGGCGAAGTAGCAGTGTCAAGTCGATGGACTAAGCTGTACTCATGTCACCTGGGAACTGCTACCCGACGATAGGTATAATACCAACCAACAGTTCCCGACGAGTCTTGTCATATGTACTCGTAACCTAACGAGCATCTTCATACTATCTCCAGTACGACAGACTAATGGCTGTGGGACAGACCATCTCCCCTGCTGGGATGAGAAGCGTATACACTAGTCTACTTCGGAGTATCGATGCCCCGTCTCGATAATCCTACGACTAGGGACCTTTATAAGGATGTGCTTGTAGATTACTCAGCCCCCACTAGTGTGACTGCCATCACAACGCTGGTAATCAAGCAAAGATCCAAAGGGATCTATTAATATGTATAAGCGATATGTTAAAAGAAACACATGCGGATATTGAAGTAGAAACAAACCAAGTAGCATACTACCATTTTGATAAGACTGTCAATACATCTATGAATATCCCAAGCTTCCATTAAGTAATATACAAACCAGTATGATACAATAATGGCCTCTAGGGCATATACACTAACAATGTATATACGGTTGCGAGGGGCATTCTTGTAATTGTTCAAGTTTGCCTTAAGATGATTAAACCTCATTATTTGTTTTAGCATTTTAGGTTAAATGCTTAATGAGGTGGATAATTGAGATGAGGGAAACTTCATGGTATTTTAGTGAAATTGAGCATGGCTTTATCTTGACTCTTTTGGACTCTTATAGCCATAGAAGACTTAGATATTTTGTGAGATATTTGTGAGATATTTTTCTTTTGCATTAGAGTCAAAATAGATGCCATGCTCAAGAGTTTAGTTTCATTATCACAGACACATTCTCTCTCCTCCCAAGCTCTCTCTTCATTTTCCTTAAAATAGAAAGCCTAATTGTCATATGAGTTGAGAATCCTAGGGTTTGTGACATAAAAAATACATTAACACTCTCTACTCTCTCTAGGCTACTTATTTTAGCACACCAAGTAACCTAGTTGCTTCAACTTGGAGGTTAAGCTCAAAGTTGGAACTCTCGGGTGGATATTCTACGACTTGGAGAAGCCGACGAGGAGGCGCTATCCATTTTCACTCCAAGGAGCTCACGAAGTGAAGGAGGACAGCGAGGAGACAAGAAGGACACGATACTATGAGGTATAACATTCATCCAAGTAGCTAAACCTCATATAGTTTGCTTGCTAGGGTTTTATGTTCAATCCTTGCTTCAAGTCGATGTTGTGAAGCCCGTAAAAATCATTTTTTGCTAATTCCGCTTCCCCAAGAACACGTGGGGTGCATGACATCGACTTATAGTGGTATCAGAGCCTCTCATAAACCCTAGAAAGCTTGTAGCAATGTTATAATTCCGCTGGTTTTTGTCACACAAAAACTGCCGAAAAAACAGTTTTCAAAAGTGAAGTTTCGAGTTGTTTGCATACCCCGCGGGCTCACGGTTTGAACCGAGAAGCCGCAGGGTGAAGAGTGTGCACCACGGGGACACCCCGAAGGAGGACCAACATCCGGGACCACCCCCCAAGACCACCACTTAGTGGCCTTGGGGGCTGGTGACCCGAGAGCACCAAGAATTGGTGCTCTCGGGTCTACCTCCCTTTGGGGGCCACCTTATGGTGGCCTCCAAGGGTGGGTACCCCCCCTCCATCGAGACCCCCCATTTGACAGTAATTCTTGTTTCTTTGCCTCCGCGAAGATTCATGCGGGTTTTGAGTTCGTTTCGACTACCGAATTGGCTCAAAACTATCGGTTTTGGAACTTTAGCTCACTGGATTTTCATGTCTTGGAAAATTGTTTAAGTTTGCTAATTGCGTGCGGAATTCTATTGTCGTAGTTAATTTACAAGCTTTGTATTGTATATATGTGTTTGTAAACGTCGACTAATTGCTATACATCGATTATTCGGGGTTGCACATATCTGTGATGATGTTATGTTGGTTTGTGTATATGAACTTATTGGATCATCGTGGATGGATAGCCGGGGATGTAAGATGAGGGTTTTCATTCTTTCATTGGATGTAAATTTGTAAAGTGATGTAATATTAATTTTGCGGGGCACATCCGGGTTAAGGTTGTAGCCACCATTGTATTATTTCTTTTACGTTTTTTGCTCCTAGGATAGACCCAAGGTGAGGTGCACAAACTACCGGGTACTCTGAAGTGCCGAGTGGCTTACTCACTTTGTTCAGAGAGGTTGCTTCATTTTGGGTATTTGGTGGGTAGTTTGCCGCACCTGTAGGGGTCTAGGGTGGGGTTTTGGCTATTCATCATAACCGTGGAATCTGTCTTTCGTTACAGGCTCAAACGAAACGCTGAATTCCTAGTATATCCAATATGTTCATCTGTGATATGGAATGCCTATTATTGCATGAGACGAATGTATATACCTATATATGATCTCTAGTAGACGTTTCTTATGTTTTGCATCTGCGCTAGTCCATCCTTCGCTCTGTCGTTAGTTAAGTAACCTAACGGGTGATGACGGGGCCCGTGGCGAATGCGGATGGCATAAGCGTACGATGTATTTTCGTTCTTTTTCTGCAATGGTAGGTTAATTGATGGGACCGCATTACATTAATGCAAAGCAAACAAACCAAAGTTGAATCGTTAGAACAATTTTAAAACCACTCGGTTTTTCCAAAACAGCAAAACTTTTAAAATGCTAAGCTTAACCACTCCTTTTAAAAGCTATCATGTTCCTTCGATTATATCAAGTTCACTATGTTCACGGTTTCGCCAAAAACCATTCGTAGCCCTCCGTCATTTCAGTTGGATATTCAGTAGTATTCAAGCTATGTATTTTGACCTTCGCCAAGGCATAGTGATTGGTAGCTGCTGAATATTCATCTGTAGCATAGATAGATGCGTTAGTTTGGGACAGTCGTACTGCTATTTTGGCCTTCGTCATGGGTATGTATGGGTGGGTTCAAATTAACCTGGACAATGACAGGTAGAACTTGACATGTGACTTATGATATGTTGGCCCTCGTCAAGATCATAAGAGCATGGGGCAAAAATCCACATCGGGGGTTTCTAAAGAAACTGAAACTTGCTAGTGTTGCATACCATTTGGAGTGTGATAATTTTAGTACGATTTCTTCGAATTTATCACACGATGATATTTGGATCCCAGTCCTACTGTGAGTATATGGTACTCCTCGGGAGATTTTTTCACTTAACGATCAATGCTATAAACCAAGTAGGTGTCTAGAAAGGTGTTAGCAGGGCTACGCTCCCAAGGAAAAGAGGTTATTTAATTAAGGAACTTCGCGAAAGCGTCGTAAAACCTTCCTCGAAGTACCGACACTGGCCTGGCTGAATGGTTAAGCAAGTATTGTACGGTGAGATTAATCCTGATTAATTCTTCTTTTATGGTTTGAGGATGGATTCGAGAAACAGTGGGAGCCATCTTATTTAGATAAATTAAAAACCAATCTAAATTTGCAAGAGCGTCATGCTAAAGTGTTTCTTCTCTCTCTCCTAATTGTAGTGACCAAACATGATGGGCCTTAAGTTACTATTACATAAAAATATATTGACAGGGCCAAACTATAAAGATTGGTTCAGGAATGTCAAGATGGCAATCACTTATGACAAATTGGGCTATGTTCTTACTACTAAAGCCCCCGCCATCCCAGGTCCAGATTCCAGTGTCGTGGATAAGGAAATCCGTAAGACCTGGGAAATTGATTGCGCGAAAGCCAAGTGCCTCGTGCTGGCCTCCATGGACAATGAACACCAGAGGCAGCACGAGAATATGGATCTTGAATCCATATTCCTCCATACCAAGGAATTATATAGAGAGCAATCTCATATCGCAAGATACGAGACCTCGAAGAAGCTATTTCAGGCGAGGTTTGCTGTCAGGTCATCTATAGGGGAACACGTCCTTAAGATGATCGACTACATTGAGGAGCTCATGGACCTTGGGACCACGTTAGAGAACGAGATGTATACAGACTTGATTCTCCAGTCCCTTCCTTCCACGTACGCCCAGTTTATCTTGAATTTTAATATTCAATGTAAAGAAGTTGAACTCCTGGAACTCCTCAACATGTTGAGGAGTGATGATGGCACCTTGAAAAAATCCAGGAAAACACCCGCTCTGCTTGTTGGTGGAGCTTCCTCTTCTAGATCCAAGACGAAAGCCAAAGGAACGAAGAAGAAGGCCTCCACCAAGCCGAGAAGCGGTGTTAGTAAGGTGGAAGCAAACGGCAAGGCAAAAGTGGCGGGGCCGACAATAGGGAAGGAAGAATGCTTCTACTATCATAAAAAGGGCCATTGGAAGAAAGATTGCAGGGCTTAGAGAGCCAACCCGAAGCAAGTGATGGCTTCGACTTCAGGTGTGTTTGTAATTAAAAACTGTCTGTCAATCAACTCTACTTCCTGAATATTGGATACCGGATCAGGATCTCATATCTATAATTCTTTGCAGGCACTGAGAAGCCGTAGAGTTCTGAAGACCGGTGTTATGACCCTCGGGGTTGCTAACGTAGAGAGCGTGGATGCTGTGTCCGTAGGAGAATATCACCTAGGATTGACGAGTGGACATATTTTGGTTTTGCGCAACTGTTTTTATGTACCTAGTTTGACTTGTAATATCATTTATGTATCTTTGTTATCAAAAGAAGGTTATGATTTTACATTTGTAAGCGATATTGTAAATATCCACCTTAATCATGGTCTGATTGGGTCAGGTACACTAAACAACGGTATATACATATTAAACCAACTACAAGTTTTCAATGTCCAGAACACACATAAAAGAAAGACTCTAGAATTAAATCAAGCTTTCTTATGGCATTGTAGACTGGGTCACATCAACGAAACAAGGTTAACCAAGTTACATAAAGAAGGATATTTGGATCCGTTCGAATATCAATCTTATGCAACTTGCCAATCATATATCAAATGAATGATGACAAAAACTCCATTCACTGGACACGAAGTAAGAGCGAGTGAGCTCTTGGGACTCATATACAGCGACATGTGTGGTCCAATGTCTACACATGCAAGAACTGTTTATTCCTATTTCGTTACTTTTACAGATGATTTCTCTAGGTATGGACATGTCTTCTTGATGAAACATAAATCCAAGGCTTTTGAGAAATTCCAAGAATATAAGAATGAAGTGGAAAAACAAACCGGCAAAAGTATCAAGATACTAAGATCTGATCGAGGTGATGAATACTTGAGTGCTGAGTTCCTGAATTACCTAAAAGAGAATGGAATTCTCTCTCAGCTTACTCCTCCATACACACCACAACACAACGGTGTATCGGAGAGACGGAACCGAACCTTATTGTATATGGTACGTTCCATGATGAGTAACGCTGAGTTACCGCGATCATTCTGGAGCTATGCACTTGAATCAGCTGCATATCTTTTGAACAAGGTTCCTACAAATACTGTGCCTACCACACCATATCAGATGTGGAGTGGGAAAAAACCCTATCTTCAGTATCTGAAGATATGGGGATGTCCAGCTTTTGTCAAAAAGCAGAATGCGGATAAACTTGAGGCATGCTCAGTACTGTGTAAGTTTATGGGATACCCAAAGAACTCCAGGGGGTAACTTTTCTATTACGCAAAGGAACAAAAGGTTTTTTTTCTCGTCATGCCCACTTTTTGGAACATCAATTTTTAGAAAAAGAAACTAGTGGGAGCGCAATAGAACTGGAAGAAATTCCAGAACCACAAGCTATTACTGAAAGCTTGGTGGAACCAGAAGTTTCAAAAGAACAAGACAATCCCGCGCTACTCCGCAGGAGAAGTAAGTTGTCTCATCCGCCCGAGAGATATTACAGTTTTCTCGTAGATGGGATAGAGAGGATTGCGTCATTGATAATGATGAGCTAACTAACTTACAGCAAGCCATTCAGAGCACAGACTCGGTAAAATGGCTGGATGCAATGTGGACCGAGATGGATTCCATGTACACCAACAAAGTGTGGACTTTGTACATTGCTCCAGAAGGGGTAAAACCCGTAGGCTGCAAATGGATCTTCAGAAAGAAGATTAGTGTAGATGGACAAGTTGAAACCTATAAGGCTAGACTTATTGTAAAAGGATTTCGTCAAAGACCTGGTTTGGAATATGATGAAACCTTTTCTCCAGTGGCTATGCTCAAATCCATTCAGATCCTTCTTGCCATTGTTACCTTCCACGATTATGAGATTTGGCAGATGGACATAAAGACCTCTTTTCTAAATGGACATTTGGAAGAGTGCGTCTATATGGACTAGCCAGAGGGTTTCATTCAGTGTGGGAGCAGCGGGAAAGTGTGCAAGTTGCTTAAGTCCATTTATGGACTAAAGCAAGCATCGCGGAGTTGGAACACCTGTTTTGATGAGACGGTCAAAGAATTTGACTTTATCAAAAATCCAGATGAGCCATGCATTTATAGTAAGATTGTAGCAAGAACTGTAGTATTCCTCATCTTATACGAGGATGGCATTCTCCTGATAGGAAATGGCATTCCTATGCTACAATCTGTCAAAGGATTCCTGTCGCACAGGTTCTCCATGAAAGACATGGGTGATTCTTACATACTGGGGATCCAGATCTATCGTGATAGATCTAAGAGGATGTTGGAACTTTCACAGTCCAGGTATATCGACACCATACTCAAGAGATTCAGTATGGAAGATTCTAAGCGCGGTAATTTACCGGCTTGTCACGGAATCACCATCTCTAAAGAGATGTCTCCCAAGACTGATTTGGAAAGGGATCGCATGTCTATTATACCCTACACTTCTGCAATAGGCTCTATAATGTATGCAATGTTGTGTACCAGACCAGATGTTGCTTACGCACTGAGCGTGGTAAGCCGGTATCAGTCAAACCCGGGGGAGAAGTACTGGATAGCAGTAAAGAACATTCTCAAGTACCTGAGAAGGACTAAGGAGATGTTCTTGGTGTATGGCGGAAAAGACCTCCAGATTGAAGCCTTTGCTGACTCCAGCTTCCAAAGTGACAAGGATGACTCCAAGTCCATGTTGGGTTATATCTTTACCCTCAATGGAGGGGAGGTCTGTTGGAAGAGTTCCAAGCAAGACACGGTTGCTGACTCGACGATGGAAGCGGAGTATATCGCAGCTTCTGATGCAGCAAAAGAAGCAGCCTGGATGAGGAAGTTCTTAACAGAACTTCAGGTGGTTCCATTCATTGCTGATCCAATTCCTCTGTATTGTGACAACAACGGGGCTATAGATTTAGCAAAGGAACCCAGGTCCCATCAGAAATCCAGATACATCTTGAGGCGGTATCACCTGATCAGGGAGATCGTGGATCGCCGGGAGATCGAGGTGAGGAGGGTTTCTACGGAGGACAACACTACAGATCCATTCATAAAGGCCATCTCTCAGACACAGTTTGAGAGGCTATTTGAGATGATAGGTCTGCGATATGCCAGCACATGGCCTTAGTGCAAGTGGGAGATTGTTAGTGTTATATGCCCTAGAGGCCATTATTGTATAGTACTGGTTTGTATATTACATTTTGGAAGCTTGGGATATATACACGGATTTATTACAGTCTTTCTCAATATAGTAGTATGATGCTTGGTTTGTATCTATCTTAATATGTGTATATGTTTCTTTTAACGTATCGCTAATACATATTGATAGAGCCCTTAGGATTTTTGCTTGACTATCAGCGTTGTGATGGCAGTCACGCTAATGGAGGCTGGGTATTCTATAAGCACATCCTTATACAGGTCTCTAGTCGTAGGATTATCAAGACAGGGCATCGATACTCCAGAGTAGACTAGTGTATACGCTTCTCATCCCAGTAGGGGAGATGGTCTATCCTACAGCCATCAGTACGTCATACTGGAGATAGTATGCAGGTGCTCATTGGGTTATGAATTACACTGGACGGACTCATGGGGTACTGCTGGTTGGTACTATACCTATCATCAGGTAGCAGTTCCTAGGTGACATGAGTACAGCTTAGTCCATTGACTTGACATTGCTACTTCGCCTCAAGTGTGTTCCTACTATTCATAGATCGCTACCCTACCACGGCTCTATTGAGTCGTGCAAACAAGTAGTAGTTGGGTGCAGTCCCGAAGCACTTGGAGGCAGTGGCGGTTAGATAGGATCCGTCTCTCCCGGTATTGGGGGTTGATGTCGCGCTGTGTTCGGAAAGCCATTACACAAAGTCCCTGGCCAGGGCAAGCGAGATTTACTGGGAGGTACTCTAGTAGTTTCTCAGGGTGTTTTGGGCTGTACTCTGACACGACTTATTGCTCTATTACGGGTCTAGCGTTTACCGTCCCCTAGGCCCGATATATGATAATTTTAGACGAACAGACCGGACTGTACGGAGATTGCCACAGACAGGCTCAGTAGGAGTTTGGATGAGTTTACTCGTTGGCCTTCTTATCGACAGATACCTGGGTAGTCGTTACGTGCAGCTAGTACCGCTGACGTGCTTGTGGTTAAACCCACTGCCAGCGTACTATCGAGTCTTTAGAGTCCCACACAGAGGGTTTCCCTGCTTCGAGCGAAATGAGTAGAGGTCGTATGGTTTTACGATAGGGTTCGATCACACATGTGTACTTATACGCATATGATGTTCGGGCAGAAAATACTAGTGGGCTTTGGTTTAAGCCGGATCCTAATATTTGGTTATTGAATTAGTTATGTCACATTGTATTCATGTTTCTCGGAACACGGATACTGGTATGTATATACGGTTGCGAGGGGCATTCTTGTAATTGTTCAAGTTTTCTTTAAGATGATTAAACCTCATTATTTGTTTTAGAATTTTAGGTTAAATGCTTAATGAGGTGGATAATTGAGAGGAGGGAAACTTCATGGTATTTTAGTGAAATTGAGCATGGCTTTATCTTGACTCTTTTGGACTCTTATGGCCATAGAAGACTTAGATATTTTGTGAGATATTTGTGAGATATTTTTGTGAGATATTTTTCTTTTGCATTAGAGTCAAAATAGATGCCATGCACAAGAGTTTAGTTTCATTATCACAAACACATTCGCTCTCCTCTCAAGCTCTCTCTTCATCTTCCTCAAAATAGAAAGCCTAATTGTCTTATGAGTTGAGAATCGTAGGGTTTGTGACATAAAAAAATACATTAACACTCTCTAATCTCTCTAGGCTACTTAGTTTAGCACACCAAGTGACCTAGTTGCTTCAACTTGGAAGTTAAGCTCAAGGTTGGAACTCTCGGGTGGATCTTCTACGACTTGGAGACGCCGACGAGGAGGTGCTATCCATTTTCACTCCAAGGAGTTCACGAAGTGAAGGAGGACGGCGAGGAGACAAGAAGGACACGATACTATGAGGTATAACATTCATCCGAGTAGCTAAACCTCATATAGTTTGCTTGCTAGGGTTTTATGTTCGATCCTTGCTTCAAGTCGATGTTGCGAAGCTCGTAAAAATCATTTTTTGCTAATTCCGCTTCCCCGTGAACACGTGGGGTGCGCAACATCGACTTACATCATCAACGTAAGTAAACATGTGTATCCCGAATATCGTTGACGTATAGCAATGAGATCAAGGATACACCACATATTACACATACGGTCGCAGAAAAGAAATAAAAAATTAGAATCTGCATCACACCTTAGACATCATAAACCCGGAATATCTCATATCTCAGATTTCATGCCTAACACTTTAAATCTTGCATTTATGTCTCGAATTGAAAACGCTTTTCAATATCAATCAGGTAATTCAACAAGATTCCCGATATAATGATCGAATGCTCGTCGGGAACTTTAGTAGATTGCTGCACCCCGATACCGTCAATGAAGTGCACTTGGGCGGAACACCGTGGCCGCGAGCACCCGAGTAGATGCTTTTGGCTACGGTGTTCTCTTATAGTCACTTGGTCGGCGCAATGGGGTGTGGCTATCTAGTAATGTTTTCCGGCGACTACTCGCGTACAATACGAGATTGCGACGGAGTTTTGATCTGAATCAAAACTCTGTGGTAACCAATCAAAAGAGACTAAAATGCGATATTTACGAAACACAAACTAGTTTCTACAAAACTAATTAATGTGGATTCCAAATATTATATTACATATCATAAAAATCTAGACGATAATAAACTGTTCGATCGATTCATCAAACACCCACAAATCACAGATCTCAACAACTTGAGCCTCACTAAAAACACCCAGAAAGTGCCAAATATGACAATGGAGTAGCACAAGAAAAACGACCCCATAATACCATAAACTTGCGGCGGAACCGCGGCCAAAATGGTGTTTACGCCGCGGTTCCGCGGCGCTTTATTGGTATTTGGGACTCATACTTCTTGGGGCACCATAAAACACCCTGCACAATTTTCTGAATATTTTTAATCCGTAAAAAATCAACTTTTGAAAAAATGGACAGAAACTAGGTGAAATTCGGGTTTCGAAACTCGATCGAACACATTAACGTCGTATAGACTTCACCTAATGCTCTAGCTTGGCTCTGATATCATGAAAGTGTGTTTTAGCAACACCACTAGATTTATACAAGCATCAAGTATGCAAGTTTAAAAAATCTAGAATGTTAAGCTACACTGACCTAGAATCTAACTAGAGTATTAGGGTTTTCTAGGCATGTAAACAAGTTTTACACTAAGTGACTAGAGAATACAACCTTTATAGACCGGTCCTTCACTTCTAAAGCTCCAAGTAGTAGTCCCTTAGCTCGAAGTAGTGGTCCCTGGAACTCTTCTGGGCTCCACTTGGTGAAAGGAACGAGCTTGCTAATGTCGTCTTCGAGGCCGAAGATGATCCATGTTGAAATCTCTCTAACTCAAGCTAATGCTTCACTAATCAAGTATTAGTGAAGCTAACAACCTAAACTAATGGGCTAGATGAGTTTAGGTTGATGAAGTAGGATTTTTGGCTCACGTAGAAATCACTTTCTCTTTTTATTTCATCAACTCAAGAAAACCTAGAGAGGAAGAAGATGAACTAGGGTGAGGAAAATATCTTAAGTGATAAGTGGAGAGTTAACTATGGGCTAAAGATAATGATTGGGTTATAAAATATCTAGAGTAAAACAAAATTAGTGAGATGAGTCATGACTTCTACATGCTTCTACAAGTATCTTAAACCATGCTCATTTTCACTCATTTTATTTTACTCTTAATAAATAATTACCACAATTATCTTTAGATTTAGTGTAAGTCTCATACACCCATGTTCTATGTATCATCAAGCATGATACAATAGAATATTATATATAAATAATATATATATATTATATATATATATAATCAAGAGAAGAAAATCATTAGTAAGCTAATATTAGTTAATATATATTAATATATCAAATATAAATATATATATTTATCAAATTATTAAATCAACACTTAATTTAGTAATCCGGCCATATCATATATAACCGACTAATATCATTTATATGTATATCAATTTATCAAATCAACACTTGATTCAATAACTCGGCTATATCACATATAATCGACAACATAAAATATCAAATATAAATATATACATATAACAAATCATTGAATCAATACTTGATTCAATAATCCGGTTATATCACATATAACCTAACCGATATCATATATCGCGAGATTAGAATATGGTATCACATACTCGTATTTAATCAAGCATCCGCACATATCAGCATATGCGCCCTACTTCGTTTCGCTTGAGCTAGGAAACCTCTGTTTGCGACTCTAAAGACACGTCAATACGCCAGCAGTAGGTAATGATCACATCAGTCACCCACAAGACGTCAGCGGTACTAGCTTGACGTAACGGCTACCCAGGTATTAAGCGAATAGAAGATCAACAATTAAGCTTGTCCAAACTCCCGCAAAGCCTATAAGCAACACTTACCGTACAGTCCGGACTCTTCATTTGATATGTCGCATATCGAGTCTAGGGGTGGAATCGTCAGACCCCAGTAACTTGATAAGTCATGCCGATGTGTTTCCTATAACCGTTTCGAGAAACTACTGATAACACTTATCAATAAATCTGATCAGCTCTGGCCAGGGACTTGCTATCATAGTCAATCGAGCATGGCACAATATCAACTCCCTATACCGGGTGAGACGAAACTCCTCCTATCACTCATTGCCTCCATGTGACTTGGGACTGTACCCAAAATCCACCTATTTGCACGCCTCCTTTGAGCCGTGGTAGGGAGGAAATCAAGGCACAGTGGAAACCACACAAGACTCTATGAAGATCTCGGGTCTACAGACTAACCTGTACAAGTGTCACCAGAGAACTGCTATCTAACGATATGTATAGTACCATCTAGAAGTTCTTGGCGAGTCATGTTCGGTGTACCCATTCTCTAATGAGCACCTGTGTACAATCTTTGATGTCAAACACCAATGGATGTGGGATCAACCATCTCCCCGTACAGGATCAAGAAACATACACACGAGTCTACTCTAGAATACAGATGCCCTATCTCGAAATCAAGGCACGATCAGTTCTGTATAAATTTGTGGGATATCCTAAGGACTCACTGGGATATCTGTTCTACCACACTGAGGAACAGAAGGTGTTTGTATCTCGCCACGCCACCTTCTTAGAAAGGGAGTTTCTTGCAAAGAAACTTGTGGGAGTTCGGTAGAACTGGAAGAAATTCAGCGACCACAAAATGTAACTGCAAATTTGGAGGAACCGCTAGATTCTATAAACCCAGACGAACCTCAGCCACTCCGCAGATCTGGTAGGATTTCTCATCCGCCCGAGAGATACTACGGTTTTCTCATAGACGGGGATCGAGAGGATTGCATCTTGGAAGAAGATGACCCTACCAGTTTCAGGCAGGCCATTATCAGTAGGGACTCTGATAAGTGGCAGGAAGCAATGCAATCCGAAATGGAGCCCATGTACGCCAATAAAATGTAGACCTTGGATATTGCTCCACCTGGGGTAAAACCCGTTGGATGCAAATGGATCTACAAAAGGAAACTTGGTGTAGATGGGCAGGTGGAAACTTATAAAGCTAGACTCGTTGCAAAAGGTTTTCGTCAAAGACCTGGTTTGGCCTATGATGAAACTTTTTCTCCGGTGGCTATGCTCAAATCCATTCGGATCCTACTTGCCATTGCTGCCTTCTATGACTATGAAATCTGGCAGATGGATGTTAAAACGGCTTTCCTAAACGGTTGTTTGGAAGAGTGCGTTTACATGGATCAACCAGAAGGTTTCGTAGACAGTGGGAGCAGCGGAAAAGTGTGCAAGTTGCTTAAATCCATTTATGGATTAAAGCAGGCATCGCGGAGCTGGAACATCTGTTTTGATGAGGCAATCAAGGAATTTGATTTCATCAAGAACGAAGATGAACCCTGTGTATATAAGAAGATTGTAGGACGAACTGTCGTATTCCTAGTCTTGTACGTGGACGACATTCTTTTGATAGGAAATGACATTCCTATGCTACAATCGGTCAAGCTATTTTTGTCGCAAAGGTTCTCCATGAAGGACCTGGGTGATGCCTCGTACATTCTGGGGATCAAGATCTATAGAGATAGATCCAAGAAACTATTGGGACTTTCACAGTCCAGGTACATAGAGACCGTACTAAAGAGATTTAGTATGGAGGGTTCCAAGCGCGGTAGCATACCCGCATTGCACGGAATTACCCTCTCCAAGAAGATGTCTCCTAAGACTGACGAGGAGAGGGTTCGCATGAGCACTATAACCTACGCTTCGGCGGTAGGATCTATAATGTATGCGATGCTATGTACAAGACCAGATGTAGCTTACGCGTTGAGCGCGGTAAGCCGGTATCAGTCAGACCCAGGGGAGGACCACTGGACAGCAGTGAAGAACATTCTCAAGTACCTGAGAAGGACTAAGGAGATGTTCCTGATTTACGGTAATGGAGACCTCAGGGTCGAGTCTTTTACCGATTCAAGCTTCCAGAGTGACAAAGATGACAGCAAGTCTGTCTCGGGTTTTGTGTTTACCCTCAACGGAGGGGCGGTATGTTGGAGGAGTTCCAAGCAGGATACCGTCGCAGACTCGACGATGGAGGCTGAATACATTGCTGCAAGCGATGCCACAAAAGAGGCGGTCTGGATGAAGAAGTTCATTAGTGAACTTCAGGTGGTTCCGTCCATTGTTGACCCAATACCTTTGTATTGCGATAACAATAGGGCTATAGCTTTAGCGAAGGAACCAAGGTCCCATCAGAAACCCAGGTACATCTTAAGGCGGTATCACCTGATCAGGGAGATCATTGATCGCCAGGAGATCGAGGTGCGGAGAGTGGACACAAAGGACAACACTGCAGACCCATTCACGAAGGCTTTACCCCAGACTCGTTTCGAGCGGCTGATCGAGATGATAGATCTTCGATACGCCAGTACATGGCCTTAGTGCAAGTGGGAGATTGTTAGTGTATATGCCCTAGAGGCCATTACTGTATCATACTAGTATGTATATTACTTGATGGAAGCTTGGGATATTCACAGTTGTACAGACAATCTTGCTCAATATAGTAGTATGCTACTTGGTTTGTCTCTGCTTTAATGTGTACTTGTGTGTTTATTTATTATATCACCTATACGCATTAGTAGAGCCCTCTGGATCTTTGCTTGATTACCGGCGTTGTGATGGCGATCACACTCGTGGGGACTGGGTAATCTACAAGCACATCCTTATACACGTCCCTAGTCGTGGGAGTATCGAGATAGGGCATCGATACTCCGGAGTAGACTAGCGTATGCGCTTCTCATCCCAGCATGGGAGACGGTCTGTCCCACAGCCGTCGGTACGTCGTACTTGAGATAGTATGCGGGTGCTCGTTGGGTTACGAGTACACTGGACAGGACTCGTCGGGAACTGATGGTTGGTATTATACCTATCGTCAGTTATCAGTTCCCAGGTGACATGAGTACAGCTTAGTCCGCTGACTTGACACTGTCACTTCGCCTAGAGTGTGTTCCCACTGTTCTTTGATTGCTACCCTACCACGGCTCTACTGAGTCGTGCAAACAGGTAGTAGTTGGGAGCAGTCCCGAAGCACTTGGAGGCAGTGACGGTTAGACAGGATTCGTCTCTCCCAGTATTGGGGGTTGACATCGCGCTGTGTCTAGGAGAGCCATTACACAAGTAGTCCCTGGCCAGGGCAAGCGAGATATACTGGTAGGTTCCAGTGTTATCTCAGGGTGTTCTGGGCTTCACTCCGACACGACTTGTACCGCTATTAGGGGTCTGACGCTTGCCGCCCCCCTAGGCCCGACATGCGATGTATCAGACGAACAGACCGGACTGTACGGAGATTGTCATATACAGGCTCAGTAGGAGTTCGGATGGGTTTACCTCATCGGCCTTCTTATCGACATCTACCTGGGGACAGTTACGTACAGCTAGTGCCGCTTGCGGTCTGTGGTTAAACCCACTGCCAGCGTAGTGTCGAGTCTTTAGAGTCCCACACAGAGAGTTTCCCTGCACTGAGCGAAACGTGTAGAGGCCGTATGGTTTTACGGCAGGGCTGCGATCACTTACGTACACTTGTGTGCGTATGGTGTTCGGGCAGGCAGTACTAGTGGGCTTTGGTTTAAGCCGGATCCTAGTATTGCACGGATGGATTTGTTTTGTCTTCTGCGCATCCGCATTCTGTGGAATGCGGATGCAGGTGTGTATGCACAGTTTTCCGGAGTGATGAAGGAGGAGGTGCTTCATTAGGGTTTTGGCAGTTGATTCGGTCAAAACCATTTTGAGGCGGACTCATTAGGGTTTTGACAGTTCGTTTGGTCAAAACCATTATGAGCCGGGACATTATTTACTAATCCTTTCATTGATAATTATGTTATGGCTAATTACATTGACCATTTGACCATCTTGACTTTGTTGACCATTTGACCAAAGTTGACTAGGATCTTCTTGAAAGATCTAAAGTATTCTTTGGTTTTCTTTTTCTTTTGTTATGATAATGGTCATGTCATTTGTAGCCATCACCTTTATCTTGATGTGATTAGTAATGATAATGTTTTGGTATTATTGCAACCATGGTTGTGTTTTCTCTTGGTTAAGCTTTTCATTTGCTCATTCTCATTCTCTCTCTTGAAATGAGAAGCTCCATGGTTGCTAGCTAGCTCCTCCTTCTTCCTCCTCTTGATTTATCTTTTGATCTCATGTGTTGAGAGAAAACGATCCCACAAAGACAAAACCATTCATCTACCACTTCTACACAACCTAGGGCTTCTAGATTAGCAATCTCCTTGCCCTAGTTACCTCGGCTCGAGGTGGAGCTCGGTGTACATCTCTCGGGTGGATCGTCTTCGACTCAAGGAGGCCGCGGAGGTGACCAAAGTCCGGATCAACCATTGAGCAAGCAAAGAGAAGAACAACAAGAAGAGAAGAACAACAAGAAGTGATGAACAACAAGAAGAGAAGGAGTTCAAGTTGAGGTATAACCCCTAACCGAGTAGATAACATCTCTAGTTAGGATGCTAGTGTATTGTTTAGCAAAGATCCGGCTTTTACGGTCCATGTTACAAAGTTTAGAAAAAATTTTGTTTTACCGTTTCCGCAACCCCGAAAGTACCGGGAGAGGTAACATGGACCTAACAGTGGTATCAGAGCCTAACTAAACATAAACTAGCTAGGTAGTGAAGTGTATCGAAGTTCGAAACGGAAAAATCGAAAAACCGAGTTACGAAAACCCTGAGTTTCTGTTAAATTGTTTTCTGGTCAAAACAAAATTTGTCATACTCCAAAAATCATCTCAGGGTTTTTAGAAGAAAACCACCAAAAACGAGCCAGCAACTCGACCAAAGAGCCGCGTTTCCGCGGCAATAGCAAGCTATAGCCGCGTTTCCGCGGCAATACCAAGCTATTGCCGCGGAACCGCGGCCATCTTGGTGAGTCACTGGGTCAATTTTGGTGCAGTGTATTTCTGACTTGGTTTTAGGATTTTTAAGATGGTTTATATGTGCCCAGATTTTTCAGAATAGAAATTTGTTTTTGGGGGCCTATAAATCCGTATTTTTCCGAACTTCAATATACTTTGACTATAAAGGTTATATCTGTGATGTTCATATGTATTGAACGTCGGCTAATCGCTATATGTCGATTAGTCGGGGTTATACATATCTGTGATCTGTGATTGTTGTTGATGGTTTGTGTATATGAACTCGTTGGATTGTCGCGGATGAATAGCCGGGGTGGATGTGAGATGACAGTTTCTTTTTCTTTCATTCATGTAATAAATTTGTAAATTGATGTAATATTATTTGTATGGCCGCACAACCGGGTCGGGGTTGTAGCCGTCATTGTATAATTCTTTTTACTATTTTTGCTCCTAGGATAGACCCATGGAGGGGGTGCACAAACTACCGGGTATCTCGAAGTGCCGAGTGGCCTACTCATGGCATTGAGGAGGTTGCTTCGCTTCGGGTACTTGGCGGGTAGTTTGCCGCACCCGTAGGGGTCTTTGGTGGGGTTTTGGCTATTCATCGCGACCGTGTAATCCGCCTTTCGTTGCAGGCTTGAACGAATCGCGGGTTCCTAGTATATCCAAAGTGTTCATCTGTGATCTGGATTGGCTATCATTGCAGTATATCTATATATAATAACTATTTAGGCGTTGCTTATGTTTTACAGCCGCGCTAGCCCAGCCCCCGCTCTGTCGTTAGTTAAGTAACCTAACGGGTGATGACGGGGCCCAGTGGCGAATGCGAATAGCATAAGCGTACGTCATATTTTGGTTGTTTTCTGCAATGGTAGGATTTAAATGATGGGACGCATTAAAAGAACTAATGCAAGAAAATAAACCTAAAGGACGTTGTTGGAACAATTTTTCAAAAAGCTGTTATTGCAAGGACGTTCATTTTTGTTTTGCATCGCGTTATTCGGTTGTGAATACCCAGCACCTCAGTCGACGAGGCAAGGGCCGAGATCCCTTCATCGGGAGTGACCCCTTGGACAAAAGTTTGCGTCAGGGTAATAACTTCACTATAGTCGATTATTCTTGCTTTGCATCGAGGTATTCAGTTTGGAATATCCTGCACCTCATTCGACGAGGAAAGAGACGAGATCCCTTCACAGGGAGTGACCTCTTTAGCAAAAGTTTTCGCCACTATATTTTCAAAAAGATTACCAGGTTCCTTCAACGATATCAAGTTCATTACGTTAACGGGTTTTTCGCCAAAAACCCAGTCGTAGCCCTCCGTCGTTTCGGATAATTAATACTTAGTATTCGTGCTGCGTTTGTTGATTATTCGTCAAGACACAGTGAACGGTAGCTGAGTAATAATTCTCTGTTGCACTGATAGATGCAATTGGTTAGGACGGTCGCATGATTTTGTTGATTATTCGTCAAGGATCATGCGGGCGGGTCTAATGCAATCCTGGATAACGACGGGTTGAACTTGACTAGGACCT
Source organism: Agapanthus africanus (assembly GCA_030015575.1). NCBI lineage: Eukaryota > Viridiplantae > Streptophyta > Magnoliopsida > Asparagales > Amaryllidaceae > Agapanthus > Agapanthus africanus. Next base: position 356,387,590 of record JASDDO010000008.1, read on the forward strand.
TTTGATTTGTTGATTATTCGTCAAGGTCACTTGGGTCCTAGGGGCAAAAACCACATCGGGAGTTTCAAAAGTACTGAAACTTGCAGATTTAGCATACCTTCTGGAGTGTGGTGACTAGAGTGGATTCCATCTAGGTCATCGCACAATGATAGTTGGATCCCGATCCCACTGATGAGTTAGATTACTCTTGGGAGATTATTTCACTAAACGATCAATGCTATAAACCTAGTAGGTGTCTAGAAAGGTGTTAGCGGGGCTACGCCCCCAGGGAAAAGAGGTTCTTGAATTAAGGAACTTCGCGAAAACGTTGGAAAACCTCCCTCGAAGTATCGACACTAGCCTGGCTGAAAGGTTAAGCAAGTATTGTGACGTGAATTAAAATCCCGACTAGTTCTTCTTTTAAAAAGGTTTTAAGAAGAATTTGAGGAAACAGTGGGAGACATCCTGGTTAGATAAATTAATAAACCAATCTAATCTTGCAAGAGCGTACGCTGAGTGTTTCTTTTTCTCCCTCTCCAGGTAGCAACCATTTCACGCCCTAATCAAGATAATAAAATGTATCGCTTGACCGATCCGAATTCTTATTCGGGGCTGGGGAACGTTGGTTCAGCTCTAACTTGTGACAACAGTCATGAGTATGAGAATGGGAAAGGGGATTGTATGGATTTCCAGGATACCCAGTTGAAGAAGAAGCATGGTTTTGAATCTACTTCAGGTGTTCTTGTAATTGAGAACTGTTTTACGGTCAGCCCTACCTCCTGGGTACTTGATACCGGATCAGGATCTCATATCTGTAATTTATTGCAAGGACTGAGAAAAAGTAGGAAAGTTGCACCGGGTGATATGTCGCTCAGAGTAGCGAATGGAGCACAAGTTAATGCGGCAGCCGTCGGTGAATATCACCTAGTATTGCCAAATGGCAAGACTATGATTTTGAACGATTGCTACTATGTACCCTCCAAGGTTTGCAACATCATATCAGTTTCTTTACTCGATAAAGATGGATAAAACTTTTTTCTTGAAAAGAATATCATGAACATTTACCTTCATAAGGTACTGGTTGCAGAGGGTACACTGTGTAATGGTATCTACGTTCTAAATCAGAATACAGTTCTCAATATACAAAACACACGCAAGAGGAAGAATTCAGATACGAATGAATCCTACTTGTGGCATTGTAGACTTGGTCATATCGAAGAGAAAAGACTGAGTAAGTTACATAAAGATGGACTCTTGAATGCGTTCGAGTTTTCATCTTATGAAACTTGTCAGTCCTGTCTCAAAGGGAAGATGACGAAATCTCCGTTCACCGGACATGGAGAAAGAGCAGCAGAGCTGTTGGGACTCATACACAGTGATGTATGTGGTCCGATGTCTACACATGCACGGGGTGGGTTCTCCTACTTCATCACATTCACTGACGATCTCTCTAGGTTTGGATATGTGTATCTGATGAAACACAAATCTGAAGCTTTTGACAAATTCAAGGAATTCAGAAAGGAAGTAGAGAACCAGATTGGCAAAAGTATCAAGATCCTCCGGTCTGATAGAGGAGGGGAGTACTTAAGCACGGAATTCCTAGATTACTTAAAAGAGAATGGTATTCTCTCTCAGCTTACTCCTCCTTATACACCACAGCATAACGATGTATCGGAGCGGAGGAATCGTACCCTATTGGATATGGTTCGCTCCATGATGAGTAGTGCTGAGTTACCTCTTTCATACTGGGGACATGCGCTTCAGACAGCGGCATACCTTTTGAATCAAGTTCCGTCCAAATCTGTGCCTAAAACTCCGTATGAAATATGGAGCAGTAAGAAACCATGTCATAAGTTTATTAAGATATGGGGTTGTCCGGCCTATGTGAAAACACAGAAACCGGACAAGCTAGAGGCACGATCAGTTCTGTGTAAATTTATGGGATATCCTAAGGACTCACTGGGATATCTGTTCTACCACACTGAGGAACAGAAGGTGTTTGTATCTCGCCACGCCACCTTCTTAGAAAGGGAGTTTCTTGCAAAAGAAACTAGTGGGAGTTCGGTAGAACTGGAAGAAATTCAGCGACCACAAAATGTAACTGAAAATTTGGAGGAACCGCTAGATTCTATAACCCCAGACGAACCTCAGCCACTCCGCAGATCTGGTAGGATTTCTCATCCGCCCGAGAGATACTACGGTTTTCTCATAGACGGGGATCGAGAGGATTGCATCTTGGAAGAAGATGACCCTACCAGTTTCAGGCAGGCCATTATCAGTAGGGACTCTGATAAGTGGCAGGAAGCAATGCAATCCGAAATGGAGTCCATGTACGCCAATAAAGTGTGGACCTTGGATATTGCTCCACCTGGGGTAAAACCCGTTGGATGCAAATGGATCTACAAAAGGAAACTTGGTGTAGATGGGCAAGTGGAAACCTATAAAGCTAGACTCGTTGCAAAAGGTTTTCGTCAAAGACCTGGTTTGGACTATGATGATACTTTTTCTCCGGTGGCTATGCTCAAATCCATTCGGATCCTACTTGCCATTGCTGCCTTCCATGACTATGAAATCTGGCAGATGGATGTTAAAACGGCTTTCCTAAACGGTTGTTTGGAAGAGTGTGTTTACATGGATCAACCAGAAGGTTTCGTAGACAGTGGGAGCAGCGAAAAAGTGTGCAAGTTGCTTAAATCCATTTATGGATTAAAGCAGGCATCGCGGAGCTGGAACATCTGTTTTGATGAGGCAATCAAGGAATTTGATTTCATCAAGAACGAAGATGAACCCTGTGTATATAAGAAGATTGTAGGACGAACTGTCGTATTCCTAATCTTGTACGTGGACGACATTCTTTTGATAGGAAATGGCATTCCAATGCTACAATCGGTCAAGCTATTTTTGTCGCAAAGGTTCTCCATGAAGGACCTGGGTGATGCCTCGTACATTCTGGGGATCAAGATCTATAGAGATAGATCCAAGAAACTATTGGGACTTTCACAGTCCAGGTACATAGAGACTGTACTAAAGAGATTTAGTATGGAGGGTTCCAAGCGCGGTAGCATACCCGCATTGCACGGAATTACCCTCTCCAAGAAGATGTCTCCTAAGACTGACGAGGAGAGGGTTCGCATGAGCACTATACCCTACGCTTCGGCGGTAGGATCTATAATGTATGCGATGCTATGTACAAGACCAGATGTAGCTTACGCGTTGAGCGCGGTAAGCCGGTATCAGTCAGACCCAGGGGAGGACCACTGGACAGCAGTGAAGAACATTCTCAAGTACCTGAGAAGGACTAACGAGATGTTCCTGGTTTACGGTAATGGAGACCTCAGGGTCGAGTCCTTTACCGATTCAAGCTTCCAGAGTGACAAAGATGACAGCAAGTCTGTCTCGGGTTTTGTGTTTACCCTCAACGGAGGGGAGGTATGTTGGAGGAGTTCCAAGCAGGATACCGTCGCAGACTCGACGATGGAGGCTGAATACATTGCTGCAAGCGATGCCGCAAAAGAGGCGGTCTGGATGAAGAAGTTCATTCGTGAACTTCAGGTGGTTCCGTCCATTGTTGACCCAATACCTTTGTAGTGCGATAACAATGGGGCTATAGCTTTAGCGAAGGAACCAAGGTCCCATCAGAAATCCAGGCACATCTTAAGGCGGTATCACCTGATCAGGGAGATCATTGATCGCCAGGAGATCGAGGTGCGGAGAGTGGACACAAAGGACAACACTGCGGACCCATTCACGAAGGCTTTACCCCAGACTCAGTTCGAGCGGCTGATCGAGATGATAGATCTTCGATACGCCAGTACATGGCCTTAGTGCAAGTGGGAGATTGTTAGGGTATATGCCCTAGAGGCCATTACTGTATCATACTAGTATGTATATTACTTGATGGAAGCTTGGGATATTCACAGTTGTACAGACAATCTTGCTCAATATAGTAGTACGCTACTTGGTTTGTCTCTACTTTAATGTGTACTTGTGTGTTTATTTATTATATCACCTATACGCATTAGTAGAGCCCTTTGGATCTTTGCTTGATTACCGGCGTTGTGATGGCGATCACACTCGTGGGGGCTGGGTAATCTACAAGCACATCCTTATACACGTCCCTAGTCGTGGGAGTATCGAGATAGGGCATCGATACTCCGGAGTAGACTAGCGTATGCGCTTCTCATCCCAGCACGGGAGACGGTCTGTCCCACAGCCGTCGGTACGTCGTACTTGAAATAGTATGCGGGTGCTCGTTGGGTTACGAGTACACTGGACAGGACTCGTCGGGAACTGATGGTTGGTATTATACCTATCGTCAGTTATCAGTTCCCAGGTGACATGAGTACAGCTTAGTCCGCTGACTTGACACTGTCACTTCGCCTCGAGTGTGTTCCCACTGTTCTTTGATTGCTACCCTACCACGGCTCTACTGAGTCGTGCAAACAGGTAGTAGTTGGGAGCAGTCCCGAAGCACTTGGAGGCAGTGACGGTTAGACAGGATTCGTCTCTCCCGTTATTGGGGGTTGACATCGCGCTGTGTCTAGGAGAGCCATTACACAAGTAGTCCCTGGCCAGGGCAAGCGAGATATACTGGTAGGTTCCAGTGTTATCTCAGGGTGTTCTGGGCTTCACTCCGACAGGACTTGTACCGCTATTAGGGGTCTGACGCTTGCCGCCGCCCCTAGGCCCGACATGCGATGTATCAGACGAACAGACCGGACTGTACGGAGATTGTCACATACAGGCTCAGTAGGAATTCGGATGGGTTTACCTCATCGGCCTTCTTATCGACATCTACCTGGGGACCGTTACGTACAGCTAGTGCCGCTTGCGGTCTGTGGTTAAACCCACTGCCAGCGTAGTGTCGAGTCTTTAGAGTCCCACACAGAGAGTTTCCCTGCACTGAGCGAAACGTGTAGAGGCTGTATGGTTTTACGGCAGGGCTGCGATCACTTACGTACACTTGTGTGCGTATGGTGTTCGGGCAGGCAGTACTAGTGGGCTTTGGTTTAAGCTGGATCCCAGTATTGCACGGATGGATTTGTTTTGTCTTCTGCGCATTCGCATTCTGCGGAATACGGATGCAGGTGTGTATGCACAGTTTTCCGGAGTGATGAAGGAGGAGGTGCCTCATTAGGGTTTTGGCAGTTGATTCGGTCAAAACCATTTTGAGGCGGACCCATTAGGGTTTTAACAGTTCGTTTGGTCAAAACCATTATGAGCCGGGGACATTATTTACTAATCCTTTCATTGATAATTATGTTATGGCTAATTACATTGACCATTTGACCATCTTGACTTTGTTGACCATTTGACCAAAGTTGACTAGGATCTTCTTGAAAGATCTAAAGTATTCTTTGGTTTTCTTTTTCTTTTGTTATGATAATGGTCTTGTCATTTGTAGCCATCACCTTTATCTTGATGTGGTTAGTAATGATAATGTTTTGGTATTATTGCAACCATGGTTGTGTTTTCTCTTGGTTAAGCTTTTCATTTGCTCATTCTCATTCTCTCTCTTGAAATGAGAAGCTCCATGGTTGCTAGCTAGCTCCTCTTTCTTCCTCCTCTTGATTTATCTTTTGATCTCATGTGTTGAGAGAAAAAGATCCCACAAAGACAAAACCATTCATCTACCACTTCTACACAACCTAGGGCTTCTAGATTAGCAATCTCCTTGCCCTAGTTACCTCGGCTCGAGGTGGAGCTCGGTGTACATCTCTCGGGTGGATCGTCTTCGACTCAAGGAGGCCGCGGAGGTGACCAAATTCCGGATCAACTATTGAGCAAGCAAAGAGAAGAACAACAAGAAGAGAAGAACAACAAGAAGTGATGAACAACAAGAAGAGAAGGAGTTCAAGTTGAGGTATAACCCCTAACCGAGTAGATAACATCTCTAGTTAGGATGCTAGTGTATTGTTTAGCAAAGATCCGGCTTTTACGGTCCATGTTACAAAGTTTAGAAAAAATTTTGTTTTACCGTTTCCGCAACCCCGAAAGTACCGGGAGAGGTAACGTGGACCTAACAGTCACTGCGGACGTCGAGAAAAACACCCATGGGAAAAACCTCGTTCAGCCTCTGCTATAGTACCGAGGTAATGGTCCCCACAGAAATTGGATTGCCCTGCTATCGGGTCAAACACTTTGACGACAAGGCTAACAGCTTAGTGCTACGAAGCAACTTGGACATCTTGTTAGAGAAACGAGATCGAGCACAAATCAAAATGGCCGCCTATCAGCAGCAAACCGCCCGCTACTACAACGCCCGAGTTAAGCATCGAGCCTTCAAGACAGGAGACCTGGTCTTACGACGAAACGTGTTCGTAGACCAAGGGAAGCTATATAAGTTCTCCCCGAAGTGGGACGGGCCATTCCTTGTGACAGAAGTATTTCCCGGTGGAGCCTACCGCCTCTAGGACTCCGGAGGGCATAATTTCCCTCGGCTATATAACGCCGAAAAACTTAAGTTGTACAAATAAAACATGTACCCCCTTTTTTAATAATGCAATTCCCTTTCACATCGACTAAATTTTCCAAACGAGTCCTCACACAAAATAGACTTCTGCACCGACCAAAGGCCCCAACCTGTCCTCGGCATCAAGCTAGGGGGTGGGGAAGAGGCACAGATCGTCCAATGCACAGAAGTACAAAAAAAGGGGGGAGAAAGAGATAATACACCGTAAGCTTGACCAAAAGGAAATTAATTTATAATGTATTCGGAGGTATTCTTGGTTCCCCAGCCTTACAACTATTACAGTAAAGGAGGAAGAGAATTAAGAAAGCATTGATGATGATACTCGGAAGAGAGATCCTCCAGCCGAGCCCATGCATTCTCCGCCCGCTCTCTCTGACTTAGAAACCACGGATTCGTAGGGATCCCCAACAGTCGAACATGACGTCGTGACCAACCTCTACTGAAAACATTCGAGAAGAATGTCCACCGAGCGATCCCGCCTTCTCTTCGAGATCAGGCTAAGTTCATGGACCGTATGCATCTTATCAAACGCCTCGTCCATCGCTTGTGGGGACAGAGCATTGTAAAGACCAAGGGAAGACCTCCATATCGCATATTTTAGAACTTGCAGGAGAGGAGACCGTCGGGGAAGTAGACGCCCGTGGTGACCCTCCAAACGGCATATCATGGCCTCATACGTTGATTGATAGATATTTCTGCGTATTCTAAATTTTTAATTACCGGAATCAAGACGATGTGCTTGGTAGCTAGCCGATTGAGTACGGGTCGATCCACAGGGAGACGGAATCCTATTCTTTATGTTCTAACGAGTTAAATCTGGTAATTGGATAGGTTTTGTTTTAAAATCTATGAATGAGAATAAGTTGATAAAAAGCTTGCTAGGGTTAGGATTAGGTTAGTTCGAGATAGGGATCTTCTCACATCTTTCAATGCCTTAGTTATGAATATAGGTGTTAGGGTAATCGGCAACAACGGGGATTGGCACGACTAGGAAGAAACTTACAAGTCTAAGCTATGCTTTCCATACTTAGTTTCTTCCTTTTGGTCCTTGTCCGTCCGTTCTTGGCTCTTAGTCCTAACCTCCGGTTAATTCAACCACAACCGGTCTAACTAGGGAATCACCGCTATCATTTAGGATAGGATGCCGCAGTGAACGGATTGAGGTTGAATTAAAGGGAGTCCGTATTTAAAATTATTGGGTAAAGAAAGGAGTGAGAGAGATTTCCTTCTCTCAAACCTTCCTTCTCCTACCCTAACAAGTGAGGAATTACTCACTCATTAAAAGATTTAAAATAAATATCAAGATAAGAAATTGCAGATTAATTCTACCACTAGATTAACAATTAAAAAAATGCAGGTATTTTAAGTACGATAAAAAGAATGCGAGATAAATAAATAAATAAGACTTACTTTATTGATGACCTCTCAAAAAAATGCATTACAATGGAATTTAAATTTTTAAATCTAGAAATTAAAAAGTGGCATAAAAATTAAAGAAAGGCATGCCTTCATTTGGCTTTGAACTCTCCTATTTATAGATAGGAAAAACCCTAGGTTTACATTCTGAACCATACATGAAATTACAAAACAACCCCAAAAACTGAGTCAAAACACCGACACTGCCACCGACACGTGCAGAGTACGGCCGCGGGACCGCGGCAGATGTGCCTGTTAGGCTGCAGTTCCGCGGCCACTTGGAGGTCTTGTGTGATCAATTTTTTAGGGATTCTTTCTGTTGCTTTTATCTTCTGTTTGGAACACTTGGTTTCTCAAAAACTCTTCAGTTCTCTTCCAGATTTCCAACAGTGTAGAATGATGTGGACTTTTGCCTTTAGCTCCGCGTTGAAGTCTTGATCTTGTGCTGCCCTTGTGCTTTGTGCATTGAAATGCTCAGTGATTTTCCATTTGTTCCTTGAACTGGTAGGCGGCATTATATGGATAGCGTGCGGAAACCCGTATTTCTTTGTTTGTTGGTCGTAGTCCCGCATTTGTTGTGACTTTTCATGAATTTCACTGTAAAGAGCTGAGTGCCTGTAACCTGCAACTATTTAGCAGACATGGATCAAAAGTACCTACTTTTATGCAATGTGATTAAGAATGGACGGTATAAAAATGCAAAAATCTGATATTTTCTACAGTTAAACTTCAAGAAAGGTTTTTTTTTTAGGGTTTTTAATTCACCAAGTTTAGGATCTAGTTTTTCCTAACTAATCAACCGTTCAAATATGGCCAAAATTGAGCTTATCAATTTTTATAATTTTTAAAAAATTTCAATTTTTATTGATTTTATTTTTATATTTATTTTTATTTTTTTTTTTAAATTGTTTTAATTTTTATATTTCTTTATAAAGATGCAATGCGGAATTAAATATGCAAAGAAAAAAAACAAATATGTATAAAAATAAAAATATGCAGATGCAATGCAAGGATAACTATTTACAATACCCTCACCCCCAAATTTATTAATAGCAGTGTCCTCACTGCTCCCTGCGGCGTCTACTAGACGCAGTCTCACTGGTCTCACCCTCCCCATCCCCTCGATCGCGATCGGGAACGTACCTTTCTTGCCAGCAGGGTGCTCATGCCCTGCTCTAAACCTGTCACTTGCTGATCAAGGTTGGTCATCATCTCTATCAATCTTTCTACCCCCCTATGGGTTCTTCTAAGTAAGCGTGCTTGCGCAGCGGGGGTAAGCTCTTCATCGCTTGCGGTCGAGCTGGAGCTAGGGGTCTTGGCCATCACGTCCTCGGCCGGCTCGGTGCGCGACCATAAATCATGTAATCGTGTATAGGACGTGGAGACACCCTCAAGAAGGGGTCGAATTGGAATTCCACCATGCATATAAAATTCAAATTCCTCAACAGGGAGGAAATTGCGACACAGTTGTGTCACCAACATAGGGCATGGGTAATTGGCCGCCCGTTTTCCGGCGCCAATCGAGTAAAGTAAAACAATGCACATATCATAACTAGGGTTTCGTGTCATCAATGTGTGTACTATATGGGGGGACGGTGTGAAAAATGTCGTGTTGTGCAAACTACCAAAAATACTATTTTGTGCCCAACGGCATACAGTTAACACATTCGCAAAAAGTGTTCGAGCTTGGATGTCTTTTCGTGGCTCCCTAGAACAATCGTTTCCCATTAAGAGTAGGTAGTCTTCAAAATGGAGTGGTTGGTCTTGGATGGGAAGTCGTGGAATTAAGGTGACTTCGTGAATGAAGTCCCTATCAATTATAATTTCCCTATATCCCCACATTAACCTAATGTACCCGTGTTGTGCAAGACAACCCTCCTCCATACACTCATAAAAACGAGTGACAAGATCCGAAAGAGCGAAGGCATTCGGATGGTTAAATAGTAAAAAGTTCCATACGTGCATTCGGATCTCATCACCGAAGTAACTACCATAAACAGTGTGTGCGAACATTTAGGAAAAGTCTCTTTCATATTGCAGTGTAGGTGCCATTGAAATAAAATTGCTGGAATCTAAAAATTTAACAGAGAAGTGCAGAGAAGATCGAACCTCCTCTGAAAATTTCAAAGGGAGAAGCAGCAAGGAGGCAGCGGTTGCGCGGCAATAAGGCACCTTCGGCGGCGGATGGGCGGCAATAGGAAGAGATCTGTCTGCAATTTTAGGAGCGGCGGCTAGGGTTTCTGTGAAGGAGAAATTAGGGCTCGGGAGTTTCAGAAAGAAGGGTCGGTGGTGTAGTTATAGGATTATTGATTATTTGTACAAAAGCCCCCTTAAAAAGAGGAATTTAGTCTGTAAAAAAATTGTTTATTATGAAACTGAATATTTACAAAAATACCCCTAAATTTTTTATTTTTTATTTATTTATTTTACTTTATTATGAAAAAATTACAAGTGGGAAAATGGTACATACATACCTCCAAACTTATTTGAAACAGTGTTTCCACTGTTTATGGCTGTATAACCGAAATTTGGGGGTAGATGGAGGAACATTAGTTAATGTAAATCGGCTCCTGCAACATCAGGAGCACCTCCGAAGGGTCCGCGGTGAGAAACGATTTAAGCCTGTGTCCGTTCACTTTAAATAGTGAACCATCCTCCGGATTTTCTAAGTCGACCGCACCGTGCGGATATACGGTACGTACAAAAAATGGCCCTTTCTATCGAGATCTGAGCTTGCCGGGATGGAAATATAGCCGGGTATCGTAAAGTAATACCTGTTGACCAGGTGTGAATGTTTTGCACATAAGATGTTTATCATGAAACACCTTCGTTCGGTTTTTTACGACAACCGCATTCTCATAAGCTTCATCCCGAAGCTCGTTCAATTCATTTAACTGCAACTCGCTATGGTTGCCCGCATCTTCGATAGATAGATTCAGCTCTTTTATCGCCCAAAATGCACGATACTCTATTTCCACTGGAAGGTGGCAAGCCTTTCCGTAAACAAGACGATAAGGAGACATGCCAAAGTCGGTCTTATAGGCAGTTCGAAATGCCCAAAGGACATTAATAAGTTTTAAAGGCCAATCCTTACGGTTTTTAGAAACCGTTTTCTCCAAAATATGTTTGATTTGCCTATTTGAAACCTCGGCCTGCCCACATGTTTGGGGGTGATAGGGCGTTGATAGCTTATGATTAATGGAATATTTCCGCATCAAGGACCCGAAAGTCCTATTACAGAAATGAGTTTCATTGTCGCTAATAATTGCTCGGGGGTGCCCAAACCGGGAGAAAATGTTTTCCTTGAGGAATCTAACGACAACCTTGTTGTCATTAGTCCGGCTGGGCACAGCTTCGACCCACTTAGAAACATAATCAATAGCGAGAAGAATATACAAGTTCCCAAAAGAATTGGGGAACGGCCCCATAAAATCAATCCCCCAAACATCAAAAATTTCAAGAACCAAGATTGGTTGGAGCGCCATTTCGTTTCTCCTGGATATCCGGCCCAAGTGTTGGCACCAGGAGCACATCTTGCAGTAATCATATGCGTCTTTAAAGAGTTGTGGCCAGTAGAAACCACAATGCAAGATCTTTTTGGCAGTCTTTCTACGGCCAAAATGCCCGCCACATGCTTCATCGTGGAAAAATGACAGCATGCTCTTGAATTCATTATCGGGGACACACTGACGAATAATCTGGTCGGGATAGTACTTGAAAAGATAAGGTTCATCCCAGTAAAAATGTTTTACCTGGGATAGGAATCGGAGTCTATCCTGTTTTGACCATTCATTCGGCAGTAGTCCGGTGTCTAGATAGTTCACAATATCTGCGAACCAAGGTTCGTATGATACTGTCAAGAGCTGCTCATCCGGAAAAACGTCGTTTATCGGAAATTGAAGCGTCGGCGAAGAAATGAGGCGTGAAAGATGGTCGGCGACTACGTTTTTGCATCCTCTTTTGTCTTTGATGACAAGGTCAAACTCTTGGAGTAAGAGGATCCAACGGATCAGCCGAGATTTTGCGTCCTTCTTCACAAAAAGATGGTGAAGAGCTGAATGGTCAGTGTATACGATGACTGGAGAGCCGATCAAGTAGGGCCTGAACTTTTCTATGGCCAACACAACAGCCAAGAATTCCTTTTCGGTTGTTGTGTAATTCAATTGGGCATCGTTCAAGATTCGGCTAGCATAATAGATCACATGCGGCATCTTATCGATGTGCTGTCCAAGGACAGCACCAATGGCAAAATCGGATGCATCGCACATAATCTCAAATGGATGCGTCCAGTCAGGAGAAGAAAGAATGGGAGCAGAAGTAAGTGAGTTTTTTAATGATTCGAACGCATTCATACAGCTCGAGTCGAAATCGAATGTAGTGTCCTTGGCCAGCAAAAAAGTCAAGGGCCAAGCAATCTTGCTGAAGTCCTTGATGAACCGTCTATAGAAACCGGCATGGCCAAGGAAGGTTCGAATGTCTCGGACGCATTTGGGAGGAGGGAGATTGGAAATGACTTCGATCTTCGCTTTATCTACCTCAATGCCATTTTGCGAGATGATATATCCTAAGACAATACCTTCACACACCATGAAGTGGCACTTCTCCCAATTTAAAGTAAGGTTCTTATCCTTACACCGGGTAAGGACTGCATCGAGATGTAGCAAACACTTATCAAAGGAGTCGCCGAAAATGGAGAAATCATCCATGAAGATCTCCAAGAATTTTTCCACCATGTCTGAAAAAATGCCCATCATACATCGCTGGAAAGTAGCGGGTGCATTGCATAACCCAAAGGGAATGCGACGATATGAAAACGTGCCGAAAGGACAAGTGAATGTGGTATTGTCCTGATCTTTTTCGGCGATGGGAATTTGATTATAGCCGGAGTAGCCATCCAAAAAGCAGTAGTATTCATGCCCAGCCAATCGTTCAAGCATTTGGTCAATGAAAGGTAATGGAAAGTGGTCTTTCCGTGTCGTGGCGTTGAGTTTCCTATAATCGATGCATACTCGCCATCCAGTTTGGGTGCGAGTAGAAATTAACTCGTTCGCCTCATTTGTTATGACCGTTATACCTGATTTCTTAGGGACAACGTGAATGGGGCTAACCCACTGACTATCAGAGATAGGGTAAATGATACCACTATCAAGAAACTTTACGATCTCCTTTTTAACAGCCTCCTTCATGACTAGGTTGAGTCGTCTCTGTGGATCCCTGGCTGGTTTGGCATCATCCATCATATGAATATGATGTTCAACTATCAGGGAACTAATCCCCTTGATGTCCGCCATAGTCTAACCAAAGACTTGCCGATTTCTCTGCAAGACCGTCAGAAAGGCTTTCTTTTGCTCTGAGGCTAGAGAAGTCGAGATAATAACAGGGGGTCTCATTTTCACCTAAGTAAGCGTATTTAAGGTAAGACGGCAATAGCTTGAGTTTGAGCGTCGAAGGTGAAACGATTGAAGGTAAAATCGGCGAAAATGTCTCAAACTCAAAGGATTCCAGCAGAGGTTCAAATTGAGTGTAAGCAACCGAGTCAGATGGTTCAGCTAACTCATCCGAAAACTCAAAGGATTCAAACTCGGGTGGTGACTGGTCAAGTTCGTTCGAGAAAGTGAAACACCCATAGTCATTATCGGGAGTAAAAACAGTATCAGGTTCTAGGAGGAACGCACTAGTGGCGTTAAGATTGCTGTGATCGAACAAAAATTTCTCTAATTCACAGTCCTCCGGGGTGATCTCTTGGATCGAGCAAACGTCTAGTTTATTAGCATTAGGTTCAGAGGGCTGATTTCCCAACTTAAAAATGTTAAGTTCAATTGTCATGTTTCCAAAAGATAAGTTCATCGAACCATTTCGACAATTGATCACGGCATTAGAGGTTGCAAGGAATGGTCGACCGAGTATCACCGGAATTTGATTCCAAGGGTTAGCTACAGGTTGTGTATCGAGAACAATAAAATCAACTAGGAATATGAAGTCCCCTACCTTTATTAACACATCCTCTAGCTCACCCCTAGGGTGGGTAATAGATCGGTCGGCCATTTAGAGAGTACAATGTGTAGGTTTCAGCTCTCCTACACCTAATTGCTCATATACCGAATAAGAAAGTAGGTTAACACTGGCACCAAGATCCAAAAGTGCACGGTTGATGTTCTTATCCCCAATAATTATTGAAATTGTAGGATAGCTAGGGTCCTTTCATTTTTGACGTAAATGTTGGGTAAGAGCATCACTCACGGCACTAGCTAAGAAAACTTTCTTAGGTACCTGAGATTTCCTCTTCTTAGTGCATAAGTCCTTCAAGATTTTTGCGTAAGAACGGACTTGTTGGATTGCATCCAAGAGGGGAATGTTAATATTAACCTGTTTAAACAACTCCATAATCTTCTCCATTTGTAGATTTTGTTTATTGGACCTCAACCAGTTCGGAAATGAAGCATTTTGAAAATTGGTTGAGTCCAATGTTTGTAGAGAAGATTGTGGAGCAGGAACGGACCCCGGTGCTGGTATTTTCGTGGAGTGAGATGTAGGTCCGTTCGGAGCAGCAGAAGAAATAGAGACTTGTGAAGAATAGAGAACAGGCTCAGAAGACGAAAAAGAAGAAGAAGAAGAAGAAGCGGCCGGAGTTTCATCATCTGTGCCAACGTTGTTTTGCAGCACCCTTCCAGATCTCAACATAGTCACGGCACTCACATTATGGTTTTGTTGTTCAAGAGCAACATGTGCATTTTGTGGGTGACCAGGATTTGGCAGTGGTTGAGATGGAAGCTTCCCCTTCTCTCGCTCTCTTAAAGCTGCATTCAGTTGTGCAATCTGGGCTTCGATGGTTTTGATGCTTTGCCCGTGTGAAGCAGTGTGTTGCACCAAAGACTGAATGGAAGACTGGATATTGGTGGAGGATTGAGTTGATTGCTTTAAAAATGCCTCCAGACTTCGTTCTAATGAGGAAACCTTATCGTTATTTGGCGGAACAAAATTATTTTGAGGAAAAGAATTGTTGGGTGCAAAATTGTTCGGTGGATTTTGGTAAGGTTGGGGTTGGAAAGGTTGCTGATATTGAGTTTGTTGAGGAGCTTGTTGTTGAGAAGGAGGCCTCTGGAGATTGTTGTTGATTTTAATTCCAGGAAAAATTGGGGTGGTTCCTCCAACCAGGATTATAAGTGAAAGAGTATGGATCATTTCTTTGTCTCTGCTGAAAGGCAGCATTGACTTGATCCTGTCCTTGAGCAGGTGGGTTGTAAGGACACTCTTTGATCAAATGGGATGGATCCGAACAACCAGCGCATATAGTGCAAGGGGGAAGAGCAGGGGCAGGAGAAGGCGATGAGAATTTTCTCTCAATTGCTTCTAGTTTTCGTGTAATTGCTGCCATTTCGGCATTCATTGCAATTAACATATCAAGTTGATGAACGCCTGCCCAAGATGGACCGGAAGAAGTAGATGAAGTGGACGAGGTGTTCGTTCTAGTGCTTTCCCACTAAAGCGTTTGTTCAGCAAGATAGTCGAGAAATTGCCAAGCTTCCTCGTCAGATTTGGATAGGAAGTGGCCTTAAAAAATGGTCTCCAGCAACTGTTTAGTTACTGGATTCAGTCCTTCGTATAAGGTCTGGCAAAGTTGCCATCTCTCAATACCGTGATGAGGGCACTGAACAAGAAGGTCTTTGTATCGTTCGAAACACTTCCGAAAAGGTTCAGCAGGAAGCTGGGAAAATTGGGTAATTTCATTTCGTGTTCCCGCGGTCTTGTGATTTGGGTAAAACTTTTTAAGAAACGCTTTAACAAACTCTTCCCAACTGTTTATGGAATTCGATGCAGTACTATACAGCCACTTTTCAGCTAGGTCACGCAATGTGAAAGGAATGACTCATAGCCGTATAGCATTATCGGACAGTTGGGTTGTCTTCATCATTGCACATACGCTCTGGAATTTGTTGATGAAGATATAGGCATCTTCGGATTCCAGTCTGTGAAATTTAGGCAACATGTTGATGAAGTGGGGCTTAATTTCGAAATTATCCCCATTTGCCGGCGGTAGTGAAAGACAGGTAGTAAGTGGGGAGCGGGTAGGATAGAAACAATCCTGGAGCACGATTCGCTATGGCGCTTCAACAGGAGGTTGTTGCGGGTAAGTAAAGGGTTGTTAGGATTGAATCCTGACATCTCAGAAGAAGATGAAGATGAAGGTGAAGATGTATGAACAGAATTCCGGTCAACGTCGGAGTTGGCCGGCAAAGGTAAGGATGAAAAAGATGTGGAGGGAATTTCGACTTCGGAATCGATCGCGTAGTCGGTAGCGACTAACGAAACACGGACTAGGCGGGCACTAGTATCCCGAGTCCAACCGGACATACACTAAACGAGTTTAGTGTAGTCAAAGCATAGAATGTGAGGGTAAGAAAACGTCAATGGAGAAATGCGGATGAAAAGTGGGTGAAATAGGATTCTAGCGACAAAGGGCAAGTTTTTTGTAAAAAAATTTTGTTTTGTGTTTTTTTTTTAGAAAAAAAAAATTTTATAAAGATTTTTGCAAAAATGTGTACGGACTCACGGCGTAACAATCACAGTTTAAAACATGCACAATCAAACCTAGAGCTAGGGTCTTCTAAGTCCACTAGACTGCTCCTAATTGTTCCAAAGTACAAGTTGTGAGATATCTTCAATTTGGCTCTTCACCGCCAATTGTGGCCAGTGTAAGTCCACGTTACCTCTCCCGGTTCTTTCAGGCTTGCGGAAATGGTGAAAAACGTTTTTTTTTTTCGGGTCATGGTAACATGGACTATCAAACACGGATCTTTGCTAAACTACATAATAGAAACTAACTAGAGCTTTGCCTACTCGGTTAGGGGTTATACCTCAACTTGAACTCCTTCTCTTGGACTCCTTGTGGTGGTCGGATGGTTCTCTCCTCGTCGCCTTCTCTTGCCGAAGATGGATCCACCTGAGGGTCTCTACCTTGAGCTTCCTTCTCGAACTTGAGAAAACTAAAGTGTCCGGCTTGCTAGACCTTCAACCTTAGAATGAGTAGAGAGTGGCTTTGGTGTTTTATCTCCAAGGAAATGTTTCTCAACACATGAGATGAGTTTTTATTGAGCTAGAGAAAGAGGAAGAAGAAAGGAAGATAGAGAATCAATATGATAGAATGAGAATAGTTTTACAACCATAACCAAATATATATGAATTAATCAATTAACAAAATTAATCAAAATGAAAAAGGTGATGGTATGTTGAAATGACCATTATCATTTCACATTAAATGAGTTTTGCACAGATCAAAGAGCATCTTTGCTTGAAATGATGATGGTCAACTTTTCAACCTTGGTCAACAAGTCAACCTTGGTCAACAAGTCAACAACCCTAACCATAACTCAATTTCATTTAATTAATACTATTAATTGATATTTCACATATTCATTAGGGTTTGGAAAAACAACTGTCAACTGTGCATACACACCCGTTCCAAAACCCTAATGAAAATCCTCTTCCTCTGCCTCAGTCAACTGTGCATACACACCCGCATTCGTGTTCCGAGGAACACGAATACAATGAGATAAAACTAACCCCAAAGCATATACTAGGATCTGGCTCAAACCAGAGCCCGCTAGTAATGACTGTCCGGACACCAAACGTGCACAAGTGCGCGGATGTGAACGAACCCTGTCGCAAGACCGTGCGACCTCTACTCTGTTTTGCCCAAAGGTGAATAACCCTCTGTGTAGGACTCTAAAGACTTGGCACTACGCTGACAGTGGGTTTAACCACAGACCGCAAGTGGCACTAGCTGTACGTAACGGTCCCCAGGTAGATGCCGATAAGAAGATGGACGAGGTAAAACCCATCTAAACTCCTACTGAGCCTGAATGTGACAATCTGCGTACAGTCCGATCTGTTCGTCTGAGAATATCGCATAGCGGGCCTAGGGGGCGGTAAACGTCAGTCCCCTAATAGCAGTACAAGTCGTGTCGGAGTGTAGCCCAGAACACCCTGAGATAACACTGAAAACCTACCAGTATATCTCGCTTTCCCTGGCCAGGGACTTTGTGTAATGGCACTCCTAGACACAGCGCGATATCAACCCTTAATACCGGGAGAGACGAATCCTGTCTAACCGTCACTGCCTCCAAGTGCTTCGGGACTGTACCCAACTACTACCTGTTTGCACGACTCCTTTGAGCCGTGGTAGGGTAGTAATCAAAGTACAGTGGGAACACACTCGAGGCGAAGTGACAGTGTCAAGTCAGTGGACTAAGCTGTACTCATGTCACCTAGGAACTGATAACTGACGATAGGTTTAATACAAACCGGTCAGTTCCCGACGAGTCCTGTCCAGTGTACTTCCCGACGAGTCCTGTCCAGTGTACTCGTAACCCAATGAGCACCCGTATACTATCTCCAGTACGACGTACTGACGGCCGTGGGACAGACCACCTCCCACTCTGGGATGAGAAGCGCATACGCTTGTCTACTCCGGAGTATCGATGCCCTGTCTCGATAGTCCTACGACTAGGGACCTGCATAAGAATGTGCTTATGGATTACCCAGCCCCCACGAGTGTGACTGCCATCACAGCGCTGGTAATCAAGCAAAGATCCTAAGGGCTCCACTAATGTGTATAGGCGATATACTAAAATAAACACATGTACACATTAAAGCAGAAACAAACCAAGTAGCATACTACTATTTTAAGCAAGATTGTCTATACAACTGTGAATATCCCAAGCTTCCATTAAGTAACATACAAACTAGTATGATACAGTAATGGCCTCTAGGGCATATACACTAACAATCTCCCACTTGCACTAGGGCCATGTACTGGCGTATCGAAGACCTGTCATCTCGATCAGCCGCTCGAACTGAGTCTGGGGTAAGGCCTTCGTGAATGGATCAGTAGTGTTATCTTCCGTAGCAACTCTCCGAACCTCGATCTCCTGGCGACCCACGATCTCCTTGATCAGGTGATACCGCCTCAAGATGTTCCTGGACTTCTGATGGGACCTGGGTTCCTTCGCTAAAGCTATAGCCCCGTTGTTGTCGCAATACAAAAGTATTGGATCAACAATGGACGGAACCACCTGAAGTTCTGTCAAGAACTTCCTTATCCAGACGGCTTCTTTTGCGGCATCTGCAGCAGAGATATATTCCGCTTCCATCGTCGAGTCTGCAACGGTTTCCTGTTTGGAACTCTTCCAACACACCGCCCCTTCATTGAGGGTAAAGACATAACCCGATATGGACTTGGAATCATCCTTGTCACTCTGGATGCTGGAGTCAGCAAAGGCCTCGATCTGGAGGTCTTTTCCGCCATACACCAAGAACATCTCCTTAGTCCTTCTCAGGTACTAGAGAATGTTCTTTACAGCTATCCAGTGCTTCTCCCCAGGGTTTGAATGATACCGGCTTACCACACTCGGTGCATAAGCTACATCTGGTCTGGTACACAACATCGCATAAATTATAGAGCCTACCGCAGAAGCGTAGGGTATAATAGACACGCGATCCCTTTCCAAATAAGTCTCGGGAGACATCTCTTTGGAGAGGGTGATCCCGTGACAAGCCGGTAGATTACCGCGCTTGGAATCTTCTATACCGAATCTTTTCAGTATGGTGTCGATGTACCTGGACTGTGAAAGCCCTAATATCCTCTAGGATCTGTCACGATAGATCCGGATCCCCAGAATGTAAGAGGCATCACCCAGGTCTTTCATGGAGAACCTGTGTGACAAGAATCCCTTGACAGATTGTAGCATAGGAATGTCATTTCCTATCAAAAGAATGTCATCCACATACAATACGAGGAATACGACAGTTCTTGCTACAAATCTACTATAGATGCATGGTTCATCTGGATTTTTGATAAAGCCAAATTCTTTGACCGTCTCATCAAAACAGATGTTCCAACTCCGCGATGCCTGCTTTAGTCCATAGATAGACTTAAGCAACTTGCACACCTTTCCGCTGCTCCCACTCTGAATGAAACCCTCTGGCTGGTCCATATAGACACACTCCTCTAAATTTCCATTCAGAAAAGCGGTCTTTACGTCCATCTGCCAAATCCCATAATCGTGGAAGGCAGCAATGGCAAGAAGGATCCGAATGGATTTCAGCATAGCCACTGGAGAAAAGGTTTCGTCATAGTCCAAACCAGGTCTTTGACGAAAACCCTTTGCAATAAGTCTAGCTTTATAGGTCTCAACCTGTCCATCTACACCAATCTTCCTTTTGAAGATCCACTTGCATCCTACGGGTTTTACCCCATCTGGAGCAACGTCCAACGTCCATACTTTGTTGGTGTACATGGACTCCATTTCGGTCCGCATTGCATCCAGCCATTTTACCGAGTCAACGCTCTGAATGTCCTGCTGGAAGCTAGTCGGCTCATCACTATCTATGATGCAATCCTCTCTATCCCCGTCTATGAGAAAATCGTAGTATCTCTCGGGCGGATGAGACTGCCTACTACTCCTGCAGAGCGGCACAGGAATGTCCTGATCTTTCGAACCCTCTGGTTCTACTAAGCTTTCAGTAATAGCTCGTGGTTCTGGAATTTCTTCCAGTTCTATTGCGCTCCCACTTATCTAATTTTCCAAAAACTCAGTTTCCAAGAAGTGGGCATGACGAGAAACAAAAACCTTTTGTTCCTTTTCGCAATAGAAGAAATGTCCCTTGGAGTTCTTTGGATATCACACAAACTTACACTGTACTGAGCGTGCCTCGAGTTTGTCCGCATGCTGCTTTTTGACAAAAGCTGGACATCCCCATGTCTTAATGTGCTTAAGATAGAGTTTCTTCCTACACCACATTTGATATGGTGTGGTAGGCACAGTTTTAGTTGGAACTCGGTTCAAAAGGTATGCAGCTGATTCTAGTGCATATCCCCAGAATGATCGCGGTAACTCAGCGTTACTCATCATGGAACGTACCATATCCAATAGGGTCCGGTTCCGTCTCTCCGATACACCGTTATGTTGCGGAGTGTATGGAGGAGTAAGCTGAGAGAGAATTCCATTCTCTTTTAAGTAATCCAGAAACTCGACACTTAAGTATTCACCACCTCGATCAGATCTCAGTGTCTTGATACTTTTGCCTGTTTGTTTTTCTACTTCATTCTTATATTCCTGGAATTTTCCAAAGGCTTCGGATTTATGTTTCATTAAGAAGACATATCCGTACCTTGAAAAGTCATCCGTAAAAGTAATGAAGTAAGAATAACCGCTTCGTACATGCGTAGACATTGGACCGCACACGTCGCTGTGTACGAGTCCCAAGAGCTCGCTGGCTCTTACTCCGTGTCCAGTGAACGGAGTCTTTGTCATCTTTCCTTTGAGACAGGATTGACAAGTTGCATATGATTGATATTCGAACGGATCCAAATATCCTTCTGTATGTAACTTCGTCAACCTTCTCTCATTGATGTGACCCAGTCTACAATGCCATAAGAAAGCCTGATTTATTTCCGGAGACTTTCTTTTGTGTGTATTCTGGACATTGAAAATTTGTGGTTGGTTTAATACGTATATACCATTGCTTAATGTACCTGACCCAATCAAAACTTGATTAAGGTGAATGTTCACAACATTACTTACAAATGTAAATTCATAACCTTCTTTAGATAATAAAGATACAGATATGATATTACAGGTTGCATTGGGTACAAAATAAAAATCACGCAAAAACAAAACGTGTCCATCTGACAACCCCAGGTGATAGTCCCCCACGGACTCAGCATCCATGCCAGCTCCGTTTGCAACTCTGAAGGTCATATCACATGCCTTCAAAACCCTACGCTTTTTCAGAGCCTGCAAAGAATTACAGATATGAGATCCCGATCCGGTATCCAATACCCAGGAAGTAGAGTTTATTGATAGACAGTTTTCAATAACATACACACCTGAAGCTGAAGCCGCAACTTGCTTCGGATCCTGGGTTCTGGCCTTCCAAGCCCTGCAATCCGTTTTCCAGTGTCCACTCTTGTGACAGTAAAAGCATTCTTCCTTTCCCACAAGCTTTCCCGCTACCTTTGTTGCCTTTGTCTTTCCCTTCGTATCCACTTTACTAACACCGCCCCTTGGTTTGGCGGGGGTTTTCTTCTTCTTTCCCTTGGCTTTCGCCTTGGACCTAGAAGAGGAAGATCCTCCTACAAACAAAGTGGATGTTTCCCTACCTTTCTGTAGGGTGCCCTCTGCACTCCTCAGCATGTTAAGGAGTTCTGAAAGTTCAACTTCTTTTTCTTGCAAGTTGAAGTTCAGGATAAACTGGGCGTAAGTGGAAGGAAGGGACTGGATAATCAAGTCCGTGTAGAGCTCGTTCTCTAACGTGGTCCCTAGGTCCGCGAGCTCCTCAATGAAGCCAATCATCTTAAGCACGTGTTCCGCTACCGATGATCCGACGGCCAATCTCGTCGAAAACAGCTTTTTTGAGACTTCGTATCTGGCGATACGTGATTGCTCTCCATACAGTTCTTTTGTATGGAGAAATATGGATTCAAGGTCCATATTCTCGTGCCTCCTCTGATGTTCATTGTCCATAGAGGCAAGCACAAGGCACTTGGCCTTCGCGCAATCGATTTCCCAGGTCTTATGGATTTCCCTATTCGCGACGTTGGTTTTGGGACCTGGGACAGGGGGAGCTTTTATGGTAAGGAGATACCCCAACTTGTCATAAGTGATTGCCATTTTGATATTCCTGAGCCAATCTTTGTAGTTTGGCCCTGTCAGTATGTTTTTATCTAGTAGTAACTTAAGTCCAGTCATGATGTTTGGTCGCTGCAATTAGGAGAGAGAGAAGAAACACTTTAGCATGATGCTCTTGCAAGTTTAGAGTAGTTTTTAATTTGTCTAAATAGGATGGCTCCCACTGTCTCTCGAATCCCTCCTCAAACCAAAAAGGAAGAATTAGTCAGGATCAATCTCACCGTACAATACTTGCTTAACCGTTCAGCCAGGCTAGTGTCGGTACTTCGAGGGAGGTTTTCCAACACTTTCGCGAAGTTCCTTAATTAAATAACCTCTTTTCCCTGTGGGCGTAGCCCCTCTAACACCTTTCTAGACACCTACTTGGTATATAGCATTGATCGTTAAGTGAGAAATTTCCCGAGGAGTAGCATATACTCACAGTAGGATCGGGATCCAAATATCATTGCGTGACAATAATGAAGGAATCCTACCAGAATCATCACGCTCCAAATGGTATGCAGCGCTAGCAAGTTTCAGTTCTTTTGAAACTCCCGATGTGGGTTTTTGCCCCATGCTCTTATGACCTTGACTTTGGCCAACAAATCATAAGTCACATGTCAAGTTCTACCCGTCATTCTCCAGGTTAATTTGAACCCACCCTTACCTACCCTTGACTTTGGCCAACAAGGCAGTACAACTGTCCCAAACCAACACATCTATCTATGCTGCATATGAACACCCAATAGCTACCAATCACTATGCCTTGACTTTGGCCAACAAACATAGCTTGAATACTATTGACTATCCATGTGAAACGACGGAGGGCTACGAATGGTTTTGGCGAAACCGTGAACGTAGTGAACTTGATATAATCGATGGAACGAGATAGCTTT
The DNA here is from genome assembly GCA_030015575.1 of Agapanthus africanus. Taxonomy (NCBI): domain Eukaryota; kingdom Viridiplantae; phylum Streptophyta; class Magnoliopsida; order Asparagales; family Amaryllidaceae; genus Agapanthus; species Agapanthus africanus. The sequence continues at coordinate 356,411,022 of JASDDO010000008.1, forward strand.
TAAAAGGAGTGGCTTAAGCTCCGCGTTTAAAAGTTGTTTTTGAAAAGAAACCGAGTGGTTTTGAAAGTGTTCCAACGACTTTTACTTTGGTTTATTTTTCTTGCATTAATTTTAATGCGTCCCATCATTTAATCCTACCATTGCAGAAAACAACGAAAATATGACGTACGCTTATGCCATCCGCATTCGCCACGGGGTCCCGTCATCACCCGTTAGGTTACTTAACTAACGAAAGAGCGGGGGCTGGACTAGCGTGGATGCAAAACATAAGCAACGCCTAAATAGATATCATATATAGATATATAAATCCATTCGTCAGATGCAATGATAGCCATTCCAGATCACAGATGAATACATTGGATATACTAGGAATCTGCATTCCGTTCGAGCCTGTAACGAAAAGCGGATTACACGGTCGCGATGAATAGCCAAATACCCCACCCTAGACCCCTATGGGTGCGGCAAACTACCCTTCAAGTACCCAAAGCGAAGCAACCTCCCTCAACGACGTGAGTAGGCCACTCGGCACTTCGAGATACCCGGTAGTTTGTGCACCCCACCTTGGGTCTATCCTAGGAGCAAAAACAGTAAAAGAAATTATACAATGACGGCTACAACCCCATCCCGGTTGTGCGGCCATTTAAATAATATTACATCAATTTACATATTACATGAATTGAAAGATAAAGAAAACTCTCATCTCACAACCCCCCGGCTATTCATCCGCGACAATCCAACGAATTCATATACACAAACCATCAACATTACAGATCACAGATATGTATAACCCGCACTAATCGACGTATAGCGATTAGCAGACGTTCAATACATATATAACATTACAGATACAACCCGTTAGCCAAAGTCTACAGAAAATCGATCAAAATACGGATTTGTAACCACCCCAAAAACAAACTTGTTCTCTTTAAATTCAGGGCAGAAACAAACCATCTCAAAAATCACAAAACACAAACAGGAGTAAACTGCAGGAGAAACGATCCACGGCCGAGTCAACACGACCGCGGATCCGCGGTGAGTTGGTCGACTCACTGGATTGTTTTTCTTGCAGTTTCTTCAAAAAGCCTGAGCCGATTTTTAGTATATGATTTATTATTTTTTGGCAGGAAAAAAATCGGCAAAAACTTGATATTTTTAGCGTGTTTTGCGGTTTTTCGTCCGATCGAAATTCTAGATACTTTGCTAACATGCTAGGGTGTGTTTAGCCAAGCTCTGATACCACTATAAGTCCACGTTACCTCTCCCGATTCTTTCGGGCTTGCGGAAATGGTGAAAAACGTTTTTTTTTCGGGTCATGGTAACATGGACTATCAAACACGGATCTTTGCTGAACTACACAATAGCAACTAACTAGAGCTTTGCCTACTCGGTTAGGGGTTATACCTCAACTTGAGCTCCTTCTCTTGGACTCCTTGTGGTGGTCGGATGGTTCTCTCCTCGTCGCCTTCTCTTACCGAAGATGGATCCACCTGAGGGTCTCTACCTTGAGCTTCCTTCTAGAACTTGAGAAAACTAAAGTGTCCGGCTTGCTAGACCTTCAACCTTAGGATGAGTAGAGAGTGGCTTTGGTTTTTTTATCTCCAAGGAAATGTTTCTCAACACATGAGATAAGTTTTCCTTGAGCTAGAGAAAGAGGAAAAAGAAAGGAAGAGAGAGAATCAATATGATAGAATGAGAATAGTTTTACAACCATAACCAAAAATATGTGAATTAATCAATTAACAAAATTAATCAAAATGAACAAGGTGATGGTATGTTGAAATTGCAGGGTTCCTAGGCACGCTAATGAAGTCTCACAAGGCATCAACCATGCCAATATCAAATTTTATGAGTGCCGCGAAACCCTAATACGGATCGTCGACTAGAAATTTAGGCGAAAAACGAAACTAGTTAACAACTTAACTAAAGGAGAGTGACTACAACCTTTGCAGATCCGGTTCTCCACTTCCTTAGCTCCACGTAGGCGTCCTCTCGCTGTCCATCTCGAATCCCGAACTCAATCGTCGGCTTCATCGGGGAAATGGGCGGACTCGGTCGTCGGCTTCGTGCCGAAGATGATCTACGTCGAGGCATCACAAGTTCAAGCTCCAACTTTACCAAGTTATGAAACTTGTGAAGAAAACACCCTATACTACTTGGCAAGAGGTAGAGGGTGAAAAAATAGGAGGTGGGTTCACTTTAGAATTGGATTTCTCTCACTTTTGCTCAAGTTGCCATTGATGGACTTAAGCTTTTCTTGAAGAAGAAGATGATGAAGAAGAAGAAAGAATATGATAAGTGTTCTAAAATGAAAAAGAAAATGAAAACTTATCATAATCTTAACCATAGTTAAGTGTAGAGAATGAACTAGGGTTAGTTCAAATGGTTAGGGTTAAGCATGAGACAAGAATGGTGACTAAGTCAAAGCTTCATGAAGCTTCAATAAGAAACAAAGAAAGCCACCATTCTCATCTTTATCTTTTCCAAATAAATAAATAAACAAATAAATAAATAAATGAAAAAGCAAAACCCTAAACATCAACTTAACCATGGTATAATTCTATACACTTAACCAAATGAGCAAGTATCATCAAACATGATACAAACATGTGCACAAAAGTATATCACATATACAACTTGCACATCAAGTGAGAAAATCCATTTAAAGTGAACCAATACTAGCTAATGCAAAGTAATATATCAAATATATAATTATACATTAAATCGTTAAATCAACACTTGATTTAACGATCCGGTCATATCGCATATAACCGACTAGTATCCTATGTATCGTCTTATCGAATCAATCCTTGATTCGATATCTAGGTTATATCGTATATAACCAATCGATACATTCATCGCGAGAATTGAATACGGTATCACATACACGCATTATTCTCGGTCCTGGACATATCTCATATGCTCTCCTATTTCGTTTCGCTTGAGCCAGGAAACCTCTGTGTAGGACTCTAAAGACTCATCAATACGCCGGTAGCAGATGATGATCATATCAAACATCCACAAGCCGCAAGCGGTCTGCTAAACGTAACGGCCATCCGGGTATTGAGCGATCAGAAGATCGACGAGCTAGCCCGCTCACACTCCTGTGAATCCAACCAGTAACACTTACCGTACAGTCCGGTCTGTTCGTCTGATATGTCGCATATCAAGTCTAGGGGTGGTAAACGTCAGACCCCAATAACCGATAAGTCATGCCGATGTGAGGCTCATAACGGGTTGAGAAACTACTGGTAACACTTACCAGCAAATCTCTGATCAGCCCTGGCCAGGGACTTCCCTGTTACGGCCAATCGAGTACTGCGCAACATCAACCCCCAATACCGGGAGAGACGAAACCCCTCCTATCGCTCATTGCCTCCATGTGACTCGGGACTTGTAGGGTTCCTAGGCACACACTAGAGGTCTCACAAGGCATCAACCATGCCAATTTCAAAAAATCTAGGTGCCGAGAAACCCGACTACGGATCGTTGGCTAGAAATCTAGGCGAAAAAGAAATCTAGTTAACAACTAAACTATGAGAACGGATATACAACCTTTGTAGATCCGGTCCTCCACCTCCATAGCTCCGCAATGAAGTCTCCTCGCTGTCCAAGTCGAACCCCGGGCTCTAGCGTCGGCTTCATCGGAGAATGGACGGGCTAGGTCGTCGACGTCGATACCGAAGATGATCTACGTCGAGGCATCACTAGATCAAGCTCTCACTTCACCAAGTCAAGAAACTTGTGAAGAAAACACACTCTACTACTTGGCAAGAGGTAGAGGATGAAGAAATAGGAAGTGGGTAGACTTTAGAATTGGATTTCTCACTTGTTATCATCAATCACCATTGATGAAGCAAGCTTCTTCTTGAAGTGAAGAAGAAGAAGATGATAAAAGTTATGATAAGTTCTTTTTGTAAAAAGAAATAAATATGAATACTTATCATTAACCAACCATAGTTTAGTGTAGAGAATAAATCATGGTTATATTGAAGGGTTAGGGTTAAGCATCAAGACAAAATGGTGACTTGGTCAAAGCTTCATGAAGCTTCAAAAACAAACAAAGAAAAGCCACCATTTCTCTTTATGCAAATCATTTTCCAAAAAGAATAAATAGATAAATAAATGAATAAGTAAATGAAATCAAAACCCTAACCATTACATAACCATGGTTTAATCTTTACACTTACTCAAGTTAGCTTGTATCATCAAACATGATACAAACAAATGCACACACAAAAATATATCACATATATAATGTGCACACCAAGTGAGAAAATCCTTTTAAAGTGAACCAATACTAGTTAATGTAAAGTAATATACCATATATATAATTATACATTAAATCATTAAATCAACACTTGATTTAACGATCCGGTCATATCGCATATAACCGACTAATATCAATGTATCGGCTTATCGAATCAACGCTTGAATCGATAACTAGGTTATATCGCATACAACCAATCGATACATCCATCCCGAGAATAGAATACGGTATCACATACTCGTATTATTCTCGGTCCCGCACATATCTCATATGCGCTCCTATTTCGTTTCGCTTGAGCCAGGAAACCTCTGTGTAGGACTCTAAAGACTCGTCAATACGCCGGTAGCAGATGATGATCATATCAAGCACCCACAAGCCGCAAGCGGACTGCTAAACGCAACGGCCACCCGGGTATTGAGCGATCAGAAGATCGACGAGCAAGCCCGCTCACACTCCAATGAATCCAACCAGTAACACTACCGTACAGTCCGGTCTCGTCGTCTGATATGTCGCATATCTCGCCTAGGGGTGGTAAACGTCAGACCCCAATAGCTCGATAAGTCGTGTCGATGTGAGGTCTATAACAATTCAAGAAACTACTGGTAACACTTACCAGTAAATCTCAGCAACCCTGGCCAGGGATTTCCTGTTATAGCCAATCGAACACAGCGCAACATCAACCCCCTATACCGGGAGAGACGAATCCCCTCCTATCGCTCATTGCCTCCATGTGACTCGGAACTGTACCCAAAAACCACCGTTTTGCACGCCCTCTTGGACGTGGTAAGATGGAAATCAAAGCACAGTGGGAACCACACAAGACTCTATGACGATCTCGGGTCAACAGACTACTCTGTACCAGTGTCACCAGAGAACTGCCATCTGACGTAAGGTATAATACCATCTGGGAGTTCTCGGTGAGTCCGTCCAGTGTATCCAGTCTCTACTAAGCACCCGTATATCATCTCTGATGTCAAACACCAATGGATATGGGATCATCCATCGCCCATCTGTATGGGTCGAGAAGGTATACGCTAGTCTACTCTGGTATATCGATGCCCCGTCTCGATACACCCACGACTAGGGACTTTGAAGGATGTACTTATGGACTACCATGTCCCCACTTGTATGATCCGCATCATAGTCCAGGTAGTCAAGTACACATCCTAAGGGCTTTACCAACATGTAATAAAGAGGCAATCAGTATACACGTTAAGGTAAAGAGCAACCAGATAGCATACTATCATGTCGAGCAAGAAAGTCCTCCCTATATATGTCCCAGCATCCACTACAATATACATCCCATGTACAGTAATGGCCTCTAGGGCATACATATAACTAACAATCTCCCACTTGCACTAGGGCCATCTGTAGCAGTGGTTGTAGTATCTCATACTCAACTATCCCATAAAGTCTCTCTCTGGGAATAGGCCTTCGTGAGTGGATCCGCCGTGTTGTCCTCTGAGTCTACTCTCCTAACCTCGATCACCCTGGAGATCAACCATCTCCATGATCAGGTGATACTGCCTTAGAATAAGTCTGGATCACTGATGGGACCGGTGTTCCTTGGCATAAGCCACAACTCCATTGTCTCACAATGGTAGGAACGTAGTTCATCTCATGAACTAATATACACCCAAACATCCTCTTTGGTAGCATCATAAGTAGCGATGTATCCAGCCTTTATCGTCTAGTATGTCACGGTATCTAGCTTGGAACTCTTCCAACATACCGTCCCTTTACTGATGGTAAAGACAATGCCTGCGACTGACATTCAGTCGTCTTTATCACCCTGGAACCCTTCCAGTGATTCTCCCCAGGATCGATTGATACCATCTCACTACAGCTAGTGGGTATCCTAACATCCATTTAGATCTATCTCATAGATCCAAAACCCAGGATTTAGTAGGTATCACTTTGATCCTATGTGGAGAATCATTGTGATAAGCGGAGATTGATCGAGCGTAGCATAGGAAACTCCTTTCTTATCAAGAGTATGTCATCCACGTACTCTACGAGGATCACCACCATACTCCCTACTACCTTTTTGTTTATACAAGGTTCATCTACCATTTTGATGATGTCAAACTCTTTGACTAATTCATCAAAACAGACGTTCCAACTCCGCGATGCCTGCTTTATCCTATAAAGCATCTTGCACACGTTTCCGCTTCTCCCACTGTCTACGAAGCCCTCTGGCTGTGTACTTATAGACGCACTATTCTAAAACATCATTTAGAAAAGCTGTCATGACACCCAACCACCAGATATCGTAGTCATGGTATGTAGCCGTGGCAAGTAGGATCTGGATGGACTTAAGCATAGGTACTGGAAAAGGTTTCATCAATATCCACGCCTGGTCAATGACGAAAACCTTTAACAAGTCTAGCTTTGAAAGTCTCAACTTTTCCATTTACACCAAGTAATCTTCTCAAGATATACTTGCTCCTGATGGGGATTTAACCCTTCAGATATAGCAACCAAAGTCCATACTTTGTTGGTGTATAAGGATTCCATCTCAGATCGCTAAACATCCAGCCATTCTTACAGAGTCTCACTCCAGATGGCCAGCTCGAAACTAGTTGGGTCATCATCTCATGGTGTAATCCTCTCTCCCACTGTCATAGAGAAACCGAAGTATCTCTCAGGTCGGTGAGGAACCCTACTAGATCGGCGGAGAGGCTGAGGTTCATTAGAATCTATTGAATCCTTTGGTTCTATCAAATTATCATCTGTAGTTTGTACAGCTGGAACGATTCCAGTTCTACATAACAGACTTTGCCTCGAGCTTGTCCGGATTATGCTTTCAGACATAGGCCGGACAACCCCAAATCTTAACTAACTTAAGATATGGGCTCTTCCCATACCATATCAAATATGAAGTGGTAGGCAACAGATTTGATTTGAACGCTATTCAATAGGTATGCAACTTCTCAAGTGCACAACCCCCTAAGGAAAAAGGTAACTCATTATTACTCATCATAGAGCACACCATATCAAATAGGGTGTATCTGCTCCGCCCCGACATACCATCGTGCAATGGTGTATACGGAGGAGTAATGCTGAGAGAGAATCTCATTCTCCTTTAGAAAAGTCCAAGAATTCCGTGCTCAAGTATTCTCCTCCTTGATCTCATCAAAGGACATAATACTTTTACCCGTATTTTGGTTCTCTACTTCTAAATCATATTCTGTGAATATCTCAAAAGGTTCGGACTTGTGTTTCAACAGGAACATATGTCTGAATCTCGAGAGATTATCAGAGAATGTAATGAAGTATAAAGAACCAGTCCTGGCATGTGTAGACATGAGACCTTACATACATCATCATGTATCAGTCCCAAGAGTTCACTAACTCTTTCTCTGTTTCCAATAAACAGAGCTATGGTCATCTTATCTTTGTGACATGACTGGCGAGTTTTACAAGATGTAAATTCAAACTGATTTAAATATACATCTAAATGCAACTTCAGCCAGTCAGGTCGCATTGATCTGACCTAGTCTACAATACCTTAAGAAGAATTCGTTCATTTCTGAACTTTTTCTCTTGTGTGTGTTCCGTATACTTAGAACTGTAGTTTGATTTAGAACATCAATGCTTTTAGATAACGTGCCTGAACCGATCAACTTTTGATATAGGAAATGTTCAAAACATTATCCAGCAATACAAAATTTTATCATTTCTTTACTAATAAAGAGAGTGATATGATTTTGTATATCAGGTTCGGTATCTAATAACATTCGTTCAGAATCAAAGTATTGGTAATACAGGATGACAGTGACCGACAGACTTGGCTGCAACTCTTGCCCCGTTTTCTGCCTCATGAAACTTATCACCCGTTCTCAGTTCTTTACCTTTCTGTAGCCCATGTAACATATTACATATGCGGGATTCTGATCCGGTATCATATACCCAGGACGTAAAGGACATCGAGAAACAGTTCTGTATAATGAACACACCCGAAGATGATGCATCAGCATGCACACTCTTCGTTTGGGCGGCACGGGAATTCTGGTAATCCCTAATTTCCTGCTCTGTCTTATAACATTTATAAGTTGGAGCGGGACCAACGTTCCCCAGCTCAGTATAACAAGCGGGTTCGGTCAATAATCCGTATTATTATCTTGATTAAGGCGTGACATGGTCGCTACCAGGAGAGAGAGAGAAGAAAACACTCAGCGTGCGCTCTTGCAAGAATAGATTGGTTATTATTTTATCTAATCAGGATGGCTCCCACTGCTTTTTATCAAATCTTCCTTCAAACCCTAAAAGGAAAGACTAGCCAGGATTAATTACACACTACAAGTTCGCCAATCTTTCAGCCAGGCCAGTGTCGGTACTTTGAGGGAGGTCCCCCGTGCTTTCGCACGAACCTAATTAATGTAAACCTCGTTTTCCCAGAGGCTTAACCCCGTTGACACCTTTCTAGACACCTACTTGATCGGCTAATTGTAATGTGTAAAACTCTCCCAGGAGTAACAATTACTCGCAGCGGGTATCGGGATCCAACTATCTCATAGAAGGTATGCAATCTCATTGCAAATTTCAACACTTGAAATTCCCGATAATATTTTGCCCCTAGCGTGCTATGACCTTGACGAAAGCCAACAAACCATAGCCCGCTAGTCAAGTTCAACCCGTACATTTCTTGATCGAATTAAACCCACCCGCAAGACCCTTGACGAAAGCCAACAAAGCCGCACGACTACCCTAATCCAATCGCATCGTATGCTAGCAGATAAGCAGCATATAGCTACCGCACACTGCACCTTGATGAAAGCCAACAAATGCAGCACTAATACTATATACAACTTATCTGAAATGACGGAGGGCTACGACAGGTTTTTCTGAAAACCTATTGCGTAATGAACTTGATATCGTTGTAGGATCGAATGATTTTAAAAATGGAGTGCTTTTGAGGCTTTTCTAGTTTTGCTAAAGGAGTCACTCCCGGTGAAGGGATCGTCGGTCCTTTCCTCGTCGAATGAGGTGCGGGATATATCATATATATCGCTGTGCAAAGCAAAAACTCTTAAAAGCAATCAAAAGACAAACCGAGGGTGTAGCATCTTCCAGTTATTGCTAAAGGAGTCACTCCCGGTGAAGGGATCTCGGTCCTTTCCTCATCGAATAAGGTGCAGGATATATCATATATACCGCTGTGCAAAGCAAGAATTGTAGCTACCTGTTTTATTTTGAAATTCGATTCTACAACATCTTAGGTTTCTTTTATTTCATTAATCATATTAATGAAGTCACATCATTGAAGTACCTAAACATCACAGATAAATACGACGTACACTTATGCCATCCGCATTCGCCTCGATGTCCCCTCGTGCACCGTTAGGTTAGGTAACTAACGACAGAGCGGGGCAGGGCTAGCGCGGGTGAAAAACATAAGTAACGCCTATATAATATATCATATATACTATATACTGTATCTATCACAGAACATCACATGAACACATCACAGATATCGCAGCAGAAGAAACATATGAAATATTGGATATACTAGGACGTCCGTGTTTTCAATACGAGCCAGTATAAAACACAGATTCCACGGTCGTGATGAATAGCCAAACCCACACCCCTAGACCCCTACGAGAGCGGCAAGCGACCCTACCAATTCTAGAGTTAGGAGACCCGGACTCGACTCCTCGAGTTGGTCTCCCACTGGACTCCAGAACCCGGTTACTTGTGCCATCCTCCTTGGGTCTATCCTAGTGCGGAAAAGTAAATAATATACAACGGGTGACATCTTCCGCAACCTGGAAGTGCCCCAATAAAAGAATATTACATACAAGTTTTTACATGAATGAAAATGAAAAACACTCATCTCACATAAAAAAAACCCCGGCTATTCGAACACGACGATCCAATATAACATATCCAGCAACACATAACATCATATGTCATCAACGTAAGTAAATATGCGCATCCCAATTGTCGTTGACATATAGCAACGAAACCGGCGATATCACATATTACACTTACGGTCACAGAAAAGAAAGTGTAAAACTACAACAGTTGGAATCCGCAACCTCTTTAGACATCGCATGCCTAATCAAATGAATTACTTAGACATCGCATGCCTAACAATTATAAACCCCGCATTTTAGTCTCTTTATCGAAAACACTTTTCAATATCAAGTCGGGCAATTCAACAAGATTCCCGACACCCTGATCGAATGCTCGTCGCAAACTTCAGTAGACGGCCGCACCCCCGATACCGTCGACGAAGTGCACCAAGGCGGAACACCGCTACCGCGAGCACCCGGACGGATGCTTTCGGCGACGGGGTTCTCCTACAGTCACTTGGTCGGGGCTAAGGAATGTAGCTGTCTAATAAGTTTATCCGGCGAGTATCCGCGTACGCTACGTGATTGCGACGGACTTTTGATCACATCAAAATTCCGTGGCAACCGATCAAGCGAGACTAAACTGCTATGTTTATAACATTCATTCAGTTATCTCATAACTAATTGTGAATTCCAATTATTGTATCCCATTCCAGATAAAATAGAAAATGTTAAACTTTCCGATCGAGAAATCGAATACCCAAGTTTTCCCGAAACAGATCATCACATGAAATAAGTTCAAAAACATTCACTTCGTGCCTCAGTACCAACGGTCCAGCCGTAGAAGGGTCAAGCCAACGCCTCACATGTGGCACGCCGTACTGCCCCAAACCCGAAGGTTCAAAGGGCAGTTCAAGACGGTCACATAATCGAGTTAAGGTTTGTTGTCTTCTAGAGGGTCCATCGAGTTACTTGCACTACTTAGAATGTCTTTAAACCACGGAAAAATCCAACACTTGGAAATTTCCCGACAGGGGAAAAATTAGGTATTTATATCCGGTCGAAACTTTTAACATATTCATAAATTATCCGGAAAGCCACATAGACAAAATCTGATACTCCGATCGAAACACCGAAACCCCAAAACAACCCAGAATATTCAACTCTTGAATAAATATTAAAAATTCCCAGAAATTCCAGCACCTGAAAACATGAATTACTGTGCAAAAATTATTGGACAATTTAATAATACTGCCGCGGAACCGCCGCAGAAGCCATGCTTCTGCCGCGGTTCCGCCGCACACTTGACGAATTGGCCTACCGAATTTCACAGTAATTCTAATAGGACCCTGCTGAATTTTTTAGCAATTTTTAATCTCGAAAAATCCCAATTTTTAGAAAAAGTCCAGAGAGCATGGAAATTTTGCGGTTTCGGTTCGTTCGGACTTCAAACTCCGTCTAAACTTCGCCTAAGCCTCTAGCTAGGCTCTGATACCACTGTAGGGTTCCTAGGCACACACTAGAGGTCTCACAAGGCATCAACCACGCCAATTTCAAAAAATCTAGGTGCCGAGAAACCCGACTACGGATCGTTGGCTAGAAATCTAGGCGAAAAAGAAATCTAGTTAACAACTAAACTATGAGAACGGATATACAACCTTTGTAGATCCGGTCCTCCACCTCCATAGCTCCGCAATGAAGCCTCCTCGCTGTCCAAGTCGAACCCCGGGCTCTAGCGTCGGCTTCATCGGAGAATGGACGGGCTAGGTCGTCGACGTCGATACCGAAGATGATCTACGTCGAGGCATCACTAGATCAAGCTCTCACTTCACCAAGTCAAGAAACTTATGAAGAAAACACACTCTACTACTTGGCAAGAGGTAGAGGATGAAGAAATAGGAAGTGGGTAGACTTTAGAATTGGATTTCTCACTTGTTATCATCAATCACCATTGATGAAGCAAGCTTCTTCTTGAAGTGAAGAAGAAGAAGATGATAAAAGTTATGATAAGTTCTTTTTGTAAAAAGAAATAAATATGAATACTTATCATTAACCAACCATAGTTTAGTGTAGAGAATAAATCATGGTTATATTGAAGGGTTAGGGTTAAGCATCAAGACAAAATGGTGACTTGGTCAAAGCTTCATGAAGCTTCAAAAACAAACAAAGAAAAGCCACCATTTCTCTTTATGCAAATCATTTTCCAAAAAGAATAAATAGATAAATAAATGAATAAGTAAATGAAATCAAAACCCTAACCATTACATAACCATGGTTTAATCTTTACACTTACTCAAGTTAGCTTGTATCATCAAACATGATACAAACAAATGCACTCACAAAAATATATCACATATATAATGTGCACACCAAGTGAGAAAATCCTTTTAAAATGAACCAATACTAGTTAATGTAAAGTAATATATCATATATATAATTATACATTAAATCATTAAATCAACACTTGATTTAACGATCCGGTCATATCGCATATAACCGACTAATATCAATGTATCGGCTTATCGAATCAACGCTTGAATCGATAACTAGGTTATATCGCATACAACCAATCGATACATCCATCCCGAGAATAGAATACGGTATCACATACTCGTATTATTCTCGGTCCCGCACATATCTCATATGCGCTCCTATTTCGTTTCGCTTGAGCCAGGAAACCTCTGTGTAGGACTCTAAAGACTCGTCAATACGCCGGGTAGCAGATGATGATCATATCAAGCACCCACAAGCCGCAAGCGGTCTGCTTAACGCAACGGCCACCCGGGTATTGAGCGATCAGAAGATCGACGAGCAAGCCCGCTCACACTCCAATGAATCCAACCAGTAACACTACCGTACAGTCCGGTCTCGTCGTCTGATATGTCGCATATCTCGCCTAGGGGTGGTAAACGTCAGACCCCAATAGCTCGATAAGTCATGTCGATGTGAGGTCTATAACAATTCGAGAAACTACTGGTAACACTTACCAGTAAATCTCAGCAACCCTGGCCAGGGATTTCCTGTTATAGCCAATCGAACACAGCGCAACATCAACCCCCTATACCGGGAGAGACGAATCCCCTCCTATCGCTCATTGCCTCCATGTGACTCGGGACTGTATCCAAAAACCACCGTTTTGCACACCCTCTTGGACGTGGTAAGATGGAAATCAAAGCACGGTGGGAACCACACAAGACTCTATGACGATCTTGGGTCAACAGACTACTCTGTACCAGTGTCACCAGAGAACTGCCATCTGACGTAAGGTATAATACCATCTGGGAGTTCTCAGCGAGTCCGTCCAGTGTACCCAGTCTCTACTGAGCACCCGTATATCATCTTTGATGTCAAACACCAATGGATATGGGATCATCCATCGCCCATCTGTATGGGTCGAGAAGGTATACGCTAGTCTACTCTGGTATATCGATGCCCCGTCTCGATACACCCACGACTAGGGACTTTGAAGGATGTACTTATGGACTACCATGTCCCCACTTGTATGATCCGCATCATAGTCCAGGTAGTCAAGTACACATCCTAAGGGCTTTACCAACATGTAATAGAGAGGCAATCAGTATACACGTTAAGGTAAAGAGCAACCAGATAGCATACTATCATGTCGAGCAAGAAAGTCCTCCCTATATATGTCCCAGCATCCACTACAATATACATCCCATGTACAGTAATGGCCTCTAGGGCATACATATAACTAACAGGACTGTACCCAAAGACCACCGTTTTGCACGCCCTCATGGACATGGTAAGGTGGAGATCAAAGCAGAGTGGGAATCACACAAGACTCTATGACGATCTCGGGTCTACAGACTAACCTGCACAAGTGTCACCTGAGAACTGCCATCTGACGTGAGGTATAATACCATCTGGGAGTTCTCGGCGAGTCCGTCCAGTGTACCCAGTCTCCACTGAGCACCCGTATACCATCTCTGATGTCAAACACCAATGGATATGGGATCATCCATTGCCCATCTCATGGGTCGAGAAGCGTTTACGCTAGTCTACACTGGTATATCGATGCCCCGTCTCGATACACCTACGACTAGGGACCTTAAAGGATGTACCTATGGACTACCATATCCCTACTAGTATGATCTGCATCATAGTCCAGGTAGTCAAGTACACATCCTAAGGGCTTTACCAACATGTAACTATAAGACAGTATAAAGAGACTAGTATACATGTTAAGATAAAGAGCAACCAGATACCATACTATCATATCGAGCAAGAAAGTCATCTCTATATATGTCCAAGCATCCAATATAATATACATCATCTGTATAATACCGGCCTCTAGGGCATACATACAACTTCCAATCTCCCACTTGCACTAGGGCCAGCTGCTGTAGTATCGCATACCGACCATCCCGAAGAGTCTCTCAAACTGTATCTGGGTAATGGCCTTCGTGAGTGGATCCGCCGTGTTGTTCTTCGTGTCAACCCTCCTGACCTCGATCTCCCGGCGATCAACTATCTCCCGGATCAGGTGATACCGCCTCAGAATATGCCTGGATCGCTGATGGGACCTGGGTTCCTTGGCCAAAGCCACCGCTCCATTGTTATCGCAATACAAAGGTATTGGATGCTCAATGGATGGAACCACTCCAAGTTCAGTAATGAACTTCTTGATCCAGACAGCCTCTTTGGCAGCATCGTTGGCAGCGATGTATTCAGCCTCCATCGTCAAGTCTACCATGGTTTCCTGCTTGGAACTCTTCCAGCTAACCGCCCCTCCGTAAAGGGTAAAGAAAAATCCCGACTGCGACTTAGAGTCGTCCTTATCACTCTGGAAGCTCGAATCGGTAAAGGACTCCACTTGGAGTTCCCCGTTACCATACACCAAGAGCATCTCTTTAGTCCTTCGTAAGTACTTGAGAATGCTCTTCACAGCTGTCCAGTGACTCTCTCCAGGATCAGCTTGATACCTGCTCACTACACTTAGTGAGTATGCTACATCGGATCTGGTACACAGCATCGCGTACATGATAGAGCCTACAGCCGAAGCATAGGGTATCCCTTGCATGCGTGCTCTCTCCAAATCAGTCTTGGGAGACATCTCATTGGAGAGAGTGACTCCATAGATCGTGGGCAAGTTCCCATGCTTGGATTCTTCCATACTAAACCTCTTTAGTACGGTGTTAATGTACCTGGATTGGGACAATCCCAATATCCGTTTGGATCTATCTCTATAGATCCTGATTCCCAATATGCAGGAGGCATCACCAAGATCTTTCATTGAGAATCTTTGTGATAAGAAGAGCTTGACCGATTGCAGCATAGGAATATCATTTCCTATCAAGAGTATGTCGTCCACGTACAATATGAGGAAGACAACCTTACTCTCTGCCACCTTCTTGTAGATACAAGGTTCATCTGGATTTTTGACGAAATCAAACTCTTTGATAACGACGTCAAAGCAGATGTTCCAACTCCGCGATGCTTGCTTTAATCCATAAATGGATTTAAGCAGCTTGCACACCTTCCCGCTGCTCCCACTGTCTACGAAGCCCTTTGGCTGAGTCATGTACACGCACTCTTCTAAATCACCGTTTAGAAAGGCGGTCTTAACATCCATTTGCCAGATTTCGTAATCATGATATGCAGCGATGGCAAGCATGATCCGGATGGATTTAAGCATAGCCACTGGATAAAAGGTTTCGTCATAATCAACACCTGGTCTTTGACGAAAACCGTTTGCAACAAGTCTAGCTTTGAAAGTCTCCACTTTCCCATCTACACCAAGTTTCTTCTTGAAGATCCACTTGCTCCCAATGGGTTTTACCCCTTCAGGAGCAACTTCCAAAGTCCATACTTTGTTGGTGTACATGGATTCCATCTCGGACCGCATAGCATCCAGCCATTTCACTGAGTCCCTACTCGTGATGGCCTGCTCGAAGCTAGTTGGGTCATCATCATCCATGATGCAGTCCTCGCTCCCACCATCCATGAGAAAACCGTAGTATCTCTCAGGTTGGCGAGGAACCCTACTAGATCGGCGGAGTGGCTGGGGTTCATTGGGAACTATCGAATCCTCTGGTTCCACCATATCTTCTGTTGTAGCTTCTGTAGCTGGAACTTCTTCCAGTTCTACCTCATGACCACAAATCTTTTTTTCAAGAAATTCCTTTTCTAAAAAGGTGGCATGCCGAGAAACAAACACTCTTTGTTCCTCAGGGTGGTAGAATATATACCCTTGTGAATTCTTGGGATATCCTATAAATTTGCATAGAACAGACCGTGCCTCGAGTTTGTCCGGATTTTGTTGTTTGACATAGGCTGAACAACCCCATATCTTAACATAGTTAAGACATGGTCTCTTCCCTTTCCATATCTCATATGGAGTGGTAGGCACAGATTTGGTGGGGACCATATTCAATAGATGTATGGCTGTCTCAAGCGCATACCCCCAGAAGGAAATAGGTAACTCAGCTGTGCTCATCATAGAGCGCACCATATCTAATAGGGTGCGGTTCCTCCGTTCTGATACACCGTTGTGCTGTGGTGTATATGGAGGAGTCAGCTGAGAGAGAATCTCATTCTCTTTTAGGAAGTCCAGGAATTCATTGCTCAAGTATTCACCTCCTCGATCAGATCGAAGGATTTTAATACTTTTTCCGGTTTGGTTTTCGACTTCTTGTTTATATTCTCTAAATTTCTCAAAAGCTTCAGACTTGTGTCTTATCAAGTACACATGTCCGTATCTTGAGAGATCGTCAGTGAATGTAATGAAGTACGAAGAACCATCCCTGGCATGTGTAGACATGGGACCACATACATCACTATGTATTAGTCCCAAGAGTTCGGTAACTCTTTCTCCGTGTCCCGTAAACGGAGTTTTGGTCATCTTGACTTTGAGACATGACTGGCAAGTGTCATAAGATGAAAATTCGAATGGTTTCAAATATCCATCCTTATGCAACTTAGCTAGTCGTGCCGCATTGATGTGACCCAGTCTACAATGCCACAAGAAGGATTCGTTCAGCTCTGAACTCTTCCTCTTGTGTGTGTTTGTTATGCTCAGAACTGTTGATTGCTTTAGAACATAAATGCCATTGCACAACGTGCCTGATCCAACCAACTTTTGGTTACGGAAAATGTTCATAACATTATCCTGTAATACAAAATTATATCTCTCTTTACTTAATAAAGAAACCGATATAATGTTGCATATCAGGTTCGGCATGTAATAGCATTCGTTCAGAACCAATGTATTACCAGTTGGTAATACAAGGTGATATTCCCCGACAGTCTTAGCTGCAACAATTGCACCATTTCCAACTCTAATGTCTTTATCGCCTTCTCCAAGTTCTCTACCTTTCCTAAGCCCATGTAACTGATTACATATATGGGATCCTGACCCGGTATCTAATACCCAGGACGTAGAGCAAATGGAGAAACGGTTCTCTGTAACGAACACACCCGAAGAAAATGCATCAACATGTACTTTCTTCATTCGGGTGGCATGGGAATCCTGGTATTCCCCTATATCCTGTTCAGTCCTATAACTCTTATAAGAAAGAACGGAACCAACGTTCCCCAGCACAGTATAACATGCGGGTTCGGTCAATACATCCATATTATTATCTTTATTAGGGCATGACATGGTCGCTACCTGGAGAGAGAGAGAAGAAAACACTTTAGCGTATGCTCGTGCAAGATCAGATTGGTTATTATCTTATCTAATCAGGATGGCTCCCACTGGTTTTTATCAAATCTTCCTTCAAACCCTAAAAGGAAAGACTAGCCGGGATTAATTACACACTACAAGTTCGCCAATCTTTCAGCCAGGCCAGTGTCGGTACTTTGAGGGAGGTCCCCCGTGCTTTCGCACGAATCTAATTAATGTAAACCTCATTTTCCCAGAGGCGTAACCCCGTTGACAACTTCCTAGACACCTACTTGATCAGCTAATTGCAATGTGTAAAACTCTCCCAGGAGTAACTCTTACTCGCAGTGGGTATCGGGATCCAACTATCTCATAGAAGGTATGCAATCTCATTGCAAATTTCAACTCTTGAAACTCCCGATAATGTTTTTGCCCCTAGCGTGCTATGACCTTAACGAAAGCCAACAAACCACAGCCCGCTAGTCAAGTTCAACCCGTACATTTCTTGACTGAATTAAACCCACCCGCATGACCCTTGATGAAAGCCAACAAAGCCGTACGACTACCCTAATCCAGTCGCATCATATGCAGCAGATAAGCAGCACATAGCTACCGCACACTACACCTTGACGAAAGCCAACAAGTGTAGCACGAATACTATATGCAACTTATCTGAAATGACGGAGGGCTACGACAGGTTTTTCTGAAAACCTATTGCGTAATGAACTTGATATCGTTGTAGAATCAAATGAAGTTTTAAAATGGAGTGATTTTGAGGCTTTTCTAGTTTTTCTAAAGGGGTCACTCCCGGTGAAGGGATCGTCGGCCCTTTCCTCGTCGAATGAGGTGCGGGATATATCATATATATCACTGTGCAAAGAAAAAACTCTTAAAAGCAATCAAAAGACAAACCGAGTGTGTAGCATCTGCCAGTTATTGCTAAAGGAGTCACTCCCGGTGAAGGGATCTCGGTCCTTTCCTCGTCGAATGAGGTGCGGGATATATCATATATATCGCTGTGCAAAGCAAGAACTGTAGCTACCTGTTTTATTTTGAAATTCGATTCCACAACATCTTAGGTTTCTTATCTTTCATTAATCACATTAATGAAGTCCCATCATTTAAGTACCTAAACATCACAGATAAATACGACGTACACTTATGCCATTCGCATTCGCCTCGATGTCCCCTCGTGCACCGTTAGGTTAGGTAACTAACGACAGAGCAGGATAGGGCTAGTGCGGATGCAAAACATAAGTAACGTCTATATAATATATCATATATACTATATACTGTATCTATCACAGAACATCACATGATCACATCACAGATATCGCAGCAGAAGAAACATATGAAATATTGGATATACTAGGACGTCCGTGTTTTCAATACGAGCCAGTATAAAACACGGATTCCACGGTCGTGATGAATAGCCAATCCCACACCCCTAGACCCCTACGAGAGCGGCATGCAACCCTGCCAATTCTAGGGTTAGGAGACCCGGACTCGACTCCTCGAGATGGTCTCCCACTGGACCCTAGAACCCGGTTATTTGTGCTCCCCTCCTTGGGTCTATCCTAATGCGGAAAAGTAAATAATATACATAAGGTGACAACTTCCGCAACCTGGAAGTGCCCTAATAAAAGAATATTACATACAAGTTTATACATGAATGAAAATGAAAAACACTCATCTCACATAAAAACCCCCGGCTATTCAAACACGACGATCCAATATAACATATCCAGCAACACATAACATCACATGTCATCAACGTAAGTAAATATGTCCATCCCAATTGTCGTTGACATATAGCAACGAAACCGGCGATATCACATATTACACTTACGGTCACAGAAAAGAAAGTGTAAAACTACAACAGTTGGAATCCGCAACCTGCATAGACATCGCATGCCTAATCAAATGAATTACTTAGACATTATATGCCTAACAATTATAAACCCCGCATTTTAGTCTCATTATCGAAAACTCTTTTCAACATCAAGTCGGGCAATTCAACAAGATTCCCGACATCCTGATCGAATGCTCGTCGCAAACTTCAATAGGCGGCCGCACCCCCGATGCCGTCGACAAAGTGCACCAAGGCAGAATACCGCTGCTGCGAGCACCCTAACGGATGCTTTCGGCGACGGGGTTCTCCAACAGTCACTTGGTCGGGGCTATGGAGTGAGGCTGTCTATTAAGTTTACCCGGCGAGTATCCGCGTACGCTACGTGATTACGACGGACTTTTGATCACATCAAAATTCCGTGGCAACCGATCAAGTGAGACTAAACTGCTATGTTTATAATATTCATTCAGTTATCTCATAACTGCTTGTGGATTCCAATTGTTGTATCACATTCCAGATAAACAGAAAATGTTAAACTTTCCGATCGAACAGTCGAACATCCAAGTTTTCCCGATACAGCTCAACATATGAAATAAGTCTAAAAACATTCAGTTCATGCCTCAGTACCAACGGTCCAGCCGTAAAAGGGTCAAGCCAACGCCTCACATGTTGCACGCCGTACTGCCCCAAACCCGAAGGTTCAAAGGGCAGTTCAAGACGGTCACATAATCGAGTTAAGGTTTCTTGTCTTCTAGAGGGTCCATCGCGTTACTTGCACTACTTAGAACGTCTTTAAACCACGGAAAAATCCAACACTTGGAAATTTCCCGGCAGGGGAAAATTTGGGTATTTATATCCGGTCGAACTTTTTTAACATATTCAAAAATTATCCGGAATCCACATAAGACAAAATCTGATAATCCGATCGAATCATCGAATCTCCAAAACAAACCCAGAAAATTCAACTCTTGAATAAATATTAAAAATTCCCATAAAACTCAGCACTGATAAAGAGCAATTACTGTGCAAATCTTACTGTGAGAGTCGACCGTACGGCCGCGGAACCGCCGCATGAGCCATGCTCATGCCGCGGAACCGCGGCGGTTTAGTTGAACTAGGATCTCGTTTTGCACCATAACTCTTATATCTTCCTGCTGAATTTTTTAAGAATTTTTAATCTGGAAAAAACCCAGTTTTTGAAAAAAGTCCAGAGAGCATATTGTGTTAGGGTTTTGGGTTCGTTCGGATTTCAAACGTCGTCTAGACTTCGCCTAAGGCTCTAGCTAGGCTCTGATACCACTGTAGGGTTCCTAGGCACGCTAATGAAGTCTCACAAGGTATCAACCATGCCAATATCAAATTTTATGAGTGCCGCGAAACCCTAATACGGATCGTCGACTAGAAATTTAGGCAAAAAACGAAACTAGTTAACAACTTAACTAAAGGAGAGTGACTACAACCTTTGCAGATCCGGTTCTCCACTTCCTTAGCTCCACGTAGGTGTCCTCTCGCTGTCCATCTCGAATCCCGAACTCAATCGTCGGCTTCATCGGGGAAATGGGCGGACTAGGTCGTCGGCTTCGTGCCGAAGATGATCTACGTCGAGGCATCACAAGTTCAAGCTCCAACTTCACCCAGTTGTGAAACTTGTGAAGAAAACACCCTATACTGCTTGGCAAGAGGTAGAGGTGAAGAAATAGGAGGTGGGTTCAATTTAGAATTGGATTTCTCTCACTTTTGCTCAAGTTTCCATTGATGGACTTAAGCTTTTCTTGAAGAAGAAGATGATGAAGAAGAAGAAAGAATATGATAAGTGTTCTAAAATGAAAAAGAAAATGAAAACTTATCATAATCTTAACCATAGTTAAGTGTAGAGAATGAACTAGGGTTAGTTCAAATGGTTAGGGTTAAGCATGAGACAAGAATGGTGACTAAGTCAAAGCTTCATGAAGCTTCAATAAGAAACAAAGAAAGCCACCATTCTCATCTTTATCTTTTCCAAATAAATAAATAAACAAATAAATAAATAAATGAAAAAGCAAAACCCTAAACATCAACTTAACCATGGTATAATTCTATACACATAACCAAATGAGCAAGTATCATCAAACATGATACAAACATGTGCACAAAAGTATATCACATATACAACTTGCACATCAAGTGAGAAAATCCATTTAAAGTGAACCAATACTAGCTAATGCAAAGTAATATATCAAATATATAATTATACATTAAATCATTAAATCAACACTTGATTTAACGATCCGGTCATATCGCATATAACCGACTAGTATCCTATGTATCGTCTTATCGAATCAATCCTTAATTCAATATCTAGGTTATATCGTATATAACCAATCGATACATTCATCGCGAGAATTGAATACGATATCACATACACGCATTATTCTCGGTCCTGCACATATCTCATATGCGCTCCTATTTCGTTTCGCTTGAGCCAGGAAACCTCTGTGTAGGACTCTAAAGACTCGTCAATACGCCGGTAGCAGATGATGATCATATCAAACATCCACAAGCCGCAAGCGGTCTGCTAAACGTAACGGCCATCCGGGTATTGAGCGATCAGAAGATCGATGAGCTAGCCCGCTCACACTCCTGTGAATCCAACCAGTAACACTTACCATACAGTCCGGTCTGTTCGTCTGATATGTCGCATATCAAGTCTAGGGGTGGTAAACGTCAGACCCCAATAACCGATAAGTCGTGCCGATGTGAGGCTTATAACGGGTCGAGAAACTACTGGTAACACTTACCAGCAAATCTCTGATCAGCCCTGGCCAGGGACTTCCCTGTTACGGCCAATCGAGCACTGCACAACATCAACCCCCAATACCGGGAGAGACGAAACCCCTCCTATCGCTCATTGCCTCCATGTGACTCGGGACTGTACCCAAAGACCACCGTTTTGCACGCCCTCATGGACATGGTAAGGTGGAGGTCAAAGCACAGTGGGAATCACACAAGACTCTATGACGATCTCGGGTCTACAGACTAACCTGCACAAGTGTCACCTGAGAACTGCCATCTGACGTGAGGTATAATACCATCTGGGAGTTCTCGGCGAGTCCATCCAGTGTACCCAGTCTCCACTGAGCACCCGTATACCATCTCTGATGTCAAACACCAATGGATATGGGATCATCCATCGCCCATCTCATGGGTCGAGAAGCGTATACGCTAGTCTACACTGGTATATCGATGCCCCGTCTCGATACACCTATGACTAGGGACCTTGAAGGATGTACCTATGGACTACCATGTCCCCACTAGTATGATCTGCATCATAGTCCAGGTAGTCAAGTACACATCCTAAGGGCTTTACCAACATGTAACTATAAGACAGTATAAAGAGACTAGTATACATGTTAAGATAAAGAGCAACCAAATAGCATACTATCATATCGAGCAAGAAAGTCATCTCTATATATGTCCAAGCATCCAATATAATATACATCATCTGTACAATACTGGCCTCTAGGGCATACATACAACTAACAGAAATGACTATTATCATTTCACATTAAATGAGTTTTGCAAAGATCAAATAGCATCTTTGCTTGAAATGATGATGGTCAACTTTTCAACCTTGGTCAATAAGTCAACCTTGGTCAACAAGTCAACAACCCTAACCATAACTCAATTTCATTTAATTAATACTATTAATTGATATTTCACATATTCATTAGGGTTTGGAAAAACAACTGTCAACTGTGCATACACACCCGTTCCAAAACCCTAATGAAAATCCTCTTCCTCTGCCTCAGTCAACTGTGCATACACACCCGCATTCGTGTTCCGAGGAACACGAATACAATGAGATAAAACTAACCCCAAAGCATATACTAGGATCTGGCTCAAACCAGAGCCCGCTAGTAATGACTGTCCGGACACCAAACGTGCACAAGTGTGCGAATGTGAACGAACCCTGTCGCAAGACCATGCGACCTCTACTCTGTTTTGCCCAAAGGCGAATAACCCTCTGTGTGGGACTCTAAAGACTCGGCACTACGCTGGCAGTGGGTTTAACCACAGACCGCAAGCGGCACTAGCTGTACGTAACGGTCCCCAGGTAGATGCCGATAAGAAGACGGACGAGGTGAAACCCATCTGAACTCCTACTGAGCCTGAATGTGACAATCTGCGTACAGTCCGGTCTGTTCGTCTGAGAATATCGCATGGCGAGCCTAGGGGGCGGTAAACGTCAGTCCCCTAATAGCAGTACAAGTTGTGTCGGAGTGTAGCCCAGAACACCCTGAGATAACGCTGGAAACCTACCAGTATATCTCGCTTGCCCTGGCCAGGGACTTTGTGTAATGGCTCTCCTAGACACAGCGCGATATCAACCCCTAATACCGGGAGAGACGAATCATGTTTAACCGTCACTGCCTCCAAGTGCTTCGGGACTGCACCCAACTACTACCTGTTTGCACGACTCTTTTGAGCCGTGGTAGGGTAGTAATCAAAGTACAGTGGGAACACACTCGAGGCGAAGTGACAGTGTCAAGTCAGCGGACTAAGCTGTACTCATGTCACTTGGGAACTGATAACTGACGATAGGTATAGTACCAACCAACAGTTCCCGACAAGTTATGTCCAATGTACTCGTAACCTAACGAGCACCCGCATACTATCTCAAGTACGACGTACTGACGGCTGTGGGACAAACCGTCTCCCAAGCTGGGATGAGAAGCGCATACGCTAGTCAACTCCGGAGTATCGATGCCCTGTCTCGATAGTCCTATGACTAGGGACCTGCATAAGAATGTGCTTATGGATTACCCAGCCCCCACGAGTGTGACTGCCATCACAGCGCTGGTAATCAAGCAAAGATCCTAAGGGCTCCACTAATGTGTATAGGCGATATACTAAAATAAACACATGTACACATTAAAGCAGAAACAAACCAAGTAGCATACTACTATTTTGAGCAAGATTGTCTATACAACTGTGAATATCCCAAGCTTCCATTAAGTAATATACAAACTAGTATGATACAGTAATGGCCTCTAGGGCATATACACTAACAACCAGGTAAGCACAAATGAAGAAAGGAGAGTTCCGCTCACGAATCACTGTGAGACGGGAATTTTAAAATTACCTTTCTCACTTGTCTAGCCTAGGCACCACAAAGTCAGGTTTAGATAAACGAATGAATGCCCACAACCTTCCTCTGTCCTAATGAGCACGACAGTCCTTAATTGGCTGAGTCTAGATATTTTTTACTTAACTTAAGGGTGATACATATACTTAATAGTGATTTTTGAGGTCTTAGGAAGGGTAATGAAATCCCCACCCAATCTTAATTGGTGTTATAGCCCCTTAGATTCCGTATTAATTATGCAAAGCAGTAACACACCCAAAAAAAAATTTATTTGCGGTGCAAAGAATCCTACACAAAACGATTTATTGGAGAGGGAGAAGAGGTTGTTGTGCAAAGAATCCTGCAGGAAAATTATTTCAGTGGAGTTCAGGGGGTAAGAGAGAAGAAAAAAGATACTCACAGAGAAAATGGGGTGCTGACGTCACCCTTTGACCACGGTTCCGCGGTCAAACCGTGGATTTTGTCGCGGTTCCGCGGCGGATCAGTAAGTTTAGATTTTCAGAATTTTTCTCTGTGCTGAGTTGGTTCTCCTCTTCCTGTTTAGATCCTCTGTTTCTGGATTTGTTCGCTGAATTTGCTCCAGATCTGAACCAGTCCGTCTTCCAATCCTGCACAATTTGCACAAAAACCAATCAAAAATAGCAAGATGATTTTTTTTTTTTTAATTAACCCGAAATTACACAAAGAAAGAAATTACTGTATCCCCGGCAACGGCGCCATTTGATTGATAGATATTTCTGCGTATTCTAAATTTTTAATTACCGGAATCAAGACGGTGTCGCTTGGTAGCTAGCCGATTGAGTACGGGTCGATCCATAAGGAGACGGAATCCTATTCTTTATGTTCTAACGAGTTAAATTCAGTAATTGGATAGGTTTTGTTTTAAGATCTATGAATGAGAATAAGTTGATAAAAATCTTGCTAGGGTTAGGATTAAATTAGTTCGAGATAAGGATCTTCTCACATCTTTCAATGCCTTAGTTATGAATATAGGTGTTAGGGTAATCGGCAACAACGGGGATTAGCACGACTAGGAAGAAACTTACAAGCCTAAGCTAGGCTTTCCATGCTTAGTTTCTTCCTTTTGGTCCTTGTCCGTCCGTTCTTGGCTCTTAGTCCTAACCTCCGGTTAATTCAACCACAACCGGTCTAATTAGGGAATCACCGCTATCATGTAGGATAGGGTGTCGTAGTGAGCTGATTGAGGTTGAATTAAAGTGAGTCCGTATTTAAAATTATTGGTCAAAGAAAGGAGTGAGAGAGATTTCCTTCTCTCAAACCTTCCTTCTCCTACCCTAACAAGTGAGGAATTACTCACTCATTAAAAGATTTAAAATAAAGATCAAGATAATAAATTGCAGATTAATTCTACCACTAGATTAACAATTTAAAAAATGTAGGTATTTTAAGTACGATAAAAAGAATGCGAGATAAATAAATAAAAAAGGCTTACTTTATTGATGACCTCTCAAAAAAAACGCATTACAATGGAATTTAAATTTTTAGATCTAGAAATTAAAAAGTGGCATAAAAAATAAAGAGAGGCATGCCTTCATTTGGTTTTGAACTTTCCTATTTATAGATAGGAAAAACCCTAGGTTTACATTCTGATCCATACATGAAATTACAAAACAACCCCAAAAACCGAGTCAAAACACCGATACTGCCACCGACACGTGCAGATCACGGCCGCAGAACCGCGGCAGATGTGCCTGTTTGGCCGCGGTTCCGCGGCCATTTGGAGGTCTTGTGTGATCAATTTTTTAGGGATTCTTTCTATTGCTTTTATCTTCTGTATGGAACACTTGGTTTCTCAAAAACTCTTCAGTTCTCTTCCAGATTTCCAACAGTGCAAAATGATGTGGTCTTTTGCCTTTAGCTCCGCGTTGAAGTCTTGGATCTTGTGCTGCCCTTGTGCTTTGTGCATTGAAATGCTCAATGATTTTCCATTTGTTCCTTGAACTGGTAGGAGGCATTATACGGATAGTGTGCGGAAACCCGTATTTCTCTGTTTGTTGGTTGTAGTCCCACATTTGTTGCGACTTTTCATAAATTTCACTGTAAAGAGCTGAGAACCTGTAACCTGCAACTATTTAGCAGACATGGATCAAAAGTACCTACTTATATGCAATGTGATTAAGAATGGGCAGTATAAAAATGCAAAAATCTGATATGAACATACGTCATCTCGAAACGGTCGAGATCATAGAAATACACGTCATCCCGAGATACGATCTCCCTGATGGTGTATACATGGCCCGTCATCTTGAAGAAACATAGCAACTAGGAGGAAGTCAGTGTAGGAATTTGAAGGTGAGGCCATACCTTCGATATTTATAGCCTCAACAATAATCTTTTAACGGCCGAGATTTTCTTGTGCCACCGCTCAAATCATGGAATGTCACACTTTCCCGATAAGGCACAGCCACGTGGCATCTAATAGCTGGTCGCCGCCCTCCCCTCCCCCCATATGGGTCAAGGAAGGTTGAACGACGTTCCCAGAAAAACCATAGAATCTGGAAAACCTTTGTCAAGAGGCGGCCAAGCAGTTTCCTGCTTGGCTCATCCGTTCAAGGCAGCTTCCTACCTGACCACCTTGCAGATCCCAATCCTTCGTCTAGAGGCGGCCGAGCAGTTTCCTGCTCGGCTCATCTGCTGAAGGCAGCTTCCTGCCTGGCCACTCTACGGATCCCAAGCCATCTTCCAGAGGTGGCCGAGCAATTTTCTGCTCGGCTCATCCGCTGAAGGTAGCTTCCTATCTGGCCACACTGTGGATCCAAATCCCTCGTCAAGAGACGGCCGAGTAGTATCCTGCTCGGCTCATCCGCTGAAGGCAGCTTCCTGCCTGTCCACTCTGTGGATCCCAAGCCCTCGTCTAGAGGCGGCCGAGCAGTTTCCTGCTCAGCCCTTTCAAGGTTTGATTTATACGCGACGCTCAATTGTCACCTCGACTCCTGGGTGAGGGTGTACCCCAGCCTACCTACACTTGGCGTTCGCTCGATTCATATACGGCGCTCGATCGTCACCTCGACTCCGAGGTGAGGGTGGACGCCGACCTACCTACACTTGGCGTTCACTTGATTCATACGTGGCACTCGATCGTCACCTTGACTCCGGGATGAGGGTGGATGTCGGTCTACTTACACTTGGCGTTCGCTCGATTCATACGCGGTGCTCAATCGTCACCTCGACTCCAGGGTGAGTGTCACGCCCTGCTTCCCGGCGTACGGGGAAGAGGACGTGGCAGGGACGCGAGGTATTTACTCAGAAATAAACACGTTAAGCGTAAATAAGCAATATAAATGTAAAACACAAGAATGACAAGAGATGTAATAAAACAACTTTTTATTAATATTCATTCTTTACATACAACTGAAAAGTAAAGTACAATAATAGAAAGCGATGCCTAAACAATGGCATATGAACTGAAAAGAAATAGTACAAGTAAGTATAAAAGTCGGCCTCCTCAGTAAACTGCTTCAAGTCGTCCTGGCTGGGCTCGATCTTCTGAGAGTCGGGTCCTCCTGACAACATTCCAAAGAAAGAAGAGATAGGAATGTCATCAGCGAACTAGCGCTCGGTAAGTCCCAAAAGATAGAATGTAATAGATAGGTAAAGAGAATATAAAATGTAACTTATGTGTTTGTTATGCTAGTGTATTTGTTTGTAACTTGGTACAGAATGTGCCAGTGTATACGAGAGGAGTCCAACTTGCTCCGTGGACTAAGGTAACATGAAAGTAAAAGGCCCCGTCAAAACCCACGGGACAACGACACAGGATGTTCATGTAGGTGTCTTTTAATGACCGTCATCGTGCCACTTTTAACACATTCTGTACCAGTCTACCCCTTTAAAAACCCCGTAATGTATATTGTATTGATTTGTAGTATAAGACTTGCCGAAACCATGGTATAAGTTGTTCATATAAACTGATTTAGGATATATCAAATAGTCATGTATTAAAGTCAAGATATAGCCATGGTTCGGTCAAATCAAGTCATGTTGATATTGTTCTGATATTCATGTTCAAGTATTCATGTTTAGATTCATGTTGACTTGGATTCTGATTTGGATTGAATTCAAGTTTGATTTATACTTAGATTCGGACTTGAGTCAGACACTTTAAATAGATTTGGATCCTAAATTAGGTTTAGGAATTATTGGTAACTGCTGCACATGGACGACAGGATTTGTGTCCTTTTCCAAGGCAATTACCATTGATAACCCCGTTTTAGTTTTCTACCTTAAATAGGAAAGCACCCACTTTCTCCGGCTCCCTGAGGCTCAAGAGAATTGGTCCTACTTAAACCTATATTTACTAGGGTCCTTAATGTAATTTTATATAACTTGATGGGGTTTTTATGAAAAATATTTTTAGTATACTTTCAAAATAAACCTCAAGTATTTATTTGTCGTGTTTAGGGTTTTCATGGATGTAACTTTTAAAGAATGAGGTATTCTAGTGAATAAATACCAAGCTTAAATAGTTCAAGGTATTTTAGTGTAAAGTTAGACTTGCATTGATTCTTGATGGTATTTTCATGAAACTTGTAATTCTTTTATATTCTAGAAAACATGGAATTTTATTATATATTAAAAATAGATGGTTTGATAATATTTATATATATTATTAAAATTTAATTTTTATTATTAAATATAAATTCTCGGTTTTCTTAAAAATTGTATTAAAATTCCATCGAGATCGTATGTTCCGTGAGGAGGTCTGCATCTCGCTCTACTAGTCCCGAGAATGTGCGATAATCCGCACCATCACGATCGAGTTCCCCAAAATGGGTTGTAAAGGCACAATCGCAAGGATTTAAGTATATAATTTAAAGAAATCCGGTTTTTAATAGTTTAAGGTATTTTGATGAAAAGTCGTATTTTGCCACAAAAATATTGTTCAAGAGAATCGTGCTATATCAAGATGTATGTATATGAGAGGTAGGTCATTACCTCGTGAGATATTCTAAAGGTATGCTAAGCTAAACACTTAAAAGATGTCATATGTAAATTTTGTGGTATTTAAACGAAAAACGCTAATTAAAGTTACATAACATAATTTTTTAAGATGAAAATTGTTCTCAATGTTTGTTTCATGATTACTAAGCAAGATATAATGATATGGATGAGTGATTCTTAAGAAAAATTGTGATTTTAAGGATTTTAGAATCGAATGTCGGGATAACTCCACTTCCGACAAGTTTTGAAAAGAGAACTTTTTAAGGTGAAAGAATAGAATAAGAAGTGGGACTTACTGGCTAGAAATAGAGAAATGAGGTATAGGAAGAAGTTGGTAGTTTCGTGGAGTCGCGAGGTCCCCGGAAATGTCTCGAATTCTCGCCAGGAATGGAACTAGGGCTAACTCCACTTGTACTCTTCTTTGACTTAGAAAATTTTGAGAATTTTTGACAAGAGATTTCAAAATGAGGATGGCTAGGGTATGATATTGTATTTATAGGATGGAATTAGGGTTTAGGGATTGAAGAGAGAATTAAAATTGCATTAAAATTCGATTTAAAGCTCCATTTTAATTCTCTGTTAATTTTCAGGGAAAACAAACAGTATGGGGGTAATGGGGTAGGCCAAAGGTTTTGGTGTGCAGGGAATGGAGCCATTCTCTACAGAGGGGACCGGCGGTGCCGGCCGTATGCTCAATCTCGCCGGCCCAATGAAGGAGTTGGGTGCTGGAATTTGAGCCACGTGTTCATGCCTGTATTAATGCAATTTTGCACATGTTTGATTTTCTATGACTTTTCATTTTATGTGTATTGCACGTGTAAACTTTTGGGCTTCCAAAAAGTTTAAAAAAAATATTCAGAAAAATACATGTGGCTGATGGAATTCAAACACAGGGCTATATCACAGCAGTGCAAGGCTTTACCAGTGAGCTACAAGTGCTTTCTTGCTGTTCTTAAACAAATTAAATTTATAACTTGTGCTCGGTTTAGAAAACTCCATTCTGTATATTAACTTTTAAAAAAATTCATACAGTGAAATTAGAGTCGTTACAGTGAGGGGGGACGCCGGCCTACCCAAACCAGGCGTTCGCTCGAATCATACGCGGCGCACGATCATCACCTCGACTTCGGGTGAGGGAAGACGCTGGTCTACCTATACTTGAATTTTTGCTCGCTCTTACGTCACGCTCGCTCAACACTCAACACTCGACTTTACACATACTGGACACCGACTTATCTACACTTGCAAAAATAGAAGCACTCCATAGGCGAGCTAAAAACACTTGCGAACTAAAAGTACTCTATTTATATTCAAAATTGTGTATAAGGTACTATGGGCTCTCTAGCCTTACAAAAATGCCCGGAGGCTTACAAAAAATTTAACAACATAACCGACTCGGGAGTCGCTTAGACCGCCTTCTCAGCCGCCACTTCTCCTGGCTCGGCGCCTCCATCAGGGGCTACAATGGCAACCTCTAGCTTGGCACTTCCGCCCGCTGCCTGGCCTCCCCCAACCAGCTCGACGACGCCCCCCTGTGGCACTTCTTCAGCAAGGGGATACCTTGTGCGAAGCTCCTGATCGTCAAACCTGGGCAGGGCTTCCTTGACGGCATCAGGGGAGTTGTGCCACTCAACTGCCGCGGAATCGGCGAGGTCGATATAGAACTGATCAGAAGCCTTGTATTCTTCCACGGCCATTTCCGCTCTGCGCTCTGCCAACTTCGCCGCCTCGAGGGAAGCCCAGGCATCTTTTTTGAACGAGTCCCTCTGCCTTTTCACGGCATCGAAGAGCCCATTGAACTCCTCTATCTGGGCATGGATAGCCCGGTTAGAGTCGGTCAGGAGCCGATGGGACTCCTTCAATTTAGCAGCTGTCAAACACTCCACGACCAACCTCGAGTTGAGAAAGGCCGGCTTTTCTTCCGCCTGCTGCAGCAGGGCGAGGAGCTCTTCCTCTCGCAAGGTAGATTCACCCGCCTTCTTTATTAATGGGGCCACCTCTTCAGACTCCATTGCGGCGAGTAAGGCGCAATGCTGGAGGACCTGAGGAAAACGGGAACCAAGTTAAAAGCTAAAACAGAGCAAAAAACACTTGGAGAAATTCTCGGAGAGTTACCAACCTGAACAGCCCTTGAGATATTGCCACCACGTGGGCCTTCATGGTTCCTCGGGGAATCTTAATCCCTGCCGCTTTTCCTATGTCCACCAGTAAACTGTCGGCTACAGAAAGCCCTGAGGGCACCTCGATGCAGAAGTCACCCTTCTGCACCTGAATCCCGGCCAAGGGGCCGAGAAACCACCCTCTTCTGCCTCTTAAGTGGGGATTCGGTAGGGGGTGGCGCTTCCGTCCAAGCCCTAGGCGCCGGATCTCACGCATGCTTCTGCCCTCCCTTGCGGCGTCCCTCCAAAACGGGGGGTGCTGCAGATTCCTTGGCTGAAGATGCTTTCCAATGAACCATGCCCAAAGCAGACCAGGATGAGCTTGCGCCACCGCCCTTCCTCCTCTGGGCCTTGACGGCTATGACAGTCATAATCTTCAAGCGATCTATCGGCTCTGCGAGATATACATAAAAAATAGATCAACGACCAAAAACAACAACAAAATTTTGTAGTCAAAATAGATCGGCTAAAGCCCTAACTTACCCACAAAGCGCGCGGGACTAAATCCCGCCCAGCTCAAAGCCTGCTCGAAAAGCAGGGAATCAGCCCGCGGGATCGGCTCCCATTGAGACAGCACTCCTGCCTCGGGGGCATTCTGAAAGGTTCCTAGGCACCCTATAGTGGTCTCACAAGGCATCGAACATGCCAATATAAAATTTTACGGGTGCCGAGAGACCCGACTACGGATCGTCGGCTAGATTTTAGGCGAAAAGATAACTAGTTAACAACTTAACTATAAAGAATACGGAAATACAACCTTTGTAGATCCGGTGCTCCACCTCCATAGCTCCGCAACGAAGTCCCCTCGCTGTCCATATGAGTTCCCGGGCTCTAGCGTCGGCTTCGTCGGAGAATGGGGAAGCTAGGTCGTCGATGTCCATGCCGAAGATGATCTACGTCGAGGCATCGCTAAATCAAGCTCCGACTTCACCAAGTCAAGAAACTTGTGAAGAAAACACACTCTACTACTTGGCTAGAGGTAGAGGATGAAGAAATAGGAAGTGGGTAGACTTTAGAATTGGATTTCTCACTTGATTCATCAATCCACCATTGATGAAGTAAGGTTTTCTTCAAGGAAGAAGATGAAGAAGAAGAAGAAAGTCTTATGATAAGTTAATTTAAAAAGAATAGAAAAACAATACTTACCATAATTCTAACTATGGTTATGTGTAGAGAATTGACCAAGGTTAAAGGAATGGTTAGGGTTAAGGATGAGATAAGAATGGTGGTCAAGGTCAAAGCTTCATGAAGCTTCAACTAAACAACAAATAAAGCCACCATTCTTTTCTCTTTTCCATATATTTCCAAAATGAAATGGATAAATAAATAAGTGAATAAAACAAAACCCTAGTCATAATCATTTAACCATGGTTTGATCTTTACACAAAAACCCTAGCAAACATGTATCATCAAACATGATACAATCATGTGTACAAAAGTATATCACATATACAATGTGCACAAACCGAGTGAGAAAATCCATTTAAAGTGAAACATTACTAGTTAATGCAAAGTAATATATCAAATATATAATTATGCACTAAATCATTAAATCAATACTTGATTCAATGATCCGGTCATGTCGCACACAACCGACTAGTATGCAATGTATCGCATTATCGAATCAACGCTTGAATCGATAACTAGGTTATATCGCATACAACCATTCGACACATTGATCGCGAGAATGAAATACGGTATCACATACACGCATTATTCTCGGTCCCGCACATATCTCATATGCGCTCCTATTTCGTTTCGCTTGAGCCAGGAAACCTCTGTGTAGGACTCTAAAGACTCGTCAATACGCCGGCAGCAGATGATGATCATATCAAGCATCCACAAGCCGCAAGCGGTCTGCCAAACGTAACGGCCACCCGGGTATTGAGCGATCAGAAGATCGACGAGCAAGCCCGCTCACACTCCTGTGAATCCAACCAGTAACACTACCGTACAGTCCGGTCTGATCGTCTGATATGTCGCATATCTTGCCTAGGGGTGGTAAACGTCAGACCCCAATAGCTCGATAAGTCGTGTCGATATGAGGTCTATAACACTTCGAGAAACTACTGGTAACACTTACCAGTAAATCTCAGCAACCCTGGCCAGGGATTTCCTGTTATAGCCAATCGAACACAGCGCAACATCAACTCCCTATACCGGGAGAGACAAATCCCCTCCTATCGCTCATTGCCTCCATGTGACTCGGGACTGTACCCAAAAACCACCGTTTTGCACGCCCTCTTGGACGCGGTAAGATGGAAATCAAAGCACAGTGGGAACCACACAAGACTCTATGACGATCTCGGGTCAACAGACTACTCTGTACCAGTGTCACCAGAGAACTGCCATCTGACGTGAAGTATAATACCATCTGGGAGTTCTCGGCGAGTCCGTCCAGTGTACCCAGTCTCTACTGAGCACCCGTATATCATCTCCGATGTCAAACACCAATGGATATAGGATCATCCATCGCCCATCTGTATGGGTCGAGAAGCTACACGCTAGTCTACTCTGGTATATCGATGCCCCGTCTCGATACACCCACGACTAGGGACTTTGAAGGATGTACTTATGGACTACCATATCCCCACTAGTATGATCCGCATCATAGTCCAGATAGTCAAGTACACATCCTAAGGGCTTTACCAACATGTAACAGAGAGACAATCAATGTACACGTTAAGGTAAAGAGCAACCAGATAGCATACTATCATGTCGAGCAAGAAAGTCCTCCCTATATATGTCCCAGCATCCACTACAATATACATCCAATGTACAGTAATGGTCTCTAGGGCATACATATAACTAACAATCTCCCACTTGCACTAGGGCCATCTGTAGCAGTGGTTGTAGTATCTCATACTCAACCATCCCATAAAAGTCTCTCTCTGGGAATAGGCCTTCGTGAGTGAATCCGCCGTGTTGTCCTCTGAGTCTGCTCTCCTAACCTTGATCAGCCTGGAGATCAACTATCTCCATGATCAGGTGATACTGCCTTAGAATATGTCTGGATCACTGATGGGACCTGCGTTCCTTGGCATAAGCCACAACTCCATTGTCACACAATGGGAGGAACATAGTTCATCTCATGAACTAATATACACCCAAACAGCCTCTTTGGTAGCATCTTAAGTAGCGATGTATCCAGCCTTTATGGTCTAGTATGCCACGGTATCTAGCTTGGAACTCTTCCAACATACCGTCCCTTTACTGAGGGTAAAGACAATGCCTGCGACTGACATTCAGTCGTCTTTATCACCCTGGAACCCTTCCAGTGATTCTCCCCAGGATCAATTGATACTATCTCACTATAACTAGTGAGAATCCTAACATCCAATTAAATCTATCTCATAGATCCAAAACTCAGGAATTAGGAGGTATCATTTTGATCCTACACGGAGAATCTTTGTGATAAACGGAGATTGATCGAGCGTAGCATAGGAAACTCCTTTCTTATCAAGAGTATGTCATCCACGTACTCTACGAGGATCACCACCATACTCTCTACTTCCTTTTTGTTTATACAAGGTTCATCTACCATTTTGATGATGTCAAACTCTTTGACTAACACATCAAAACAGACGTTCCAACTCCGCGATGCCTGCTTAATCAGATAAAGCATCTTGCTCACGTTTCCGCTGCTCCCACTGTCTACGAGGCCCTCTGGCTGTGTACTTATAGACACACTCTTCTAAAACATCATTTAGAAAAGGAGTCATGGCACCCAACCGCCAGATATCGTAGTCATGGTATGTAGCCGTGACAAGTAGGATCTGGATGGACTTAAGCATAGGTACTGGAAAAGGTTTCATCATTATCCACGCCTGGTCAATGACGAAAACCTTTAACAAGTCTAGCTTTGAAAGTCTCAACTTTTCCATTTACACCAAGTAATCTTCTCAAGATATACCTGCTCCTGATGGGGATTTAACCCTTCAGATATAGCAACTAAAGTCCATACTTTGTTGGTGTATAAGGATTCCATCTCAGATCGCTAAGCATCCAGCCATTCTTACAGAGTCTTACTCCTGATGGCCAGCTCGGAGCTAGTTGGGTCATCATCTCATGATGCAATCCTCGCTCCCACTGTCATAGAGAAACCGAAGTATCTCTCAGGTTGGTGAGGAACCCTACTAGATCGGCGGAGAGGCTGAGGTTCGTTGGAATCTATTGAATCCTTTGGTTCTATCAGATCATCAGCTGCTGTTTGTATAGCTGGAACATTTCCAATTCTACTTAACAGACCTTGCCTCGAGCTTGTCCGTATTTTGCTTTTAGACATAGGCCGGACAACCCCAAATCTTAACTAACTTAAGATATGGGCTCTTCCCTTTCCATATCATATATGAAGTGGTAGGCAATTGATTTGATTGGAACCCTATTCAATAGGTATGCAGCTTCTCAAGTGCATAACTCCCAAAAGGAAATAGGTTACTCAGTAGTACTCATCATAGAGCACACCATATCAAATAGGGTGTGATTGCTCAGCCCCGATATACCATCGTGCTATGGTGTATACGGAGGAGTAATGCCGAGAGAGAATCTCATTCTCCTTTAGAATAGTCCAAGAATTCTGTGCTCAAGTATTCTCCTCCCTGATCTCATCATAGGACATAATACTTATACCCGTATTTTGGTTCTCTACTTCTAACTTATATTCTGTGAATATCTCAAAAGGTTCGGACTTGTGTTTCAACAGGAACATAGGTCTGAATCTCGAAAGATCATCAGAGAACGTAATGAAGTATAAAGAACCAGTCCTGGCATGTGTAGACAGGGGATCTACATACATCAACATGTATCATCCCAAGAGTTTATTAACTCTTTCTCTGTTTCCAGTAAACGGAGCTATGGTCATTTTATCTTTGTGACATGACTGGCGAGTTTCACAAGATGTAAATTCAAACTAATTTAAATATGCATCTTTATGTAACTCTAGCTAGTCGGGTCGCATTGATATGACCTAGTCTACAATGCCTCAAGAAGGATTCGTTCATTTCTGAACTCTTCCTCTTGTGTGTGTTCTGTATACTAAGAACTGTAGTTTGATTTAGAACATCAATGCTTTTAGATAACGTGCCTGAACCGATCAACTTTTGATATAGGAAATGTTCAAAACATTATCCAACAATACAAAATTTTATCATTTCTTTACTACTAAAAAGACTGATATGATTTTGTATATCAGGTTCGGTATCTAATTGCATTCGTTCAGAATCAATGTACTGGTATTACAGGGTGACAGTGACCGACAGACTTGGCTGCAACACTTGCCCCGTTTTCTGTCTCATGAAACTTATCACCCGTTCTCAGTTTCTCTACCCTTTTGTAGCCCTATGTAACAGATTACATATCTGGGATCCTGATCCGGTATCATATACCAAGGATGCGGAGGATACTGAGAAACAGTTCTTTGTAATGAACACACCCGAAGATGATGCATCAATATGCACTTTCTTCGTTTGGGCGGCACGGGAATTCTGGTAATCCCCAATTTCTTGCTCTGTCTTATAACAATTATAAGTTGGAGCGGGACCAACGTTCCCCAGCTCGGTATAACAAGCGGGTTCGGTCAATAATCCGTATTATTATCTTGATTAAGGCGTGATATGGTCGCTACCAGGAGAGAGAGAGAAGAAAACACTCAGCGTGCGCTCTTGCAAGAATAGATTGGTTATTATTTTATTTAATCAGGATGGCTCCCACTGCTTTTTATCAAATCTTCCTTCAAACCCTAAAAGGAAAGACTAGCCGGGATTAATTACACACTACAAGTTCGCCAATCTTTCAGCCAGGCCAGTGTCGGTACTTTGAGGGAGGTCCCCCGTGCTTTCGCACGAACCTAATTAATGTAAACCTCGTTTTCCCAGAGGCGTAACCCTGTTGACACCTTTCTAGACACCTACTTGATCGGCTAATTGTAATGTATAAAACTCTCCCAGGAGTAACAATTACTCGCAGCGGGTATCGGGATCCAACTATCTCATAGAAGGTATGCAATCTCATTGCAAATCTCAACACTTGAAATTCCCGATAATATTTTGCCCCTAACGTGCTATGACCTTGACGAAAGCCAACAAACCATAGCCCGCTAGTCAAGTTCAACCCGTACATTTCTTGATCGAATTAAACCCACCCGCACGACCCTTGACGAAAGCCAACAAAGCCGCACGACTACCCTAATCCAATCGCATCGTATGCAGCAGATAAGCAGCATATAGCTACCGCACACTGCACCTTGACGAAAGCCAACAAATGCAGCACGAATACTATATACAACTTATCTGAAATGACGGAGGGCTACGACAGGTTTTTTCTGAAAACCTATTGCGTAATGAACTTGATATCGTTGTAGAATCAAATGATTTTAAAATGGAGTGCTTTTGAGGCTTTTCTAGTTTTGCTAAAGGAGTCACTCCCGGTGAAGGGATCGTCGGTCCTTTCCTCGTCGAATGAGGTGCGGGATATATCATATATATCACTGTGCAAAGCAGAACTCTTAAAAGCAATCAAAAGACAAACCGAGTGTGTAGCATCTGCCAGTTATTGCTAAAGGAGTCACTCCCGGTGAAGGGATCTCGGTCCTTTCCTTATCGAATAAGGTGCAGGATCTATCGTATATACCGCTGTGCAAAGCAAGAACTGTAGCTACCTGTTTTATTTTGAAATTCGATTCTACAACATCTTAGGTTTCTTTTATTTCATTAATCACATTAATGAAGTCCCATCATTTAAGTACCTAAATATCACAGATAAATACGACGTACACTTATGCCATCCGCATTCGCCTCGATGTCCCCTCGTGCACCGTTAGGTTAGGTAACTAACGGCAGAGCGGGGCAGGGCTAGCGCGGGTGTAAAACATAAGTAACGTCTATATAATATATCATATATACTATATACTGTATCTATCACAGAACATCACATGATCACATCACAGATATCGCAGCAGAAGAATCATATGAAATATTGGATATACTAGGACGTCCGTGTTTTCAATACGAGCCAGTATAAAACACGGATTCTACGGTCGCGATGAATAGCCAAACCCACACCCCTAGACCCCTACGAGAGCGGCAAGCAACCCTACCAATTCTAGAGTTAGGAGACCCGGACTCGACTCCTCGAGTTGGTCTCCCACTGGACTCCAGAACCCGGTTACTTGTGCCCTCCTCCTTGGGTCTATCCTAGTGCGAAAAAGTAAATAATATACAAACGGTGACTACTTCCGCAACCTGGAAGTGCCCCAATAAAAGAATATTACATACAAGTTTTTACATGAATAAAAATGAAAAACACTCATCTCACATAAAAACCCCCCGGCTATTCAAATACGACGATCCAATATAACATATCCAGCAACACATAACATCACATGTCATCAACGTAAGTAAATATGCGCATCCCAATTGTCGTTGACATATAGCAACGAAACCGGCGATATCACATATTACACTTACGGTCACAGAAAAGAAAGTGTAAAACTACAACAGTTGGAATCCGCAACCACCTCAGACATCGCATGCCTGACCAAATGAATTACTTAGACATCGCATGCCTAACAATTATAAACTCCGCATTTTAGTCTCAAAATCGAAAACTCTTTTCAATATCAAGTCGGGCAATTCAACAAGATTCCCGACATCCTGATCGAATGCTCGTCGCAAACTTCAGTAGGCGGCCGCACCCCCGATACCGTCGACGAAGTGCACCAAGGCGGAACACCGCTGCCGCGAGCACCCGAACGGATGCTTTCGGCGACGGGGTTCTCCTACAGTCACTTGGTCGGGGCTATGGAGTGAGGCTGTCTATTAAGTTTACCCGGCGAGTATCCGCGTACGCTACGTGATTGCGACGGACTTTTGATCACATCAAAATTCCGTGGCAACCGATCAAGTGAGACTAAACTGCTATGTTTATAACATTCATTTAGTTATCTCATAACAATTTGTGAATTCCAATTATTGTATCCCATTCCGGATAAATAGAAAATGTCAAACTTTCCGATCGAACAATCGAACACCCAAGTTTTCCCGATATAAATCAACACATGAAATAAGTCTAAAAACATTCTGTTCATGCCTCAGTACCAACGGTCCAGCCGTAGAAGGGTCAAGCCAACGCCTCACATGTAGCACGCCGTACTGCCCCAAACCCGAAGGTTCAAAGGGCAGTTCAAGACGGTCACATAATCGAGTTAAGGTTTGTTGTCTTCTAGAGGGTCCATCGAGTTACTTGCACTACTTAGAACGTCTTTAAACTACGGAAAAATCCAACACTTGGAAATTTCCCGACAGGGGAAAAATTGGGTATTTATATCCGGTCGAACTTTTTAACATATTCTAAAATTTATCCGGAAAGCCACATAGACAAAACTTGATAATCCGATCGAATCAGCGATTCCAAATACAACCCCAAAATACTCAACTGTAGAATAAAATATTAAAATTATCCAGAAAACACAGGAGTCAAATATAACAATTACTGTGGAAAGAGGAGTCAAAGGGTCAACATTACGGCCGCGGAACCGCCGCGCCACGTGGGCTTAGGCCGCGGTTCCGCGGCGTTATGACGGAGTTAGCTCTCCGTTTTTCACAGTAATTCATAATAAAGCCTGCTTAATTTTCTGCATATTTTTAATATTGAAAAATCCACATTTTTAAAATCTGGACAGAGAGCATTTTAGAATATGGGTTCCGGGTTCGTTCGGATTTCAAACTCTGTCTGGACTTCGCCTAAGGCTCTAGCTAGGCTCTGATACCAGTGAAAGGTTCCTAGGCACCCTATAGTGGTCTCACAAGGCATCGAACATGCCAATATAAAATTTTACGGGTGCCGAGAGACCCGACTACGGATCGTCGGCTAGATTTTAGGCGAAAAGATAACTAGTTAACAACTTAACTATAAAGAATACGGAAATACAACCTTTGTAGATCCGGTGCTCCACCTCCATAGCTCCGCAACGAAGTCCCCTCGCTGTCCATATGAGTTCCCGGGCTCTAGCGTCGGCTTCGTCGGAGAATGGGGAAGCTAGATCGTCGATGTCCATGCCGAAGATGATCTACGTCGAGGCATCGCTAAATCAAGCTCCGACTTCACCAAGTCAAGAAACTTGTGAAGAAAACACACTCTACTACTTGGCTAGAGGTAGAGGATGAAGAAATAGGAAGTGGGTAGACTTTAGAATTGGATTTCTCACTTGATTCATCAATCCACCATTGATGAAGTAAGGTTTTCTTCAAGGAAGAAGATGAAGAAGAAGAAAAAAGTCTTATGATAAGTTAATTTAAAAAGAATAGAAAAACAATACTTATCATAATTCTAACTAGGGTTATGTGTATAGAATTGACCAAGGTTAAAGGAATGGTTAGGGTTAAGGATGAGATAAGAATGGTGGTCAAGGTCAAAGCTTCATGAAGCTTCAACTAAACAACAAATAAAGCCACCATTCTTTTCTCTTTTCCATATATTTCCAAAATGAAATGGATAAATAAATAAGTGAATAAAACAAAACCCTAGTCATAATCATTTAACCATGGTTTAATCTTTACACAAAAACCCTAGCAAACATGTATCATCAAACATGATACAATCATGTGTACAAAAGTATATCACATATACAATGTGCACAAACCGAGTGAGAAAATCCATTTAAAGTGAATCATTACTAGTTAATGCAAAGTAATATATCAAATATATAATTATGCACTAAATCATTAAATCAACACTTGATTCAATGATCCGATCATGTCGCACACAACCGACTAGTATGCAATGTATCGCATTATCGAATCAACGCTTGAATCGATAACTAGGTTATATCGCATACAACCATTCGACACATTGATCGCGAGAATGAAATACGGTATCACATACACGCATTATTCTCGGTCCCGCACATATCTTATATGCGCTCCTATTTCGTTTCGCTTGAGCCAGGAAACCTCTGTGTAGGACTCTAAAGACTCGTCAATACGCCGGCAGCAGATGATGATCATATCAAGCATCCACAAGCCGCAAGCGGTCTGCCAAACGTAACGGCCACCCGGGTATTGAGCGATCAGAAGATCGACGAGCAAGCCCGCTCACACTCCTGTGAATCCAACCGGTAACACTACCGTACAGTCCGGTCTGATCGTCTGATATGTCGCATATCTTGCCTAGGGGTGGTAAACGTCAGACCCCAATAGCTAGATAAGTCGTGTCGATATGAGGTCTATAACACTTCGAGAAACTACTGGTAACACTTACCAGTAAATCTCAGCAACCCTGGCCAGGGATTTCCTGTTATAGCCAATCGAACACAGCGCAACATCAACTCCCTATACCGGGAGAGACAAATCCCCTCCTATCGCTCATTGCCTCCATGTGACTCGGGACTGTACCCAAAAACCACCATTTTGCACGCCCTCTTGGACGTGGTAAGATGGAAATCAAAGCACAGTGGGAACCACACAAGACTCTATGACGATCTCGGGTCAACAGACTACTCTGTACCAGTGTCACCAGAGAACTGCCATCTGACGTGAGGTATAATACCATCTGGGAGTTCTCGGCGAGTCCGTCCAGTGTACCCAGTCTCTACTGAGCACCCGTATATCATCTCTAATGTCAAACACCAATGGATATGGGATCATCCATCGCCCATCTGTATGGGTCGAGAAGCTACACGCTAGTCTACTCTGGTATATCGATGCCCCGTCTCGATACACCCACGACTAGGGACTTTGAAGGATGTACTTATGGACTACCATGTCCCCACTAGTATGATCCGCATCATAGTCCAGATAGTCAAGTACACATCCTAAGGGCTTTACCAACATGTAACAGAGAGACAATCAATGTACACGTTAAGGTAAAGAGCAACCAGATAGCATACTATCATGTTGAGCAAGAAAGTCCTCCCTATATATGTCCCAGCATCCACTACAATATACATCCAATATACAGTAATGGCCTCTAGGGCATACATATAACTAACACATTCAACTGCCTAACCCTAGAATGGTCGGCCCTATGCCACTTAATGGGCATAGGACAATCCTCACCTTCTGGTGGCCCGACTGTTCCCTTATAAAAATTCAGTAAGAAAAAGGGAAGGGAAAATTTCCCTCAAAATGGAAGCATCACGTGCAGGCACGTGATCATGGATCCCTTGCAAAAAGGCCAAGAATAATAAGAAGACCCAGAGAAGAAAAGAAGACTTTCCTCTAGCGGAGCATCACGTGCCAGCACGTGATGCACCCTATTCAGGGTATTCAAGCTCCATTTGGTGTGTGGGCCCCAGAATAATAAGAAGACCCAGAGAAGAAAAGAAGACTTTCCTCTAGCGGAGCATCACGTGCCAACACGTGATGCACCCCTATTCAGGGTATTCAAGCCCCAAACAAACGAAATGAAAAAGGGGCAGAAAGGATCACATGCCACACGTGACCACTATCCAAACTGATGCTGAATGAAGGGATTAAGGCCTTGTTAGGAAAACATTCTCTCAAATCTTTCTTAACAAGAAATATCATTCTCGGTGAAATAAAGAGTTGGATTTAAAATCTAACGGTGATTAAAAAATCAGCAAGATGTAGAATAAGTTTTGTTTGGGGAAAATATTTGGTTAAAGTGGGAAAGATATCTTCGGGAAAGCAGGAGTCCTTAGATCAAATATCCAACGGTGGATAAAATCCTCAAATCAATTAAGAATATCTCAATAGGGGATCTCTTTAACAAAATCAACAAGATTACCTCCACTATAAAAAGAGTCCCAGACCTCAGGCCAGGGGGAGGAAGGATTGATACGAAGAAAAAAAAGGAGAGATCCAATTCTCAAGAGGAAAAAAGAGCCCTTTTTGAAAAAAAAGAGGTGAGGAGAAAAGGAGAAAGGCAGTTTTCTTAAAAGGGTTTAACCCTTGATATATAAGAACTTAGTTCTTTTCCTCGGTAGAAGATGTGCAGAAGCAGATCTCCCAATAGGTTGAGAATTTAATTCTCATCGGGGAGATTTTGCCATGCAGATCCAAAACCTAAGGAAAGACCTAAGTTCAGAGAATTCTATTCTCCCACAAAAGCATATAGAAATTTAATTCCTCCAACAAGGATAGGGTTTAGCCCCCAATATAAGAACTTAGTTCTTCCTAATGGTGATAG
Source organism: Agapanthus africanus (assembly GCA_030015575.1). Lineage (NCBI taxonomy): Eukaryota > Viridiplantae > Streptophyta > Magnoliopsida > Asparagales > Amaryllidaceae > Agapanthus > Agapanthus africanus. Next base: position 356,454,953 of record JASDDO010000008.1, read on the forward strand.
ATCTGCAGAAGCAGATCTTCCCATAAGTTGAGAATTTAATTCTCATTGGGAAGATTCTGCCATGCAGATTTGAAACCTAGGAAGAGAACTAAATCCGAGGAATTAAATTCCTATCATAAAAAAAAGAAGAAGAAAATTAATAAGGAACTCAAAACTCAGAATTGCATGCATATTGACGATCACATGGTAACACGTGACCCCTTTTTTTTGAACCAGAAAAGGAGGTTACACAAAAGTGCTTAGAACTTATAAAAAACAGGGAAAAGAGGAAAAAGAGATTTCCCAAAGTGTTTAACACTTATTCAAAAGGGAAAAGGGAAAACAACAAAAGACAGTTTCACTTTTAGGGCGTCTCACGTGTTCCCACGTGATCCCTAGCAGTTATCAAACACTCATAAAAAAGAGGAAAATACCCAAAGGCAATTCCCGCCTAAAGGGCGCCTCACGTGTCCCTACGTGACCCCTGACAAACACCTTTTTAAAGAAAAAAGAGGGTAAACCCAAAGGATTAATATCCAACGCGTGGATACCCTCACGTGTCCACACGTGATGGTCATAAAGATCAAGTTTTTTTAACATTTATATGCATATTCAGGGAGTAAAATAAAAGAAGTAGGGCCCAATCTTCAGGTGCCTCATGTGCCACACGTGATCACTACAAATTGCAGTGTTTAACACTGCTTTTGAGAGGTTCGCCTCAGTCTAAAACTGACAAGTCTCTCAAGACCAAAAACCCCTGTGGTCATTAATCAACCGAGCCCTCTTATACTCGGGCCTCCCCAGACCAATCTTAATTCCAAAGATGAATACTGACCTTCTATCTGGAATTTGGATCAAGGGTACATCTCTCTATACCTCTGATACATGACGTTGTAATTCTTCAACGTCTTCAGAGGGGTGGGGGGGCCAATAACCAATAACTCTGGGTATACCCCCAAACTGATGAAATGTGGATTGCAATGTCCCTAAACTAAAATAATAGAAATGCTATTTTGTTGGATCTAAATGATCCTGTTGAGTAGATCTTAGTCTAGAATTAGACCAACGTATCCTTAACAAACGTTTAAGTTGATTTTAGTCTCAAATGAGATTAATGATCCTTAAACCTAACCCAAACCCAAATCTAAGAAAATACGGATTTGGACAAATCCACGCCCTATGGGCGACAACATAAATTAGTCTCCGTATACAATCCACGGGAAACCAAAAATAAAACAAATACACACGACACGAAATGACCATCTGGAGAAGGAGAAAGTGGTTACCGCGATGCGGTAGCGTAATTAACTGCAGGGGCTTGTGCCTGCAGGGAAGAGCGTCCCTACAATCAAAAACCCCTCGCAAACGAGGGGGAATCTGACGAAGTCTGCTACAACGGCCGCATCCGTCTAAACCTCCGATACACGGTGCCATAAATCAACTTGGCATCTTCGGAGAGGTGGACGGATAAAACCAAATAGCATCTGCCCCCAAATTCAGGCAAGACGTTTGTCTTCCCGGTTTTCGGCGGCGAACAGATTCTGGCACGCCCGGTAGGACCTTTTCCCCTTTCCACTCCACACTTCGTGTGTCGTGTTTCACGAACGAATCGCGGTTTGCTATGGTTGCCTCTAGATTCGAGGTACTAAGATTTGGTGTCTTACTCCGTGCAGAAAATAGAATATCAATGGCTTTCAACTGCACAAACTGCAACAACTCCCACTCCGTCCTTGCTGGAGGAGTGACTTATGGGCCTCGAGCGGCCTCCGTTTTCAAGATGCAAGTGGAACAGGTGACGCAGGCCACCACTGGGCTTTTCTTTGGGACCATGCTCCCACCCATGAGCTTCAACGCCCCACTGCCATCGCAAGAAGCTCCGAAGAAGTCGGTCTTTGATCGGCTTACGACTACCGCGGCCCCTCTCAACGGGTCGCCCAAATCCAATGCCTCAGTCTTTAACAGACTGGGACAAAACTCCAATGGGCCCATGAAGAAGCCCGCGATACCTGAGGGGGTTATCCCGAAACGAATAGCCATCCCTGTTCCAAAAAACAAAATCATCAGAGAGGCTTCTCCAGCTAAGGGATCAGTCTTCGCTAACCTATCCGCTCCAACTCCCGCTTTAGGAAAAGTCACCAAGGCTGCTTCCCCTGCTCGGAAGTCTGCCTTCGATAGGTTAGCCATCGTCACTCAACGGACGTCAGTTTTCAATAGGCCGGCACCAATGGCAACCCTTCACCAGGATAAGGGGCATGAGAGAACCACCCCCATAGCTAAATCAATACCGTCTGCAAGGCATGCTCGACGTCGCCACTGGCACCGAGTGAGGAAAGCTGGGGGCAGTTCCCCTCTGGACTAACTCCGCCAGCTCCAACGGTGGAAGTTGATGCTGCTGTTCCAACTGGGAATAGCTTTGAACCACTTAATAGGGTGCGCAAGAATTCTCCAACTGTCGTGCTAAAAAAGTCTCCTCCGCCTGTTGAAAAGATCACAAAGGCGAAGCCGAAGCAGCCCCCTCAGCGGCTGTCCTCCATAATTAACAAAGTCTGGCGACAGGTCCAAGACTCGGTGATCAACCAAGGCTACTCCCGCCGACCAAAGAAGACGAGGGCTCGGCAAGAGGATGACCATTCTTCTGCCATACCACAAAAGGTGTCACCTACTTAGGTTCCCGCTGCAACGGCCCTCTCAACTTCGACCGCTCACAAAAGAAGAAGGCCGGAGAAAATCCCTATGTCTGTGACGAATCTCAAGGGCACTGAATCCAAACGCCCCAAGTCTGGGGGCATGGTAGTGCATACTGTTTATATGGCTTTCAGAAAAGAGGAGAGTCGTGCCTTTGGGGGTCATCGACCCCTCACCCAATCGGTAACAAAAGCTCGGGAGCAACAACAGAAGCTCCAGGAGATGTTAACGAAGATGGATGCACTCACGAGACATAAGGAAAGCCCCGAAGTATCGTCGGATCAGCGCCAGGAATAGGAAACCGATGCCGAGTTCCTCCGGAGGATGCTAGAAAAGAAAGATCAAGAAGCAGCGAAACAAGCGGCCAATATAAAACAAATGGCGCTATTGTTCCACGATATGGTGGGCATGATGATCCAGTCAGACCCTCCAGCAGAAGACCAGCTAATAATAATCGAAGACGACAGAGGGGAGACGTCAAACCCTCTTCCGGCCTTTTCAGCAGCAAAGGAGGAAACAATCTCGAAAGCTGTGCTCGATGATTATATAGCTCAACAGATACGAGCCCATCAAGCGAACGAAACCGCTGGCCAAGTCGTCAGAACTGGACGACCATATCCAGGCTGGTACGATCAGATTAAGTACCCGCCAGGATACACGATTCCTAAGTTTCGCGTATATAAGGGGACCGGCAATCCCCATCAATATGTCGCCCAGTTCAGGGCTCTGTGCGGCAACACTGGAGGTGACGATAAGCTACTACTTCGCCAATTCATCGGCAGCTTGGAAGAAACGGCGTTCGAATGGTATTAAGAGCTTCCCAACGACTCTATCAAAACTTTTAAGGAGATAGAATTGCTATTCACTCAGCGTTTCGCAAGCGCTAGCGAACGCACCCCAATCACGGCGTTGATCAATGCCAGAGTGAAGCCTGGCGAAACATGGGTTCGGTATAAGATACGGTGGCGGAACCTATGGTCGAAATATGAACAGCGCATAGAAGAGGCTCCTACAGTGGGCATGTTTGTAAGAACCCTCAATCCAAAGGTGACCATATCTTAGTTCATGATGTTTTTCAGGCCAACCACTGTCCAAGCTTTGATTGACAAGCTAGCCCAAATGGACCAGATGGGTCATAAGCCTTCCTTTTCAAAGACAGAACTGCGGAATGAGAAGGGCAAAGGGAAAGCGACTGTTCATATCAGAATTTTGCATTATTATATCGCCCATTCTTAATCATATTACAAATAAATAGGTGCTTTTGATCCATGTCTGCTAAATAGTTTACAGGTTCTCAGGTCATTACAGTGAAATTCATGAAAAAGACGCTACAAATATGAGACTACGACCAACAATAGATGAATCTGTATGATGCCGCCTACCAGTTTAAGGAACAAATGAAGATCAGTAAACAGTCAATTGCACAAAGCACAAGGGCAGCACAAGATTCAAGACTTCAACGCGAAGCTTACGGTAAAAGTCCACATAATTCTGCACTGTTGGAAATCTGGAAGAAAATAAAAAAGATTCTGAGGAACCAAGTAAAGAAAACAGAAGGAAAAGGCAACTTGAAGCATCCCTAAAGAACTGAGTCCAAGAGCTCACCATATGGCCGCGGAACCGCGGCCAAATAGGGCATTCTGCCACGGATCCACGGCCGTGCAGTGCACGTGTCGGTGCAAGTGTCAGTGGGTGTCGGTGCTTTGACCCGGCTTTCTTAGGGTAGTCTTGTAATTTCAAATGTGGATCAGATGTAAAACCAAGGGTTTTCCTGTCTATAAATAGGAAAACCAGAAGCCTAATTAGACATGCCTCTTTTTAATTTTCTAGATCAAAATTTTATTCAAGTCGTAATGCATTGAAGAGGTCATCAATAAAAGTACGGTTTTTTTATTTCCATCTTGCATTTCTTTTTATTTATCTGAATTTAATTCGTGCAATTTTATTATCTGTCTTTTATTATCAGCAAATTAGGTCATTAAAATAAAACTATAAAAATGAATTTTATCGTAACTTTCCTAATGAGTGAGTAATTCCTCACTTGTTAGGGTTAGGATAGGGAAGGTTTGAGAAAAGGAAATCTCTCTCTGTAACGTCTTCAAAATAATAAAATATGATTTTTGGGAAATTTTATAATTTAATATTATTTTAATGAATATTTTAATATTCTGGTATAATTAAATACAGATAAATGGGGAAAAATTATGGAAAATTCTAAAATAAGGTATTTTAAGGAATTGCTTCGTTTTCTGTGCATGCCCCCATTTCCTCTAGTTTTGACCCTGAGTATGTATAGTTTTGACTGATTCCATCTAGGGTGAAATCTGGGTTGATTTTCCTATGTTGGTGTATAATTTGGGACTTGTTTTAGCATGGATTTTGGTATTTGGTGATTCATTCCTGTCGGGTGGCGTTTGGACGTCAACGACAAGTGGATTTTGATTGTGTTTACATGCGAGTCGATAGGTTTTTACCTATGCGGGTAGCGTGTGCTATTTTGGTTTCCGATGTGATTTTCATGTGCTTTAGCATTGTGATATACTTGTAGGTACCCCGCGTGATGTTGAGGCAAAGGAGGTGAAGATAGCGGCATCGGCTTTGGCACACGAGAAGCAATGTGAGTAGATTTATATCTGTGGGGAGAAGTCGGGTGGATGGCGTATAGCACCCCCGCAGTCCGTGGTGATGTATACGAATACGTATACACACGAATATTTATTATGTGTTGTTTAGGGTTATTGATGGTAATAATGATATTTTGATGATAAGAATATATTGGTTTAGTTTAGTGCGAACCCTAGAGTAGTGGTTGCACTCACACATACATTTACACACATACTTGCATTCATTCTTTCATTTATTAGAGTGCATATGATGGTGCGTATATCTACACATGGGTATGGGACTATGTGTTTATATACTGGATTTGAGGATAGTATTTGGGATTTGAGATGAGTCGATGAGATTGGGCTTGAGGCCAGGAGATCGGTGATGTGATTTGGTTCGTATTGAGATACGACACGATGTTTTAGCGGGTCTTTTGACGTAGTGATTCTTACACCTGCATGCATACATAGAGGGTATCAATATTGTACTAGACGTAGATCAGTACCCCGATCATGACATTTGATAAAGAGGATACCAGATAAATAGTATGATGAATGTGATATTGACCCGTACCCAGATTTGGGGTGCCGTACGACGGATTTACGTACAAGCTATATTTTGATGATTGATCCGCACTCTTGACTTGGGATGTCTGATTATTGATAGGGTATCGGATATGATATTATTGAGGCGGGATCACCGACTAATATATATACATGTATGTATATGTATCGACTCAGATGTTAGGCGGTTTCCTCACCCGTAGCTCTACTTGTTAGTTCAGCCGTATAGTTTAGGATGGTTGTTAGATTAGATTAGACTCCTACCTATTTCAAAAACTAACGAATCGTGGGTATTTTAAAAGACAGCCCAAGGGATCCTACGGATATTTCAAAAGACGTATCTTTTCATAAAAACACCGTAGCCCCTATTTTCAAAACCCCATGATTCGTGTTATTTCAAAAGGCACCAATTGTAGAGGTTATTTTAGATTAATGCAGATTAGTTATAGTTGCGTCTAGTATTCAGCTTCCGCTCATTATTGTGGTTCGCATCGCATCGCATGCTTATATTATGTTTCATACTCCATTATTGATGTTATGCTGTTAGGACACCAGCACCATTACCGATGATGCGTATGTACCACGTACACTTACTTGCCGGCTCACACACATCTTCATCGGTAATTGCCATGTCACGTACACCTTAGAAAATATTATTGCATCGACATAGGTTGTTAGCTAATAATTTAGACATGATATTAGTGTACTTGCCTTATATGCTAGATTAGACATTGTAATTATTAGTTGTTACATCATGCATGTTATTATTCATGGATTTTTATGCATGTATGCACTGTTTACATGCTATTGAGGATTGGATTCGGATTTCCATGAGATTTTCTGGATTTGGGGGAAAACCGCAAAACTTATATAAACTTCTTTTCTCTCTTTAAAATAAAAAGTGCGGTTTTCCCATGATGTATGAGTCGTCCACCATGAGTTTGCTGATGGATTTGGAAACCCGATTCGAGGAGACGGATGAACCGTTTCTGGTACATGGTGGACCCGGTAAGGTGCCCCGGGGCAAGAAGCGCGTGGTGATGACGATGTGAGCCTGGCAGGGGAGCACTACCTACCGGTGATTTTACCCGACGCGTCGGATATCCGGAGGATACCGTCGTGGTCTTGAGATGGATAGTAGGGGCCGGTCTGGACTGACGGCGCCCTAGATATTATGATTGAGACATTGGGATTTCGAGATTTCGAGGTACAGAGACTATGATACAGAGATATCGAGATATTGGGATTACGTTTTGTGCCGATGCTAGGCACTGTTTTATGCTGATTTCATTATGATACCTCAACTAAAAATACAAGGGAAATCTCACTAAATTATGAAAACAGTTTCTTCATTTACATGTATTCTGCTTTCATGCATTCATACCTCATATTCATGACATACTATTACCTGAGGCACTAGCACGAGCACTTGGCACTACATTCACGTATAGAGATTACATTGCCAGTTTAGCATGCTTCAGCTTTATTCATATTGAGGTTTCTTTATATCTGATCGTATTGACCTAGGTTGGGTCATGCATTCGATCTCTGCTTGTAGATATCTTTCTATTCACGAGTTGGCAACTCACCCCCGTTGTGCCCCAGTTCTTGCAGGTTTGCCGTACAGTTCTATAGCGGCATTTCTGGCACACTGCTTCCTTTTGGGTGATTTGCTTGGATAGGTGGGTTCTTTTGTATCAGAACCGCCGTTGTATTTATATTATTCATTGTATCTAGAATATCCATCAACCAAAACTCGTATATTGTTTCAGACCTAGACTAGTGATGTATTATTCGACCATAGAGTCGCGCTTAGTAGTGTTGCGGTTTTCTTGTTGCTTTTGAGCTTTCTTTTGGATTTGATCCTCGCCACTTGGCGTTGTATATTATTGTTGCATGTGTGGTGGTGACCGTCGATTGACGAAGAGCTAGCTCCCGCTTGGGGATGCCTTTATCATTGCATATATTGTTATCCTTGTTATACCCCATTCGGGGCCAGTTTTACAAAAGAAACTCTGCCGAAATTTTTAGAAAAGACTGTACTGTTTTTAAAAATGCATATTCGGCTTAGTTATTTAAAAACCTTGATTTCAAACATGTTTTTCTTCACTTCTTTAAACCAGTTTCTTTACTTATTCTTAAAAATGGTTTTAGATTTCTGGGCTTTTGGCTTACTTGGATCAGATGGAGTCCTATAGACTTCATATGGTTCAAGGGCCAGTCACGTGCTCTTTCGGGTCGTGACAAAGTTGGTATCAGTGCGCTAGGTTGACCTTGGTTCGAGTCTAAGTTTGACTATGTGGAGCCTAGGGCGTTTATATATATACGGAACTTAGGCTTGACCTTACGGAACTTAGACTTGGTCGAGGGGGTATTAGACCCGAACTTTCGTCGTGTAGGATGACCCTTGGTTGATGGAATAGGTAACTAAAGTAGAGTGACGTACCGTTGGTATGTTCCGCGGCATACTTACGACACGCCACTCCGCTTAAGGAACCTTAGGATGTACATATTTTCGAGATCAGTGATCCTCTTTATATCCAGGATTATACATCCATTTGAGATCCCCGATTCTATTAGTTTCATGATCATACCTTTATTGATGTTGTTCCTTCCCATGATCATGTATCCACTTTGGATCTGTTGTTTCCTTTCTTGCCATTGATGTGCTCTCCTTGATACTCGATTGAGGTTCCTGTCACCATGTTTGAGGGCAGTTTGGGCTGCTGCTAGGGTTACGGCCGGTGTGAGCTCGTTTGGTACGAGGGCCGACCATTGTGTTTTCTGGTGACATGGGAACGTCTCGAGTTAGTGTTGGTGATTGTGACCTCTAGTGGAGGCGAGTGCTTGGTCTTGCACCGGATGATCGGGCCATTGTTAGAGCTGCCAGTTGAGAGAGGACTATTGATGTACAGCATACCTTAGAGATTGTGATGTCGCCTACCGTGCAGACAGATGGACCAGCTGTTGCTGAGATTGACAGGATGTCGCTTCCGAAGCTTACGAGCTGAGATTGCCGTAGCTTTCAGGCAGATATGAGACAGATGACAGCTAGTCTACCCGATTTGAGAGACGAAGGTGATTCGTCCGATTTTGCGCCGGAGCGGGCCCTGATGAGTTGAAGATTTCCAGTGTGGAGAGTCTTACTCAGATCTAGAGCAGACCGACTCAGAGATGACCGCCTATGTATTGCCTTTCCTGGAGGATTGAGGCGCTGTTCGGCGTACAGGCGAATAAGCCAGTTGCTGCTGCAAATGACGAGATGTCGCCCAGATGGTTGGAGCTACTGCAGCGTGAGCATATACTTAGAGAGATGATAGCGAGTCGCTAGTCACCTGAGGATGAATGACTAGGACAGGTGGTTCGTTTGTTTACCGATGCGAGGTCATCAGATAGATTGTTTCCAGCTAGAGACGACTTCACGCAGGTTCGTTGAGAGTCGATAGAGACGATCGAATGTCAGGAGCCCATTTTCCAAGTTTAAAGTATACGGAAAGACATGCAGGTGATTCTATGGACTCTCTAGAAGAATGAAACCCTAACTCGACTTAATGACCGTGTGAAAGCCTTTGAACCTTCGGGTTTGCGGCGGTTCCTCGGCGCCATTAGTGAGGCTTGGGTTTGCCCTTCTACGGCTGGACCACCGACGCTGTGGCATGTACTCGATACTATTAAACTGTACCCATGATGTGATCTCTTGGGGGATTATGAGGATCTGACGAGTCGATCGGATGGTTCGACATCTTTCGGATATCGTGATGGGACACTGCTTGGAAGACTCCAGATGCGAGCGTAGCCGTCGGAGCGCAGTTCGTGTAGCCACGATGAGTTAAGTCCGAATCAGTCGACATTGAGCAAGGTGGAGTAAAGAGTTCGTACGAGATTTCGACGAGATGACGTCCCACTCCGCTGACATTAGAGATGTGATATGCACCCCGAGGCGTGGTATATGGATGTATCTTCCAGAGAGAAGCGCGATAGGTATGCAGCCGTTCTGGAATAAGCTTTAGCTTCAGCATTGGATGATGACTTCCGGGCATTTCGGCAGGATTGAGATTTGAGAAAGGAACCTCGACAGGACCTTTCTGGAGTACGTTACGAGAAGACCTAGACCAGGAGTGGTCGTATTGCGCACACCCAGCAGGACAGAGTTCGGCATTGTCGACGAGGTAGTTGACCATGTTCGGATAAAGGAACTTACCCAGATGCGTTGCAGATTGATCAGGGACGGACGAGTGATGAGTATTCCTCCGATGGTTGGGACGTGTTCCCGAGGACCTGTTCGGCCTGACATCCTCTACAGAATGATGAAGCTACAGAATATGCGATTTCGAGTCCGTGCGAGAGACTTCAGATTGACCGTGGCCGAGAACAGTGCAGTGCGTAGTAGCTTGGCGTGGCGTCATAGTGGACGACGATAGAGACAGTTGGAACAAGAGGTTCGTGTGAGACACTGATGAGCTGTCATTGCTTCCCGTCGAGACTAGAGACCTGATATGCTTACAGAGACGTTGGAATGTGACCAGTTTCCGAGAAAATATTGTGCTGAGGACACAGGTGTTTTTGAGCGAGAAGAGGTTGTGCAGGAAGCCAGCCTCTGTACAGATCGGCATAGGCATGATCGGAAGAGACCTTGAGCAGGATTCCTTCCAGGACATTGCTGCAATGATGTTTGCACCCAGGATCAGATGTGTGACGTGCTTTCAGAGAGCCAGAGGCCGACGCCAGTGATACGCTGCCTTACGAGCGGTCGTGAGGATTGACCGAAAGGTGACCAGGAAAGTGCCAGAACGGAATCGTTCCTGTCAGTACTCCTGACCGGGCCGATGAGCCGATGGATTGCGAGATTGGTAATCTACAGGAAAGATCAGGAACCAGAGGCAGAGGACGCCAGCCGCGAGCAAGAGGCAAGTAGATATCTTGCGCAGCTAGCATCGGATGTTCCGGTACCTTCTCGACCCTGAAGGATGGTATACCGACGACGGTAATTATGATTTGTGATTTTGTGATTTGATTATCACGTATCCGTTGCTTTGGATTTCGGTATTTTGGGCGATCTATTCACATGATTTAGTCTTGATGACTGAGTTTCATGATATTTGATTTTGTGCACCATGGTTGCACCTACTGGGTATTTATACCTTGTACATAGTTATTACTCTTGAGCTGTTGATTGCGATTTCATGCCTATTTTATACTGGTGATTTGATTTACGCTTCCAGCAGAGTTTCATGTAATTTTAGTGTTTTGATTTTGCACTCGGTATAGCTTATATGTGCTTGTAGTGTATCGATATGTGTTTTGTGCCCGCAGCTGCACACGTTTATGATTTTCTTCATATCTGGATACACTTGGTGTTGCTGCTTACGTATTTGAGTTATTGCTTGGTATTTGTGCATGGGATGCACCAGTTCTATACTTCGTGCATTTGTCGCACCAGTTTTATGTTTCTTGCGTTTATCGCATCAGATTTATATTTCGTGCCTTTGTTGCACCGGATTTATATTTTGTGCATTACGATTGCACCTGACTTCGATTTGATGCCTTTCGGTATGTCGATTTTGATTGTGATATTGATGTGGATTCTTGCACTCCGTGTTTTTGACTGGACTTACGCATATTCGACGTTGCTATTGGATTTTGTGATTCCGTGCATATTGAGTGCGCAGGGTCTAGATTTTCATTCGTGCATGATGGATGCACCGATTTGGATTTTCGCACATGTTGAGCGCATGTTTTGAGATACGATTTTGGGGCACACCAGATGCACTAAATCGAGATTCTTCGTGCATGTCAGATGCACCTGTTTTGGCTGCCAGGCACACGTTGCCTATGACAGATGCTTCGTGCACACCCGTTGCACCTAGATGTTGTTTTGTGCACATGTTTAGCACATATATGGATTTTGATTTCCGTGCGCACCAGACGCACAGGGTGGTGTTATGTGATTTTTGGGATTTATTCCTTTTGGAGCAGTACATTTTTATGATGTTGGATATTTGCTTTCATACTGAGCAGGACTAGTCAGTGGGCAGTACCTGGATATATTTTGCATGCATCGATAGTTATCGAAGGGATTTCCGAAAAGCGAGCTATAGTCTCAGTATATACCTACGTGTCCGATATGACACGAAACGTTTTAAAAACAAGGAAACCCTTCTAAACTGTTTTCAAAACGGCGGAACGTACCTATTAAACAAAGGATATATATACACATATATAGTTATTTTCTTATGAGAAACGTCTGCCACTGTGCAGTGTTACGCGCATCGCACAGCGACTTAAAAAGATTTGGCATACATTTGCATCAGCTATTTACATGTATAGATTGGATGTCTACATGTATAGTCTTGGTCCATATCATATTGATTTTGTATTGGATTTGACATTGTGTCGTTACCATGACTCCGATGATTGCGGATGCTTGATGGAGTGTTGCTTTTGAGTTATCTGCTCAGTACTCATGCGCATGCATTGCGCTATGATGTTTTATGTATAGATGATTTCGGAGCCCCGATGACTTGGAATTTGTATTGAAATATTTTAGTATTTGGGGGTTTAAATTTAAATTCGGGGACCGAATTTCTTTAAGGGGGGTAGATTGTAACGTCTTCAAAATAATAAAATATGATTTTTGGGAAATTTTATAATTTAATATTATTTTAATGAATATTTTAATATTCTGGTATAATTAAATACAGATAAATGGGGAAAAATTATGGAAAATTCTAAAATAAGGTATTTTAAGGAATTGCTTCGTTTTCTGTGCATGCCCCCATTTCCTCTAGTTTTGACCCTGAGTATGTATAGTTTTGACTGATTCCATCTAGGGTGAAATCTGGGTTGATTTTCCTATGTTGGTGTATAATTTGGGACTTGTTTTAGCATGGATTTTGGTATTTGGTGATTCATTCCTGTCGGGTGGCGTTTGGACGTCAACGACAAGTGGATTTTGATTGTGTTTACATGCGAGTCGATAGGTTTTTACCTATGCGGGTAGCGTGTGCTATTTTGGTTTCCGATGTGATTTTCATGTGCTTTAGCATTGTGATATACTTGTAGGTACCCCGCGTGATGTTGAGGCAAAGGAGGTGAAGATAGCGGCATCGGCTTTGGCACACGAGAAGCAATGTGAGTAGATTTATATCTGTGGGGAGAAGTCGGGTGGATGGCGTATAGCACCCCCGCAGTCCGTGGTGATGTATACGAATACGTATACACACGAATATTTATTATGTGTTGTTTAGGGTTATTGATGGTAATAATGATATTTTGATGATAAGAATATATTGGTTTAGTTTAGTGCGAACCCTAGAGTAGTGGTTGCACTCACACATACATTTACACACATACTTGCATTCATTCTTTCATTTATTAGAGTGCATATGATGATGCGTATATCTACACATGGGTATGGGACTATGTGTTTATATACTGGATTTGAGGATAGTATTTGGGATTTGAGATGAGTCGATGAGATTGGGCTTGAGGCCAGGAGATCGGTGATGTGATTTGGTTCGTATTGAGATACGACACGATGTTTTAGCGGGTCTTTTGACGTAGTGATTCTTACACCTGCATGCATACATAGAGGGTATCAATATTGTACTAGACGTAGATCAGTACCCCGATCATGACATTTGATAAAGAGGATACCAGATAAATAGTATGATGAATGTGATATTGACCCGTACCCAGATTTGGGGTGCCGTACGACGGATTTACGTACAAGCTATATTTTGATGATTGATCCGCACTCTTGACTTGGGATGTCTGATTATTGATAGGGTATCGGATATGATATTATTGAGGCGGGATCACCGACTAATATATATACATGTATGTATATGTATCGACTCAGATGTTAGGCGGTTTCCTCACCCGTAGCTCTACTTGTTAGTTCAGCCGTATAGTTTAGGATGGTTGTTAGATTAGATTAGACTCCTACCTATTTCAAAAACTAACGAATCGTGGGTATTTTAAAAGACAGCCCAAGGGATCCTACGGATATTTCAAAAGACGTATCTTTTCATAAAAACACCGTAGCCCCTATTTTCAAAACCCCATGATTCGTGTTATTTCAAAAGGCACCAATTGTAGAGGTTATTTTAGATTAATGCAGATTAGTTATAGTTGCGTCTAGTATTCAGCTTCCGCTCATTATTGTGGTTCGCATCGCATCGCATGCTTATATTATGTTTCATACTCCATTATTGATGTTATGCTGTTAGGACACCAGCACCATTACCGATGATGCGTATGTACCACGTACACTTACTTGCCGGCTCACACACATCTTCATCGGTAATTGCCATGTCACGTACACCTTAGAAAATATTATTGCATCGACATAGGTTGTTAGCTAATAATTTAGACATGATATTAGTGTACTTGCCTTATATGCTAGATTAGACATTGTAATTATTAGTTGTTACATCATGCATGTTATTATTCATGGATTTTTATGCATGTATGCACTGTTTACATGCTATTGAGGATTGGATTCGGATTTCCATGAGATTTTCTGGATTTGGGGGAAAACCGCAAAACTTATATAAACTTCTTTTCTCTCTTTAAAATAAAAAGTGCGGTTTTCCCATGATGTATGAGTCGTCCACCATGAGTTTGCTGATGGATTTGGAAACCCGATTCGAGGAGACGGATGAACCGTTTCGGGTACATGGTGGACCCGGTAAGGTGCCCCGGGGCAAGAAGCGCGTGGTGATGACGATGTGAGCCTGGCAGGGGAGCACTACCTACCGGTGATTTTACCCGACGCGTCGGATATCCGGAGGATACCGTCGTGGTCTTGAGATGGATAGTAGGGGCCGGTCTGGACTGACGGCGCCCTAGATATTATGATTGAGACATTGGGATTTCGAGATTTCGAGGTACAGAGACTATGATACAGAGATATCGAGATATTGGGATTACGTTTTGTGCCGATGCTAGGCACTGTTTTATGCTGATTTCATTATGATACCTCAACTAAAAATACAAGGGAAATCTCACTAAATTATGAAAACAGTTTCTTCATTTACATGTATTCTGCTTTCATGCATTCATACCTCATATTCATGACATACTATTACCTGAGGCACTAGCACGAGCACTTGGCACTACATTCACGTATAGAGATTACATTGCCAGTTTAGCATGCTTCAGCTTTATTCATATTGAGGTTTCTTTATATCTGATCGTATTGACCTAGGTTGGGTCATGCATTCGATCTCTGCTTGTAGATATCTTTCTATTCACGAGTTGGCAACTCACCCCCGTTGTGCCCCAGTTCTTGCAGGTTTGCCGTACAGTTCTATAGCGGCATTTCTGGCACACTGCTTCCTTTTGGGTGATTTGCTTGGATAGGTGGGTTCTTTTGTATCAGAACCGCCGTTGTATTTATATTATTCATTGTATCTAGAATATCCATCAACCAAAACTCGTATATTGTTTCAGACCTAGACTAGTGATGTATTATTCGACCATAGAGTCGCGCTTAGTAGTGTTGCGGTTTTCTTGTTGCTTTTGAGCTTTCTTTTGGATTTGATCCTCGCCACTTGGCGTTGTATATTATTGTTGCATGTGTGGTGGTGACCGTCGATTGACGAAGAGCTAGCTCCCGCTTGGGGATGCCTTTATCATTGCATATATTGTTATCCTTGTTATACCCCATTCGGGGCCAGTTTTACAAAAGAAACTCTGCCGAAATTTTTAGAAAAGACTGTACTGTTTTTAAAAATGCATATTCGGCTTAGTTATTTAAAAACCTTGATTTCAAACATGTTTTTCTTCACTTCTTTAAACCAGTTTCTTTACTTATTCTTAAAAATGGTTTTAGATTTCTGGGCTTTTGGCTTACTTGGATCAGATGGAGTCCTATAGACTTCATATGGTTCAAGGGCCAGTCACGTGCTCTTTCGGGTCGTGACACTCTCACTCCTTTCTTTGCCCATATAATATTTTAATTAGGACTCTATTTAAATTAACCACACACCGCTCACTACGGCACTCTATCCTACAAGATAGCGGTGATTCCCTAGTTAGACCGGTTTGTGGTTGATTCAAATAGAGGTTAGGGCTAAGAGTTAAGAAAGGACGGACAAGGACGAAGTTTCTTCCTAGTTGTGATAATCCCCTTTGTTGACTATTACCCTAATACCTATGTTCTTAACTAGGACAAAAAAAGCGGTGAGTAGAGTCCTTTTTCCAAACTAATATAATCCTAACCCTAGCAAGACATTAAATCAAATTAATCTCATTCTAAGATTTGAAACAAAACCTACCACAAATAGGACTTAACTCGTTAAGACTTAAAGAAAGTACACATTTTCCCTGTGGACCGACCCGTACTCAACCGGCTAGCTACCAAGCGACACCGTCTTGATTGCGGTATTCTTTAAATTTTAAAACGCACGTACGCAAAAAACTCTCAAACAATCAAATGGTACCGTTGCCGGGGAAACGGTAGTTATTTTCTTTTAGTAATTTCGGGTTAATTGAAATCGAAAAAATTATAAAAATTGAAAATATAAAAACTAAAAAAAATTCTTCTTGTTCTTTTTTATCGATTTTTGTGCGAATTGTGCAGGAACGGAAGACGGACAGATTCA
The DNA here is from genome assembly GCA_030015575.1 of Agapanthus africanus. Taxonomy (NCBI): domain Eukaryota; kingdom Viridiplantae; phylum Streptophyta; class Magnoliopsida; order Asparagales; family Amaryllidaceae; genus Agapanthus; species Agapanthus africanus. The sequence goes on from JASDDO010000008.1 coordinate 356,471,397, forward strand.
GATCTGGAAAAAGCCCAGTGAACAAATCAAGAAACAGAGGATCTGAACAAACAGAGGAGAACCACAACAAAAAACAGAAAAGTTTTGACGGCCTGATCCAACTGAACCATCGCGGAACTGCGGCTAAATCAGGAGTTTGACTGCGGAACCGCGGTCAACTGCTGACATCAGCACTTCAAAATTCTCTGTAAGTATTTTTTTCCTCTTTTCTACCCCCTGATCTCCACTGAAAAATTTTCCTGCAGGGTTCTTTGGCAAAACTTCTTCTCCCTCTCTAATAAATCATTTTGTGCAGGATTCTTTGTGCCGCAAATAAAAAGAAAAAAAAATTTGCAAGTGTTTTAGATTTTGTGTGTTTACTGCTTTGCATTTTTAAAACGGAATTTAAGGGGCTATAACACCAATCAAGATTGGGTGGGGATTTCATTACCCTTCTTAAGACCCTAGAAATCACAAAAAGCATATGCATCACCCTCGAGTTAATTAAAAAATATCTAGACTCGGCCAATTAAGGACTGTCGCGCTCATTAGGAAAGAGGAAGGTTGTGGACATTCATTCGTTTATCTAAACCTGACTTTGTGGTGCCTAGGCTAGACAAGTGGGAAAGGTAACTTTAAAAGGACCGTCTCACGGTGATTCGTGAGCGGAACCCTCCTTTCTTCACTTGTGCTTACCTGGACATAATTGACGGTGAAGAGACGATTTGACGGATATCTCACAACTTGTCGCTTTGGACCAGTTAGGAGCAGTTTGGTTGACTTAGGAGACCCTAGCTTTAGGCTTGATTGTGCATGCTTAAATTGTGACTGTTTGAAAGTGTGTCGTAGTTCCTTACAAAATCTTTTGCAAAACTCTTTATAAAAAAAGGGAAAAGGAAAATAAAACACAAAACAAAATTTTTTTATAAAAACTTGCCATTTGTCTCTAGAATTCCATTGCACCCAACCTTCACCCACATTTCCCCATTGACGTTTTCTTACCCTCACATTCTTCTTTTTGACTACACTACAACTCGTTTAGTGTATGTCCGGTTGGACTAGGGACACCAGCGCCCGTTTAGTCCGTGTCTCGTTAGTCGCTACTGACGACGCGTTCGACTCCGAAGTCGAAACTCCCTCCACTTCTTCTTCATCTTTACCTTCATCTTCACATTCATTATCTTCTAAGGAGATGTCAGAATTCAATCCTAACAACCCTTTACCTACCTCAGGACTGATTCCTCCTCAACTAGATGCGAATAACCCGCAACACCCTCCTGTTGAAGCGACCAGCGAATCGCGCTCCAGGATCTTTTCTATCCTACCCGCTCCGCACTTCCTACTTGTCTTTCACTTCTGCCGGCGAATGGGGATAATTTCAAAATTAAGCCCCGCTTCATCAATATGTTGCCCAAATTTCACGAGCTGGAATCCGAAAATGCCTATATCTTCATTAATGAATTCCAGAATGTTTGTGCAATGATGAAGACCACCAAACTATCCGATGATGCTATAAGGCTATGAGTCATTCCTTTCACATTATGTGACCTAGCTGAAAAGTGGATATATAGTACAGCATCGCATTCCATAAAAAGTTGGGAAAAGTTTGTTAAGGCATTTCTTTAAAAAATTTACCCACATCACAAGACCGTGAGAATCCGTAACGAAATTAACCAATTTTCCCAGCTTCCTTCAGAACCTTTTTGGAAGTGTTTCGAACGATTTAAAGACTTTCTTGTTCAGTTCATCATCACGGTATCGAGAGATGGCAACTTTGCCAAACTTTATACGAAGGACTGAACCCAGCAACTAAGCAGTTGCTGGAAACCATTTGTCAAGGTCACTTCCTAACCAAATCTGACGAGGAAGCTTGGCAATTTCTCGACGATCTTGCTGAACAAACACTTCAGTGGGAAAGCACTAGACAGACCGCTTCGTCCACTTCATCTACTTCATCCGGTCCGTCTAGGGCAGGTGTTCACCAGCTTGATATGTCAATTGCAATGAAAGCCGAAATGGCCGCAATTACACGGAAATTAGAAGCAATTGAGAGCAAATTCTCATCGCCTTCTCCTGCCCCTGCTTTACCCCCTCGCACTATATGCGCTTGTTGTTCGGATCCGTCCGATTTAACTGAAGAGTGTTCTTACAACCCACCTGCTCAAGGACAGGATCAAGTCAATGCTTCCTTTCAGCAAAGACAAAGAAATGATCCATACTCTTCAACTTACAATCCTGGTTGGAGGAACCACCCCAATTTTGCTTGGAATCAAAATCAACAACAATTCTAAGGCAACAACAATTTTCAGAGGCCTCCTCTACAATAACAAGCTCCTCAACAAACTCAATATCAGCAAACTTTCCAGCCCCAACCGTACCAAAATCAAATGAACAATTTTGCACCCAACAATTCTTTTCCTCAAAACAATTTTGTTCAGCTAAATAACGATAAGGTTTCCTCTCTAGAACGAAGTCTGAATGCGTTTTTAAAATAATCTACTCAATTCTCAGCCAACATTCAGTCTTCCATTCAGTCTTTGGTGCAACACACTGCATCACATGGGCAAAGCATCAAAATCATTGAAGCCCAAATTGCACAACTGAATGTTACTTTAAGCGAGCGAGAGAAAGGGAAGCTTCCATCTCAACCACTGCCAAATCCCGGTCACCCACAAAATGCACATGTTGCTCATGAACAACAAAATCATAATGTGAGTGTCGTGACTACATTGAGATATGGAAGGACGTTGCACAACAATGTTGGCACTAATGATGACACCCCGGCTGCCGCTTCTTCATCTTCTTCTTCATCTTCTTCATCTTCATCTTCTTCGTCTTCAGAGCCTGTTCTCCATTCTTCACAAGGCTCTAGTTCTTCTACTACTCCGAACGGACCCACATCTCACTCCACGAAAACACCAACACTAGGATCCGTTCCTACCCCCACAATCTCCTCCACAAATATTGGATTCAACCAATTTTCAAAATATTCCATTTCCAAACAGGTTGAGATCCAATAAACCAACTCCACAAATGGAGAAGATTGTGGAGTTATTTAAACAGGTTAGCATTAACATTCCTCTCTTGGATGCAATCCAACAAGTCCCTTCTTACGCTAAAATCTTGAAGGACTTATGCACCAAGAAGAGAAAATCACAGGTACCTAAGAAAGTTTTCTTGGCTAGTGCAGTAAGTGATGCTCTTACCCAACCTTTACCTCAAAAATGAAAGGACCATGACTATCCTACAATGTCAATAACTATTGGGGATAAGAACATCAACCGCGCACTATTAGATCTTGGTGCCAGTGTTAACCTGCTTTCTTATTCAGTGTATGAGCAATTAGGCGTTGGAGAGTTGAAACCCACACATTGTACTCTCCAAATAGCCAACCGATCCATCACCCATCCTAGGGGTGAGTTAAAGGATGTGTTGATTAACGTAGGGGACTTCATATTCCCCGTTGATTTCATTGTTATGGACACAGAACTTGTAGCTAACCCTCGGAGTCAAATTCCGGTGATACTCGGTCGACCATTCCTTGCGACTTCGAATGCGGTGATCAATTGTCGAAATGGTTCGATGAACCTATCTTTTGGAAATATGACAATTGAACTCAACATTTTTAAGTTGGGGAATCAGCCCTCCGAGCCTAATGCTAATATAGTTGATGTTTGCTCGATCCAAGAGATCACCCAGGAGGATTGTGAGCTCGAGAAATTTCTGTTCGATCACAACAATTTTGACGCCACTAGTGCGTTGCTCCTTGAATCTAATACTGCTTTCACACTAGATAATGATTACAAGTGTTTCACTTTCACGAACAATCTTAAACCATCACCACCCGAGTTTGAATCCTTTGAATTTTTGGATGAGTCAGCTGAACCATCCGACTCGGTTGCTTACACTCGTTTTGAACCTCTGTTGGAATCCTTCGAGTTTGAGACAATTTCACCAATTTTACCTTCAATTGTTTTGCCTCCAACACTCGAACTCAAGCTATTGTCGTCTCACCTTAAATACGCTTACTTAGGTGAGAACGAGACCCTTCATGTTATCATCTCAGCTTCTCTAGCCCCTGAGCAAGAGAAAGCCCTTTTAACGGTCTTACAAAGCAATCGGCAAGCTTCTGGCTGGACTATGGCGGACATCAAGGGGATTAGTCCCCTAATTGTTGAACATCATATTCATATGATGGATGATACCAAGCCAGCAAGAGATCCACAGAGACGACTCAACCCAATAATGATGGAGGCTGTTAAAAAGGAGATTGTAAAATGTCTTGATAGTGGTATCATTTACCCTATCTCTGATAGCCAGTGGGTTAGCCCCATTCACGTTGTCCCAAAGAAATCGGGCATAACGGTCATAACTAATGAGGAGAATGAGTTAATACCTACTCGCACCCAAACTTGGTGGCGAGTATGCATCGATTATAGAAAACTCAACGCCGTGACACGGAAAGACCACTTTCAATTACCTTTTATTGACCAAATGCTAAAACGATTGGATGGGCATGAATTTTATTGCTTTTTGGATGGCTACTCCGGCTATAATCAAATTCCTATCGCTGAAAAGGATCAAGACAAGACCACATTCACTTGTCCTTTCGGTACGTTTGCTTACCGTCGCATGCCCTTTGGATTATGCAATGCACCCGCTACTTTCCAGTGGTGTATGATGGGTATTTTTTCTGACATGGTGGAAAAATTCTTGGAGATCTTCATGGATGATTTCTCCATTTTCGGCGACTCCTTTGATGAATGTTTGCTATATTTAGACGCAGTCCTTACCCGGTGCAAGGATAAGAATCTTACTTTAAATTGGGAAAAGTGCCACTTTATGGTACGAGAAGGTATTGTCGTAGGACATATCATCTCACAAAATGGCACTGAGGTGGATAAAGCTAAGATTGAAGTCATTTCCAATCTTCCTCCTCCCAAATGCGTCCGAGACATTCGAGCCTTCCTTGGCCATGCCGATTTCTATAGACGGTTCATCAAGGATTTCAGCAAGATTGTTAGACCCTTGACTCTTTTGTTGGCCAAGGACACCACTTTTGATTTCGACTCAAACTGTATGAAGGCGTTCGAGTCATTGAAAAACTCACTTACTTCTGCTCCAATTCTTTCGTTTCCTGACCGGACGCATCCATTTGAAATTATGTGCGATGCATCTGATTTTTCCATTGATGCTGTCCTTGGACAGCACATTAATAAGATGCCGCATGTGATTTATTACGCTAGCCAAACCTTGAACGAGGCCCAATTAAATTACACAACAACCGAGAAGGAATTCTTAGCTTTTGTGTTTGCATTAGAAAAGTTCAGGCCCTATTTAATCGGCTCTCCAGTCATCGTTTACACTGACCATTCAGCTCTTCGCCATCTTTTTGCGAAGAAGGACGCTAAATCTTGGCTGATACTTTGGATCCTCTTACTACAAGAGTTTGACCTTGTCATCAGAGACAAGAGAGGATGCGAAAATGTAGTCGCCGACCATCTCTCACGCTTTCCTTCCTCGCCGACCCTTCAAATTCCTATAAAAGACGTTTTTCCATATGAGCAGCTCTTAGCTGTGTCATGCGAACCTTGGTTCGCAGATATTGTGAATTATTTGGCCACCAGACATATACCAAATGAATGGTCGAATTAGGACAAACTCCAATTTCTATCTCAGGTAAAACATTTTTACTTGGATGAACCATATCTATTCAAATACTGTCCCGACTAAATCATTCGTCGGTGTGTCCCCGACAATGAGTTTAAGAGCGAGCTGTCATTCTGCCACGATCAAGTGTGTGGCGGGCATTTTGGCCCTAAAAAGACAGCTGAAAAGATCTTGCAGTGTGGTTTCTATTGGCCACAACTTTTAAAGACGCGCATGATTACTGCAAGACATGCTCCCGGTGCCAACACTTGGGCCGGATATTTAGGAGAAATGAAATGCCGCTCCAACCAATATTGGTTGCGGAAATCTTTGATGTTTGGGGGATAGATTTTATGGGACCGTTTCCCAATTCTTTTGGGAACATGTATATTCTCCTCACTGTTGACTATGTTTCTAAGTGGGTCGAGGCTGTGCCCAGCCGAACTAATGACAATAAGTTTTTCGTTAGATTCTTCAAAGAAAACATTTTTTCTCGGTTTGGGCACCCCCGTGCAATCATCGGCGATAATGGAACTCATTTCTGTAATAAGACTTTCGAATCCTTAATGCGGAAATATTCCATTAAGCATAAGCTTTCAACGCCCTATCATCCCCAAACTTGTGGGCAAACTAAGATTTCAAATCGACAAATTAAACAGATATTGGAGAAAACGGTTTACAAAAACCGTAAAGATTGGTCGTCAAAACTTATTGATGCCCTTTGGGCATTTAGAATTGCCTATAAGACCGATCTTGGTATGTCTCCGTATAGACTTGTTTATGGAAAGGCTTGCCACCTTCCAGTTGAAATTGAGCATCGAGCATTTTGGGCAATAAAAGAGTTGAATCTGTCTTTAAAAGATGGGGGCAGCCATAGAAAGCTGCAATTAACTGAATTGAACGAGCTTCGGGATGAAGCTTACGAGAACGCTGTAGTCGTCAAAAACCGAATGAAAGTGTTTCACGATAAACACCTTATGCGCAAAACTTTCAAACCTGGTCAACAGGTTTTACTTTACGACACCCGATTACATTTCCATCCCAGCAAGCTCAGATCTCAATGGAAATGGCCATTTTTGGTACGCACCGTATATCCGCGCGGTGCGGTCGATTTAGAAAATCCGGAGGACGGTTCACTATTTAAAGTGAACAAACATAGACTTAAACCGTTCCTCACTGCGGACCCTTCGGAGGAGCTCCTGCTGTTGCAGAAGCCGATTAATATTGACTAATCTTCCTCCATCTACCCCTAAATTTCGGTTATCCAGCCATAAATAGTGGAAACACTGTTTCAAATAAGTTTGGGGGTATGTATCACTTGTAATTATATAAAAACAAAATAAAAATAAAAATAAAAAAATTTAAAAAAAAAAATTGGGGTATTTTTGTAAATTTTCAGTTTTAATAAAAAATAATTAAAAAATTAAAAAAATATTTACAAATAAATTCCTCTTTTTAAGAGGACCTTTTTGCAAATAACCAAAACACCCCCCTATAAATAGAACCGGACCCCTCTCTGCATTTTACCAAACCCTAAAGTATTCCTCTCTGAAAACCCTAGCCGCCGCAGCAGCCAGAGAAGGGAGATCGCCCCACGCCGTCGCGTTTCCGCCGCCATACCCCACTTCTGACCGTTGATCCACCGCGCATTGGTGTTTGCTCTCTCTGAAATCTTCAAAGGAGGTTTGCTTTCTTCGATCCTCTCTATTAAAATTTTCATAAATATCTGCATTCTCTGTGATGGAACCAACCCTGCAATTTGAGAGAGACTTTTCACAAATCTTTGCACACACGATCTACGGTATCTATTTCGGTGAAGAGATCCAAAGGCAAGGATAGAATTTCTTACTTCTTAACTATCCAAACTCCTTCGCTCTTCCGGATCTCGTCACCCGATTTTACGAGTGCATGGAGGATGGTAGCCTCTCACAACACGGATACATTAGGCTAATTTGGGGTGATAGGGAATCATAATCGATAGGGACTTCATACATGAAGTCACCTTAAATCCTAGGCTACCTACCCATGACCAACCCCTCCAATTCGAGAATTACTTACCCTTGATGGGTAATGACTGTTCGAGGGAGCCACGTAAGGGCATCCAGGCTAGAACCCTCTTTGCGAATGTACTCACTGTGTGCCGTTGGGCACAAAATAACATTTTTGGTAGTTCGTACAATACTACATTTTTCACACCATCCCTTCATATCGTGCATACCTTAATGACTAGAAACCTAAGCTATGATATATGCACGGTATTACTTCATTAAATCGGTGCGGGCAAAAGGGCTGCCAATTATCCATGCCCTATGTTAGTGACACAACCGTGTCGCTATTTCCTCCCTGTGGAGGAATTTGAGTTTTATATGCATGGAGGTATCCCCATTAGACCTCTTGTTGAGGGCGTATCCACGTCCTACACACGCTTAAATGATGTATGGTCGCGCACTGAGCCGGCCGAGAATGTACCCACCAAGACACCAAGCTCCAGCTCGACCGCGAGCGAGGAAGAGCTTACCCCTGCAGCACATGCACGTTTGCTTAGGAAAGCCACTAGGGGGATAGATAGATTGATTGGGATAGTGAGCAACCTGGATCACCGAGTGACGGAAATAGAGCATGGCATGACCACTCTGCTGGCGAGAGAGGAACGTTCCCGTTCACGTTCAAGGGGATGGCGTGGGCATGAGCAGTAAGGACACTGCTTTTGATAAGTTTGGGGGTGGAGGTGGTTTGTAAATAGTTATCATTGCATTGCATTTTTTTTTGTACATATTTGTTTCTTCTTTCTTTGCATATTTAATTCTGCATTGCATCTTTATAAAAAAATATAAAAATTATAAAAATAAAATCAAAGAAAAAATTTAAAAATTATAAAAATTAAAAAATTTAATTTTGGCCATATTTGACTTAAGTTCGACAAGACGGTTGAATAGTAGGGAAAAACTAGATCCTAAACTTAGTAAGTTAAAAACCATAAAAATAACCTTTTTTAAAGTTTAACGGTAGAAAATATATGTCCTTCTAGTTTATTTAGAAATAGGCAAATTTTGAGTTCAGTTCTTGGGCTAAGTCAAAATAAAGGAAGGGTATTGAATTTTTATTTGAAGTGTAACTCTGAAAAATAATTCTGAACCTTAAGTCTAAATTCTGAAAATATATACCCTACAATTAGCACATACACGCATCTTGAAACTTGGAATAGTAGAGGATACCTTGAAATGCTCTTGTCTAAAATCCTTAGTATGAAGGAAAAGAAAATAAAAAGTACAAGTGTGAATAAAAAAAATGAACACTGGTTTTGTAATTACTTAAGGCCGCATAAAATAAAAAATATATAGCAAGGGTGCTTCATCACCTAGTGCCTTAGACCAACTGGTTTAGGAGCCACTGCTTACAAGACGAGGAATTACGCTTTAATGCGCGAACACATTTTATAATCGATCGTTAGTACCTCAAGAAGTATTAACGGTCACATGAAGGATGTGTGAGCACTTTTTATCACCAACTAAAAAATACTTTGGACGATGGACAAGAATATGATAGCTTGAATTGAATTTCCAAGTGTATGGATGATACATACACACATGTAGGGGTATATGTTGGGGTTTGGATGAGAGATAGGAATTAAAGATAGGGCTTATACCTTCAGCAGAGATGATAAAAATTCCTAAGTTGAGACGGAATCTTAGAAGGAAAATTCAAAAGATACTGAAAGTTGAATAAATTTGCAGAACATATACGATCTTAAGTTAAATGATAAGCGAGTGTGAAAAATACGGGATAATGATTTCTAAGTTGAAGATAATAGAATTTCTTGCTAGAATACCAAATTGAAGAATGAAAGTCAACAGGCCAAATTGATCGGATTTTATGGGTAGTATCCGCTGAAAAACTTCAGGAGACAACACTTCTCCTACTAGGGACACCTAGAGGTTTAACGGCTTGTTGCACGAGCTCAGTGCAATCGCGATTTCCTGCAAAAGTGAGGTTAGGTTTTTTTCGAGAATAAATTGGCTTTGCTCGGGATGAGCAAAAGATAAGTTTCGGGGTATTTGTTCATATCAGAATTTTACATTATTATATCGCCCATTCTTAATCATATTACAAATAAATAGGTGCTTTTGATCCATGTCTGCTAAATAGTTGCTGGTTATAGGTTCTCAGGTCATTACAATGAAATTCATGAAAAAGAAACTACAAATGTGAGACTACGACCAACAATAGATGAATCTGTATGATACCGCATACCAGTTTAAGGAACAAATGAAGATCAGTAAACAGTCAATTGTACAAAGTACAAGGGCAGCACAAGATTCAAGATTTCAACGCGAAGCTTACGGTAAAAGTCCACATGATTCTGCACTGTTGGAAATCTGGAAGAAAGTAGAAAAAATTCTGAGGAACCAAGTGAAGAAAACAGAAGGAAAAGGCAACTTGAAGCATCCCTAAAGAACTGAGTCCAAGAGCTCACCATATGGCCACGGAACCGCGGCCAAATAGGGCATTCTGCCACGGATCCACGGCCGTGCAGTGCACGTGTCGGTGGGTGTCGGTGCTTTGACCCGGCTTTCTTAGGGTGGTCTTGTAATTTCAAATGTGGATCAGATGTAAAACCTAGGGTTTTCCTGTCTATAAATAGGAAAACCAGAAGCCTAATTAGGCATGCCTCTTTTTAATTTTCTAGATTAAAATTTTATTCAAGTTATAATGCATTGAAGAGGTCATCAATAAAAGTAAGGTTTTTTTTTATTTCCATCTTGCATTTCTTTTTATTTATCTGAATTTAATTCGTGCAATTTTATTATCTGTCTTTTATTATCAGCAAATTAGGGCATTAAAATAAAACTATAAAAGTGAATTTTATCGTAACTTTCCTAATGAGTGAGTAATTCCTCACTTGTTAGGGTTAGTATAGGGAAGGTTTGAGAGAAAGAAATCTCTCTCACTCTTTTCTTTGCCCATATAATATTTTAATTAGGACTCTATTTAAATTAACCACACACCGCTCACTACGGCACTCTATCCTATAAGATAGCGGTGATTCCCTAGTTAGACCGGTTGTGGTTGATTCAAATAGAGGTTAGGGCTAATAGTTAAGAAAGGACAGACAAGGACCAAAAGGAAGAAACGAAGTTTCTTCCTAGTCGTGCTAATCCCCTTTGTTGACTATTACCCTAACACCTATGTTCTTAACTAGGGCAAAGAAAGCGGTGAGTAGTGTTCTTTTTCCAAACTAACCTAATCCTAACCCTAGCAAGACTTTAAATCAAATTAATCTCATTCTTAGATTTGAAACAAAACCTACCACAAATAGGATTTAACTCGTTAAGACTTAAAGAAAGTACACATTTTCCCTGTGGACTGACCCATACTCAACCGGCTAGCTACCAAGCGACACCGTCTTGATTGCGGTATTCTTTAAATTTTAAAATGCACGTACGCAAAAAACTCTCAAACAATCGGCGACCTTTGTCGCCAATACTCAACAACAGCCGAGCAACTTAAAATCGGTTGTTCGCCAAAGCAACGTGCGTCCACGCCAATCCCTCGAGGAGAGACTGGGACGTCCTTACTTATTTCCCCGGGATAAAACGAGGAGACTGTTCAAGCTGCCAGTACGCAACAGACTCATCAATCTGCTGGATCCGAGACGTCCATTGCAGCCCGGTGATGTCAACAATCCCAATTATTGCCCCTATCACCGATCAGTAAGCCATCCAATCGAAGATTGCTTCATCTTCAAAGGCTGGATTGAGGACCAATATCAACCAGGCAAATTCACGCTGTCTGAGAATTGGAAGGTGAGCCCGCCCCAGCCGCACACTATTAAAAAGGTGGACACACCAGGGGCATCGTGTTCTTTTGTAGAAGAAGCTCCATGGGAGGTCGCTCTTTCAGCCGGAATGAAAAGAATGCTGAAGGATCTCCAAGCATGCCCGGCGATCAGGTGGAAAAGCCCGCTCGAACCCAAGGTCATTGAGGGGATGCTGAAGCCGCGCCCAACGCTGAAAGTTGGTGAAAGTGAACAAAATATTCAGTCCAAGCCTCCGGCGTCTTCAAAAAAAAAGGGAAGGCCAAGAAGCCCATTCAACCCGAAGACAGCCGTACAGGTCTGCAGAAATACATCGATGCACTGGAAGAATATAACCAGAAGGCACGGACCCCAATCACGTTGGATGAATTCTTTAAGCATGCTCTTGAGAATGAAGACGATGACGCTGACGAAGGAGGCGATTCTTCAAAAGGGCCTGAAGACTATGTGGCAAGCTGCCACATGATCTCTCACTCGATAAATGGCAAAGAAGCTCCTGATGCAGAAAAACTGGGGGCAGATCCCGAACCGGAACTCCTAGAACCGTCAGACGAAATGATTGACATGTTGCTGAACGAGGCCTGTCAAAAGAGCAAAGCTGATCGAGAGTGCGAAATGACCATATTTGAAAAATCCAAACGTCGGCGTCTGGACAAAAGGGTTGAAGCACTCCGAGGCATGCCTGCGGCAGATAAAAGCAGGCTTAAGGCAAGGAAACGGTTCGTTAAAGCCATGTCAATGGGAATGAAGTTACCACCTTTTAAAGGAGGTATTCCTGGCAGCATACACCTTGACGAAACGGATAGACATCCAAACTACTGCTTGTACCATTGGAGGACCACGTACCCTACTGAAGAGTGCAATGCCTTCAAAAACTGGTGGCAGGGATATGTCGCCCATCGACAACATTTCAAGCGGATGAAGCGCAAAACCCGTCAAGAGCAGAGAGATGCGACTAATAAGCACAAAAGAAATTCCGGTAACTGTCACATGGTCAATTCTTGGGGATCGCAAGTTCTCACCTTCGGAAGCGATTCTGACGAGGAAATAGCCCTTGGCCCTCTCTTCAAGGAATCTACCTCCGAAACAGAAGAAATGAAAACCTGCGAGAACATTCAGCTGCGCAATCGCACGTTACCCGAAAAGAATCTTGGACCCACAAACAAGGGATCGAACAAAAATGATAAGGGGAAAGAAAAAGTACCTGAGGATATCACCCTCAACGACCGAGTCATCGAAGAGCTGGCAGCCAAGGACCCGCCTAAGAAAAACAATGTAGATTACAATGTTCTGGCACACCTGAGGAAGATACCCTCGCAGCTAAGCATTCTCGATGCCCTTCTCCTATCTAAAGAGGCATGAGATTCTCTGATCAAGGAACTACAAGAGCCCGACCAGTTTCAAGCTTTCCTTGCTGAAGAAAAGATGAAGGACGAGCTCGAAGAGGTTCACATAGCTGACATCACTTTCGGCGATGAAGACCTTCTCCTCGGGACGTGCGAGCACAACCGTCCCCTGTATGTCACCGGATACTGTCATGACATCAAGATATGCAAAATCCTGGTCGACAATGGGTCCTCTGTCAACCTTTTCAATGTAAGAGTGTTGAAGGAGATTTGCATGAGCGTTCAGCGCCTCGCTCGGGATAAAATCACCATCTCCGGATTTGACTCCCAGTCATCATGAAAACTCGGGTCTGTGATACTGACGCTGCGTTTTAGGCTGCTCATCACTGACATCAAATTTCATGTCATTGACGCCAAGACTTGCTACAAAGCTTTGCTCGGCAGGCCTTGGTTACACGAGTACAATATTGTCCCTTGTATACAACATCAGTGTATAAAGTACTTCAAAGATGGTCTCGAGTACACCGTGACAGGAGAACTGAACCCATTTTCCGTAAATGAAGTCCGAAAGTATGAAGATGCAAAATATTTCCTACCAGACTTTGAAGACACGGAAAGATGCCATAAGCCGGTGAATAAGCAGAAGGATATCACCACTATTCCGGTCTTTGGGAGCGATACCGAGGAGGAAGAAGAGATAGTTTATTCAGGGCCGCCCTAATACACCAAGTCAGAACCATCCACCCCTATTCTGGTCTTTGGCTGTGACTCTGAAGATGAAGTCAATGCGGTGTTCTCGGTCCGGCCATCAATACAAGCCTTCACTGGCGATGAACGGAGTTTGCAAATCGCCACGGTTCCATTAAAGCATTACAAAGAGCTCGACACACTTGATACCTATAGTGTGTAAGAACTGCAGACATTCTACGTCCCTCCCAGGCGAAAAGATCGAAAAGCGATCCTCTTTTATCGATACGCGGAAATCAAAGTGGAGAAAGAAATCTGGCATGGTGCCGATTCTGCGCTTGACAGGCTCCAGCCCATCCGTCTGCCCAGATACTACACAGAAGGATTAAAAAGGCTGTTGGGGCGCCAAGGCATACCCTTCAAACAGACTACTCGACAAGCTCGGTTCTACAATAGGATCTGGAACATCCCCGGAACTCAGCAAAAATTGCCCAACGGGAGAATGGAAACGATCGGGCTTGGATATGTTCAATCTAAGAAACAGGAGCGATTCCATGGCTGCTACGTTATACATGACTTCGATGAAGAAGGGGATGCTCTATTATAAGACGCTGTAGTTGAACCAAAATAAGATTCTGCCATAAAAATGCCAAGTCCGTCGTTTGAAGAACAGATGGACAAGCTAATAAGGGAAGCGGGTCAAAAGGTCCGGGATGACCACAACCGTGAAATGGCCATTTACGAGAAAGCCAGGACGCAGTGCCTCCTTCAGCATGCTACGAAGAATGACGATACCCTTCGTCGCCACCCCGTCATACGGAGGACCCGACACAGAGGAAAAAACAAACTGAAGAACGGAAAAAAAATGTTTGACGGCAGCGAAGCGTGTCCAAGAAGTCACGCGATCGAAAATCGAGCAGCCGGGATATGTCTCTTATAAAGAAGATGGGTTGAGCATATTTTTTTCCCCAAGACAAGACAAGGAAGATATTCGGTCTTGTCATGAAACATCAGATGATTACCCTCCCGGAGTCCAAACACCCCGATCAAGGAAACGAGGTCCATCGCCTAGATTATTGCCCCTATCACCGAGCGATAGGACATCCTCTCGAAGACCGCTTCACATTCAAAGACTGGGTAGAAGACCAGTACCAGCAAGGCAGGTTTGCTTTATCCAGTAGTTGGAGGGTAACCCTGCCACAGAAGCATGAACCGAAAACCACGTATGCAGCAAGAGTAGAGCCAGATCAACATTGGTCCTGGAAACGATCTCATACCTGTCACGTAATAACGCTGACAGGAGAAGGAGTACCCAAGGATATGGATGACCTCTCCTGGTGCTTCGAAAACGATGATGACGAAGTGATCTCAGAGTTTCCGCCGGCGCCAAAAGAGCTGGAAGATGGGATACATACTACTGTAGATAACCTCAGAAAAATTGACTTGGGGACGGCAAACAACCCGCGGCCTACATTCGTCAGCGAGCTGCTGTCTAAAGAATAGGTTGCTACACTCAAAGACATGCTTATACAGTATAAAGACTATTTCGCATGGAACTACTCCGAAATGCAGGGACTAGATCCAGAAGTACCTATGCACAAATTGCCGATATCTCCGAACATCAAGCCAATCAAACAAGCACAGAGAAGAATGCGGCTCGAACTTGAAATGAGCATCAACGCCGAAGTCAAAAAACTAATCGACTCCGACTTCATCCAAGAAGTTCAATACCCCGACTGGATTGCCAACATCGTCCTAGTGATGAAGAAGAACGGGACGGTATGCATTTGCGTAAACTTTCGGGACCTAAATAAAGCCTGCCCGAAGGATTATTTTCCTGTACCGGTCACCGAGCTGATGATAGACAACATGTCCACTCACGAAGTCTTCTCCTTCATGGATGGATCATCAGGGTACAATCAAATAAAGATGCATCCCGAAAACCAAAAGCATACTGCTTTCCGGACCCTGCTGGGCATATTCTGCTACAAAGTGATGCCTTTCGGCCTGAAGAACGCCGGCACTACCTATCAGAGGGCCATGACGAAGATCTTCGATGATCACATACATAAAATCGTCGAATGCTATATTGATGACCTTGTGGTGAAAAGCAAATCGTATGAGGAGCACTGGGAGCATCTAAAGATAGTGTTTCAGCATCTTCGGAAATACAACTTGAAGATGAACCCTCTGAATTGCGTGTTCAGAGTTTCCTCAGGCAAGTTCCTAGGATTCATCGTACGACACCAGGGCATCGAAATAGACCCGTCAAAGATCAAGGCGATTATGGAAATGCCTCCGCCAAGGACTCTGAAACAACTGCGGTCTCTCCAAGGGAAGCTCACGTACATCGGACGGTTCATAGCTAATCTCTCCGGCAAATGTCGTCCCTACAATCATCTAATGAAGAAGGGAACCCATTCGTCTGGGATCGTAAATGCCAAAGCGCACTAGACGAAATCAAACAATACCTGCAGAATCCGCCAGTACTGACCGCTCCGGTCAAGGGAAAGCCTCTCATCCTGAACACAACAGCCCTTGACGGTTCTTTAGGCGCGATATGGGCACAGGAGAACGACCAAGGGAAGGAGAGAGCCTTCTACTATTTGAGTCGAGTTCTCCTGGGGGCTGTTCAGACCATAATATTGCATTTTCAATTCCCCTATTCTTATCCTTTTTATAAAAAAACAGGTACTCTTGACGCGCGTTTGTTGCATATTACAGGATACAGGTTTCTGGAGCAAATACAGTGAAAAAGACACAAAACAACAGAAAAAGGGACTTTTGACCAACAATTAGACGGATCCTAGTCAAGCCCAGTTCACATAGGTGCAAGGCAACGCATGTCAAGGTGAAACGGTTAAAAGACCAATACAAGTCTTCACTGAAGATCTGGAGAAGAGTAAGAAGCCAACAGAGAAAATACATATGAAAATAGGAAGCCCAAGAAAATACAACCCAAGTGCAGAAAATTGGTGACCCAAGCCCACCAAAGGGCCGCGGATCCGCGGCCATCTAGTGCGCGTGTCGGTGAAAAATTCTCGTGTCGGTGCGTCGGTGCAGGGGTTTGGATTTTCCGTGGGCAAATCTGTAATTTCACATGTGCGAGAGTCTGTAACCCTAGTTTTCATGTTTTCCTATAAATTGTATTCCCTGATCTGTAAAATGTTATGCCTCTTTTCAATCAATAAATTTCAGAATTTCTGGGAGATAAATTCAGATCTGTTCTATATTGTTTGGGGGGAGCCGTCAACTTAGGAAGGTGAATTATGTCTTTCTTTCTTTTAATTAGTATGCCTTATCATACCCTAATGAGCGAGTAATCTCCTCGCTTATTAGGGTTAGCCTTAGGGAAAGGGTTGAGAGATGAGATCTCTCACCCCTTTCAATGCCATCTTCACCTAATGAATTAGAACTCCATGCATACGCGCACAACCGCTCCCTGCGGCATCCTACACCTCGAGGTAACGATGAACTGTAGTATAAAGGGCCGATTGCGTGCGTTTTCCATGGGGGTTAGGGTAATTATCAACAAAGGAAGGATACGAATCTAGAGGAAGAACATCTTCCCAAAAGATTCGGATCCACTTTATTGATAACTACCGTAACATCTAATAGATCTAAAAAAAGAAGGCATTGAAAGCGGTGAGGAAAAACGTTAATCTCCAAAACTTCCCCTAAGCCTAACCCTAGCAAGACTCTTAATTAGATTAATTAGATCCAGTTTTTTTAGATTTTTATAAACCAATCAAAACGACATTTTGAATCAACTCATTAAAACACATAAAAGAAATTTACCCGTCTCTGTGGATCGACCCGTACTCACCGGCTAGCTGCGAAGCGACGCCGTTTCTGATTGCGGTAAACTTATATTTTTGACACTAATCAAATGGCGCCGTTGCCGGGGATGGCGTAATTTTTCTTTTTGTGAATTTTCGGGTTGATATAAATTTTTAAAAAAAAATTATAAAAATCTGAAAATATAAAAAATACAAAAATTATCAACTTTGATCTGTTTGAAGGGTTTCTCGTTTGAATCTTGCAGGAACAGCAAAGCATCGCGGATCTGGAGTTTCACAGAAGGTCAAAACTGAAAAAGGAGCATAAGAACAGAGAGATATTGTAAGCACAGAACAGTACAAAAATTTCCAGAGGCTAATCCCACTTCCCCGCCGCGCTTCCGCCGCAAAAGAGGCCTCCCGCCGCGGATCCGCGCTCTGCCTGCCACGTCAGCAGTTCAAAATTAGTGGGTTTGTTCTCTCCTTCTCCCCTCTGTCAACCTCCATATATCTTTCTGTAAAAATTTTCTGCAGGAATTCTTTGCGCTAAAAATCTTTCTTCCCCTTCTAAATAACAGATTTTCTGCAGGTTTCTTTGCGCCGCGCTAAAAATTGATTGCAAGTGAAATTGTATTGTTTTGCATAATTTAATCGGACTTTAAGGGGCTAATTGACCAAACTCAGATTGGGTGGGGATTTCATCACCCTTCCCAGGACCCCAGAAAACACCTAAAGCATTTTGCATCGACCGCAATTAATTAAAAAAGATTAGACTCAGACCTAAGGACATCGAGCTCAATAGGAAAAGGACTAGTATAGGCATCGGCCGTTTATCCTAACCGACTTTGCGGTATCTAGGCTAGTGGTTATTAATTAGGCCCACTGTAGTGGTGGTTCCTTCCCACTTACCTAGCCGTATTTGTCCGTGAAGAGGCGGTTTGAGGTCCTATTTCTAGCCCTAGTTAGGAGCTGTCTAGCAGACCTAGGCGACCCTAGATCTAGGCCTGATTGTGCATGTGTGGTTGATACATTTTGTGTCACGAGTCCCTTTTCAAAAACTTTTTTTGCAAAACTCTCACATAAATTAAAAAATAAATAAATAAATAAATAAAGAAAAATCTTTTCAAAACTTGCTACTTGCCGCTAAGAAAGCTTGCAACTCACTTCCACTCACTTCTTCTCATTGACGTTATCTTACCCCCACATTCTGTTTTTCTATTTTTTTCTGACTGCACTACCTTTTAGTGTATGTCATTTTGGACTAGGGATACTAACACCCGATTAGTCCGTGTTTCGTTGGTACCGACCGACGAACTTTTCGACAAACCCTTCGTCGACGTTCCCTCCATCTCCTTACCTCCATCTTCAAATTCTTCTTTCGAAGGTATGTCGGGATTCAACCGCAACGATACCTTACCGACGGGAATGATTCCACCTCCGTTAGGTGAGAATAACCCGAATCTTCCGCCTGTTGTAGCGCCCGCACGAGTTGCGTTCCAGGATCTCTTCTACCCCGTCCGCACTTCTTTACCTACATGTCTTTCACCCCCACCGGCAAATAGGGATAATTTTGAAATAAAACCACATTTCATCAATATGCTGCCAAAATTTCATGGTTTGGAATCATAAGATGCGTATATTTTTATTAATAAATTCCAAAATGTGTGCGCTATGATGAAGACAACCCAATTAAGTGATGACGCTATAAGGCTAAGGGTCATTCCTTTTACCTTATGTGACCTAGCCGAGAAGTGGCTATACAGCACCGCATCACATTCCATTAGAAATTGGTAAGAGTTTGTGAGAGCTTTTCTGAAAAAGTTCTATCCTCATCACAAAACTGCTAGAATCCGTAACGAGATTATACAATTTTCACAGCTTCCTTCCGAACCATTTTGGAAGTGCTTCGAGAGATTTAAAGACCTACTTGTTCAATGCCCTCATCACGGGATAGAAAGTTGGCAACTTTGCCAAACATTATACGAGGGATTGAACTCGGCAACGAAGCAGTTGCTAGAAACTATATGTCAAGGTCATTTTCTTTCCAAGTCTAGCGACGAAGCTTGGCAGTTTCTTGAGGATCATAGTGAGCAAACAATTCAGTGGGAGAGTACCAAGACCATATCATCTTCTTCTGTTGGTCAATCTAGGGCAGGCATACATCAAGTAGATATGTTGATTGCTATGAAGGCTGAGATGGCCTCACTTATGAAAAAGCTAGAAGCAATTGAGACAAAAATCTCATCGTCTTCTCCTGCCCATACTCTACCCACACGAACTGTTTGTGCTTGTTGTGTGAATCCATCGCATCTAACCGAAGAGTGTCCTTATAATGCACCTATTCAAGGACAAGATCAAGTCAATGCTGCATTTCAGCAACGACAAAGAAATGATCCGTACTCTTCGACATACAATCCGGGGTGGAGGAGTCACCCAAATTTCGCTTGGAACCAAAATCAACAAGTCCAAGGAAATAATAATCAAAGACCTCCTCCTCCGCAGCAACAACAAGCACCTCCACAAACTCAAAACCAGCAACCTTTCCAACAACAACCTTATACAAATCAAACAAACAATTTTGGTCAACCAAATGATGATAAGGTTATCTCGCTAGAAAAAAGTCTAGATGCATTTCTCAAGCAATCTACTGAATCCGCAGCAAGATTTGAAAATTATGTTCAGTCTTTGATGAATAACAATGCCTCACACGATCAAAGTATCAAGTCTATTGAGGCACAAATTGCACAATTAACTGCTGCGTTGAGCGAGAGAGAAAAAGGAAAGCTTCCATCTCAACCATTGCCAAATCCCGGTCACACACAAAACGCATTTCACAATCACAATGTAAATGCGGTGACCACGTTGAGATCTGAAAGAGAGTGGCAAAATGATGTGGGAACTAGTGATGACATCCCCGCCGGTGGTTCTTCTTCATCTTCTTCTTCTCCATCGTCACCTTCCCCTTCTTCGTTTTCTTCACTTTCATCTTCACCTTTTTCTTTAGAGCCTATTCTCCACCCTTCACATGGCTCTATTTCTTCCAGCTCGAACGGACCCATTTCTCACAACATGAACACATCTACACCGGGATCCGTTCCTACTCCACATTCTACTCCACAGACATTTGACTCAACGAATTTTCAAAATGCTCCATTTCCAAACAGGTTGAGTCCTAATAAACCAAATGCACAAGTGGAAAAGATTGTGGAGATATTTAAGCAGGTTAGCATAAATATACCTCTCTTGGATGCTATCCAACAAGTCCCTTCATACGCGAAAATCTTAAAGGGCTTATGTACCTCGAAGAGAAAGGCATCTCAAGAGTGCAGTGAGCAATGCTATTAACCACCATCAAACCTTACCCCAAAAACGAAAGGACCCCGGCTGTCTTACGATTTCAATCATAATTGGGGATAAGAAAATTAATCGAGCACTTTTAGATCTTGGGTCTAGTGTTAACCTGATTCCTTACTCCGTGTACGAACAATTAGGGGTTGGAGAGTTGAAACCCACTCGTTGTACTCTCCAAATGGCCGATCGATCAATCACCCATCTAAGGGGTCAGCTAGAGGATGTGTTGATCAAAGTTGGGGAGTTCATATTCCCCGTTGATTTTATTGTTATGGATACACAACCTGTTGCTAACCCAAGAAACCAAATTCCGGTGATTCTTGGTCGACCATTTTTGGCCACTTCCAATGCCGTAATAAATTGTCGCAATGGCTCCATGACTCTATCCTTTGGGAAGATGTCTAGTGAGTTCAATATTTATAAGATGGGAAGTCTGCCCCCCGTGCCTAAAACTAGTACACGAGAAGTTTGCTCTATTCATGAAATCACGCAGGAGGACTGCGAGCTTGAAAGATTTCTATTTGATGAAAACAGTTTTGACGCCACTAGTGTGTCCCTCCTTGAGCCTACTACCATTGACACAACCGAAATTGATTATGAATGTTTCACTTTTTCGGATGACGACGACTCACAGCCTGAATTTGAGTCCTTTACATTTTCGGATGAGTTAGTCGAACCATCCAAATCGGTTGTTTGCAGTGATTTCGAACCTGTGTTGGAGTCCTTTGAGTTCGAGGTAGATTCCGCAATGATTCTTTCGCCTCCGAAACTCGAACTCATGTCCTTGCCACCTCACCTTAAATATGCGTACATAGGTGAGAATGAGACTTTTCCCATTATAATATCAGCCTCTCTAGCCTTCGAGCAAGAGAACGCTATTTTAAAAGTCTTACAAGATAGGCGGCAAGTTTTCGGTTGGACTATGGCGGACATCGAGGAGATCAGTTCCCTTATAATTGAATATCATATGAAATTGATGGATGATGCCATGTCAATAGAGGACCCACAGGAACATTTTGGGGGTATTGTGGTGAGTCAACCTCCTCCTTTAGAAGTTGAAATACCCCCATTTCTTTTAATAAGCTACGAGAATGCCAACACTCCACTGATTGCTGATCATTTACATTCTCGTTTCGATGCATCACCATCACCTGTATATTTACCTCCATGCCTCCCATACCACTGCTTCTATCTTCCCCAATTCTTTGTGGATCGTTACAACGTATTCTTCTACCAACCCATACTCTTTACTGATAAATTTTTCAACTGGTTGGTGTTGACTTTTGGTCGATGCAAAGTTTGGCAGTAATGTCTAACATAGTTTAAATGAAGCTTGGGGGAGGGCCTTTTTGTATATATTTTTGTTTTTCTTTAAAAAAATTATAAATAAATAAACAGGGGAGTATCGGCATTTTGACCCTCTTGGTTTAGCATGACAGTGAGGACACTGTCAAGTTCAAGTTTGGGGGTATGCTCGGTACGTCTTCTTCCTTCGCATTCATTTCATTTGTACATATTTTTGCATTTGCATACTTATTTGAAAACCCATAAAAATTTGAAAAATTTTAAAAATTATAAAAATTAATGTATTCAATTTTGGCTAATTGACTTGAGTTTGACAAATAGGTTAACTGGCTAGGAACAACTAGATCTTAGACTTAGTGAATTAAAACCCTAAAAATAACATTCCTTAAAATTTAACGGTAGAAAGTATATGCCTTGTAGTTTATTTAGAAATAGGCAAATTTTGGGTTCACTTCTTAGGCTAAGTCGAAACAAGGGAAGAGTATTGATGTTCTTATTAAAGTATAAGTTTGAAAAATAGTTCCTAGTTTAAGTCTAGATTCTGAAAACGTATACCCTACAAATTGCACAATCACGCACCTTGAAACTTGGAATAGTAGAAGAGACCTTGAAATGCTCTTGTCTAAAGTCCTAGTACAATGAAAATAAAAAAAATGTATAAGTGTGAATAAAGAAGAAAAAAAAAATGGACACTGGTTTTTGTGATTGCTTAAGGTTGCAAAAATAGAAAAATATTTAGCGAGGGTGCTTCATCACCTAGTGCCTTAGACCAACTGGTTTGGGAGTCACTGCTAAAGCCTTGGGTGTTGCAAAGACTAGGAAGTACGCTTTAAAGTGCAAACGCATTTTGTAATCGGTCGTTGGTACCTCAAGAAGTATTAACGGTCGCATGAAGGATGTGTAAGCAAATTTCATTTAAATTCACCAACTAATTAGTACTTTGGACAACGGACAAGGGGTTGATTGCTTGATTTGAATTTCCAAGTGTAGGGGTGACTTATACACACACGTAGGGGTATGTGATTGGAGTCTAGATAAGAAAAAGGAATGAAGAATAGAACTTGTATCTTTAATAGAGTTGATAGAAATTCCTAAGTCAAGATGGAATCCTAGAAGGAAAACTTAAGAGATGCCGAAAGCTAAGTAAGTCTATAGGATATATATAATCTTAAGTTAAATGATGAGGAAGTGTGAAGAATGTGGGTGGATAATTTACAAGTATAAGATAATAGATTTCCTTGTTAGAAGACCTAATTGGAGAACAAAAGTCAATGGGCCGAGTTGATAGGATTTTGTGGATGTAATCCGCTGAAAACCCTCAGGAGACAACACTCCTCCTACTAGGGACACCTAGAGGTTTAACGGCTTGTTGCACGTGCTCAGTGCAATCGCGTTTCCCTGCGAAAGTGCGGTTAGGATTTTAGAGAATAAAATAATAAGTTTGCTCGAGGACGAGCAAAAGGTAAGTTTGGGGGTATTTGTTCAGACCATAATATTGCATTTTCCATTCCCCCATTCTTATCCTTTTTATAAAAAAAACGGGTACTCTTGACGCACGTTTGTTGCATATTACAGGATACAGGTTTCTGGAGCAAATACATTGAAAAAGACACAAAACAACAGAAAAAGGGACTTTTGACCAACAATTAGATGGATCCTAGTCAAGCCCAGTTCACATAGGTGCAAGGCAACGCATGTCAAGGTGAAACGGTTAAAAGACCAATACAAGTCTTCACTGAAGATCTGGAGAAGAGTAAGAAGCCAACAGAGAAAATACATATGAAAATAGGAAGCCCAAGAAAATACAACCCAAGTGCAGAAAATAGGTGACCCAAGCCCACCAAAGGGCCGCGGATCCGCGGCCATCTAGTGCGCGTGTCGGTGAAAAATTCTCGTGTCGGTGCGTCGGTGCAGGAGTTTGGATTTTCCGTGGGCAAATCTGTAATTTCACATGTGCGAGAGTCTGTAACCCTAGTTTTCATGTTTTCCTATAAATTGTATTCCCTGATCTGTAAAATGTTATGCCTCTTTTCAATCAATAAATTTCAGAATTTCTGGGAGATAAATTCAGATCTGTTCTATATTGTTTGGAGGGAGCCGTCAACTTAGGAAGGTAAATTATGTCTTTCTTTCTTTTAATTAGTATGCCTTATCATACCCTAATGAGCGAGTAATCTCCTCGCTTGTTAGGGTTAGCCTTAGGGAAAGGGTTGAGAGATGAGATCTCTCACCCCTTTCAATGCCACCTTCACCTAATGAATTAGAACTCCATGCATACGCGCACAACCGCTCCCTGCGGCATCCTACCCCTCGAGGTAACGATGAACCGTAGTATAAAGGGCCGGTTGCGTGCGTTTTCCATGGAGGTTAGGGTAATTATCAACAAAGGAAGGATACGAATCTAGAGGAAGAACATCTTCCCAAAAGATTCGGATCCACTTTATTGATAACTACCGTAACATCTAATAGATCTAAAAAAAGAAGGCATTGAAAGCGGTGAGGAAAAACGTTAATCTCCAAAACTTCCCCTAAGCCTAACCCTAGCAAGACTCTTAATTAGATTAATTAGATCCAGTTTTTTTAGATTTTTATAAACCAATCAAAACGACATTTTGAATCAACTCGTTAAAACACATAAAAGAAATTTACCCGTCTCTGTGGATCGACCCGTACTCACCGGCTAGCTGCGAAGCGACGCCGTTTCTGATTGCGGTAAACTTATATTTTTGACACTAATCAGGGGCAGAAAACAACTACTCCCCCATTGAAAAATACCGCTTGGCATTAATCTTCGCGATAACGAAGCTCCGGCATTATGCTTTAGTGCATGAGGTCCACCTAATATCAAAAGTCGATCCTCTCAAATATTTGATGTCAAGAGCCATACTAACAGGACGGCTCGCTAAATGGGCCCTCCTCTTGATGGTGTTCTCGATAACATACCGACCTCTCAAGGCAGTGAATGGC
Organism: Agapanthus africanus; assembly: GCA_030015575.1. Lineage (NCBI taxonomy): Eukaryota > Viridiplantae > Streptophyta > Magnoliopsida > Asparagales > Amaryllidaceae > Agapanthus > Agapanthus africanus. Next base: position 356,496,275 of record JASDDO010000008.1, read on the forward strand.
CAGGCCATTACCAACTTCCTCGCTGAGCATCCGATACCAGCCGATTCACCCCAAAATTGCGAATTGCCAGACGAGCACGCGTTTGACACGATCGACAGGGAGAAAGGAGAGAGTGACACCCGATAGGAACTTTACTTCGATGGGGCATCTTCCATGAAGAAGCGACAACACAACACTCCTATAATCAAATATAGGGTAGGACTTATCTTTGTAACTCCACAAGGAGGGATAATGCGCTTTGCCTTTTCCATAACAGAGCCGAGAACAAACAATGAAGCCGAATATGAAGCTTTGATAGTAGGTCTAGAGATCGCCGTTGACATGGGAATCGAAAACCTCCTCATATACGGAGACTCCCAGCTGATCGTTAATCAAGTAAACGGCGACTATCAAACGTGCAAACCAGAGTTGGTAAGGTACGGTGAAAGAGTGCAACAATTGCTGACTCAAATTCCCACCTACGCCCTGGAAAGTATACCGCGTGCGGAAAATAGCAAAGCAGATGCGCTAGCCAGACTCGCTAAAGAACTGGCTAACGAAAACCTCGATGATGTAAGGATCATGGTACAAATCCGTCGGGTTCTTGCACCGGCAGAAATATCTCAGGAGTCCTCCGAAGAAAAGGGAGCGACCAAGCAAACGGCCCTACAAATAAAAGACCAGGAAAAGGCTAAGGATTGGAGAGAAGTCTTTATAGACTACTTCAAATCCCTTCGAACACCTGAAGATGCGTCCTCAAGACATCAGCTCATGAAACGAGCTCTGTCTTTTGCCTTCGTCAATGACACGCTGTATAAGAGATCGTTCGACTCTCTATGGCTGAGATGCCTGGGACCAGAAGAAGTAAGGAGAGTCATCCAAGAAACTCATGACGGAATTTGTGGTTCTCATCAAGCCGGACCAAAGATGAACCTGAAGATCAAAAGGATAGGCTACTATTGGCCCATGATCATCCAAGACTGTCTCGAATACGTGAAGCAGTGCCATTCGTGCCAGATTCATAGAGACTTCATACACCAGCATCCAAATCTGGTACACCCAACGGTGGCCAGCTGGCCGTTCGAAATGTGGGGAACTGATATAATCGGGCCCATTGAACCAGCATCGTCCAGAGGACATCGGTTCATATTGGCAACAACCGACTACTTCTCTAAGTGGGCAGAAGCAGTACCGCTAAGAGAAGTGAAGATGGAGAACATCCTACATTTCTTCAAGATACACGTTATCTATCAGTTTGGCACCCCGCGACGGATTATTTCCGATAACGGGCCGGCCTACAGAAGTCATAAAATCAGCCGCGTCGCACAGCGGCATAATATAGACTGGAGATGCTCTTCGGTCTATAATCCCCGAGCTAATGGTCTAGCTGAGGCTTTCAACAAGACCTTGACGAAGATGATAAAGAAGAGGGTGTCCAGAAATAAAAAGGACTAGCACGAAAGATTGCATGAAGCTCTCTGGGCATACCGGTTCAAAACGGCCACAAATACAATGCCATACGCATTGGTGTTCGGCACTGAGGCAGTACTCCCCTTGGAGATAGAGTTACCCTCTCTACGAGTGGCGGTTCATTACGAGCTAACAGATGAAGAGAATGCCCGTCTTCGGCTCGAGGAGCTCGATGCCCTCGATGAAACTTATCTCATGGCGCAGCAAAACTTAGAAGCTTAAAAAGCAAGGATGACGTGCTCGTACGAAAGATTGACTAGGCCGAGAACATTCCGCCAAGGCGAACTTATGCCAGTCGTAAAAAGACATATGATCCCTAATCATGCCAAACGGGGGAAACTCGAGCCAAACTATGAGGGACCGTATATCATAGACAAGGTCTACCCTTTAGGCCAATAAACGATCGGTTCTTGAAAAAATACTACGCCTGACCGAAACTTCTTTAAATTACTACAAACCCGCAGCATCCTTGGGCTGACGCGTAAAAAAAATGATACGTCTATAAGCAAAATGGGCACGGATGAAAACCCAAAAGGGCTCCGTGGGTAAAAACAGCAGGGCTACCGGCGAGTTTGTGAAAACCCAAAAGGGCGCAGACTCGTAAAAAAAATGGTACGTCCACAAGCAAAATGGGCACGGATGAAAACCCGAAAGGGCTCCGTGAGTAAAAACAGCAGGGCTACCGGCGAGTTTGTGAAAACCCGAAAGGGTGCAATCTCATTAAAAGATGCTTGCAAGGTCCTCTCGACCTTGTAAGGAGAAAACTACCTGTGTGAGATCCATACGACTCACAAAGGAGCGGCACACTTAGGGATCCCCATGATTCCTAAGGAGAAATTACACTTACGAGATCCTCACGACTCGTAAGGAGAACCCTCTTATGAGACCCTCACGGCTCATAAGATTCAAAAGCCTTAAGCTACAGGGATCTGAACCTATTCTTAAGCCATCATACACCCAATTATTGCCCTACAAGCGGTTCAATATTAACCCTTGTATACAATCCATGGGCACAAATAACCGTCTCCCCCACCAAGTTCCGCCAATAGCGTGAAATTCCTCTATTCGGTGAATAAACACTTATAAGTCCTCTCGACTTATAAGGAGAAGACGCTCTTGTAAGATCCTTACGACTTATAAGAGAAAACGCACTTGGGAGTCCTCACGACCCCTAAGGAGAAAATGCACCTACAAGATCCTCACGACTTGTAGGGAGAAATACCTTTATGAGACCCTTACGGCTCATGAAGTCAAAAGCCTTAGTTGATAGGATCTTAACCCAGTCTACTAAGCCACATTTGTTCAAACTGACAAAGGCAAATGATGATTCACTCCTGGCAATATCCCAGTTGTAGCGATGCTGCTGCCTAAATTGGTATCAGATCCAAAGTTCCATACTCGGGGCGGAAAGTCAGCGAGCCATAAATGCATATGAAATAGCCGAAATGATAGGGCAACTTGCAACAAAATCAGCAAGTAAAATATGTGCGTACAAAAACAGCCGAAATGATTGGGCAACTCGCAATAAAAAGCAGCGAGTTAAAAAATATATATAGCCGAAATGATTGGGCACCGCGAAAAATAGCCGAAATGATTGGGCAATCGCGACTTTCGCAATATAAAAAGCTGAAATGATAGAGCATCGCGGAAAGAAATAAAAAAATGAAATGAAACTTTTTGCCCTGCAGATAAGTCAATACTGACCCCTGTATACAATCCATGGGCATTAACGAAAAGGGAATCATAGGTCCCAAACAAACTCTGTCAAAAAGGGAAAGTCAGATCTTGATGGCAACATCTACAGCCTAGAGATCAACAGCGGCGTTCTTTCTCAACTCCAGCAGGATGCAGATGCAACGTCAACAACCGACCCCAGGATCAAAACAACGGAGCCACGGCAAAGTCCCTAGTTCAAATCTCAACGGTTCACAGACAACCTAGAGATCAACAACAGTGTTCCTTCTCAACTCCAGCAGGATGCAGATGCAACGTCAACAACCGACCCCAGGGTCAAAACAACGGAGCCACGGCAAAGTCCCTAGTTCCAAATCTCAACAGTTCACAGACAACCTAGATATCAACAGCGGAGTTCCTTCTCAACTCTACCAGGATGCAGATGCAACGTCAACAACCGACCCCAGGGTCAAAACAACGGAGCCACGGCAAAGTCCCTAGTTCCAAGTCTCAACGGTTCACAGACAACCTAGAGATTAACAGCGGCGTTCCTTCTCAACTCTAGCAGGATGCAGATGCAACGTCAACAACTGACCCCAGGGTCAAAACAACGGAGCCATGGCAAAGTCCCTGGTTCCAAATATGAATGGTTCATAGACAACTTAGAGATCAACAGCGGCATTCCTTCTCAACTCCAGCAAGATGCAAATGCAACGTCAACAACCGACCCCAGGGTCAAAACAACGGAGCCACGGCAAAGTCCCTAGTTCCAAGTCTCGACGGTTCACAGGCAACCTAGAGATCAACAGCGGCGTTCCTTCTCAACAACGGAACCATGGCAAAGTACCTAATTCCAAGCCTCGGCGGTTCACGGACAACCTAGAGACTACCGCGACATTCGTCTCATTACAGCAGACGCAATGCCAGCAAATGAAGCCAAGGAAAATCCCTAGCTTCAGGGTCTTGACGGCAACTCAAATAAAACCTGAAAGACTATCAGAGATCATCCCACACCAGCGCGGAGTGGTCATGACTCATCGGGGCTCCCAAACTGAGCCTAACTTCAAGTAAAAAGCGACATGGAATATCCCTAACGCTTGTTCTTTCGACGGTAATATCACCTGAAAGATTGCTTGAAGACATCTTGTCTAGCCCCCGAATGGATCAGAGACATGACAGTCGTGCGGCTACTCGAACAGCAAGATTGCATATCGAGGAATACACTGGCCAACGCGACGGTACGACAGGTAAAAAACCCTAGTACCACAGACCCTAACGGACTTCTATTAGTAGGAGTTAACTGTGACGTTAGGAAACCCTTGCGAGAACTTCTCGATTCGTGGGAAAACAATGTCCTTGCGAGAACTTCTCGATTCGTCTCGACTAGTAAGGCAAAGACTTAGGCAATGGAGATTAAAAACCTGTTTCCTAAGCACTGGGGCCCTGCAAGTTAGTCTAAGATGGACGCTTGCATACTATTCACGGGCCACACTCTACGAAGCCGAACTTCGACAAGGAGGGAAACAACCACTTACGAGTCCTCTCGACTTGTAAGCGGGAAAATTCTCTTGTAAGATCCTTACGACTCTCAAGAGAAATCACACTTAGGAATCCTCATGATTCCTAAGGAGAAAATACACCTACGAGATCCTCTCGACTCGTAGGGAGAAAAATCATTATGAGACCCTCACGGCTCATAAAGTTGGAAAGCCTTAGGTGGCAGATCTGAACCTGACTCCTAAGCCATCGATGTCCTGCAAGGAGATCAAAATAGATTATCTACAAAATGCATTTGCTAAAAGAGACACACTGCTATGAAACAAAATATGTCTTTTATTCATGAATCAAAATGAATACAAAGTACAATCAATAAAAGAATCAAAAAATACTCTCATTCAGGAGCAAGTACAAAAGTAGAATAAGAAAAACATATATCTTTTTAAACCGGCGGACGATTTAGTAAATTCGTCAGTTCATCTTTCTTCCGCTGGGTCTCGGCTTCATGTTTTGTTATTACTATGAGACAGGTCTCCACTTGAGACTGTTGAGCCTGCTATGAAGCGAGCCGACTTTCAAGCTCCTTTTCAGCAACTTTGTGAGCTTCAACCATCTCGCGAGTAAAAACAATGGCTTTATCAATAGATACCACTTCCCTGATAGCTTCTTGAAGCACCCGCCAAAGTTCATACGCGCGAGTGGTCTTAGCCGTGAGTTCAACTTGAAGTTTCCCCAAAGCATTTGAAGCTATCTCCCTCTCCGAAAATTTTCGATTGAGCCTCTTCTCACATGACTGCATATCTGTGGCGCATCGTTCAATCAGACCCCGCAAGCTCGTCTTTGCAGCCACGACCTCTGAAGGAAGGCGTGTGCACTCGAGACCATGTAAGCAAGCCTCCACTCGACGAAAAAACTCAACCTAGATATGCACCAATGTTTCATCATGGTAAGTGGCGAGAAAGGGCAGAGAAATGTTGGCTTCAGCAGCAAATTCTTTGGCTGTGATCGAACTACCAGCACGAAGATCTTCGATAAGAGCCGACAAGGAGTGAAGGCTTTACTTCGCCATCTGTTCAGATGCGCGCCGGGCATAAGAGCCGGGTGGAATAATGATGCGAGATTCTAGTGGGATAAGAATGGGCAAAGCTGTCAAGATTCATGAACAATCAGCGAGATTTGCAAACAAAGAATAGATGGAACAACGTCAAAACTTTACTTACCCACAGTCATGCAAGGAGGGTTTAAAAGATCCCCAGGCCCGTTGAGGATCTCAACTTCGTCGTCAGCTTCCAGAACTACAGAAGACATTAGTATCGTTATACGAAATAATGATAATGCAATGAGGGGGTCAAATAACACCGACCTTGCCAAGAAGAGAGGACGATGCGTTGCGGGGATATTGCCTGCGGGGCGGCCATCTCGAGCAGACGTTGAAAAGAATTTCTGGGGGATAGATCCACGATGGACGCCAGCAATCCTCGTAATTCTGAAAAGACAAAAAGATTCAGATAATGGAGCGATCATTAAAACAAAATATATAAGACTACCTTCGATGCTCCTCCCACTTTGAACTGGAGGGATAGCAGCTTCGGCAGCCTCCTTCGTACCCTCAGGCACATCACCGGGGACGTGGGCTGGTGTAACAGCTTCTAATTGAGGGGCAGCGACCACCGCTTCAGGCTCCAATGAAGGGACAGTGGTCTCGACAACCTGTTCCACAATCTCCAGGCCGTCACCAGAAAGATCTATTAAATCTGCGGCCAATGAGGATGCCTCTTCTGGGAGAGCTAGCACCGGGAGAACAGAAGCCACCAATGGAAGCTCTACAGCAGGAATAGAAGCCATAACAACCTCCTCCGCATCTACTAGTGCCTCATCGGGGACATTTACAGAGTCCACAGTCAGGACGCAACTCGAACTCAGATTCTCTGCCATTGCCGAAGTCCCTGCAAAGTTTCACGAAGATAAGAAGACATAAAAAGCGATACAAATTACTTGCCAAAGGAAAAATATGAAAATCATGCATACCGATACGCCAGGATGCCTCTAGTATGGCTTTTTCAAGCCGACGTTCCTTCCTGAGGAGGTATGCTCGCCGGGGTTCAAATGTAGATTCGTGGCCACCAGTTCACAATGACAACTCATCTTCGGAAGCGGCTGAGATAGGCTGCTTGAGGGCTATCTCTTCTCTCTGTCGCAGGGGACCGATAAATATTCTCCGTATTGATGGGGGATCTTCGTAGAATATAATGGCAGGATACGGACTCTTCGGAACATGCACGTTCTCGGTTTCGTCCTGTGAGCGCCTTATAGGCTCAGCCAATTGTACGGCTTCCTCGGCAGATGAACCCGGAAAGAGAAGACCATCATCCGACTCTTACATATATATTGGTTTGTCTTGAACAATAGGCTCGGACTCCACCAAGAGGTCAAGTAGACCGGTGACCGTCTTCTTTCTCCTCTTCGACCCAGAACTAACACTGGAAGATGATCGCTTCCTTCCTTTCGGCGCTTTGGCGTGATGTTGACCCACTTCGCCTCCACTGTCCCCTTTTGGCGACACCCCTGCTGATAATGTCGCCACTAATGGAGTGGCCACTGGCACTTCGGTGGAAGCCTTTGCTCAAGCTCTAGTACGCATTGGCATCCCTGCAGTAGGAGCAATCGACCCGGTTTCTACGGCCTGCGAGATGAGGACCACACCACCACCCCTCAAGAGAGGGAGAATGACTGATCGCGGTCACAATGGAACGCTAGCAGCTTGGGTTAAGGCAGAAGTCTTATATTCGAAGAGTGTCTGCCTTTCCTCAGCAATGACAAGACCAACCCGGTGGCGATACCAGCCCACAAAGGAGCCCACAGACCTGGGGAGATAGTCTGGTTCTGGGATCATGAACACGAAGCCAGTATTCAACCGCATAAAATGATGAATAACGTCGTTAATAACTTCCAACGATGAAGTAGGCTCAACCAAGAATGCTTCGAAGGGACGCCTTGATTATAGCCCAGTTGCCGGGCAAAGCGGTGCGGATTATACCGCATAAGGAGAGCTGTATCATTCTGGCGGAACACCAAATACCCCGGCCTAATCGAGTACAGATTCATGATCTCCCTAGGCTTTAAAGAGGGCGCTCCCCCTTTTGACAAGTCGAATAACTGTTGGATGGGCCCCGCTAGAGCAGAAAGAACGCGATCAATGAACACCATTCCTCCCTCATTGGTATATGTATTGAGCAGAACACGGAGGGCCCCTAATTGAGTCGGATCGGGAGCGGAGGCATCCACCAATCTCATAATAAGAGGGAAGGTGTAGGAGTCATAGAATTTCGGTCGTCGATGTGCCGTGAATGCCCCCAGCACATGCATTTCGATCCAAGATGTGAAGTAATGAAGGGGGAGATTCATAACATCTACACCTGGAGTCGAAGTGTAGGCCGCAACACTTAACCCGTGATAAAGATGCGATAGTCCCGCGATGCCGACGGCCAACTTTGCCCCTTCAGCTACACGATGGGCGGGATAGAAGACGGAAGCTCTCATGAAGCGTCGGTGTGACGGTATCGCAAACCAGCTGAGCCAAAGGCTGATAAAACCGATAAAGAAGGTCTCTTCATCCATGCCGGGAGCCGCAATCGAATCAAAAGAAACGACCGACAAAATCGGGATGTAAAACTGTGGTAAATCTTCTTCTTTGACCGGCGGTTTATCCAAACCAAACCCAAAAGGGTCATCAATACTCGCAAACTTCGGGGCCTCCTTGGATAAAATATCCTCTCGAATGAAACAGGCGATAAAGCTCTCGAAAGTGACACCTTGCCCTTCTAACTTCGCAAACAATTTGTTGAAAATACCCAGGGCCTTGATCAGACTAGGGTACTTATGACGGACGGCGGTTTCGGCTGTCAGACCATTAAGCACAGCCGGCATGGTGGAGAAAACATATTCATCAGGAGGCAGCAGTTCCTCATAGTGCTCCCTTCTAATGGGCAGTCCTGAAATCTCACGGAATTCATCCAATGAGATAGATACCTCTCAATTCCCTAGCAGGAAGGTGTTGGTGAGCAGATTCCACTGGTTTAAGAAGGCTTTGATCCACCAGACGTGAGGAGCATAGTAATGAAAGAGCGATGCATATACTGCCTGATATAGTCCGACCTTCTGCAGCCTTGCGCGGTGGGCAGAAAGAATATAGCGAGCCTAAATAAGGTATCCCACTGGGTGCCGGGGGGTGATACCCACTTTATAGACTTGCCCCCAAGGTCGAGCTTCACCTTGGCAAATCCGACACCCTAAGATGTCTATAGCAGGCAGTGGATGGTTAGGTATCCTAAAGGTAGAGGGCTCCAGCCGGCCCGAAAGAGTCCAATTGGTCACTTCCACTGCGTAAGCAGTCTATGGGCATTCCATCGGCAGTATAGGACGAAGGGGTTCCATCGGCTCCCCGCAAATGAAACTTCGGCGACCCCGGATGATGTGGCCATACCAAGTGCCCCATAAGAGCATATTTGTCTGATCTTTATCATGAACTCTGATCATCGCCATTTCTTCCTCGTCCGACGGCGATTGTGGAAAAGCAGCGTCCGAGCGGGTGTAAGGGAAATAGGAAGAGAAGCCATTGTGCCTGAAATAAGGAAAAGAGGAAGCTATTAATAAAACCCATGCATATATATATATATATATATATATATATATATATATATATATATATATATATATATATATATATAATAATAATAATAATAATAATAAAGCAGGATGTCTGTTTTGTGGGTCTACTGCATACGAAACACATGGACCCCATAAAATCAATATGGCGGCTCACTAATGATGAGACAGGGTAATCATTATGAGAACAAAAAGGAGATTCTCAATAAATGAACAGTGGAGTTTAAACACCTCTGCACATTCCCCTAAGGAAAAACCCATTACAAACTCTGTGCAGATCAAAGAAGAATCTTCTTTTTTTTTTTGAAAATTCAAGAACAACTGAGAGTAAGAATCCCAAGAGGTCTTCTTGATCATTAGAGCTAAGTTCTCTTGGGGGAATTAAATTCCTTTTGAACAAAGGAATTAAATTCCAGGAAAAAAATTTTTAGAGCTGAGCTCTGTGGAGTGGAATTAAATTCCAGAGAAAAAACATGTGCCATCATCAATCCCCTAAGATCAGAAAAAACGCCTAACATTGGGGGCTTACTACCTAAAGATTGTGCATTTTAGAGCTCAGAAAGATGTGTTTCATTAAAGGGAAAAACCCTTTGTGTGGATTTAAAATCCGAAGAAAAATTTATAAAAGGAGAAGAAAAAGTTCCTCGGCCGTTCAAGATCCTTACCTGAAAAAGGATTCTTTTTTGACAGAGTTAAACTCTGGATTTTTTTTTTGAACTGAGAACTGAGCTCTGAGGAAGAGAATAAAATTCTCAAAGCAAAAATGAAGAAGGAAGAAGATCAAGGAACGGAGGCGCTGCTGAGATGAGACCCTTGCATTTATAAAACATGATGGGAACGGTTCATCTTCCCTGTTCCCTAGGCGAATCCAACGGTTATAAAAATAACAGCGTTGCACTTACGTGCTAGACACGTAAGAACAACGCTGTAGGGGCATTTGTTCCCTTGTAAAAATTCAGTAAGAAAAAGGGAAGGGAAAACTTCCCTCAAAATGGAAGCATCACGTGCAGGCACGTGATCATAGATCCCTTGCAAAAAGGCCCAGAATAATAAGAAGACCCAGAGAAGAAAAGAAGACTTTCCCCTAGTAGAGCATCACGTGCCAGCACGTGATGCACCCCTATTCAGGGTATTCAAGCTCCATTTGGTGCGTGGGCCCCAGAATAATAAGAAGACCCAGAGAAGAAAAGAAGACTTTCCTCTAGCAGAGCATCACGTGCCAACACGTGATGCACCCCTATTCAGGGTTTTCAAGCCCCAAACAAATGAGATGAAAAAGGGGCAGAAAGGGTCACGTGCCACACGTGACCAATATCCAAACTGACGCTGAATGAAGGGATTAAGGCCTTGTTAGGAAAACATTCTCTCAAATCTTTCTTAACAAGAAATCTCATTCTCGGTGAAATAAAGAGCCGTTGGATTTAAAATCTAACGGTGATTAAAAAATCAGCAAGATGTAGAATAAGTTTTGTTTAGGGAAAATATTTGGTTAAAGTGGGAAAGATATCTTCGGCAAAGCAGGAGTCCTTAGATCAAAAATCCAACGGTGGATAAAATTCTCAAATCAATTAAGAGTATCTCAATGGAGGATCTCTTTAACAAAATCAACAAGATTACCTCCACTATAAAAAGAGTCCCAGACCTCAGGCTAGGAGGAGGAAGGATTGATACGAAGAAAAAAGAAAGGAGAGATTCAATTCTCAAGAGAAAAGAAGAGCCTTTTTTTGAAAAAAAGAGGTGAGGAGAAAAGGAGAAAGGCATTTTTCTTAAAAGGGTTTAACCCTTGATATATAAGAACTTAGTTCTCTTCCTCGGTAGAGGATCTGCAGAAGCAGATCTTCTCATAGGTTGAGAATTTAATTCTCATCAGGGAGATTCTGTCATGTAGATCCAAAACCTAAGGGAAGACCTAAGTTCAAAGAATTCTATTCTCCCACAAAAACATATAGGAATTTAATTCCTCCAACAAGGATAAAGTTTAGCCCCTAATATAAGAACTTAGTTCTTCCTCATGGTGATAGATCTGCAGAAGCAGATCTTTCCATAAGTTGAGAATTTAATTCTCATCGGGGAGATTCTGCCATGCAAATTTGAAACCTAGGAAGAGAACTAAATCCGAGGAATTAAATTCCTATCATAAAAAAGAGAAGAAGAAAAATTAATAAGGGACTCGAAACTCAGAATTACATGCATATTGATGATCACGTGGTAACACGTGGCCATTTTTTTTGAACCAGAAAAGGAGATTACACAAAAGTGCTTAGCACTTATTAAAAAAAGGGGGAAAAGAGGAAAAAGAGATTTCCCAAAGTGTTTAAAACTTATTCAAAAGGGAAAACAACAAAAGACGGTTTCACTTTTAGGGCGTCTCACGTGTTCCCACGTGACCCCTAGTAATTATCAAACACTCATAAAAAAGAGGAAAATACCCAAAAGCAATTCCCGCCTAAAAGGCGCCTCACGTGTCCCCACGTGACCCCTGACAAACACTTTTTTAAAGAAAAAGGGGGTAAATCCAAAGGATTAATATCCAACGCGTGGATACCCTCACGTGTCCACACGTGATGGTCATAAGGATCAAGTTTTGTAACACTTATATGCATATTCTGGGAGTAAAATAAAAGAAGTAGGGCCCAATCTTCAGGTGCCTCATGTGCCACACGTGATCACTACAAATTGCAGTGTTTAACACTTCTTTTGAGAGGTTCGCCTCAGTATAAAACCGACAAGTCTCTCAAGACCAAAAACCTCTGCGGTCATTAATCAACCGAGCCCTCTTATACTCGGGCCTCCCCAGACCAATCTTAATTCCAAAGATGACTACTGACCTCCTATATGGAATTTGGTTCAAGGGTACATCTCTCTACACCTCTGATACATGACGTTGTAATTCTTCAACGTCTTCAGAGAGGTGGGGGTCCCAATAACCAATAACTCCGGGTATACCCCCAAACTGATGAAATATGGACCGCAATGTCCCTAAACTAAAACAATAGAGTTCAAATGCTCTTTTGTTGGATCTAAATGATCCTGTTGAGTAGATCTTAGTCTCGAATTAGACTAATGTATCCTTAACAAACGTTTAAGTTAATCTTAGTCTCAAATGAGATTAACGATCCTTAAACCTAACCCAACCCCAAATCTAAGAAAATACGGATTTGGACTAATCCATGCCCTACAGGTGACAACATAAATTAGTCTCCGTATACAATCCACGGGCAACCAAAAATAAAACAAACAAACACGACACGAAGTGACCATCGAGAGAAGGAGAAAGTGGTTACCGCGATGCGGTAGCATAATTAACTGCAGGGGCTTGCGTCTGTAGGGAAGAGCGTCCCCACAATCAAAAAACCCTCGCAAACGAGGGGGGATCTGACGAAGTCTGCTACAACGGCCGCATCCGTCTAAACCTCCGATACATGGTGCCATTGATTGATGTGAAAGAAGTGTGTGTTTGTAGTTTAACCGCAATCAGAACGGTGTCGCGCATAGCTAGACCGAGGTGAGTACGGGTCATCCTTAGGGAAACGTGGAACCTTTTACTTTTACTTTAGATGTGTTGAGAAAGAGAGGAGGGATAAAGAATTTTATAGAATGGTTTCTAGATCTACGTTAAACAAGAATGTAAAATATAGATCTAGATTATTTTAGAGACTTAGATAATATAATAAGAAGGATTGTAGGGTTCGTTAGGATTTACTAGTTATGGACGATTAATTAAAAGTTACCATTTTTATCCATTAATAGATTTAGAACTAGAACGACGGTGATGCATGTAGATTAGGGTTTCTGGAAGGAAAAGAAATCTCACTCTTAACCCTTATCTCGACACGGAACTCCGTTCATATCTAGCCTTTACCAAAACAATCATTAATCTAATCTCTAATCGCGGTCGGAACTAGCAAAGAATTGCTAGCGCGCCCGATTAGGATGTTAATGATTCTTTTGATAAAGTTCCTAAACTTTATAGGACTTAAAAAGGGTTTAGTTATTTTCATCGTCCATTAGCTTACCCTAATCCTACGAACCCTAACAAGCGGAGAATTACTCGCGCATGTTAGGAGAAGAAGATGAAAAGAAAGAGAGGGAAAACATAATGTAAAATGCAAAAAGAATTAAATAAAACAACTTCCTTTATTAATCAACTTGAACAATCTACACTTTGATTCCTTAGAAAATGATTACAAAGACTAGTTTGCTTCTCGATCTCTTCCAAGGAGGTAGACGAACAGTTGATGATCAGCCTGGATGCGTGAGCCGTCTTAGACTTCGTGATCTCTTCGGCTTGATGATTTTTCCAAGAGACTCTCGGTCCTTATTTATAATCACAGAGCCAGAACATTAGTTTCCTAATATGGAAACTAGTTGTTAGGATCCTAACCACCACAATCCCATATCTCAACTCTTCAAATCTGCGGCGGAACCGCGGCCATTGGATAGGTTTGGCCGCGGATCCGCCCCTTTTTGGTGAGATCATGGCCTCTAATTTTTATAGCTTCATATCTGTAACACTTGGTAATCTTTTGAGTATCTAGACTTTGAAAATCTTTTCTATATTTCTACCAGAATTAGTTTCTTGAAAATCTTTGGTAGATTTGATTTCCCAACTTTGATTTCCTTGATTTCAGCCCTGCAAATTCTGTACAATATCTCAACAAATAATATTTAGTAGAGTTTGTTATATTGAGATATTAACTTAACCATTAAGAATTGGTCAAAGGTATTTAATAAGGTAAGCATATTTAATTGGGCCAAATGTTACATGGATAATATATGCTTACTTTTTCCTGTCAAATGTTAATTATAATATATAAACACATGAAAATAGTATTTTTACAGATAAACCCTCATATGTATCATATATTATAATAAACACCTTTCATTATATAGAAATAGTAGGAAAAATATAATAACAAATGTGCAGTTTAATCAACTGAACAGCCATAAATTAACTTGGCATCTTCGGAGAGGTGGACGGATAAAACCAAATAGCATCTGCCCCCAAATTCAGGCAAGATGTTCGTCTTCCCGGTTTTCGGCGGCGAACACCGACGAAGACAAACTTCTCTTTCCATTCATGGATGGAAGAAGGGACAACCACTAGCCTTGACCTGGCCGCCTTACCTTTATGTTTTTTGAATGAAAGGTACACCCAGCTCGGTTCATCCTTGCTGATACCGGGGTGATTTTTATAGCAAAAAAAAGAAAGGAGGATGCTCAAATCAAAGGGGATCTGATCAATCTTCAACCGGACCAGAAACCCGAAGAGGATTCTCCACGAATTCAGCGTTAGCTGGTCTGGGGCGAGATGGAAACAATGGGGCACGACACAAACTTCAGGCGAGAAGGGCAGGCGCATCCCAGCCCGGAACGCTTCCAAATACAGGGCAATCTCTTTGCCCTGCACCTGGTCTACCCGCTCGCCCTCCTTACCCAAATGGAGTGAATAGCCAGAGGGGATATGAAAATGAGCCCGGATGTCGAAAAGCTCATCCAGACGGTTCAAAACTGAAAGCACATCATGAGTATTCCCGATGCGCACCTTGGTGGCTCTCTTCGCCCCCCGATGATGAAGGACAAGGGTATCGTTTCCCCTGTGAGGCAAGCCCGACACAGAAGACGAAAATGAAAAAGAAGAAGAACTCTCTCGACTATCGGAATCTGAAGAGGAAGAAGACCCGCCGGACTCAGCTTCAGAAGCTGAAGCCTCATCGCCCGACTCAACCCCCACTACATCAATAGATACTTCGAAAGAAGACATCTAACCTGATTCAAGGAAGGATTGGCCAAGGAAAGTTTTTTAGCTGAAGTTTCGGCCTAAGCGGGTGTGCGCCGGGCAATCTTTAGACGACAAGAGACGACTAGGGCAAAGTATCAGCCGTGGGATGCCCCCTTCCCTATTTATACACTCAGCAAGGAGGCATCCAACGGCCCAAATCCGTTCCCGCTGAAACAAAGCACCACACCTAGCGGCCATCGGGACTCCACGTGGCGAGCGGCCATTGGACACGTCCGCTCACACTAGGATCCAGGTGACAACCCCTTAAGTCCCGCCACTCGATGTGGACACATGGCAAGTAGTCCAACCATCCGAATGAGCGAAATGATGCCTCCCTTTTAAAGCGCAACCTTTTCACTGATTCACTGACGTCACCAAAGATACGCACAGGAATCAAAGTGCTTCGTGAGCCGCCAACTGGACCCAAGGATCCAAGAAGATTAGCCGCCAAACATCGCATCTTTCTCGAACAACCCGTGGCAGGGAAATCTGAGGCTGAATTGTTTAAAACCGGGCTTACCACTCTCGACCTGACCCATAAATAGATCAGGGCAAGAGTGGGGGGCTAATGATGAGGCTCACAAAATGGAACCCCCCAGATTTACGACACGTAGCAGATGACGTGTTGTCCACGTACACCTCTAGATTCCTGGGGGCTACAGAATGTAAGTCTATGTAGCATACCCCACGTGTTCGCGGTAAGGCAGAATACATCAAAAACGATTTTCTCACATTAAAAGATCATGTTTGGCTTTGCAACATAGACTTTATCCACTTTAGGATCTTGCTTAAACCTTAACTAGCAAAAACTAAACTACAATAGGGCATTAACTACTCGGTTAAAGTATTATAATCTTGTGTCAAATCTTTCGGGTCTGTTCCCCTCCGAACGGCGGCCGAGACGTTAGGACGTCCTGTGCCTGAGGTTCGGGGCAGATGCTATTTGGTTTTATCCGTCTATCTCTCCGAAGATGCCAAGTTGATTTATGGCACCGTGTATCGGAGGTTTAGACGGATGCGGCCGATGTAGCAGACTTCGTCAGATTCCCCCTCAGGGTGAGGGGTTTTTGATTGTGGGGACGCTCTTCCCTGCAGTTAATTACGCTACCGCATCGCGGTAACAACTTTCTCCTTCTCCAGAATTTCACTTCGTGTCGTGTGTGTTTGTTTTGTTTGTGGTTGCCCGTGGATTGTATACGGAGACTGAGTAATGCCGTCGCCCGTAGGACGTGGATTAGTCCAAATCCGTATTTACTTAGATTTGGGTTTGGTGTTTTTAGTTTAAGGATGCATTAGTCGCGTTGCGGCTAAGATCAACTTAAACGTTCGTTAAGGATACGATAGTCCTGTTTGAGACTAAGATCAACTTAACGTGATTGTTTAGATCCGACAAAAGAGCGTTTGGGCTCTATTGTTCCAGTTTGGGAGATTCATAGTCCAATTTGGGACTAGAGTCTGTTTGGAGGATACGTTAGCCATTTTTTAGGCTAAGATCGACTCAAACGTTTGTTAAGGATACGTTAGTCCAGTTTGAGACTAAGATCAACTTAACGGGACCGTTTAGATCCGACAAAAGAGCATTTGGGCTCTATTGTGCCAGTTTAGGGACGTGGTGGTCCATAGCATTTATGGCCGTCGGGACCCGTCACCTCTCTGACGTCGTTGAAGAATTACAACGATAGGTGTCGGAGGAGTTCAGAGATGTACCCTTGAACCAAAGTTGATTTGGGGTTTTATCATTCATTTAAATGTCTAAGGATGCGCTAGCCGTGTTTGGGGCTAAGATCAACTTAAACGGGACCGTTTAGATCCGGCAAAAGAGCATTTAGAGGCTCTATTGTTCCAGTTTAGGGACGTAGTGGTCCACTTTCCAGTTTAGGGACGTGGTGGTCCATCGCCAGTTTAGGGACATGGTGGTCCAATATTAGTTTAGGGACGTTTCGGTCCGATATTAGTTTAGGGACGTTCCGGTCCGATGTTAGTTTAGGGACGTTCCGGTCCACGAGTTTAAAGACCCCGCAGTCCATATCGATGTATGGTCGTTGGGACCCGTCACCTCTTTAACATCGTTGAGGAATTACAACGACGGATGTCAAAAGAGTTCGGAGATGTACCCTCGAACCGGATGTAAATTGATTTAGAAGAGCAATTTTGCTCAGTCAATTTAATTTAAGGACTTATGGCCAAAATTGGGCTAAGTCCAGTTGTAATGTTCAACATTTTATTTGCTTTTGCATTGCATTTCTTTTTTTATTTTTATTTGGGCCTTGCCCAGAAAGGATGCAGAGCATCAATTTGTTTTGGGCTCTGCCCTTTTAGGAATGATGCAAGGCATCAATTTTATTTGGGCTCTGCCCTTGTATAAAGGATGCAAAGCATCAATTTATTTGGGCTCTGCCCATTTATTGCCTTGCAATTTATTTTGGCCTGTCAGGTCATTTTGGTTTGGGCCTTGCCCTTTAGAAAATGCATTGCATTTATCAAGCGCTTTGCGCCAATCAAAAAGCACAACAGTGCAAATTTATAAGTGCAAAGCACTATTAATTTGAGAATCTTTTAGATTCAAGAACCAATAGTTCATAAAAGAAGTGCAAAGCACTATTTGATTTCTTGATCTAATTTAGATCAAAGAATAACAAGTTTTTTCCTTTTTATTTCAAGAACCAAAGGTTCATAAAAGTGCAAAGCACTATTAATTTAAGAACCTTTTAGGTTCAAGAACCGATGGTTCATAAAACAAGTGCAAGGCACTATTTTTTAGATCTAAGAAAAAACAAGTTTTTCTTGTTTTTCTTATCTTAGAGAACCAAAGGTTCATAACAAGTGCAAGGCACTATTTTTATTTAGATCTAAGAAAAAACAAATTCTTCTTGTTTTTCTTATATCATAGAACCAAAGGTTCATAGCAAGTGCAAGGCACTATTTTTATTTAGATCTAAGAAAAAACAAATTCTTCTTGTTTTTCTTATATCAGAGAACCAAAGGTTCATAGCAAGTGCAAGGCACTATTTTTATTATTTTTATTTATTTATTTATTTATTTATTGAAGATCACTGATCTTGTTTTCTAGATCAATGATCTATTCTTTGAGAGAATTTTCTCAATGATCTATTCTTTGAGAGAATTTTCTCTTATCTCAAAGGTTTTTAGCTTCTTTTTCTTTGAGCTTTTCTCAGAATTCTCTCTCTGTTTGAAGCTCTTGGCTTTTTTCCAAGCAAAAAATGTTCTCATGTGGTGCGCACGTGCGTTGCACGTGGTGCCGCATGGCGGGCACACGTGCGTTGCACGTGGCGCACATGCGCATTATGAGGAGAAGCAAAGCTTCTATCTTGGAGAACTAAGCTCCTTTGGAGAACTAAGCTCCTTTGAGTATTGAATCCTTTGAGGATTTAACTCTCCCTTTCTAAGAGGTATGCCCTCTTCTTTATATGGGAGTGGTAGAGAAGCCATCTCTCCTTTTCCCGATGTGGGACTAAAAAATGCATTCCCCATGTAGTAGAGCATTACTTTAGATTACACGTGTATAACACATTTGCTCATAACTTTTGATCTCGGATGAATTATGAGGCCCATAATATATCAAATCGAAGGTCTTTTCGAGATGCTTTCAGTATCATCAGAATTTAGCTGTTTTTCGTTCCGGAGTTTGTCAAAATACAGCTCGGAAAATACTGGTTCGCATTTTCTTCCTTAAATCACATGTGCATAGATATTTGCTCATAACTTTTGATCCCGGATGAATTATGAAGCCCATAATATATCAAATCGAAGGGTTTTTCGAGACGCTTTCAATACAATCAGAATTTATCCGTTTCTCCTTCGGGAGTTTGTCAAAAAACAGCCCGGAAGATACTGGTTCGTATTTCCTTAAGCGTATCGCTGCCATTTGATACCTTGGACTCTTTTGCGCAGAAATTTTTGGCGGGAACAAATGCCCCCCACTACTTTGCCCACGTAAGTATGTACGTGGGTGAAGTAGTGCAGAGTTATGCAGAGTTATGCATGACGTATGACCAGTTTTGGGTTGATGTATCACTTTCAGAATCTTGATCTGAGAAGATACCAGTTTTGGGTTGATGTATCACTTTCAGAATCTTGATCTGAGAAGATAACGAGCGGACACAAGCGTCGTCATTTATCATTGACTCAAATCTCAACTCTTAAGCGATATAGTTCCAACCCTTAACTCCATGAGCCGCATCCTTCTATTTCTTTTTTTTTGTCTCACTCTGGCGTGGAGTAGTTCATACGCTTATGAGTAAGTTCTCCATTTCAGTGGCATGTAGCTTTGGCAAGTGTGGCCCATAGATGGTCGGCCCATCTTGACTTCTTTGCAGGGCAGTGATGGCTTAGGAGACAGGGGTAGGATCTGCCACCTAAGGCTTTTCAACTTTACGAGCCGTGAGGGTCTCATAAAGACTTTTCTCCCTACGAGTCGTGAGGATCTCGTAGGTGTATTTTCTCCTTGGGAATCGTGAGGATTCCTAAGTGTGTTTTCTCTTATAAGTCGTAAGGATCCTATAAGAGAGTTTTCCCTCTTACGAGTCGAGAGGACCCGTAAGCGATTGTTTCCCTCCTTATCGAGATTCGACTTTGGAGAGTGTGACCCGTGGATAGTATGCAAGAGACCGTTTTGGGCCGACTTGCAGGGTCCCAGTGCTTAGGAAACAGGTTTTTTAATCCCTACTACCTAAGGCTTTATCTCACGAGTCGAGACGCATCGAGAAAATCTCGCAAAGACATCAATTTCCTCACGAGTCGAAACGGATCGAGCAGATCTCGCAAGAACATCTTAACGTCGCATTTAACCTCTGCTCTTTACGATAGAAGCCCGTTAAGGTTGGTGGTACTTAGGGTTTTGGCCATCGTACCGTCGCATAAGCTGATATAGTCCTCGATAGGCAATCGTGCTGTTCGAGTAGCCCTGCGACTGCCATGTCTCTGATCCCTTCGGGGGCTGGACAAGACGTCTTCAAGCAATCCTCCTTGGCAGTTTGACCGTCAGAAGAGCAAGCGCTAGGAATTTGCCATGCCGCTTTTTACTTGAGGTTAGGCTCATTTTGGAGAGCCCCGATGAGTCATAACCACTCCGCGCTGGTGTGGCGATGATCTCCGATAGTCTTTCGGGCTTTATATGAGTTGCCGTTAAGACCCTGAAGCTAGGAATTTGGCCTTTGCTTCGTTTGCTGGCACTGCGTCTGCTGTATCGAGACGAATGTTGTGGTGGGAACTAGGGATTTTGCCGTGGCTCCGTTTGTTTGATGACGTTACGTCTGCTGTATCGAGACGAACGTTGGGGTGACATCTCGTCTGCTGTATCGAGACGGACGTCGAAGTGGTGACCGCTCCACACTGGTGCGAGATGATCTCCGATTGTCTTTCCGGTTTTATATGACTTGCCGTTAAGACCCTGAAGCTAGGAATTTAGCCTTCGCTTCGTTTGCTGGCATTGCGTCCTCTGTATCGAGACGAATGCCGCGGTGGGAACTAGGGATTTTGCCGTGGCTCCATTTGTTTGATGACGTTGCGTCTGCTGTGTCGAGACGAACGTTGGGGTGACATCTCGTCTGCTGTATCGAGACGGACGTCGAGGTTGTGACCACTCCACACTGGTGCGAGATGATCTCCGATTGTCTTTCCGGTTTTATATGACTTACCGTTAAGACCCTGAAGCTAGGAATTTAGCCTTCGCTTCATTTGCTGGCATTGCGTCCTCTGTATTGAGACGAATGTCGTGGTGGGAACTAGGGATTTTGCCGTGGCTCCGTTTGTTTGATGACGTTACGTCTGCTGTGTCGAGACGAACGTTGGGGTGACATCTCGTCTGCTGTATCGAGACGGACGTCGAAGTGGTGACCACTCCACACTGGTGCGAGATGATCTCCGATTGTCTTTCCGGTTTTATGTGAGTTACCGTAAAGACGTTGAAACTAGGAATGTGGCCTTCGCTTCATTTGCTTTGTCGTGTCTGAATCCCTGCTGGAGGAAGAACGCTGAGGTTGACATTTCGTCTACTGTATCGAGACGAATGTCATGGAGGTGACCACTTCATGTGAGATGGTCTCCGATTGTCTTTCCGGTTTTATGTGAGTTACCGTTAAGACGTCGAAGTTAGGAATGTGGCCTTCGCTTCGTTTGCTTTGGTGTGTCCAAATCCTGTTGGAGGAAGAACGCTGGGGTTGATATTTCGTCTACTGTATCGAGACGAACGTCAAGGAGGTGACCACTTTCTGTGAGATGGTCTCCGATTGTCTTTCCGGTTTTATGTGAGTTACCGTAAAGACGTTGAAGCTAGGAATGTGGCCTTCGCTTCGTTTGCTTACACTGCGTCTGGTATATTGAGACGAATGCTGAGGTGGAGCTGGGATTTTGCCATCACTCCGCTTTGTTTCGACCATGGGGTCTTTTGTTAACTTTGCATGTACACCCTGATGGACTGCGAAGGAACGCCGTTGTTGACATTGCGTCTGCTGTAACGAGACGAATGCTAAGGTGGAGTTGGGATTTTGCCATCGCTCCGCTTGATGGTGTAACATCTGTGTCCTGCTGGAATGAGGAGGCACGCCGTTGTTGGTCTTCAGGCTGTAGATGTAGCCATTGAGACCTGAAGCTCGGGATCTTCCTTTTGCTTTGTCTGTTGACATTATGTCTGGGATATTGCGACAGATGTCGAGGTTGTCTTTGGGTTGTCTATAAACCGTCGAGATTTGGCTTCGCTTTCTGGCGGAGCTTGTTGGGAAGGTATGGTTCCCTCTTTGTTTGTGCCCCTGGATTGTATACAGGGATCGATGTGATCTCACCTGTAGGGCAAAAGTTTCATTCATTTTCATATTATTATTTTATTTCCGCGATGCTCTATCATTTCAGCTTTTATATCGCGAAGGTCGCGATTGCCCAATCATTTCGGCTATTTTTCGCGGTGCCCAATCATTTCGGCTATTTATTTTATTTTTACTCGCTGTTTTTTTTATTGCGAGTTGCCCAATCATTTCGGTTATTTCGTATGCATACATTTTTACTTGCTGATTTTGTTTGCAAGTTGCCCCATCATTTCGGCTATTTCGTATGCATTTTTTTTTGGCTCGCTGATTTTTTTTTTTTGCGAGTAGGGGATTTGGGATCTGATACCAATCTTGGCATCAGCATCGCTGCGACTGGAATATTGCCAGGAGCGAATCATCATTTGCCGTGAAAGGACTTGAAATTTGATACCGGTTTAGGCATCAGCATCGCTGCAACTGGGATATTGCCAGGAGCGAATCATCATTTGCCATGAAAGGACTTGGAATTTGATACCGATTTAGGCATCAGCATCGCTACAACTGGAATATTGCCAGGAGCGAATCATCATTTGCCTCTGTCGATCCCGAACAAAGGTGGCTTAGTAAACAGGATTAAGGGTCCTGTCGGCTAAGGCTTTTGACTTCATGAGCCGTAAGGGTCTCACAAAGGTATTTCTCCCTATAAGTCGTGAGGATCTTGTAGGTGTGTTTTCTCCTTGGGAATCGTGAGAATTCCTAAGTGCATGTTCTCTTGTAAGTCGTAAGGATCTTACAAAAGGGTTTTCTCCTTATAAGTCGAGAGGACTTACAAGTGTTGTTTGCTGTACAAGCATATCCCTAGTCACGGATGGGACTTTGTTAGGGAAATGTTTATTCGCGTCCGTGGATTGTATACATGGGCCAATATCGGACCACTTGTAGGGCAATATTGGAAGTTTGTGGGGGTTTGCTTAAGCACAGGTTTAGGTCTCTGTGACTTAAGACTTTCAAATCCTATGAGCCGTGAGGGTCCCATAAGAGCCTTCTCCTCACGAGTCGTGAGGATCTCGCAAGTGTATTTTCTCCTTAGGAATCGTGGGGATTCCTAAGTGTGTTGTTCCCTTGTGAGTCGTAAGGATCTCACGCAGGTGGTTTCTCCTTACAGGGTCGAGAGGACCCTATAAGTGTTTCTTAACGAGGTTGCGCCCTTTCGGGTTTTCACAAACACTCGACGGTAGTCCTGCTGTTTTTACTCACAGAGCCTTTTCAGGTTTTCATCCGTGCCCATTTTGCTTGTGGACATACCGTTTTTTTTTTCTCTCTTTTTTTTTACGAGGTCGCGCCCTTTCGAGTTTTCACGAACACTCGCCGGTAGCCCTGCTGTTTTTACTCACGGAGCCCTTTCGGGTTTTCATCCGTGCCCATTTTGCTTATGGACATACCGTTTATCTTTTTTTTTATTTATCTTTTTATATTCTCGTCAGCCTGAGAATGCTGCGGTAGTAGTTTTAAAAAAACATTTCGGTCATTTGCAAGTTTTAGGACATTGCGATCCATCATTAGTTTAAGGACATCTCGGTCCATTGTTAGTTTAAGGACGTTTCGGTCCGTTATCCAGTTTTAGGACGTAGTGGTCCGTTAGGCTTTCTCTATGAATGAGCATGATGCCCCCGGCGTGTCCATATTTTTCGGAGCATGCGGTCGTGACGGGTTCACCTTCCAAATTTCGGACAACGCGAACTTGCCCTGTTGGTATTGGTCTTCAACCCAGTTTTTGAAGACGTAGCAGTCCTCGATCAGGTGACCTACTGTTTGGTGGTAAGGGCAATATTTAGGATTATTAACGTCGCCTGGCTGCAACGGACGTTTTGGATTCGGTAGATTAATGAGTCTGTTGCGCACTGCCAGCTCGAACAGTCCCCTTGTTTTATCTTGCGGAAACGAGTAAGGGCATTTCAACTTTTCCTGGAGGGATTGCCGCTTGTTGCTTTGGCAAGAAACCGGTCTAGGGTCACCTGATTGTTGGTGAGTGCACGACGAGGGCCTTTTTTCCTTTTCTTTTATCCTTTTTGTTCGATCCTTTGTTTGCGGGGCCGAGATTTTTTTCCGAGTAGCATGTGATTGCACGGCTGAACGTTCTCGCAGCTTCTCAATTCCTTTATTTTTGAAATAGATTCCCCGAGGGAAGAGTTGGGGGTAGCTTCTTCGTCAGAGTCGCTTCCAAAGGTGATAATTTGTGATCCCTTGAAGTCGGCTATATGACAGTCGGCGGTGGCTCTTTTGCGCTCATCTATCGTATTTTTTCGATGTCCACAAGCTTCACACTTTGTCCTGTCGAAGTGTCGCTTTTGAGCGACATACCCTTGCCACCAACAGTTAAAGGATTCGCAGTCTTCGGTAGGATGTATGATCTTCTGATGATATAAACAGAAGTTAGGGTGCATCTCTGCCTCAGCGAGAGTATTTTCTTCAGAGGGCGGTAGCTTCATTCCTACTGACATAGCTTTGGCGAACCTTTTCCTCGTCTTGAATTTGTTTTTATCCGCAGTGGATGGCTTTTGATTTGACGGGAATGCCTTGGCTTTTTCCAGTATGGCCATTTCATGCTCTTGATTGGCTTTTGCTTTCAGACGAATTTCATTTAGGAAGGCATCGATCAACTTGTCTGACGGCCGCGGAATTTCTGTTTCAGGGTCCGCCCTCGTTTTCTCGGCGCAAGGAGCCTCTTTATTATCTGTCAATGAATGAGAAATCACATGACAAGTCGCTACGTAGTCTTCGGACTCATCCGATAAGTTTTCTCCATCGTTTTCATCCTCGACGAAAGAACAAGTTGCCCCCGGCGTGTCCGTCTTCTTTGGAGAGTGCGGTTGTGGGGGGTTTACCTTCCAGCTTTCAGACAGCGTGAACTTGCCTTGCAGGTATTGATCCTCGATCCATCCCTTAAAGACGAAACAATCCTCAATCGGGTGACTTACCGTTTGGTGGTAAGGGCAATAATTGGGATTATTAAGATCGCCTGGCTGCAACGGACGTTTTGGATTCGGCAGATTAATGAGTCTGTTGCGCACTGCAAGCTCGAACAGTCTTCTCGTTTTATTCTGAGGAAATGAGTAATGACGTCCTAGCCTCTCTTCGAGGGATGGGCGTGGACGCACGTTGTTTTGGCGAGCGACCGGCTTTGAGTTGCTCGACTGTTGCTGAGCGTTGGCGACGATGATCGCTTTTCCTTTCTCATTTCGGGGATCGAGTCTTGGAGGAGACGGTCTATGGCCCATCTGGTCCATTTGGGCTAATTTGTCGATCAAGGCCTGGAAGGTGGTCGGCCTGAAGAACATCATGAATTGCGAGATGGTCGCCTGCGGATCGAGAGTGCCCACAAACATGCCTACCGCAGGTGCCTCTTCTATGCGTTGTTCGCATTTCGACCATAGGTTTCGCCATCGTGTTGCGTATTGGACCCACGTTTCGCCGGGCCTTATCCTGGCATTTATCAGTGCTGTAATCGGGGTGCGTTCACTAGCACTTGCGAATCTTTGTGTAAACAGCAGTTCCATCTCTGCAAATGTTTTGACAGAGTCGTTAGGTAGCTCCGAATACCATTCAAAGGCTATCTCTGCTAAGCTGCCGACGAATTGACGTAGCAACAATTTGTCATCGCCTCCAGTATTGCCGCATAAGGCCCTGAATTGAGCGACATGCTGATGCGGATTCCCTGTCCCTTTATATACGTGGAATTTAGGGATCGTATATCCTGGCGGGTAATTGATTTGGTCATACCAGCTCGGATACGGTCGTCCGGTTCTAACAATTTGCTCAGCCGCTTCATTTGCCTGATGAACCCGGATCTGCTGAGCTATATATTCGTCTAGGTCAACTTTGGAGATTGCCTCTTCCTTGGCTGTTGATAAAGCCGGCGGAGGATTTGACGTTTCTCCCCTGTCGTCTTCAAGGACGATCGGAGGATCTTCAGCGGGAAGGTCCGGTTGTAACATCATCCCTACCATATCTTGGAAGAGGAGCGCCATCTGTTTTATGTTAGCCGCTTGCTCTGCAGCTTCTTTGTCCCTCTTTTCGAGGACTCTGCGTAAAAAGTCAGCGTCAGTTTCTTGTTCTTGACGCTCATCCGAAGACATTTCAGAGCTTTCTTTTGGCTCAGTGAGTGCAGCCATTGTAGTCATCATTTCCTGAAGCTTTTGTTGTTGCTCCTGGGCTTTCGTCACGGATCGGGTGAGCGGTCGGTGGCCCGTAGAAGTGCGGCTTTCCTCCTTTCCAGAAGCCATATAAACAGTGTGCACCACCATGCCCCCAGACTTGGGGCGTTTGTGTTCGGTGTCTTTGCGATTTGCCGAAGACACAGGGGCTTCTTGCGGCCTCCTTTTTTGAGTGATTGGAGTTAAGGGAGCCGTTGTAGTGGGCACCCAAGTAGCTTTTGCTTTTTGTGGTTTGACAGAGTAATCTTTCCCCTGCCGAACCTTCATCTTTTTCTGTCGTCGGAGGCAGTCTTGATCGATCACTGACTCTTGGACCTGTCGCCAGACTTTGTAAATTTTAGAGGACAGCCGTTGAGGGGGCTGCTCTAGCTTCTTCTCTGGAGTATTCTCCACAGGTGAAGGAGTTCGTTTCAATATCGCAGTAGGAGAGTTTCTGCGCACCTTGTTGAGCAGTTCAAAGCTGTTCTTGGTTGGAACAGCAGCATCGATCCTCACCATCGGAGTTGGAGGAGTAAGTCCAGAGGGGGAGTTGCCCCCAGCCTTCCTCACTCGGCGCCAGTAGCGACGTCGGGCATGTCGTGCTGATGGAGTTGTTTCAGCTATAGGGGTGACCTCCTCATGCCCCCTTTGTTGGTCAGAATATACTGGTTTTTTAAAGATCGACGTCCGTTGAACGGGGACGGCCAACTTGTCAGAAGCGGACTTCTGAACATGGGAAGCAACCTTGGTGACTTCGCCAAGAACGGGAGTTGGAATGGCTATCCGCTTCGGTATAACGCCTTCTGGTATGGCAGGCTTCTTCATGAGCCTGTTAGAGCTCTGGCCTAGTCCGTTAAAAACTGAAGCAGTGGAGTTGGACGACCCGTTGAGAGGTGTCGCGGCAGTGGTGGGTCGATCGAAGACCGACTTCTTTGGAGCTTCTTGCAATGTCATTGGGGCGTTGAAGCTCATTGATGGGAGCATGGTCCCAAAAAAAAGTCCAGTGGTGGCTTGAGCCGCCTGCTCCACCGGCATTTTGAAAAGGGAGGCCGCTTGGGGCCCATAAGTCACTCCTCCAGCAATGACGGAGCGAGAGTTATCACTGCGGACGATGCAGTTCGAAGCCATTGATCTTCTGTTTTCTGCACGGAGCAAGACACCAAATCTTAGTACCTTGAATCCACAGGCAATCACAGCAAACCGCGATTTGTTCGCGAACACGACACACGAAGTGTGGAGTGGAAAGAGGAAGAGGTCCCACCGGGCGTGCCAGAATCTGTTCCCCTCCGAACGGCGGCCGAGACGTTAGGACGTCCTGTGCCTGAGGTTCGGGGCAGATGCTATTTGGTTTTATCCGTCTATCTCTCCGAAGATGCCAAGTTGATTTATGGCACCGTGTATCGGAGGTTTAGACGGATGCGGCCGATGTAGCAGACTTCGTCAGATTCCCCCTCAGGGTGAGGGGTTTTTGATTGTGGGGACGCTCTTCCCTGCAGGCGCAAGCCCCTGCAGTTAATTACGCTACCGCATCGCGGTAACAACTTTCTCCTTCTCCAGAATTTCACTTCGTGTCGTGTGTGTTTGTTTTGTTTGTGGTTGCCCGTGGATTGTATACGGAGACTGAGTAATGCCGTCGCCCGTAGGACGTGGATTAGTCCAAATCCGTATTTACTTAGATTTGGGTTTGGTGTTTTTAGTTTAAGGATGCATTAGTCGCGTTGCGGCTAAGATCAACTTAAACGTTCGTTAAGGATACGATAGTCCTGTTTGAGACTAAGATCAACTTAACGTGATTGTTTAGATCCGACAAAAGAGCGTTTGGGCTCTATTGTTCCAGTTTGGGAGATTCATAGTCCAATTTGGGACTAGAGTCTGTTTGGAGGATACGTTAGCCATTTTTTAGGCTAAGATCGACTCAAACGTTTGTTAAGGATACGTTAGTCCAGTTTGAGACTAAGATCAACTTAACGGGACCGTTTAGATCTGACAAAAGAGCATTTGGGCTCTATTGTGCCAGTTTAGGGACGTGGTGGTCCATAGCATTTATGGCCGTCGGGACCCGTCACCTCTCTGACGTCGTTGAAGAATTACAACGATAGGTGTCGGAGGAGTTCAGAGATGTACCCTTGAACCAGAGTTGATTTGGGGTTTTATCATTCATTTAAATGTCTAAGGATGCGCTAGCCGTGTTTGGGGCTAAGATCAACTTAAACGGGACCGTTTAAATCCGGCAAAAGAGCATTTGGAGGCTCTATTGTTCCAGTTTAGGGACATAATGGTCCACTTTCCAGTTTAGAGACGTGGTGGTCCATCGCCAGTTTAGGGACATGGTGGTCCAATATTAGTTTAGGGACGTTTCGGTCCGATATTAGTTTAGGGACGTTCCGGTCCGATGTTAGTTTAGGGACGTTCCGGTCCGATGTTAGTTTATGGACATTTCGGTCCACGAGTTTAAAGACCCCGCAGTCCATATCGATGTGTGGTCGTTGGGACCCGTCACCTCTTTGACGTCGTTGAGGAATTACAACGACTGATGTCAAAGGAGTTCGGAGATGTACCCTCGAACCGGATGTAAATTGATTTAGAAGAGCAATTTTGCTCAGTCAATTTAATTTAAGGACTTATGGCCAAAATTGGGCTAAGTCCAGTTGTAATGTTCAACATTTTATTTGCTTTTGCATTGCATTTCTTTTTTTATTTTTATTTGGGCCTTGCCCAGAAAGGATGCAGAGCATCAATTTGTTTTGGGCTCTGCCCTTTTAGAAATGATGCAAGGCATCAATTTTATTTGGGCTCTGCCCTTGTATAAAGGATGCAAAGCATCAATTTATTTGGGCTCTGCCCATTTATTGCCTTGCAATTTATTTTGGCCTGTCAGGTCATTTTGGTTTGGGCCTTGCCCTTTAGAAAATGCATTGCATTTATCAAGCGCTTTGCGCCAATCAAAAAGCACAACAGTGTAAATTTATAAGTGCAAAGCACTATTAATTTGAGAATCTTTTAGATTCAAGAACCAATGGTTCATAAAAGAAGTGCAAAGCACTATTTGATTTCTTGATCTAATTTAGATCAAAGAATAACAAGTTTTTTCCTTTTTATTTCAAGAACCAAAGGTTCATAAAAGTGCAAAGCACTATTAATTTAAGAACCTTTTAGGTTCAAGAACCGATGGTTCATAAAACAAGTGCAAGGCACTATTTTTTAGATCTAAGAAAAAACAAGTTTTTCTTGTTTTTCTTATCTTAGAGAACCAAAGGTTCATAACAAGTGCAAGGCACTATTTTTATTTAGATCTAAGAAAAAACAAATTCTTCTTGTTTTTCTTATATCAGAGAACCAAAGGTTCATAGCAAGTGCAAGGCACTATTTTTATTTAGATCTAAGAAAAAACAAATTCTTCTTGTTTTTCTTATATCAGAGAACCAAAGGTTCATAGCAAGTGCAAGGCACTATTTTTATTATTTTTATTTATTTATTTATTTATTTATTGAAGATCACTGATCTTGTTTTCTAGATCAATGATCTATTCTTTGAGAGAATTTTCTCTTATCTCAAAGGTTTTTACCTTCTTTTTCTTTGAGCTTTTCTCAGAATTCTCTCTCTGTTTGAAGCTCTTGGCTTTTTTCCAAGCAAAAAATGTTCTCATGTGGTGCGCACGTGCGTTGCACGTGGTGCCGCATGACGGGCACACGTGCGTTGCACGTGGCGCACATGCGCATTATGAGGAGAAGCAAAGCTTCTATCTTGGAGAACTAAGCTCCTTTGGAGAACTAAGCTCCTTTGAGTATTGAATCCTTTGAGAATTTAACTCTCCCTTTCTAAGAGGTATGCCCTCTTATTTATATGGGAGTGGTAGAGAAGGCATCTCTCCTTTTCCCGATGTGGGACTAAAAAATGCATTCCCCATGTAGTAGAGCATTACTTTAGATTACACGTGTATAACACATTTGCTCATAACTTTTGATCTCGGATGAATTATGAGGCCCATAATATATCAAATCGAAGGTCTTTTCGAGATGCTTTCAATATCATCAGAATTTAGCTGTTTTTCGTTCCGGAGTTTGTCAAAATACAGCTCGGAAAATACTGGTTCGCATCTTCTTCCTTAAATCACATGTGCATAGACATTTGCTCATAACTTTTGATCCCGGATGAATTATGAAGCCCATAATATATCAAATCGAAGGGTTTTTCGAAACGCTTTCAATACAATCAGAATTTATCCGTTTCTCATTCGGGAGTTTGTCAAAAAACAGCCCGGAAGATACTGGTTCGTATTTCCTTAAGCGTATCGCTGCCATTTGATACCTTGGACTCTTTTGCGCAGAAATTTTTGGCGGGAACAGGGTCTTCAAGTGGTTCTTTGCTCCTTAGTCCAAGCTTCTTCTTGATCTCCTTTCTATGGCTCCTCCAAAGCTTCAAATGAATTCGGTTGCCGGTCTCCTTTGTGCCGAATAAAGATCCACCCGAGGGCCTAAGGTCAAGCTCCAAGCTCAAATGAGGTAACTCAGTGATCCAACTTGCTAAGGTAGACTACTAAGTAGAAGTCGAGAAGATATATTGGATTAATTTGTCTCAATACTCATTGATTCACAACTCATGTGATGGGATGAGCTTGAGGGAGGAGGAGAGAAAACCTAGGAGAGATAATGATAATGTGAGAATGATCTTGAGAAAATGGGTGTGAGAATGGCTAAGTCATTTTCCAATAATTCAAGCATGGAATAAAAAACTCACAAAAAATGCAACCATGCTTGAATAGGAAACCCAATTGAATAAAATATATATAAAGCCATGCTTGCAACCCATTCCTCAAATATATCCTAATTTCCACCTCATTAACCTTTTATCAAAAAAGGATAAATCAATAATGAGGTGTCTCCTTCTAGAAGCTCATTCTTATAAAATTGCAAGAATGCCCTCACCGTATATACATACCCATATCCGTATTCCGAAAAATACGAATACACAGAGACAAGTATAATCCAATAGTATAATACTAGGATCCGGCTTAAACCAAGCCTACCAGCATTATCTTTCCGAACATCATTCGTATAGCCAGTACACGTATGCGATCGAAACCCTGCCGTAAGACCATACGGCCTCTACATTGTCTCGCCGGATCCAGGGAAACCCTCTGTGTAGGACTCTAAAGACTCGACAGTACGATGGCCGTAGGTTTAACCACAAGTCCGTCAGTGGCACTAGTTGTACGTAACGGCAACCCAGGTACATGTCGAAAAGGAGGCTGACAAGCAAACTCGTCCGAAACCCCTACTGAGCCTGTCCGTGATAATATCCGTGAAGTCCGGTCTGTTCGTCTGAGAGTATCGCATGTAAGGTCTGGGGGGTGGAAAACGTCAGACCCCTAATAACCGTACAAGTCGTGTCAGTGTGGCTCAAGACCACCCGAGAATGTACTGGTCCATCCACCAGTAATTCTCAATCAGCCCTGGCTAGGGACTTATGGTAATGACCAACCGATCACTGTGCGATATCGACTCGCTATACCGGGAAAGACGAATCCCCAACAGTCTCCTACTGTCTCCATGTGGCTCAAGACTGTACCCAACTAAAACATATTTGCACGACTCCTTTGAGCCGTGGTAGGGTAGTAATCAAAGCATAGTGGGAAATCATACGAGACAAGTGACGACCTCAGGTCGACAGACTATCTGCACATATATCACCAGAGAACTGCTATCTGACGCTAGGTATAATACCATCTAGTCAGTCCTCGGCGAGTTATGTCCGGTGAACTCACACCCAGTGAGTATCTGTATACAATCTTAGGTGTACATCACCAATGGCTGCGGGACCAATCCATCGTCCCTCGTCAGGGTCTAGATATGTATACACTAGTCTACTCTGGAGTATCGATACCCAATCTCAATACTCCTATGACCAAGGACATTTAAGAATGTGCCTATTGACCACCTGGCTCCCATAAGTATTACTGCCATCACAACGCTGGTAGTCAGGCAAATATCCTACGGGCTTTATCAACATGCACACAATATATGAAATATAAAATAAAATATATCATATGTTAAGATAAAGACAAACCAAATAGCATACTATCATATTGAGTAAGATTGTCATGTACATACATATCCCTAGCATCCTATACAATGAAGGCCTCTAGGGCATATATATCCAACAATCTCCCACTTGCACTAAGGCCTGTAATTGGTGCAATGAGTAACCACTGTTTGTACTGGATCCAGTTGCTGGAGTACCCCATTCCCAACATCTTAAACAGCCTCTCGAATTGGACTTGAGGGATGGCCTTGGTGAATGGATCTGCTGTGTTGTCTTTTGTGTCCACTCTCCGCACCTCGATCTCCTGGTGATCCACGATCTCCCTGATCAGGTGATATCGCCTCAAGATATACCTGGATTTCTGATGAGACCTTGGTTCCTTCGCTAATGCTACAGCCCTATTGTTATCACAATATAAAGGTATTGGATTGGCAATGGACGGAACCACCTGAAGTTCAGAGATGAACTTCTTCATCGAGACAACCTCTTTCGCGGCATCGTTAGTAGCTATATACTCAGCTTCCATCGTTGAGTCTGCGACGGTATCCTATTTGGAACTCTTCCAATACACCGCCCCTCCATTGAGGGTAAACACAAACTCCGAGACGGATTTAGAGTCATCTTTGTCACTTTGGAAGCTGTAGTCGGTAAAATCCTCGACCTGGAAGTCCTTACTACCGTAAATCAAGAACATATTCTTAGTCCTTCTCAGGTACTTGAGAATGTTCTTTACCGCTATCCAATGCTTCTCACCCGGGTCAGACTGATACCTACTTACCATACTAAGTGCGTAAGCTACATCTGGTCTGGTACATAACATCGCATACATTATAGATCCTACAGCCAAAGCGTAGGGTAAAATGCCCATGCGAGCCCTCTCTTCATCAGTCTTTGGAGATATCTCTTTGGAGAGGGTGATCCCGTGACAAGCGGGTAAATTACCGCGCTTGGAATCTTCCATACTAAATCTCTTTAGTATAGTGTCAATGTACCTGGACTGTGAAAGTCCCAACATTCTTTTGGATCTATCATGATAGATCTTAATCCCCAGAATGTAGGAGGTATCTCCCAAGTCTTTCATGGAGAATTTCTGTGATAAGAAGAGCTTTACTGATTGTAGCATAGGGATATCATTCCCTATCAGGAGTATGTCGTCAACGTACAGAACGAGGAAGACTACTGCTCCTTCTACAATCTTTCTATAAATACATGGTTCATCTACATTTTTGATAAAGTCAAATTCTTTGACCGTCTCATCAAAGCAGATGTTCCAACTCCGCGATACTTGCTTTAATCCATAAATGG
The DNA here is from genome assembly GCA_030015575.1 of Agapanthus africanus. Classification (NCBI taxonomy): domain Eukaryota; kingdom Viridiplantae; phylum Streptophyta; class Magnoliopsida; order Asparagales; family Amaryllidaceae; genus Agapanthus; species Agapanthus africanus. The sequence continues at coordinate 356,529,643 of JASDDO010000008.1, forward strand.
ATTTAAGCAACTTGCACATCTTTCCGCTGCTCCACTGTCTAAGAAACCTTCTGGTTGATCCATGTAAACACTTTTTTCTAAATGTCCATTTAGAAAAGTTGTTTTTACGTGATCTGCCAGATTTCATAGTCATGAAAAGAAGCAATGGCAAGCAAGATCCGAATGGATTTAAGCATAGCTACATGAGAAAAGGTTTCATCATAGTCCAATCCTGGTCTTTGACGAAAACCTTTTGCAACGAGTCTAGCTTTGTAGGTTTCCACTTGTCCAAATGCACCAATCTTCTATTTGAAGATCCATTTGCATCCAACTGGTTTCACCCAGGAGGAGCAACATCCAAAGTCCATACTTTATTGGTGTACATGGATTCCATTTCGGATCTCATAGCATCCAACCACTTCACCGAGTCTTTGCTCGTGATAGCCTGCTGAAAATTAATAGGCTCGTTATCATCGATAATGCAATCCTCTCGATCCCCATCTATAAGAAACCCATAGTAGCTCTCAGGCGAACGAGAAAGCCTACTAGATTTGCGAAGCGGCGTTGGTTCATCGGGCTCTATTGAAACCTGAGGATTTACTAAGTTATCGGCAGTAGTTTGGGGTTCTAGAATTTCTTCCAGTTCTACCACGCTCCCACTAATTTCTTTTGCAAGAAATTCGCTTTCTAAGAAGACAATGTAGCGAGCGATAAACACCTTTTGTTCTTCAGTGTGGGAGACAAGATATCCCCTTGAATTCTTAAAGTATCCCACAAACTTGCACAAAATCGATCGTGCATCGAATTTGTCCGGATTTTTCTTTTTAACAAATGCTGGACACCCCCATTTCTTGAGATACTTGAGATATGGTCTCTTCTCACTCCACATTTCATACGGAGTGGTAGGCACAGACTTAGTCGGAACTCTATTCAATAGGTATGCAGCTGATTCCAGCACAAAATCCCATAAGGAAAGTGGCAACTCAGCACTACTCATCATTGAACGCACCATGTCAAGTAGCGTGCGATTCCTCCGTTCTGATACACCATTATGCTGAGGTGTATTTGGAGGAGTAAGCCGAGAGAGAATTCCATTCTATTTTAAGCATTCAAGGAAACTAGTACTTAAGTATTCTCCACCTCGATCAGATCGAAGCGTCTTGATGCTTTTACCAGTCTCTTTCTCTACTTCATTTTTATACTCCTAAAATTTCTCAAAGGCTTCGGATTTATACTTCATTAAGAACACATGTTCGTATCTTGAGAAATCATCAGTAAAAGTGATAAAGTAGGAGTGACCGTTTCGTGCATGTGTAAACATCGGACCACATACATCGGTGTGTACAAGTCCCAAGAGCTCTGTGGCTCTTTCTCCATGTCCTGTGAACGGAGATTTGGTCATCTTCCTTTTGATACATGATTGACAAGTTGCATATGATGTATATTCAAACGGATCTAAATATCCATCTTTATACAACTTAGTCAACCTTGTTTCATTTATATGACCAAGTTTACAATGCCATAGGAAGACTTGGTTTGAATCCGAAGCCTTTCTTTTGAGCGTGTTTTGGATATTGAAAACTTGAGGTTGATTAAGTATGTTTATGCCGTTTTCTAGTGTGCCAAACCCAATCAATTCTTGATTTAGGAGAATGTTCATGACATTTCTTTCGAATGCAAAATTATATCCTTCATTAGACAATAAAGATACTGATATAATATTACATAGCATACTGGGAATACAAAAACAGCAGTACAACACCAAAATGTGCCCACTAGTCAACCCCAAGTGATAATCGCCCACTGCAACAGCATCTACGTTTGTTCCATTGCCAACCCGGAGGGTCATATCACATGCCTTCAGTGCTCTACGGTTTTTCAGATCCTGCAAAGAATTACAGATGTGAGAACCAGAACCGGTATCAAGTACCCATGATATAGAGTTTACTGAAAAACAGTTTTCGATTACAAACACGCCTGAAGCAGAAGCAGCAGCTTGCTTTATATCCTTGGCTTTAAAAGCCATGCAATCCTTTTTCTAGTGCCCCTTCTTGTGACAATAATAGCATTCACTCTTGTCCGCTTTTACTCTCCCCGCCTTGTTCGTTCCCTGCACCTTCTTGACCCCACCTTTCGGTTTGGTGGCGTTCATCTTCTTCTTCCCCTTAGCTTTCACTTTGGATTTAGAAGAGGATGATTGGCCAACTTACAAAATGGGTGTCTTCTCCTTTTTCAAGAAGCTCTCTGCTACCCTCAACATGTTGAGTAGCTTTGGAAGATCGGCTTCCATATCGTGCATGTTGAAGTTCAACACGAACTGAGAGAAGATGTATGGAAGGGACTGTAAAATCAAGTCAATGTATAACTCATTTTCTAGCACGCATCCTAGGTTTGCGAGTTCCTCAATGAGGCTGATCATTTTTAGGACGTGCTCTCCTACAGCTGATCCTGGAGCTAACCTCATCTATAATAGTTTTCTTGAGGTCTCGTACCTTGCGATACGAAAGTGCTCTCCATAAAATTCCTTGCAATGGAGAAAAATGGATTTAATATCCATACTTTCGTGCTGTTTCTGGAGCTCATTATTCATGGACGCCAGCACGATACACTTAGCTTTCTCGCAGTCCAGATCCCAAGTTTTGCGGACCTCTTTGTCCATAACTGAGGAATCTGGTCCTAGGACAGGGGGAGCAGTAGCGGTGGTGACATATGCAACTTTGTCATAAGTCAGTGCAATGTTGACATTCCTCAGCCAATCCTTATAGTTTGGCCCAGTCAGTGTATTTGTTTCAAGTAATAGTTTTAGTCCCGTCATGGTAGCTGCCAAAGAGAGAGAAAAGAAACACTCAGTATATGCTCTTGCAAGTTTAGATTGGTTATTAGTTTATCTAAACAGGATGGCTCCCACTGTTTTCTCAAATTCTTCTTCAAACCCCTAAAAGAAGAATTAGTCAGGATTAATCGCACATCACAATACTTGCTTAACCTTTCAGCCATGCTAGTGTCGGTACTTCGAGGGAGGTTTTCTAACGTTTTTGCGAAGTTCCTTAATTATATAAGCTCTTTTCCCTGGAGGCGTAGCCCCACTAACACCGTTCTAGAAACCTACTTGGTTTATAGCATTGATTGTTAAGTGAGAAAATTTCCCAAGAGTAATCCTACTCATCAGTGGGATCGGGATCCAACTATCATTGCATGATGACCTAGATGGAAGCCACTCTAGTCACCACACTCCAGAAGGTATGCTAAATCTGCAAGTTTCCTTTATATTTGAAACTCCCGATATGATTTTTACCCCAAGCTCTTATGACCTTGACGAAGGCCAACAAATCATAAGATGCAAGTCAAGTTCTACCCGTCGTTATCCTGATTAATTTAGACTCGTCTGTACTTGTCCTTGACGAAGGCCAACAAGGTTGTACGACTGTCCTAAACTAATGCATCTATCTATGCAACAAATAAGCAACACATTGCTACCATTCACTGCGCCTTGACGAAGGCCAACAAACATAGTATGAATACGATGTGTTGTTTATTTGAAACGACGGAAGGTTACGGCTGGTTTTTGGCAAAACCGTTAACGTAATGAACTTGATATAGTCGAAGGAACCAAGATAGCTTTTTAAAAGGAATGGTTTAGGCTCCGCATTTAAAATTTACTTTTTGAAGAAAACCGAGTGGTTTTGAAATTGTTCCCACGATTTAGCTTAGGTTTGTTTTCTTTGCATTAATGAATTAATGTTGTCCCATTAATTAATCCTACCATTGCAGAAAGAAACGAAAATACAACGTACGCTTATGCCATCCGCATTCGCCACGGGGCCCCGTCATCACCCGTTAGGTTACTTAACTAACGACAGAGAGGGGGCTGGACTACCGCGAGTGCAAAACATAAGCAACGCCTACTAAATATCATATATAGATATATACATTCGTCTCACGCAATAATAGGCATTTCAGATCACAGATGAACATTTGGATATACTAGGAATTCCGTGCTTCGTTTAAGCCCATAACGAAAGACGGATTCCACGGTCGTGATGAATAGCCAAACCCCACCCTAGACCCCTACGGGTGCGGCAAACTACCCGCCAAATTCTCGAAGTGAAGCAAGCTCCTTCAACAAAGTGAGTAGGCCACTCGGCACTTCAAAGAACCCGATAGTTTATGCACCCCTCCTTGGGTCTATCCTAGGAGCAAAAACAGTAAAAGAAAATAGTACAAGAGTGGCTACAACCTCAACCCGGATGTGCCCCGCAAAATAATATTACATCACTTTTACAAATTATATTGAATGAAAGAAAAGAAAATACTCATCTCACATCCCCCGGCTATTCATCATCGATGATCCAATAAAGTTCATATACACAAACTAACATCACAGATATGTGCAACCCCTAACTAACCGACATATAGCAATTAGCGGAAGTTTACGGACACATATATCATTACAGATAATAACTGAAACTTAAACGACACTAAAACTACGACTTCGAAGCACTCCGAGATTGCCGCAGTAGAAAGTAAACAGTGCAGTAAAAATTGGTAAAATCAAACAACACCTGAAACACTAAATCCAAGAGACAAGAACACAGAACAAAATTCGATGCAATCCCACACTTTTGAACCGGTGAGCTCGGAAATATTGGGGTTGTGGCAGGCCATTTTCAAGTGGAATTGCCTCGTTTTTGTTGTGTGTTCATTTCACAAGTAAAGGAGCACTCTGCAATTGCTTAAAAAAATTTGAGGCTCTGCAAAAATCGACAGAAACTTGGATTCATGTTTTGTAGTTTCGGAGTTATTTCGGTTTCGCAGTTTCATACTTCGTTTAATATGTTAGCTAGGGTTTAATTAGGCTCTGATACTAGTGTAAGCCTATGTAGCACACCCGACGTGTTCGCGGGGAGGCGGAATACATTAAAAACGATTTTTCTCACATCAAAAGATCATGTTTGGCTTTGCAACATAGACTTTATCCACTTTAGGATCTTGATTAAAGCTTCACTAGCAAAAACTAAACTACAAGAGGGCGTTAACTACTCGGTTAAAGTATTATAATCTCATGTTAAATCCTTCGGGTCTTCAAGTGGTTCTTTGCTCTTTAGTTCAAGCTTCTTCTTGATCTCCTTTCTATGGCTCCTCCAAAGCTTCAAATGAATTCGGTTGCCGGTCTCCTTTATGCCGAATAAAGATCCACCCGAGGGCTTAAGGTCAAGCTCCAAGCTCAAATGAAGTAACTTAGTGATCCAACTTGCTAAGGAAGACTACTAAGTAGAAGTCAAGAAGATATATTGGATTAATTTGTCTCAATGCTCATTGATTCACAACTCATGTGATGGGATGAGCTTGAGGGAGGAGGAGAGAAAACCTAGGAGAGAGAATGATAATGTGAGAATGATCTTGAGAAAATGGGTGTGAGAATGGCCAAGTCATTTTCCAATAATTCAAGCATGGAATAAAATACTCACAAAAAATGCAACCATGTTTGAATAGGAAACCTAAATGAATAAACTATATATAAAGTCATGCTTGCAACCCATTCCTCAAATATCTCCTAATTTCCACCTCATTAACCTTTTATCAAAAAAGAATAAATCAATAATGAGGTATCTCCTTCTAGAAGCTCATTCTTGTAAAATTACAAGAATGCCCTCGCCGTATATACATACCCGTATCCATATTCCGAAAAATACGGATACACAGAGACAAGTATAATCCAATAGTATAATATTAGGATCCGGGTTAAAACAAAGCCCACTAGCATTATCTGTCCGAAAATCATTCGTGTAGCCAGTACACGTATGCGATCGAAACCCTGCCGTAAGGCCATACGGCCTCTACATCGTCTCGCCTGATCCAGGGAAACCCTCTGTGTGGGACTCTAAAGACTCGATAATACGCTGGCAGTGGGTTTAACCACAAGTCTGTCAGTGGCACTAGCTGTACGTAACGGAAACCCGGGTACATGTCGAAAAGGATGCCGACGAGCGAACTCGTCCGAAACCCCTACTGAGCCTGTCCGTGACAATATCCCTGAAGTCCGGTCTGTTCGTCTGAGAGTATCACATGTAAGGTCTAGGGGGTGGAAAACATCAGACCCCTAATAACCGTACAAGTCGTGTCAGTGTGGCTCAAGACCATCCGATAATCTACTGTTCGTCCACCAGTAATTCTCAATCAGCCCTGGCCAGGGACTTATGGTAATGACCAACCGATTACTGTGCGATATCGACTCCCTATACCGGGAGAGACGAATCCCCAACAGTCGTTCACTTCCTCCATGTGGCTCGGGACTATACCCAATTAAAACCTGTTTCCACGACTCCTTTGAGCCGTGATAGGGTAGTAATCAAAGCATAGTGGGAACTCACACGAGACAAGTGACGACCTCAGGTCGACAGACTATCTGTACACATGTCACCAGAGAACTGCTATCTAACGCTAGGTATAATACCATCTAGTCAGTCCTCGGCGAGTCCTGTCCAGTGAACTCACACCCAGTGAGCATCTGTATACAATCTTAGGTTCACATCACCAATGGCTGGGGGACCAATCCATCGCTCCTCGTCAGGGTCTAGATATGTATACACTAGTCTCCTCTAGAGTATCGATACCCAGTCTCAATACTCCTACGACCAGGGACATTTAAGGATGCGCCTATTGACCACCCAGCTCCCACAAGTATGAAGGCCTCTAGGGCAAATATCCAGGGACATTTAAGGATGCGCCTATCTGCCATCACAACATTGGTAATCAGGAAAATATCCTACGGGCTTTATCAATATGCACACAATATATGAAATACAAAGTAAAATATATCACATGTTAAGAGAAAGACAAACCAAATAGCGTACTATCATATTGAGTAAGATTGTCCTGTACATACATATCTCTAGCATCCTATACAATGAAGGCCTCTAGGGCATATATATCCAACACAGAGCCGGAATAAGTATGATGCATTACGGACACTCCTCGGCGCCTCGCCTCCAAGGTTGTACCCGACCTTTTAGAGTACCTCCCCGGAGTACGTTCCCGCTTCGGCTGACCGCCAGCCAATAGCTCGTCTCCGAGCTATCCTATAGCTGAGACCCCTCAGCTCACTTGCTCGTCCTCGAGCTATCCTATATTTGATATTTCTCAGCATCCATGTTTGGCCGGGAGCATGGAGCCCGAGCGTCCTCATAACGGCTCCGTGTATCTCACCACGATGAGATCTCCGCCGCTCCACGTCCCGCATCTCACGCTTGCGTATTTCGCCGTTAATGAGCGTGTCTCGCCATTAATGGGTGTGTCCCTCTATCGACGCGAACGTGGCGCGAGGGCGTAACGGACGGCGAGAATCTCGCATCGGCTCGCTCCATGCGACCGTTATATAAACCACTCTTCCAAATGATTCGGAGAGGTCGAACTGATTCCAATATGTCGCTACCCTGTCTTTATTCCTCAGTACTTACTTGATCGTCGGAGGGTCTTACGGTGATTACCCACCTCGGGGCTTCCCTTGTAGGTAGCTCAACGTTAACGACAACCCACTGAGATCCACACATTCAATCTTTACTCTCAATCTCAACCATTCAGAACCGCCTGCAGCAAGATCGACGGAGGACAATTAATGAGGGAGATTAGAACCTCCATCATTTACGAATTTGGAAAAAATGTGAGACGGTTTTGAAATTTAGCTTCATGAGGTTTCTGGAAAAAGAAATGGTGCGGTCATTAACAGGTCCGGGTTAAAATTCATGGTGATCCGGCCCATTAAGGAAAGAAAGGGCGATATTTTGTATAGAGTCACGTGACATTGATATAAAAATGTCACACCTCAGCCGACCAAAAGGCTGTAGCCTTCCTGCTGCAGCACTGCATCTATTGGTTTCTCTCTTCTTTTTCACTCTGCAACCCCCTCAAAATTATGTTTTGCATTTGTACTCCAGATCTGCCTGTGCCCAAAATCACTGAACATAATACTAGAGATCATGAAAACAATAGTACTTGACTTCAGGATATATAGCCTTTCTAATTTGGTTTCATATACCTTTCTTTATCCGATTTTTAACAAATACGGATAATAATTTTCATTCTATAACTATTCGTATTCGCTGCCGTCAATATGGTGGTAACCCATGTATCCACCCCGTTTACATACGAAGAACATGTGCAAGATGATCATACATCATTTTCACCCCCCCTAAGATGCCTCAGCAATTAACAAACTGCTAATTATTTCCATTGTATTTATATATATTTTTATTTGAGAAGCACGAGCTTCAATTTATATATACAGGAAGAAATTACATGTGAATGGTCAAAATTCAAATCTTCATCAGTTTAGACTAATCAATATGAAGGGGGGGGGGGGGGGGGTGGATTTGGGTTTGAGAGATTATTAATGTGGCTAAGGTGGAGCGTAGCTGATGAGATGCACTCTATGGAGGTGGGCCCCGACCCGCTTAAAATCCGAAAGGGTCCACATCTTGTTTTTACTACACCAATCACGGCTAACTTGCCGGCGATCGAGCGCAACTAAAGATGGCTACTTTGACTGTTTGTTGGTTCCAAACCAATAGAAAGCTAACATCTCTAAATAAAAAGAGCGCAAGGGTGTATACGAAAAATGAAAAAGAGCCGTGCTTCTTTTCTGGCGAGAAATGGCCACTAGTCATAAATTCGCCGTTCGGGGATTATTCGGCGAGGTCGAAAATTCGGATTCGGAGAACCATTCGAAAAAAATCTGTAGGTATTCGGAAAAGATTCGGCAAGTATTCGGAAAATGTTCGGGAAGGATTTCGAGCAAGAAATTAATATATGGGGCACTGAGTTTTGATATTGCGAATTTTTCGCTGCTTTTGTGAACCATTCGTTGTTTGTTTGAATTATTCTCGAATTATTCGAAACGTTCGTCAGTGACGATTAAATCAGAGAATTAATCGGCCGATCAAAAATTTGCAAATACGCCAAATTAGGAGTGGGCCCCTCTTTCTCTCTCCTCTCTCCCCTCTCATGTTGGGTTGTTGCGTGCGAGCAAAGCGTTCCTTCTCTCATTAAACAATTCCGTTAAAAATTTTGGAAACTTAAGGAGAGGCATCTTCCTTTTCCATTAATTGCAATACACACAATGTATTACTACTGCTTGGTGTCGTACCGCCACGTGTCGGTTCGGCGTGCGATGCGGAGCGGTATTCGGGACAGGACGATCGAGTTGTTGGCCTGCTCTGTATCGTGTCCCCTTGTATCTTCCAATATATCCGAGTTTTATATGGACAGACAAATGAGTGAAAAAAAAAGTGTGGGGTCCACACGCTGTCCGAGACTGTCTGAAATTCTTCCTTCTCTCTCCCCTTGTCCGGTTGTATTACACCAATATACCCGGTATAGAGAATAATTTCTTTACGCACACAAGACAAATTTACCGTTTGAAGAAAAAAAAATCAACTCGATTGAAACTGATATACACTTAGTGATTTGAACAATTTCTTCGACCTAGTAAATCGATGCACTTTTCGGGGGACAACTAGTAAAGAATGATAGAAAACGGTTGAATGAATACATGGTGTGGCATTGGCGTGTGTAAATATTGCGCCGCGGATATGTGGAATAGCTATTGTGTTATTGGACATGAAGTTAAATCAACGAGGTTGCAAAGATAAAATCAAGTTTTTATTTAAGTATGAAAACCGGTGAGAAAAGAAGGTTAAAACATGGTTAAACAGCCAAATCCCAACACACCCCTAATAATGCAAAATGCGAAAAATTCACTGATTCGAAAATAATAAAAAACTAGAAAAACTAAACCAGTAAAGCTGCAAAATCCGGGTAATAAATTTCGGAGTCTTAATACACCCTTCAAATGAACCCAAAAGTGCAAAATTTTTTTTCCAAAACACCAACAATATAATCTTGTCGGCCATGCTATAGGACTCTCAATGCCGTTATGAAAAGATATAGAAATTGAGATTTTTGATACTCCAATTGAAAGTTATGGGCTTCAAAAGTCAACCCTAAATTTGACACCTTTTATATGCACGTTTGGATTTGTTTTCCTTCCAAACAGAATAGATATTATTCGGCAACGCGTGCTCCATTAATATATTATTTTTCCTCCAAATGGAGGATAGGCTTCACCTCTATCACATTATTTACGCATGCTATACACGCTAATTTTAATGCAAACAACACAAAGCCATAACACGATACTAACTTTTTTGTGTAACTTTATTGCTGACATGCTTCTATATATGTTGATAAAAAAGTCAACTTTCCATAACCTTTTTTTTTAATGCCCGGGCTTCTTCATCTTAATCAACATATTCAGCATATACATAAAAAGTTACATCATTTCGATACTTCTTGCAATTGCATGGAAGCTCCGTAAATTGAATGGAAAGCAAGATAATGGGTGTAAATATACTTTTAGGATATTAACCGTAAGAAGAAGGGTGATGTCCACATCTCTCAAACAGGGGATATCTTCATCTCGGGGGACGTATCATCCGTATCGTGCCGGCCGTATCGGGGTTTCCATCCGAAACGAGGAGCGAAAAAAGCAACCAGCTCAAAAGCGGTGCTATATATATAAGCTGCGAGAGAGGAGAGAGAGAGGGAGAGAGAAGACAGAGACAGGACAAAATCCAAGATCCATTTCCATTTCCATGTTCATCTCTTTCTCTCTCCTCCCCGCTGCTTCGCTTTGATTACTACAAGTAGAGAGGGAAGCTAAAAGAAAGAACATCTCTCTTTCTCTCTCATCATCATCATCATCATCATCTCGCTCACAAGAAAAAAACCGCTGCTTTAATAGCCCCCCACCGCCATTGCCATTAATAAACCCCCCCTCTCCCCCTTCTTTTCGCCCCGCATTCCGCGGATAGCAGCGGTTCGCCTCCTATTTGTTAGGGTTTTCCAGGATCGGTTGAGGGTTTGGCTCGATCGCGCTGAAACGAGGTGAGATTTCTTCGAAATTTGGTTTCTTGGCGAGAGTTTGCTGAGAGATGAGAATGATTGGTGGGAAAATGAGGTTTTTGATGGGGTTGTTTAGCAAATTTCATTAATTTTTAGCGAGAATCAAAGATGGAGACGTGCATTTTGGTTTTGATTCTGGGAATTGGTTAAAAAGGAGGTTTTATGGTGTTTTGAGCCCTAAAAAATGTTTTTTTATCGCTTCTTCAAGCGAGAGTATAAAAATGAAGATACATTTTGGTTGTGTTTTTACAATTATTTATTTTATTTCCTAGCCAGAATTAAACATGGATATATACATTTTGGTTGTGATTTTGGAAGATTTTCGAGTAGTGGTTTTTATTGATTATTGATGAATCCTTGATGCTTTTCATAGGGCAGTGTGGCATTATGTTTTTTATTTTTAAACGTTTGCTTTGGAATTAGATTCTTTTGGTGTTATCTTTATGAATAGAAGATTAACAAAAAGGAACGGCGGAAATACGTTCTTCTATGCTCTGATTCCTAAAAATTAATTTTTGTAAATTCTTTTCTATTGCTATTAAACATTGTTGGAGAATTTGTGAGCGTTTTCTTAATAATATTTGTATGAATAGATCTTGATAGAATTACTGATTCATGAATCCTTGATGCTTTGATAGGACAATTCAATATTTCACTTGATTTTTGGCTTTGATCCACTACTGCAGATATACATGATGCTGACCATTCTGCTTATGTCCTGTTAAATTGATAGTAGCGTCTAGCATTTGGATGTAAAGGGGTAAATGCTAATTGCCATCCACATTCTTCTTTGTCTTTATTGTGCAATTAGCTCGAGCCTTATATGATAGAGTTATCAAATTTGAACATTAACATACTTTACCTTTTAGCTTGGCAGATTTTGGATAAAACAATTCAAGATGAACGCCGACAGACAAGTGGAGGTTCACTACATAGATACCGGGTTTCCTTACACCGTCACGCAAAGCTTTATGGATTTGTTTGAAGGACTTTCATATGCTCAGGCTGATGTAGCGCTAGCAGAAGCTTTGCAGGATCAGGTACCCTACCTAATTCTCGAATGTTAGTTATGTGCCTTTCCCAACCAGAAGTTAATAATTTCAGGTAGACAAAAATTTTAAATCTATATAGCATTTCTGTTAAGTGGTACAATGTTTATGTACATAATATAACATGTACTGTCTACGTGTGATTCTGCTGAAATTTACTTGGTGGAATTTAGCGAGCCCAAAAGCTTGTTGTTGCTGTAGAATTCGACAAACTAATTTAGAGAACCATTTAAAATTTAGCAGTAATGTTTTGGTTATGTTTTCCATTGATCTCACTAGGTCTTCTAGCAAACTGGATATCTTCTATCCAAGGTGGCTCCAGTGAGAGAATATAGCATTTTCTATTATCCTTATCCATTCATTAGTCAGTAGATCACCACAATTTGCAGATTTGCTTTAATCATATTAGTCTACTAAGAGCGGCATTTTTTCCCTGTCACTTTATCAAATGAATAGCATGTCTTTTAAGGTTTCTATGTAATGTAATTTGTGCATTTCCTTACTCCTTGTGACATGAAGAATTGTGTTTTGTTAACTTGCAGGGAAATCCATACTGGTCGATGATGCATACAAGCTCATATAAATATGGGTTTTCCGGTCCCGTAACTAACCCTTACTACAATTTTAGTAATGCATACGAGATTAATGATTATGTACCTAGACTAGATGGAGGAAGGAGGGTGTGGGACAGCCCATCTCCATCAAACAGCGTAGACTTGCCACAGATAGCCGTGCATGGAGTTGGAGGCGCCGATACAAGTAGTAATGCGAGCCCTGAGGAATGTAAGTTTGATTGAACATTCATTGATCTTTGTTCTTCATTTTGATACGAACTAGTTTTTGTTTTACTTAACTGCAATGCCTATTTTCCTGGAGTATTCAGTTGGTCTCAATTTTACGAGCCAATACATGTTTTTCAGTTATTGCCTATGCAGTTCCCCCCCCCCCCCCCCCCCCCCCCCGCCCCCCAAATATTTCATTTGACATCTTTTAAGTAATTATTCTTGCCGATATCTTCTATGACCTACGTCATGCTTGGAAAAATAGGATTCTCCCTGGATGAAGCTCGTAGTTCTTGACCCTTTGCCATGTCTCTCGTCCTTGTCAGGAACCAAACCATCATAGCTCTCATAATTAAATGGTGTTTTTGGTGTCCCCTTACATTCACGTGCAGTTTTTTAACAATCTGAAAAAGTAGATATTGAAGCACGGTCTCATGCAGTGAGGCCTGAATACAGTTCAAATTCCCCAAAGAAAGTGCACGTGGTTGGAGGAAGAGAAGAAAAATGAATAAGATGCGATTTGCCGCTAAAAAGAAGCATAGTATTGCTATAATTGTATGGCATATTCCCTTTATTATAAATTTAGTGCGGCCAGGCTTTGGCCAACACAACACTTGTGCCCATTTGTGTCTGATGCTCAATTACTCGCCTATAAAGTAGACCATATCGCATATAAGAATATGCATAAAATTACTCTGTTTTAAACCAGACCTTCAAATTGGCATAATAAGATGATTGTTTTGTCATTTTATGATTTAAGGTGCTTTAAGCGAACTCATAAATAGATGTATATGTTAGATATACACAAATAGATTCATATGCAGCGCTTTTCTCTCATGGCTAAAGGTAAGATGCAATGTCCTACAACTATGACAGTCGGGATATGACCCATCTTCACGGTAAGCTTAAGCATATGCTTGTCTTGCCCATATGCAGAAGCATTGGAACTGTATTGGAACTAAAACTAAATATTTTTCAGACAAATACTTGTTTCCAAATAGATAAATAGTGCAAATTAAAAAATTAAAGATGACATGACTAGGGTGTAGAAAAAATGTAATCCATGCAAAAATGAAATATTGCCGTCATACACTCATATTTAACTGTAAGTGAGACAGATACATGCAATATTATTTATATGCTCCAAGTGAGCTTCTCACAAATTGTGATGACTTTTAATTGCTGGTGATAAAGCTGGCAGCCGAGCATTAACTTGGCAAAAAATAATATCTGAATTTTTTGGTCTGCAACAAGGTTTAATATCTCGGTATTGATATGTTTTTCCCATGGTCGCTTTTGGGATCTGAATCGGCTATCTAGGTCGTATAGGCTGACTCGGATCGGAAATATTGGATTTTAGATTGTATGAGAATTTGTTTAAATAATTCTTAAATTATTTAAATAAATAGTAATAGCAACTATGAACAATTTGACAAACCCTTGAACAATTGATTATCTGTAAAACGGTCATTTTAATGCTTGGTAAAGATAACTAATATTTTTATTTATTATTTAGTAATAAATGATGTCAAAGCAACCATAAAGTAGAAACCTATTAGTAAGCCCACTAACCCATTAATACACTTAACACTAATCGGATGGTAAACCTAATATAACTCCGTATCGAACAGTATTGGTATGACATATGGAAAGTTATCTTTTAGACTAGGATTGGCCATCTTAGATCGGGATCGGCCGAGATTTCAAATCCTGGTCTGCAGAGCACTGGGCTATTAAATAATCAGTGTCATGCCAGGAGAATCTGATGAAAACCTATTGGCACTGGGAGCTCGTCAGAATTATGCAAAGAAATTCTTGAATGTGGCATTATTATGAATTACTTTTATGTGCTGTTAAATTGATTAGGTGTTCTGTATATTAATGTATACTTAACCAAATATAAACTCATGACTATGTTCTCTTATCACAATCCAGATTTTGTAATTTAATTTCATTTGGTTGTTTGGGAACTGATGTCTTTAGTGGAAGCAGTCAATATGTTGAATACTCAATTTAGTATTTTTTGCTTTAGAAATTGATCTGGAACTCATTTTTACTATTTTGCAGGTATTAGGACTAATGAGAACAACTCAAACAGTCCTCAGGTGATAAGTTCTTTAAACTCTTAGTAATCGTAAATCACAGTACTTTGTCTCATTATGTTGAATACTTGCTTTACTTTTATGTCTTAAATACTTTGACTGTGTTTTCTAATGTTCATTTTGGTTGCTTATGCATTGCAGCAAGTCCTTTGGCAAGATAATATCGATCCCGACAATATGACTTATGAGGTTTGTTCAAATATTTACCATTCTTTAAAAATTGGTTGCCAATTCTTCTTATACACTTTAGTTTTTTTAAATGATGCTTGCAATATCATCATCATCATCATCATTTTCGTCAGAGTGACCTGTCACGCTGATTCAGAATTTTATATCCTTACTAGGGATAACTGCAAATAATTGACATTACCAGGTCTCCAGATATCCACTGCATACTCCCAAACATGCCTAGACCTTGAGAGAACGAATGCACGGAACGGTGAACATTCATGCAAGTTTCAATACATTAATTAATCATACTCATAGATTCGATAATTGAAGCAAAAAAGCAACGATTTACCAAAAAAGAAAAGGAAAGAAGAAAGAAAGAAAGGAACTAGTTAATGCTTGAAAATCGTTCATCCTCAATTCCTTGGCATACAATGAATCTCCTAATAACCATAACAGCAATAAGATTTCTACATAGAGATTTCCAGTAGCTGACATCCTATACCTCTGGTTGTCAGCCTCTCTCCATGGCAATTAACCACATGAAGGACTTCAGATAGACCTACCATCTTTTCCATATAAATCTTAATTCTGCTCCAAAAAAAAGTCAACCACAAAAAGTCAACCCCGCTCGTTAAAAGAAAAATTTGTTAATAACCGGTGTTTCAAATTCTTTTTATCCAGCTCCCTCAAGCTTCGGTCTACAATGCTGTGTGGATTCCATAGCTATGAGGTTATCACATTATTTTCCATTCTTTAAGTTTCATTTGATCATGCGATTGCTCCCTCCCATACCTACACTGGTCTACTGCTGCATGTGCAGAGTCATTTTCCACCCCGCTTTACATCTGTTATCATTTTCTTCACAGCTTTTTTCTGTCTCATAATATCTGTTGAGAAGAGCTTGGTTGGCCAAGTTTTGTTACTTCAAAGGAGAGAACTATTATATGGCTTTCTGATGCCTTACGGGTGTAGCTTTTAGATGCTAACAATGGATGCTTTACATTGAATGTGTCATACAAGTCAACTAATTTCAGCGCGATATTGTTTTTTCTCAATGCCTATAGGGAACAGTTCATAGTTAATTATTCATTATGATAGTTTATATTTCTGTGTCATTTTGCGTCATAGTTTTCCAGCGACAAGAATTTGAAGAAGATTGCAACATAACCGTGCTTTCTATTCAAGTTTGAGATCACATCTGCTTCTGCCTGCTTGTTAACTTCAATAATTTTTTTATAAGGGAGCGTTAATCATATTAATTTACTCTATGGCTCTGGCAAGCTGAGCCTTTCCTAGTCCAATACCATGATGCAGGTGACATCGAATTGGGTTGGATTGCCATCTCTATTGTAAATACTGAATCCTTTCCTCAGTTGTTGATCAATGCAAGGCATGTGCTGATGGTGCCATGGTGCTGCGGTCTGTTAACATATCTCGGCATCTCTTAATACACGTCTACTTCCTGAATGCTAAATATATCTCACTATTTTCTCAATTATATCTTTTCTGTCATGTGTTGGTGTTTGATCATATACTTATGCCTCATGGCATCCCTTGTAATATTGACAACCGCCAAAAGAATAGTCACAGTGTGGTCGATCATATGGTGATGAGTTACAACCTCCTTTGAGATATGGACCTTTTCCCCCTACTAATACCGTTCCCATTCATTAATGGACTTTAACATCACAAACGCACACTACTAACTACCCCCTCTCTCACATCAAAACACAAAAATCAAACAAACTACCCCTAAAAAAGGCCATGTATTACAAACTCCATCCTCATCAAGCAATCTTGACCTGCACCGTCCTGGTCTCCTTGGGCTCCAGCGGCAACTTCTTCATCACCGTCACCATCAGCACCCCATCCCTGCACACCGCCGTCACCTTCTCCACATCCGCGTTCTCCGGCAACGGGAACTTCCTCGTGAACTTCCCCATGTGCCGCTCCATCCTAAGGTACTTGCCCCTCCCTTGATCTCCCCGTCGTTGCGCCTACGCTCGCCGCTGACGACAAGGGCGCGGTCGTCCTCGATCTGGACCCTGACGTCGCCAGAAGCAGTCACTGTCTCCTTTCAAAGCTTTGCAATCCTTGCCCAAAATAAAAGTTTATATTGCACTATATTTACTTGACTCCTTTTGTAAAGTCAACCAAGCACAAACTTCTCACACTATGCTGGACAAGAACCATATTTTCCGCCCTCTGACCTTACTCCAATGCAGATTACTTCAGAACTCTTATTGTTCATCATCAATTCATCTTCACTGTTAGAACATTTCTCTTGTGCCTGCTCTCTTTTTTCATCCTTTTACTCATCTGTATGTACTCTCTTGACTGACCCACTATTGCCTTGTAAATTTTCATCTATAGCAACTGATGGCTACTGACACACAATATAGATCCAGTATAAACGAGAAACTTGAATGTGTGCTTGATTATGTGGATTTATAACTCCTTATGTAGAGGTAGATGTAATTTTGTAGTCTTCTTGATTCATGTATCAGCTATCAAACAATCAAACAAACTGTTATGATCAAAATCAAAAGACTGGAGTAAACTCTTTTTCTGTTGACAGGTATTATTATTCTGCTATATGACTGAAAATTGTTAAATGTCGCCATTGTTGTTGCTCCTCACTCCTCAGAAGCTTTTCCTTTCACTCTTATCAGCCATAAATCTTTGCTTGCATACGTAGCCACTGTTCGACGATCAAATAGTTTTGGGTTAACTTAATGTGCATGATCTTGCCTTTTCTTTTAGCAGTCAAAGTTGAAACCGTAGCCATACAGTATAATCATCTATTGTTCCTTGCCAATTATGATACTGACTGTAAAGCAGCTTTCCATAAAAAAAAGTGCAGTCTCTTTGTATATGCTACGATCCTGTATCTGTAGAGCATGATTTTTTTTTGCTTCATCTTAGCTTGAAATGAGCTTCAGCTTTGTGTAGTTTTCACCGATAACAGCTTTAACTGACATTGTTTTTAGCAATCGGCTTTCTCAAAATTTTCATGCCTATAGGTAAGTTTGCAATCATGTGTACTAGGTAAAGGTTCCATACCTGTGCTTGTGAGTCTGCGAGCTACATTCTTCCTAGTTTGATGCACCAAGTATCTAACAAAGCTCACCCTACTTATTATCCTTGGCCTCATATTATCACTGCACCCTTTCTGTTGTTCAGTTGAATTTTGTTCTTGCTGACATATATCAAATACCCAGGATTCCACTTCTCTTCTAATTGATTGATTAATGGTTCATTTAGAATTCTTCATGGGTCATATGTGATTAAGAGTACAACATTGCTCTTATGGTAGCAGCACCGTTCTATTCAATGGCTTGTTATTTAAAAGGTTACAACACAGCAGTCCTCATTACTAGTGTTTACTTGATGGTGCCATCATTTACTTAGTAATAATTAGTTGATTAGTGTGTTAGTTCTTTGCAACTTAATGTATCATTTTGAAGGAAGGTTATATGCTTTTATATAAACGACTGATCTATAACTGATTTCATTTTGGTTCTTGTATTATAGTGTTTGTCATGATTGATATACAATAACTGCTTTATCAACAGGAATTACTAGATTTAGGTGAGACAGTTGGGACTCAAAGTCGCGGTCTTTCTCAAGATAAAATATCGTCACTTCCGGTTACAAAATACAAATGCAGTTTCTTTTCAAGAAAGAAATCACGCAGAGAAAGGTAATTTTCCCGTTGTCTTTCATCTTTCCTCTCTCCCTCTAGTAACATAAAAGGTTGCCTTATTTCAGGTTCCTGATCCTGATTGCAATCTTATATGTATCTATGACAATGAACTCCTATATTGGAATTATTATTGATGGAGAATCCCAGGGTCCTTCAGCCTTAGATGATTTAAAGTTTTTTATACACCTGAACATCATCTAACTTGAATCACTACCAGGTTTAGCATGAAATCAAATAAAATTGAAATGTGCATGTACCTCCTATATCTTATCATATCATTTACATTGTTTTCATGCATGTGTAGTGCACTTGCCAAAAAACTAGTGTCATATTAACCCAAACCTTTGGGGCCAGCATCATGAATCCTTTTTCTCTATTTAACTTTGTTATGGGCCATCTCTTCTGTGACAGAAACAAACTGTGTTATCATTTTCCCTTGTTTCTCCACAAATTCCTATATTGAGTTCGCATGCTGCTCTCCTTTACACATTCCAAACCATGATATTGAGTTATTATTCCATCTTCGGATGAAAAAAACTTCAAATTCTTCGAGACACACTCATTTCTTATCGTATTTTCTAGGCTTGTAGGAGGATACTAGTAGTAGCAATTTCAACAGTCTCATTAGTTATACTCATTTCTGACTTGTTGCCTTTAACTTTCCCAATACTGACAGTAAAGCATGTGCCATATTCTTCTTTCTTTCTTCACTAGGGGTAAACCCCGCACAATGCGCGGGGCTCAGAGCAAGTTTAAGCTTGTGATGTAATTGTTCAATTGCCAATAGCTACTTAAGAATTTCAAAATCCTGGTACCAAGAAATACCAAAAGAAAGCAATCACCATATATTTGTACCCCTCAATTTAGATACTATAAAAACTATCTACGCAACCGCTTTGTCATATACATTCTAATCTCACTTGCTTTACCTAACAACTTGATCGAATATTACCCTCTTCTCAAAAGTCGAGCAATTTTGTTAAGCAATAAAAAGTTACATTTTACTAATGAACTATATAAATATCCACGACTTTTCGGTTTGTTTAGTTGAATACCATATATCTTTTGCAAATTTATGTCACAAGCTTGGGTGTTTTCAAAGAAATACTATTGACTTAACAAAAGTAGTGTTGGTAAATATCAAAGATTCCTGAAAGGTAAAAAGGACTCCCGCAATAGCAATGTGTGAAGAAAATGACTTGGAATACACTTTAAAAAGGCATAGGATATTTCAAAATCATTAAATACATAATATCATCTTATAACGAAATTGGCATAGCTCTGTTGGTATAAATTTTTTCTTCAAAATGAGAGGTCGCCGATTCGATCCTTGAGGGAGACAACCAATACGAATAATAATTAATAATATCTTCTTAGAAGCTATAAAATATATATCACATTTCAATAAAACACACTACATGGTCATGGTATTCTATTGAAATTTAGCTTACTCATAATTTGATCAAATTACTCAAGAACCGGATAGTCATGTAGACCGAGATGCTTGCATATATCATTATGCAATAGTATAATTTCAGTTAGATTGCTAATTGTTGACTTGGAAACGAAAAAGAAAAGGGAAAAAACTTTTTAACATTTTTAATGTCAAAATAAACGTTGATTTGAGGTTTAAATGTTGTTAGAGTATTATCATATAGTATCTCAAAAGAGACATGAGTGGATCCCACCCCCATAACAATATTTATAGAGTTCAGCCGTAATCTTTGACCAAGTTTTTTTCTTTTGTGACAGATTTGAGCACGTATTTCCTGACTTACACTGTATATTAAAATGTTCAAATGAGCCATATGGCCAATTTTTCATAGCAAACCAAGTACTCGATGGTAAAAGACAAATCTGGAATTTTATTCGTCTTCTATTGAAGATATGGGGGTAAAATAGGAATAATGCAAAAATCTGTCACCAGCTTAACCTTCTATTGGCTTTAGTGTGTGTGTGTGTGTCGATCCGATGGAATTCTTCTGTCTTCTGGGTGTATGTGATCACATAACAATCTGGAAGCTTACTCTATTTTAACCGCATCACATTCATGCCACAAAACAACATCGTTCTAATTCTGGCAATGATGATGATTGATTGATATTAAGTAGGAAACACTGTGATTGCTATACATATTTCTTCGCTATTAATGCGGACTATAGTTTCTTATTTCCTGTAGCTTTTTTTTCAAGAGTTATTTTCTATATGTTCCATTTTTATCTGATGCTAAATTACTTGGACCTTGAAGCTTCTCTTGACTTTCATAATTTGAGAAGCATCTATTCTTAACTATCACCATAACAATCTATAATCATGAAACATCATTCACCATGCAATATCAAATTTCAACCTGAATATCCCTAGTAACCATGGTTCGAGAACTCGGTTTCGGTTTCTCATAATTTTATTAGTTTCGCTGGGTTTCGGCTAGTTTCGCTAATCTCGGTTCGGGTTTCGGTTTCAACTGTAATACAACATACATAAGTGTAGATATATTAAATACTTAAATTTATGCTTCTATATTACAGACAATGATCCTTGTATTTAAAAATCTAGTCATGATGTAAAATATATTGAAAAGTGTATTTATATAAGTATTAATATAGAGTTTGGGTTCATTTTTTTTGCGGTTTTCTAATAACGAAGACTTACAATGATCACGATGACAGGAAAAATGGTATAAAAAATAAATTTTTAAAGGTTTTGACCGAAACGATATTGTATGGTTGGTTTTGTATCGGTTTCCACCGAAACCGATACTAAACCACCACGTATCGGTGGTTTCGGTCAACACCACGTATCGGTGGTTTCGGCTGAAACCTCAAACCTTGCTAAAAACATCATTCATAACCTGACTAGCCTAATCAGAGGGAAAAACTGAGTTTTGCCTACCAAAATTACATACACAATCTTCCACCACTCTACATAGTTACTTGAACATAGAGAAAAGCTTGCTTGAAGTTCATATGGGGGATTATTGGCAGGTGTGTGATTTGCCAGATGGACTATAAAAGAGGAGATCGGCAAATGACTTTGCCTTGTAAACATGTTTATCATTCTTGCTGTGTTTCAAGATGGCTTAGCATCAACAAGGTAAGTTCATCTGATGTGATTGTTTTATATATATATATATATATATATATATATATAGAGA
The DNA here is from genome assembly GCA_030015575.1 of Agapanthus africanus. Classification (NCBI taxonomy): domain Eukaryota; kingdom Viridiplantae; phylum Streptophyta; class Magnoliopsida; order Asparagales; family Amaryllidaceae; genus Agapanthus; species Agapanthus africanus. The sequence continues at coordinate 356,551,545 of JASDDO010000008.1, forward strand.
GAGAGAGAGAGAGATATTAATGGAGGGAAGAGGCCATAGGAGGGGATTTCCTCCTATAGCGTGGAAAAAATACAACCTCCACCATTTTTTCCGACGATCGGCATCCATCATCATCATCGTTATCATCTAAAGATGTGTGTACACCAAATTTCATGCGATTCCACAACTTTTGCACCGTTGATTTAGTGGGTTCAAAATTAACGGTTTACCGACAATAGAAATTTTTACATTGCTAAATCAATGGTGAAAAGGTTGTGGAATCACATGAAATTTGGTGTACCCACATCTCAGATGATAACGATGAAGATGATGGGGGCCGATCGTCGGAAAAATTGGTGGAGATTGTATTTTTTCCACGCCATAGGAGGAAATTTCCTTCTATGGCCTCTTTTCTCCATTAACATATATATATATATATATATATATATATATATATATATATATATATATGTTAATGGAGAAAAGAGGCCATAGGAGGGAATTCCCACCTATGGCGTCGAAAAAATACATCCTCCCTTATTTTTTCCGACGATCGTCACCCGCCATCTTCATCGTTATCATCAAAGATGTGAGTACACCAAATTTCATGTGATTCTACAACCATTTCACCGTTGATTTAGTTGGTTCAAAATTAACGGCTTACCGACAATATAACTTTTTACATTGCTAAATCAACGGTGAAATGGTTGTAGAATCACATGAAATTTGGTGTACCCACATCTTAAATGATAACGATAAAGATGGTGGGTGCCGATCGGCGGAAAAAATGAGAAAGGATGTGTTTTTTCGACGCCATAGGAGGAAATTCCCTCCTATGGCATCTTTCCTCCATTATATATATATATATATATATATATATATATATATTGCTTGTATTCCTGCCGTTGATCAAAGTTCTTGGTATCTTTATTCAGGCATGTCCAGTTTGTTTCGCTGAGGTGTGTGGCGACGAGCCTACTCAGCACTAAGATCTCGAGTATGTTATCTCTGCTTCAGGCTGCATCTTGTTTTATAAAGTTCCTCTTTATGGAGAGCGAGCTTAAATGATCACTTGCATGATTCCGGTTTCGCAGTAGGATAGAAACAGTGGCAGGTTCATAGTAGTAGAAATTGGCTGATTTGGAATTGATTTTATTTGTCACACAAGGCTAGGCTTTTGTAACGCTTATACAGTGTAGCAATCCTTGACAAACTTGCACAAAATCCCCACAATTGCCTGCCAGGTCCTTTCTTTCTTTTTTTATTTTAAAATTTAGCTGTCAATGAGGCTGTAAATGACTTGAGTTTGTTGCAAACCTGATTGCTTTTATATTACTGTTTCTAGGTTTATTATGTGGACAAAGTTAATATCTAATTTATTACATAACCACTAGTTGGCAAGTTGGACTGTAAGTTCAAAAATGTAAAGAGTTTGATTCTGTTTACTGTGATTCTTGTATTACGTTCAGCATCATACTCTTAGTAAGAGTACATTAGGCAACCATCAACAACACAAAAAGGAAAAAAAACATCACTGTGAATGTTATTTATCAAGCCATATCGATACTAACCTCAGAGATGCCTGTTGAGAGATGATAAATGATATACCAAACAAACATGAGAGGGGCTTTATACAACTAACCCTCAAATTATTAACGATAGTCTATAGTTGTAGCAGTATAACAACAGCATCAGCATCACTTTAGGGTTTGACGGGGACCCTCGGAGGAGGGTAGAAAATCGGGTGAGGGCGGTATCTTGGAGGAGGAGATTTAATTGGCCTTGTCACAGTCAGGATCAAGCAAATGGCAAACACTAGTATTAAGTTTAACACAAATCTCGCTTTGCTTTGATTACTAATATTTGCCGTGGCTGATATTTCTCAGTTTCTTTTTTCTCCACAACTTATTACTGATCAATGTCTTGAAGGGACTGATCAACCTTTATATTAGGAAGCAAGCTATGTATTGCCCTCAAACAACAACTTTATCATATTCAAATTAAAATTGCGAGTGTTCATCATGATATTTCCTATTACCTATATGTGTGTTTTTTTAGATTTCATATGGTAATGTTGTTGACTTTGAAATAGCAAGAGATGGTGCTGAGGAATTCACCAGCATGAAATTCGAGTAGGTGATATGAGGATATAGGGTATAAAGTGGCATTTTAAGAAATAGACAGCTCGAAAAGTCGACCATCCGTCGATTCTTTGAAGAGCCACACTGATCATCTCGATCTTCATATCTTTAAATACAATGTACATTGATTGCCATTTGATTTGGATGCCATTTGATCTTATGTTGGATGATTCCAAAACCAATGGTTTTCCTATATTGAACGTTTCACCCCAAAATGAATGGGTACAGATTATCCGTATGCCATGAAAATTGGTGTATGTATAGCTTGGAACATACTGATGTTGATCAATGTTGATCAAGATGATTAGTGTCAATCGTCAAAATGTCGATGCTGGTTGAATTTTTTGATTGCCAAACAATTCACACTTTCTACCCTCCAGGCAAGGTTAGCTTATCCCATGTAGGCTTTTGCATGCAAGTCTCCTCATGGAAGCTTCAAGAATATGGTGCTCCTTTTAGAGTGATAAATCTCATGCTTTGTATTTCAAAAACCAATCGCTCTCCATCTTAATATCCTTATCGTAAGAGTTTTGTTCAATCATTGTAAATTGAGACCCGAGATGTGATTTCGGAGTCTAGAGTTCAATACCAAAGCTTTCATCTAAGAAGCCAAATGGAACGAATTCCATGTATGAAAGAAGCAAGGTCTCTCAAACCCGCAGTTTTACCCTATCATCTATAAATGGGTATGAAGAACAATGCATGATTGGACAGATGAAGCACTTGCATTTACAATTCATATCATAATTGTATTCTTCATGTGTGGTTGAGCCATATTTGTTTGTCTTCTTTTACACCAGATGACATTCATCATTTATATGCATATGATCATAGTATGTTGGATGATGTTTTTGTCCTCTTATCGATTTTTTTTATTTAATTAACTCAAAGTAGGAAGCTATCAATTATATCAGATCATACATTTATGAATATGTATCTTACTGAAAACCATGCAAATGAATAACACGGTTATGATATAATATACTTGGAATAGTTTCACAAATTCCAATATTAAAAGAAGAGAAAAATGCCCCTAAATGCAAAATGACCTGAGAAGTTCTCAAAGCCATTTTCCTCTTAAAAAGCCTAATTTTTCCTTTAAAAATGCAGTAATTCCATATGTTAACGAAGCAAGGTTTTCAATATTACTATTTGTATCATATCATAATAGATAAATAGGTGTGAAGAAAAATACACGATTGGACATATGAAACGTATGCATTTGCAATCCGTATCATAATTGCATTTCTCTTGTGCACAATAGAAGCACATCTGCGTATAATGTGCATATGATATGCATCATATGCACGTTATCATGATATAGTATTTAATTTACACATATTATGATTCTATCAAATACACCTTCTTCAATATATACTTGATTGAAAACCATGCAAATGGAGATGCAACTATCATATGATTTGTAAATGCCCTCTCTCTGTTCTTCCACCAATTTTCTGATTGAAACGGTTGAAGAAATATCCTAACACGTCACATTAATTAAAGAAAAAACTTAGCAAAGGTAAAAGGTAGGCAACATAAAAGAACATAAATTCTTAGGCAAAACCAAATGCAAAACAAATTCTTCAACTTATAGGATCATCGAAGATGAACTAAAGCAAAGCAGTGAAATTCCCAAAGTAACATACACATCCAAATTGTCCTACACTCATCATCAATGATTATGAACAGCAACACCTACATAATATCAATACATTAGATGTCTCCATGAAGCAGGCATAGTGGAATACATTTGTAAAGCAAACATAATACCACTCATAAGCCTGCATACAAGCCAACAGTGTTAGGAACTGACATCTAAATACCACCGACTTATAACCCACATACCCTCTCCAAAGTGAGACATCACCAGTTTTCCGAAGGGGGTCACATAACATTTCCCGATCATCATTCACATCCGTCTCATCATGATGCCCGGTTTTCTTAGAGTATATAGATCTCGCATTCTTTGTCGTGTCCTTTGTTCGCTTTTGTATTTTCACTGCGCTGCAAACGGTAACAAAGCTTAGAATTTTGGGACAATGACTTGCAATGTACAAATTGAAGAAATTTGATGAACAAAATAACTCCGGTCTTTTGTCTAGCCAAAGTATAGGGAAAGCATATGCTGCAATGCAGTTTAGTTTGATTAATTAGATGTTGCGTGTCTAAGAGTTTTTGCTGGAGCGGCAATGACACTCCCCCACACCAATTATGTGGAGGAAGTTCTCATGGGCCGGAGTCCCAACCCCACTCCCCAAAGACTACAGGTTGTTGCAAAAAAATTAATAAAAAAATAAAATATATGTTGAGTGAAGTTGTTTAACAGACCATCCTCGCTGGACTTTGGCTCAAGTCATGGACCCTACAAATACAAAGTTTTGCCCATTGAAGATCATAACAAGGAAGAAGGCCATGCTGCAAATGGATATTTACAATAATAATAATAATTATAATAATAATATAGGCTAAGTGTCACGAAATACTTGACTTTCCCTTGCTTGATAGCAGGAAACCCCCAACTTTTATTTACCTTTGGCACTGATATGTAAGCTCTAATTTATGCACACAATTCCTGGCTCATGGAACGGGAAGTTCATGAAATATTATTGTTAAGAAAGGAATCTTACAGTTCTAAGTAAATTATTAAAGATAAATCATAAGGCAATATTTCAACAACACAAAATACAAACCACAAGTAATATTATTACTTAGCAAGAAACTGAAACACTCATTTATAGAAAAACATCAAGAAACTAATACACTCATATATAGAAAAACATCACATATAGATGAAATTTCTTGTTCACACGCATTTGGTAGTAATTGTAATAAACTAATCATTAACTCATCCTAGAATATATATCATATATCTGTTAACTTGCATATCTTCATTCGAAACTCAGATACAATTTATTATTTAATCAAATGCACTATATTAAAGGATTTAGACAATTAATAACATTAAAAATTAGACCAGATTTGATTTTAAACAAGCTCTCACCGCTTTCAACTAGTTATCACAAGCATACTCCTCATTGTCCAGTTGTCAAAGCCGATATTTAGCATTATATGATTTTCTTATATACTCTTCTAATAATTTATTGATAGTTTTATAAATTGTAACGAGACATGGAAATGCTCAAGGCTTGTCTTGTGTCCGGGCTGTTCAACACACTAATGCAAATGTGCCTAACAGTAACGGGGCATTGGTAGTGGTTCCAACCGCTACCAATTACTCGTAACGGTTGTCACAATATTGGTAGCAGTTCCAACCGCTACCAATGCCAATATATGGCGGGCCCCACAACCCTGTCGAGATAAAACACCAAATTTCTCCCAACACTCTTCGATCGAGCCCTCTTCTTTTCTCCCCAAATTTCTCTTCATGCCAAAATCTCAAGCACGCATAGCCCAGCTTGAGCCTTCGCCGCCTCTTTCCTCGCCTCCGTGGCCATCGCTATGCCTCCTTGGCCACCGTCTCGCCTCCTTCGCCGCCGCTCGAGCTCGAGCTCGAACTCGTCACCGCCGGCGCCGCTCGAGCTCGTTGAAGGTCGCCGCCGCCACTCGAAGCTTGCTCTGCTAGTTGAGGTCGTCAAAAGGTAAGTATTTTCCTATTTAATTTTAATTTTTTTTATTTGTTAAAATTTATGATTTTTTTAATTTGATTGTTGTTGTTGTTGTTGTTATGGTGTTGCTGTTGTTTAGGTTAGGGTTAGGGGTTGATGGTTAGGGTTAGGTTTAAATTAATGATTAGGGTTAAGTGTTGGGGTTATGGTAATTTAGTGAATTTTTTTAGGTAGTTTAATGAAAAGCAACGATAGTTAAGAGTATTTTAATGAAAAGCAATGATAGTTAAGGGTATTTTACCGTAAAAAAGTAAAATTGAGCAAATGGGGGGTTTTTTAGTAAAATTTTTAATGACAGTTTAATGAAAAAAACAATAATAGGTAAGGGTATTTTAGTGAAATTTATAGCAATTTAGTTACTTTAAGAACATGAATTGTTTAGTAAATTTTTAAAGATGTTTAGTGAAAAACAACAATAGTTAAAGGTATTTTAATGTAATTTAGTAAAATTGAAGAAATAGATTGCTTATGAAATTTTTTAAGATAGTTTAGTGAAAAAATAGCAATAGCTAAGGGTATTTTAGTGTAATTAATAAAATTGAGTAAATTTAAAGTATTTAGGAAAAGTTTTAAGATATCGTGTCCCGTATCCGAATACACGCTACTTAGCGTATATAAACACCTAAACTAAATCGTCAATTGAAACTAAATTTAACAAATTCGTCAACTGAACACGACCACTAAAATTATATATACATCTTAACTAAATCGACAATCGAAACTAAATTACACGTCTTAAATCTATCTATCGGCTAACAAACGTTTATTTTCGTCGTGATATAGAACTACATGAAGGTTGTCAAGATCGAATAGTATCATTCGTTGCTAACAACCGTCGTGTAGTCTATGTGATGAGAAGATTTATTGTATGATAACCGATAGATTTGTCCAGTGTGGACAGCTTAGGAATGTATAAAGTAAACATGTCCATTCACTTGTGTTTTCATTCATTTCAAGATATTTCGTCAGAACATTTCCGCTGTTTCTCCGTGTACAAAGATAGATTAGATGTTCGTTTCAATGTTGTTTGACAACATTGAAATGATCATCTTTTCTATTACAGTGTACTCGGAGAACAGCGGGAAGGTGCTACCGAATTTTTTTTGAAATGGATGAAAGCACAACTGAATGGGTGTATGTTCTATACATTCATAATGGAATAGAATCCTTACCCCCGACAGCTGTTGCGTCGTTATATGCTACTTAACCTACACCTAAACTAAATCGTCAATTAAAACTAAACTTAACTAATAAAACGTCAAGTATATGGGTGTCCCATATCCGAATCCATGCTACTTAGCCTACACCTAAACTAAATTGTCAATTGAAACTAAATTTAACCAAATCGTCAATTAAACCTAAAAATAACACTTCTTAGTATCCATCTAGCTTGAATTTGTAAAAAAAATCTTAATTCCATGACTCTTGTCTATAGAATCCTTGCTTCGTCCGAACTGTTCCAATATGGCACTTCCATACCTCCAAACAAGAGTTGAATGTACGTCGATACTCTTTCGAGAGTGCGTGAGTTTTTCCTTAACGATGTTTATTTTTTCACCAATTTTGCCTACACACGTCTTGGGTTATTGAAATAGTACGAAATCTTATGTCCTTGTTCTAAGTGTATGATCACGCGATTGCTCAAGAAGAGAGAAGTTGAGTTACCCATCATGAAAGACGATTTCGTTAGAGATTACACTATGTGGGAACTTTACGGAGAAGAGGAAGTCGTTATAACGGAAGATGAGGTATGGGTGCAAGACACGGAAAACGAATTCATTGAAACGGAATCCGAAGAGTGGAAAGGGATAGTAGAAAAAGTGGAGGAAAATGAATGGCAGTTTAAAGAAGATGAAGCAATAGAAGAAGATAATGTTGGTAGACGCTCATGCTCGTGCCGCAAACTTGCGGTCAAGGCGGAATACAAAACGAAAATTTTCAAAGACAAAAGCACGAACTTTACAACCTAGAATCGAATCCAAACACTAAACTAGTAACACTAGAAGGAATTTAGCTATTCGGTTAGTAATTACAACATTTGTAGTCGTGACCTTCATCTTCTATGCACTTCTTTAGCTTCTAGGTCGTCGGGAATAAGCTTGGGAGTCTGTCTTCCTTGTCAAAAATGATCCACCTGAGGAAACCCTAGCTTAGGCTCTAACTTCACACTAAAAGTAAAATGAAGCCACTAGTGATCAAAACTTGCTAAGAATTAATCACTAGGATCTAGTAATGGCTAATCTCTAGTTTTGTCTCTTTTCTCTTTCCTTTTCTCTACTTCTAAAAAACAAAGAAAGAAGGAAGAAGCTAAGGGTGATGGTAATAAGAAATGAGAAAGTATGGCAAATGAAAACCATTATCTCTTCATATTCTTTTCTTTTCTTTTATGTTTTGAATGAGTGGAATTGTGAATCACCATGGTGAGTCACAAGTCCAAACCATTCCAATATATACAAGAAGAGATGAGAAGAGAAGAGTACCACGTAAATTGTATACATATACATATTTGTGTGTGTGTGTGTGTGTGTGTGTGTGTGTGTGTGTATAAACACACTAATATAATCATATACTACAAATACATACACCCGTATTCGTATCAAAATATATGCACCCGTATTCGTATCAAAATACATACACCCATATTCGTATAGAATACGAATACCCGTATTTGTATCAAGACACGAATACACGTATTTATACAAATACTCATATTCGTATAAATACTGTATTCTGTCAAAATACAAATACCAAAAAGAAATATATAATACCAGCTCACATTTTATCCAAATGTGATAATCTGGCTATCTTTAAAACCAGATAGTATTATCAAAATGTTTGATTACAAAAACATGTATTTAATCAAAGCTAAGTAAGTATACTATATCGTTTCGCCTGAGCTGGGGTGTGAGACTCTAAAGACTTAACAATACGCTGGCAGTGGGTTACCACAAGCAAGTTAGCGGCACTAGCTAGATGTAACGGCTACTCAGGTATTGAATGAAAGAAAGGTTGACAATCAAACTTGTTTGTATCCTTACCGAGCTTGAAAGTGATAGTCTCCGCACAGTCCGGTCTGTTCGTCTAAGAGTATCGCATATCGGGTCTACAGGGTTGGATAAAGTCAGATCCCTAATAACGCGATAAGTAGTTTTGGTGTGAAGCCCATCACCCATTGAGAAACTACTGATCCAATTCAGTAAATCTCGTCCATCTTGGCCAAGAATTTTTGGTGATGGCCACCCATGCAAAGCGCGACATCTACTCCCAATACCGGGAGAGACAAATCCATGACGACCCGCTCTCTGCCTCCATATGGTTCGAAACTGTATCCAACTAAAACCTGTTTGCATGACTTAGTAGAGCCGTGGTAGAGTAGTAATCAAAGCACAGTGGAAACTCACACGAGACAAATGACGATCTCAGGTCGATAGACTAACCTGTACTCATGTCATTAGAGAACTGCCAGCTAAAAATATGTATAATACTATCTAGTATATTCCCGATGGGTCTGTCTAGTGTAACTCATAAGCTAATGAGAATCTGTATACAATCTTTGTGACTAACACCAATGGCTGTGAGATCGGCCATCACCCTTCGTCGGGGTCAAGAAATGTATATACTAGTTTATTCTGGAATATCGATGCCCAGTCTTGATATTCCTACGACTAGGGACATTTAAAATTTGCTTATAGACTATCAGTTCTCACAAGTGTGATCGCCACAATAACCCTAGTAGTCAAGCAAGAATCCTATAGGCTCTATCAACATATAATAGTGATCTGTAATACCACATAATACATGCACATAATGATAAAGTTAAACCAGATATCATATTATCATCTCGAGTAAGACTGTTTTTTTTGGCTGTGCCCTCAAGTCAATTATTGGATCGCATGCATGTGATTGCAATGATTGAGGGAGGACTTATACCGGTAGAACAGTTTTACTCGAGATGATAATATGCTATTTGGTTTGTCTTTATCATCGTGTACATGCTTCAGGTGACATTGCAGATCACTATTACATGTTGATAGAGCCCATAGGATTCTTGCTTGACCACCAGCAGTATGATGACGATCATATACGTGGGAGTTGGGTGGTCTATAAGCACATCCTTAAAGTGTCCCTAGTCGTGGGAGTTTCGAGACTGGGCATCAATACTCCAAGAGTAGACTAGTGTATACGGATCGAGACCCCGACGAGGGGCGGTTGCCGGTCTCACAAGCCATTGGTGTCAGTTGGTTCACCTAAGATGTATACAAGTGCTCATTGAATTATGAGTACACCGGACGGACTCGCCAGGAACATGCTAGTTGGTATTATACCTATTGTCAGATAGAAGTTTCCTGGTGACATGTGTACAGGTTAGTCTATTGAGCTGAGATCGTCATTTGTCTCTTGTGAGTTCCCATTATGCTTTGATTACTACCCTACCACAGCTCAAAGGAGTCGTGCAAACAGGTTTTAGTTGGGCACAGTCCCGAGCTATATGGAGGCAGTGAGTGGATTGTCAGGGGATTCGTCTCTTCCGGTATTGGGGGTTGATGTCGCGGAGTGCACGGGTGGCCATCACCAGAAATTCTCGGCCGGGGTAACGAGAATTACTGATCTAGGATCGGTAGTTTCTTAGTTGGTGATAGGTTTCATGCCGACACTAAATGTCAGGTTATTAGGGGTCTGACTTTATCCACCCCCTAGACTCAATATGCGATACTCATAAACGAACGGACCGGACTATATGGATATTATCACTGTCAGGCTCAGTAGGGTTTCAGGATGAGTTTGCTCGTCGGCCTCCCTTTCGCTCAATACCTGGGTAGCCGTTACGTACAGTTAGTGCCACTGATGTGCTTGTGGTTAAACCCACCGCCAGCGTATTGACGAATTTTTTAGAGTCCCACACAGAGGGTTTCCCTGATTCGGGCGAAACGTTGTAGAGGCCGTATGGTTTTATGGCAGGGTTTGATCATATACGTGCACTTGTGCACGGATTATGTGTTGGATATTTGTATGCCCTAGAGGCCATTATATGATAGTGTATGTGTATGTATGTGTATTCAGGGGGCATTCTTGCTCGACATGATAGTATGCTTTCTGGTTGCACCATTTATCTTGACATGTTCATTTGATCGTGCTTTCATTCATTTGGTACATGTTGATATAGCCCTTAGGATATGCAGGACTACTGAGATTATGATGTGGATTATACTAGTGGGACATGTGTAGTCTATGAGCATATCCTTGAAATGTTCCCAGTCATGGGTGTGTTGAGACGGGGCATCGATATCACCAGAGTAGACTAGCGTATACGTTGCTTGTCCCATATGATGGGCGATGGATGATCCCATATCCATTGGTGTGGTGACACCAAAGACCGTATACGAGTGTTCAGTGAGACTGGGTACACTGAACGGACTCGCTGAGAACTCCTATGTGGTATTATATTTATCGTCGGATAGCAGTTCTCAGGTGACACTGGTACAGGTTAGTCTGTAGACCCGAGATCGTCATAGAGTTTTGTGTGCCTCCCACTGTACTTTGATCTCCACCCTACCACGGCTCTACTGAGTCGTGCAAATAGGTGGATTTTGGGTACAGTCCCGAGGCACATGGAGGCAATGAGCGATAGGAGGGGTTTTGTCTCTCCCGGTATTGGGGGTTGATGTTGCACCATGTACGATTGGCTATAACAGGAAGTCCCTGGCCAGGGCTGCTGAGATTTACTGATAAGCGTTATCAGTAGTTTCTCGATCTGTTATGAGCCATATACTGGCTTGACTTATTGGGTTATTGGGGTCAACGATACCATCCCTAAACTCACATATGCAGCATATTTGATGAAGAGAGCGGACTGTATGGTAAGTGTTACCAGTTGGCTCGACGGGAGTTTTAGCAGGTTTGCTTGTGTTTCTTCTGATCGCTCATTACCTGGGAGCCGTTATGTACAGCTTGTGCCAGTGATGGTTTGTGGGCATGTGATGTGATCACTGCCTACTGCTAGCGTATTGACAAGTCTTAGAGTCCCACAAAGGGGTCTTCTAACTCAGGCGAAAAGATGTGGGGTGCATATGTGATATGCGCGGGAGCTCGATTAAATGCATGTATTGGATACCGTATTTTAATCGGGCGTTTACTATTGGACGGGTCGTATGAGGTATGACCGGGTTATTAAATCAAGTGTTGATTTAATATTAAGTCCATTAGCTCATTTATTAAAACATATTTCTTTATGATGCATGCATGAGTGTATGTATATGTTGATATGGATGCACACATGCAAGCATATATGTGTCATGGTTGATGATACATTGGTGGCGGCAATGCAAGACTCACATGGTAACATATTTAGATATTTTGATTATTTGAGAAAAAAAAAATGGGATTAAAATCATGGTTGACTATTCAACTCTCTTGAGTTGACAAAGTCAATGGTTTCATTGCCCATGGTTTTAGCCCATGGTTTTGCTTAAACTCAAGTTACAAAATATCTAGATATTTGTAACCATGGTTTAGCATGGATGACTTCACTTACTCTCTTGAGTTTAGAGAGGGTTATCATTATTCTCTTGAGTTTAGTTTTGTGCCATCTCCTTCTTCCTCTCTCTCCAAAAAGCTCATTAGGATTTTAAAAGAAAGAGAAAGAATTAAAAAGAAAAGGTTTTATAGTGAGATCCAAACCCACATCACCATTCCACTTTAGTCTAGCCCACTAGTGTGGAGTGTTTGCTTCATTTTCATCCTTGATCAAGTGAAGCTTGGAGCTTGGTGCAAAGGGACTTCGTGGTGGATCATCATGTACTTGGAAGGACACAAGCCAATCGGTTTAAATCTCAATCGATCCAAGAAGTCTAGGAGGAGGTCTACAAAGGTTGTATTCTCTCCCCACTTAGTGTTAGACACTATATAATATGTGATACTATAGTTTGTTACTTTATTTTTCTAGTTCGATTCATGTTTGGAATTTTTTAGCACCCTCTAAAAATTTTTGTTATAGCATGTGTGATACAACCCTAAATCTAGGATGGTGCTAGAGAATCCCTATAGTGGTATCAGAGCCACGCTAGAAACTTAGACGATGTTAAATATAGTACGAAACCGAAACAACTCCGAATTTACAATTTTCTGTAACCCTGAAAAAGCTTCTCTGTCGATTTTTAAAAGTGCTCGAAAAAATTTGCAAACAACTTCAGAAGGTTACTGGTAATGCACTGAGAACACAGAACAAATTTGAGGCTCACCCACCGGTTTTTGGCCGAGCACCCGACCCCAAAATCCGGCGTCGCCGGCCCCTTTAACCACAAATTGCCTCGAATTTTTCTTTTTTTCTGGTGTCTAGGTTTTGGGGTTTCAGGTATTGTTTGTTTAAGCCAAAATTTCATGTGATGCTAATTTTGCTTATGGGTTTATTCAGAGTGTTTTGTAGTCGTATATTTTAACATTGTATTGGTAACTTGGACGATATTTAACAGTTCGAGCGAACATCAATCACCCCCATTACCCTCGCTGAAAATTTCCAAGTGTAGGAATTTTCCAAGTTAAATTTATTTGAATGTTCGTGCAAGTAACCCTATGGACCCTCTAGAGGAACAAAACCATAACTCGATTCTATGACCATTGAACCGCGGCTAAACCTTAGGGTTTTCCGTAGTCCTGTGGCTCCATAGATGAGGCAAGGGTTGACCCTTCTACGGCTGGTCCATAGACAATGTGGCACGTTTTTGGATATTTTAGTTTTTGCTCAAGTGTTGAGCTCTCGGGTTATTTGAGGGTGTTTGTTGACTCGATCGAAACGTTTAACATTGTCTAGATTTTTGTGATGTGATACAATAATTGGAATCTACACTAATTAGTTTTGTGAAAAGTAATTAGTTGCGTGTAAGTCTAATATTTCGGTCTCGGTAGAATCGGGAATCTTGTTGAATTACCCGGCTTCTTTTAAAAAGGTGTTTTCATAATTGAGACCTAAATATAAGATTTGCACAGTTAAGCATGAAATCCTGAATATGTAATATTCCGGGTTTATAATGTTTAAAGGCAGTGTCGATTCCAATTGTTGTAGTTTTTCACTTTCTTTTCTGCGACCGTAAGTGTAGTATGTGGTGTATCGCTGATTTCGTTGTTATACATCAACGACAATTAGGGTACGCATACTTACTTACGTTGATAATATGTAATATTATGTGTTGCTGAGACATGATGTACATGATTGTCGCGAATTAATAGCCGGGTTTTTTTTTATGTGAGATGAGAGTTTTTCTTTTCATTCATGTAAAATTAATTGTATGTAATATTCTTTTATTGGGGCACTTCCGGGTTGAGGATGATGTCACAATTATTGTATATTATTTACTTTTCCGCATTAGGATAGACCCAAGGAGGGGAGCACAAGTGACCGGGTTCTAGGATTCAGTGGGAGGCTATCTCGAGGAGTCGAGACCGGGTCTCCTAAACTCTAGAATTGGTAGGGTCACTTGCCGCTCTCGTAGGGGTCTAAGGGTGTGAGCTTGGCTATTCATCGCGATCGTGGAATCCGTATTTTCTATTATTGGCTAAATACAAAATATGGACGTCCTAATATATCCTGTATTTTCATATATGTGCTTCTGCTGTTGATATTTTGTGATGTGATCACTTTATATGCTGAGACGAATGATGTATTATATATATGATATATAATAAACGTTGTTTATGTTTTGCATCCGCGCTAGTCCCTCCCCGCTATGCCGTTAGTTAAGTAACCTAACGGTACATAACGGAGCATTGTGGCGAATGCGGAAGGCATAAGCGTACGTTCTATTTTCGTTTCTTTTCTGTAATGGCTTAGGACTTAAATGATGGGACTACATTAATAAGATTAATGTAAACAAAAGAAATCTAAAAAGATGTTGTAAAATCAAATTTGAAACCTACTCGCCTTTTTATGAAAAAGAAAGATTTCAAAAGGCGGAGCTTAAGCCACTCCTTTTTAAACCATTAGTTTCTATAACGATATCAAGTTCGAAGCGTTAAAGGTTTTCTTAAAAACTATTCGCAACCCTCCGTCATTTTAGGAAGTAGAGTACTTAGTATTCGTGCTGCGTATTTTGACTATAGTTAAGATGCAGTATACGGTAGCTAAGTGATGTCTTCCTACACCGCATATGATGCAATTAGTTAGGACATTCATATGATTATGTTGACTATAGTTAAGGGTCATATGGGTGGGTCTAGTTAATCATGAAATGACGGGAAGAACTTGACCAGTACTTATGATATGTTGACTATAGTTAAGGTCATGAGTACTAGGGGTAAAAACCATATCGGGAGTTTCAAGTGTTGAAATTTTTAATGAGATTGCATACCTTCTATATGATAGCAGGATCCCGATCCCACTGTGAGCAATAGTTGCTTCCGGGAGAGTTTTGTACTTTACAAATAGCTAACTCATTAGGTGTCTAGAAAGGTGTCAACGGGGCTAAACCTCTGGGAAAATGTGGTTTATTTTAATTAGGTCCGTGCGAAAGCATGGGAACCTCCCTCAGAAGTACCAGCACTGGCCTGGCTGAACGGTTAGCGAAGTTGTAGAATATAATTAATTCTGGCTAATTTTTTCCTTTTAAGATTTGAAGGAAAATTTGATAAAAGCAGTGGGAGATATCGATTAGATAAGATAATAAATCAATCTAATCTTTGCAAGAGATTTCGCTGAGTGTATTCTTTTCTCTCTCCTAGTGGCAGATAACCATGACTGGACTTAAGCTACCATTAGAGAAAAATAAACTTACCAGACCGAATTATAAAGATTGGCTGAGGAACATTAACATTGCTCTCATATATGATAAAGTATCATATGTCCTCATTGCCACAGCCCCGCCCAAACCAGGCCCTGAATCTTCTGTTGCGGATAGGGAAATCCAAAAAACGTGGGATATTGACTGTGCCACCGCCAAATGCCTCGCGCTTGCATCGATGGATAATACACATCAAAAGCAGCACGGGGAGATGGATGTTCAATCCATCGTTCTCTATACAAAGGAGTTGTATGGAGAGCAATCTCGTATCTTACGATATGAAGGGTCTCGAAAGCTGTTTCAGATGCGGATGGCTCCTGGCACATCAGTAGGTGACCACGTTCTGAAGATGATAGCTCTTATTGAAGAGCTTGAGGGCCTCGGATGGACAATGGATAACGAGAAATATACGGATATTGTTCTACAGTCTCTTTCCTCTGCCTTTGCTCTTTTCATAGTGAACTTCAACATGCACAACATGGAGAAGTCACTACCCGAAATTCTCAATATGTTGAGAAATGCGGAGAGCACGCTTAAGGCGAAGTCTCCCTCTCTGCTTGTTGGACAATCTTCTTCTTCCGTCCTAAAAGCTAAGGCCAAGGGAAAGAACAAGAAGAAATCCACCAAGCCGAGAGGTGGAATAAAAAAGGCAAAGGGGAAAGACAAATCCAAAGCTGCGGAGTTGGGAAAAGGAGAATGTTTCTACTGCAAGAAGACGGGACACTGGAAGTGGAATTGTACTGAGTACCTTGGTCTCAAGAAAAGGGAAGCATGGTGATGCTTCAGCTTTAGGTGTGTTCGTAACTGAAAACTGTTTTTCTATAAACTCTGCTTCCTGGGTATTGGATACCGATTCGGGTTCTCATATCTGCAATTATGTGCAGAGGCTGAGAAATAGCAGAGTTTTGAAGACATGTGATCATACTCTCCGGGTTGGAAATGGTTCTAATGTACATGCAGTTTCAGTGGGAGAGTATCATCTGGGGTTGCCATCGGGTTGCATATTGGTTTTGAACCCATGTTATTTTATACCAAGCATGCTTTGTAATATAATATCCGTTTCTTTGTTAGACAATGAAGGATATCATTTTGTATTGCAGCATAATGTTATGAACATTAAACTGAATCAAGAGTTGATTGGTTATGGTACACTTAATAACGAGATATACGTATTGAATCAACACACAGTTTTCAACATACAACACACAAATAAAAGAAAGTTTTCAGATATAAATGAAGCTTTTCTTTGGCATTGTAGACTTGGTCATATTAATGAAACAAGACTAAACAAGCTTCATAAAGATGGATATTTAAATTCTTTTGAGTATAAATCTTATGCGCCTTGTTAGTCTTGTATCAAAGGGAAAATGACCAAAACTCCGTTTACTGGACACGGAGAAAGAGCTACTGAGCTCTTGGGCCTCATACATAGTGATGTATGTGGGCCAATGTCTATACATGCAAGAGACAGTTTTTCTTACTTCATAACTTTTACTGATGATTTCTTAATATTCGGTCATGTGTTTTTGTTAAAGCATAAGTCTGAAGCTTTCGAGAAATTCAAGGAGTACAAACTTGAAGTAGAAAAACAAACTGGAATGAGCATCAAGATACTTCGATCAGATCGAGGTGGAGAGTATCTTAGTACTGAGTTTTCGAACTTCCTAAAAGAGAATGGGATTCTCTCTCAGCTCACCCTCCCTTACACACCACAGCACAACGGTGTGTCAGAGCGACGGAATCGAACCCTATTAGATATGGTACGATCTATGATGAGTGATGCTGAGTTGCCCCTCTCCTTTTGGGGGCATGCATTGGAGACTGCAGCTTTTCTGTCGAACAAAGTTATAACCAAGACCGTGTCTACTACTCCATATGAGATATGGTATGGGAAGAGACCATCTCTTAAACGAGTTAAGATTTTGTTAAAAAGCAGAATCCAGACAAACTCGAGACACGATCAATCAAGTGTATATTTGTGGGATATCCGAAACATTCGTTTGGGTATCTTTTCTGCCACAAGAAGGAACAAAAGATGTTTGTTTCTCAGTATGCCATGTTTTTGGAAAATGAGATTTTTTCAAACGATGCTGATGGCAATGTGGTAGATCTAGAAGAGATTCTAGAAACACAAGTTACAAATGACGACTTGGTTGAACCTGAAGTTGCAACAGAACCTAGTGAACCTCAGCCACTCTGTAGATCTGGTAGGACTTCTCGCCCACCGGAGAGATACTACGGTTTTCTTGTTGATGGTGATGGAGAAGATTGCATCATGGATGATGATGACCCTAACAATTTTCAGCAAGCTATCACGAGTGGTGACTCTGTGAAGTGGCTGGATACCATGAGATCCGAAATGGAGTCTATATATACCAACAAAGTATGGACTTTGGATGTTGTACCCTCTGGGGTAAAACCCGTAGGGTGCAAATGGATCTTTAAGAGAAAGATCGGTGTAGATAGGCAAGTGGAGACATATAAGGCAAGGCTTGTGGCGAAAGGATTTCGACAAAGACCAGGACTGGACTATGACGAAACCTTTTCTCCTGTAGCCATGCTTAAATCCATTCGGATCCTACTTGCTATTGCTGCTCACTACGACTATGAAATCTGACAGATGGACGTTAAAATGGCCTTTCTAAATGGTGATTTAGAAGAGTGCATTTATATAGATCAGCCAGAGGGCTTCATCGATAGTGGGAGCAGCGGGAAAGCATGTAGGTTGCTTAAATCCATTTATGGATTAAAGCAGGCATCACGGAGTTGGAACATCTGTTTTGATGATGTTATCAAAGAGTTTGATTTCATTAAAAATCCAGATGAACCTTGTGTTTATAAGAAGATTGTAGGAAGTACTGTCACATTCTTCGTATTGTACGTGGATGACATTCTTCTGATAGGAAACGATGTTCCTATACTACAATCGGTCAAACTGTTCTTATCACAAAGGTTCTCCATAAAGGACTTGGGTGATGCCTCGTACATATTGGGCATAAAGATCTATAGGGATAGATCTAAACGGTTACTGGGATTGTCCCAAACCAGGTACATTAACACCATCCTAAAGAGGTTTAGTATGGAAGACTCCAAGTGGGGTTCCTTACCCGCTAGTCATGGAGTCACTCTCTCCAAGGACTTTTGCCCAAAGACTGATGAAGAGAGAGATCGCATGAGCATTATACCCTACGCTTCTGCTGTAGGATCTATAATGTATGCGATGTTATGTACACGCACTAATGTAGCTTATGCACTAAGTGTAGTAAGCATGTATCAATCCAACCCAGGAGAGAATCACTGGACTGCCGTGAAGAACATTCTTAAGTACTTGTGAAAACTAAAGAAATGTTTTTGGTGTATGGTAACGGGGATCCCCAAATGGAGGCCTTTACCGATTCGAGCTTCCAGAGTGATAATGATAACAACAAATCTATCTCAGGGTTTGTCTTTACCCTCAATGGAGGGGCGGTGTGTTGGAAGAGTTCCAAACAGGATACCGTTGCAGACTCCACGATGGAAGCTGAGTATATTGCTGCAAATGATGTTGCCAAGGAAGCCGTCTGGATGAGGAAGTTCATCTTGGAGCTAGGAGTAGTTCCGGCCATTATTGATCCAATACCTTTGTATTGTGATAATAATAAGGCTATGGAGTTAGCCAAAGAGCCTAGGTCCCATCAGCGATCCAGACACATCCTCAGGCGATATCATCTGATCCGGGAGATAGTTGATCGCCGCGAGATCGAGATTCGGAGAGTAGATACAAAAGATAACACCGTGGATCCACACACCAAGGCCTTCCCTTTGCTGCAGCATGAGCAACTTTTTGAGAGGTTGGGTATGAGATATGCCAATAATTGGCCTTAGTGCAAGTGGGAGATTGTTGGATATATGTATACCCTAGAGGCCATTATATGATAGTGTATGTACCTGTATGTGTGTGTGTGTGTGTGTGTGTGTGTGTGTGTGTGTGTGTGTGTGTGTTTTCAGGGGACATTCTTTCTCGACATGATAATATGCTATCTGGTTGCACCTTTTATCTTGACATGTTCATTTGATCGTGCTTTCATTCATTTGGTACATGTTGATATAGCCCTTAGGATATGCAGGACTACTGAGATTATGATGCAGATCATACTAATGGGACATGTGTAGTCTATGAGTGTCACGACCCAAGTGCGGCACGTGACCAGCACTTAAAACACGTGACATCTAAAGACATCGACGCAATCTAAGTAAGCCGAAACCCAGAATCTAAAACCTTTTTGAAAATATTGGAGGTGAGGTTTAATTAATCATCCGATAAAATCAATTTAAAATAACATCTAGATTTAACTAAGTATGTTGAAAATCATTTATGACGTTTTGAAACTTGACATCACCTCCTTTACATTTTTATAAAAACCCGATACGACATAATAAAATAGCATCCCAACGGAAGCTAGTCTCCACGTCCAAACGATGGAGAAACCAACAATCCAAATTAGCAATCGACTCCAAAGAGTGCGACATCACCACACATAAACTCTAAGTCTTGCTTCTAAGTCCATAATATATCACTTCTAAGTTGATGGAGTTTCCACTAGATACAAGAATATATGAATAATCAAGAGTGAGTATGATACAATAATAACCCACTTACCAATCAATCCCCGAAAAGAATGTGTGCCCAAGCCACTGATAATCCAAGCGGTAAAACTTGCAAGAAACTGTGGCACAACGGGGATGAGTTGCCAACTCAGTGAATAAAAGTACATCTAAAGGTAGAAATCGAAATGCATGACGATACCTAGGTTATAAGTATAGTCCTATCATAATCTGTACCAATATACTATATGATATGCATATGTTCAATACTATCTCTCATGCAATCCCAAGTATAATATCTCCATGTCATATGAGTAAAAATCATGAATCTATATTTCGTGTTGGAATTCCTTTTTGTATATGAATGTCTGTACAAATATATGCAGGAAATGTCCCCCGGATCAGTCCTGGTTGAATCCACAAAATAATATCCAACTGTATACCTCATGATAATGATCATATCAATATATATAGAGATGTCCAGTATCGACATCGAAATCCGAAATTTCTCGTGTCCATCATCGACACGTAAATGTAGATACCGTCGACACCATCTCAACAGATGATCGCCACCCAATATCCTGGCTACGATCAGTATTCCCTGGATATCCGCCGTGCCCAATCGAACCCCGGTTAGTATCCCCTGGATATCTGCCGTGCTCATTTCTATCTCCGGAATCGAGTATCCTCGTTAGGCTCCCCGCCTATAATGCGGCTATCCTGCCCCTCGGCCCCGACCGGGTCCACCATATATCCGACTGTATGCCCTCCAACTCAGTCCGGATATTTCATAAATCCGGAACCGTATAGCTACCCCACCCGGTCCGGAATCAAAATCAGTAAACACAAAACTCATGGTGGATGTATAACTCATTATATCAAAATATCAAGTAAGAAATAAGAAACTTGCATAGATTGTATTGATGATATATTATATATATACATATATAACAGTGTCCCATACCACCGATATATATCATCAGGAGTAAAATATCCAGAAAATCCATAAGAATCAAATACGCATCTATAGCACTAATATTCGTAAGTTACAACAGGAATAAAGAAAGACTACTTAACTATATCACATAGGTATAATGATCTCAATTCTACTGTGTCATGGCACTACTAATGATGTGTAGTGTAGCATACGCGTCTGTGCTCGTGCAACATGGCAATCATTAGTATTTGTGCAAGTGTTCTACGGTATAACAACCTATTTATTTTAATACATATATAACAACACGGTTCACAGTGACATGGCAGTACCAATGAGGTGTAGTGTAACATACATTCACGTGCTTGTGCAGCATAGTACTCAATGGTAGTTATGCAGTGTTCTATCATAGTGTGCGTAACGCAGAAATGTATAATATGGATAATATAATGCAAACATGTACAATAATCTAAACGTAACTATTGTAATTACTTGCTATGAGCTATACCATTATCTTTAGAAATGATCGAAACGTTAAGTTTGAAATAAGAAAGCTGTACTAGATTTAAAATAGATATCCGTTTTAGAAACTATCACGCATCTTAGTATTTTATTTAAAAGACAAACGAATCGTAGTTTTTACAAGAATATAGCTCACACAAGTATTACATCCTAAAACAGAATATAACCTAACTCTACGAGTCAAAGGATAAATTGGCCGTTATTCGGCATACAAAGTTCATCATTTCCAATACGTATAAATCCTTGTATTATATCTCATCATATCACTGTATCCATATCATCTCAAGTCTAGCGTGATCCCTCGTACAAATCCATCAAACCATATCCATATCGTATCACTGTATCTGTATCATCACAAGTATGTCATGATCCTTCGTACAAATCCATCAAACCATATCCATATCATATCACTGCATCTCATCTATCACTATGCATGAAACTGTATGAAATTGAAGGACATAGTAGATGCGATACTATATAAATATCATGAATAAATACTAAACTAACTATATATCATAATACTATTTGTAAGGTTGCGGGGGTGCTATACGCCATCCACCCGACTTCCTCAGTTGATGTAAATATACCCACCAACTTAAAAGCTCGCTGAATCCATGCTGCTACATCGCCAACTCCGTCTCAGAATCCTCGAATTGTACCTATATTCGTATTTAAATCGTATTGATGTAAATATCATATCGAAAATCAAAACAACAAGCTAACCGCCCGTAGGTTAGAACCTACAACATACATAACCCAAAAACGTCAATATAATTCTGTCGTTAACGTATAAACGTCAACGGTTCAGCTGCAATATCAAAACACGAAAACTCCGTATCGTAAATATCTGAAATTTGATAAAACCATTTCTAAAACTTTCCCATATTTTACCGTGTAAATATTTAGACAACACAAACAATACAGAGACTTGTAAAATACCAACTCAAAGCTATAGAAGAAGAATCAACACCAAAATCCATAGGATGGTCGGCGTCGCCGGAATTTTGGGGTGGGTCCCCGGATTTTGTGGTGAGTTTGGGGCTCAGGTTTTAAATGTAATCTTCTAGTTTGCTCATTATACTTTTGGTCTTGTTAGTTTTTCTAGTGATTATACGTACTAGTTCCATATTACCTTACAGTGAACTAGATAACACAAAATCTCAATTTATGATACGGCACAAACCAGACATGCTACGTATTGTATATAGAATTTTACCCCAATCTGATATTAACTTACAGATTTAACCTACTGAATAATTAACTTATTTAAATAATACCAAACATCCTAATATAGATATATGGAGCTAAAATTTCCAACACCCAAATCCCTAGAAAAACCGGCGAGATCGAATTTTCCTTGATGGTCGCCGGCCAAAATCCGAGGTGAGGGGTCCGTCTTCCTATGGGTTATTCTAAGTTCAGATTACAAGGTTAAGACACTGTTTGGGTTTTCAAATTTTCATCTAAACTATAGCAAATTTACACAGAGCCTATATTCACCCAAAATACGACATTTCCGATATTCGATCACTAAACTAAAACAATATAGAACTAAAATCATACAGTGTTCAAGGATTATACCTACAACAAGATCACTGGAAAAGCTTTCTCTAAGATGCACAAGCTCAAGGTCCTATCTAGAGGGTGATGGTGAAGCCTTAGCACTTAGCTCTTCTTTTTCACTCATTCTTGTTTTCTTTTGTGAGTTCTTAATATTTCCTTTCTCTTCACTTTCTTTAAACTTCTGATCTTATGAACTGAACAATGGGGTAAGATAAGGAAAAGAGTGAGGATTTATGGTAGAGAAAGGAGGATGTGGAAAGTGCAAGGTGGTGGCGTAAAGGGAAGGAGGAGGAGGTGTCACACAAGTAGTGAGGTGGGGTTTCATGCAAAGAGGAGGTGGAGGGAGGAGAGTGTGGTGAGGGTAAGGAGTTATGAGGGTATAACCTAGCTTATGTTATACCAAACATAATTTTAAAGGAATGTAAAAATAAAGATAACCCTGCATATTGAAAAATCCAAATTCATATAACATAAAAGATATGAAATGATAAATCTATCACTTAACTATCATTAGCTTAATGACAAATACAATGTCATGATAATATAATTAAAGTATCATTTTCTTTATATCACCCATTTTATTCATATTTATCAAAATAATTACATTTTTCGGATATGATTCCGATACCCAAATTTATAAGCGATATCATTTTCATAAACTTATCAATTTCATTATTTTTATAATAAAAAAATTAAAATTAAATATTCTTAATTTTCCAAAATGTTACAGTCTCTCCCCCTTAAAGAAATTCGGTCTCCGAATTTAAATTAAACCTCTTTCTTAAAACATTTTCTCAATCCAATCAACTTATTTCAAAACAATTTCCTGGGGTCAAACTTTAAAATATGAAAATTGCTCGTTATAGCAAGACTCCAAAGTCCCATGCGAGCTAAAATGCATCATATCGCAACAGTGTTCGTGAAAACTCAAAAGATATAATCTCTTATAACTTTAACTCTAGCGGTTGCTATGAGAATTACTCCAGTTATGACAAAAAAAATTGCCAAATACGAAAACCGTTGTGTATCCTAAATACACACAATCAATGCCATGATCGTAGTGCAATATCAGTGCACCCGACCAAGCGAAAAATTATTTTATATAAATCAAATTTATAACGTATCCTATCAAGTGCAAAGCACGAAAACAAAATCAACCCTAATGGGTTTGCATGTAATTCTCAAACCACACTTCACGGTGTGCGCAAAAACAACAACGCTAAGTGCAACTGGCGTGCACGAAACGGTATCCACTGCATCCACCGTGCATGGAATAAAATTATACAAAATATTACCAAGCGCATCGGGGTGCACAAAATCAAATCCAAGTGCATCAGGGTGCATAATTTAAATCTCAAGTGCATCAGGTGCACAAAACTAAAATCAAATGCATCAGAGTGCACAAAATTAAACGGGCAACTAGTGTGCACGAAATTAACCCAAGTATACCTAGAATATATATATATATATATATATATATATATATATAAATTCTTAACCATGTGCATCTGATGTGCATGGAAAATCAGTGTAGTGCATCCAGTGTACACACACTCCAATCGAGGGCAGTCACCTCGCACTAAAATCTCAACAAGTGCACCTGGTATGCACAAAGCATAAGTCAAAGTGAAATTACTGTACATAGAAATCTCATCAAGGGCACCTGGAGTGCACAAAATATAATTTGATCCTTAAATCCTTAAAATACATATATCAAAATCACGGACGTCGAGCTGTTCTTTCTCCAACGCTGAAAAAGAAAGTTTTAGATTTTAAAATCGTAAACCGAACTTAAAGGACATCGAAGCATATTCTCTTCAATGTCAGAATGTGTTTATACCACCGGAATTGGCATAGCAAGAATTACTACTTGCCGTCTGCCACGTTCTAACGTTCTCTGTCTCTGAATTCAGGTTCTCCTTGCGGATCTCTAATATCATGTTTTCTTGATGCGATCGTCTGGTGAGGAGCAACAACACCATTCGTTTTATTGCGGATACATCCCATCACACCTTCTTGACCAGTAGTCCAGTCCTTAGTGACGTAACATGTTGATAATGGAAAACTTTGTCCTCAGCTTATGTGCTAACAACTAATCCCAGTCCAATCTTATTTATTATAAATTTCTGGAAGAGAATCTATCAAGGCTTTTGCTAAAATCATTTATCCAACCTGTCCGGGAACTAGCACTCATTTCTTGACCTGTTTTCCCTTTCATAACCATTGTCATTCCTTTTTTATTTCCTCCTAAAAGTGTAGTTGCACGCGTCATCAAATCTTCAATATCTACTGGGTAGAACAACTGTCCACTGAAACTTCGTACCAATCTCATGTCCTATAAATTTCCTATATCAATCACTTAAGGAACGTATCTGCATAGTTACGCGAATTGCAAATCATACTTGGTTATGACCAAACTCGGAGTCTTACAAACTCGGAAACACGAATCCGTCATCTTTGATACTTTGTAGAAGAATCTAGCTAATCTCACTTTCGAAGACTCGTCCCAAATTCGTCGGAGGAAAACTTACCGCACGATCTATGTCTCGAACAACTTGCATCTGGTCTAAGCAAGATCCATCTGTAAAAGTACATCACTTTCATCGATCTCGTATCGAAGCTCCACCATGGATTAAAAGTCTTAACCACCCCACACTTGAATGGCTATGAATCCTCTCGATCCATTTATACTGGTAACATCGTCAACCTTTAACTTCATGAACTATGGAAGCAACACCTCGATAATCTCAGCAATGATTGGTGCCGCTGTCTGAACAGTACACAACACCATGATCTTCGAAGAGGGGAAAACATCACGTCTCAAGTCCGACTGATCTCTAGCAATAACTCCAC
This sequence comes from Agapanthus africanus, assembly GCA_030015575.1. Taxonomy (NCBI): domain Eukaryota; kingdom Viridiplantae; phylum Streptophyta; class Magnoliopsida; order Asparagales; family Amaryllidaceae; genus Agapanthus; species Agapanthus africanus. The sequence continues at coordinate 356,577,520 of JASDDO010000008.1, forward strand.
CATCTTATGCGGATCCCGAAGAAACTCGCTTCACTATTAGAACTCGATCAAATACGAATAAACGACGTGTCTCTATATCATCGGAAGGTCACCCCGGTTAGTCCTTGTCCCAGACAAGTCTGCTCTGACCGTATCTCTAACTGTAGCCTTCCCGGCTCCCATAAACATGGTGACCGAAACAATCAACATGCATTGATGAAGATAAATCAATGGAATGAATAGAAGGAAGATCTCAAGATATAAATCCTAAGGTAACTTAGGCGGAGTATCATATCGTAAATATGCCGCGGAATATATGTACGGTACGTTACTCTACTTAGTACCTACTCCATCAACAAAGGTCATCCTATATAACGAAAGCTCGGGTATAAGACCCCCAAAGTCAAGTCTAAGTCCTATAAGGTCAAGTCCAAGTAACAAAATGTATTTCCAGACTCCATATAGTCAACCTAGACTCGAACAAAGGTTAACCAAACGCTCTGATACCAACTTTGTCACGACCCAAGTGTGGCACGCGACCGGCACTTAAAACACGTGACATCTAAAGACATCGACGCAATCTAAATAAGCCAAAACCCGAAATCTAAACCCTTTTTGAAAGTATTGGAGGTGAGGTTTAATTAATCATCCGATAAAATCAATTTAAAATAACATCTAGATTTAACTAAGTATGTTGAAAAGCATTTATGACGTTTTGAAACTTGACATCACCTCCTTTACATTTTTATAAAAACTCGATACAACTTAATAAAATAGCATCCCAACGGAAGCTAGTCTTCGCGTCCAAACGATGGAGCAACCAACAATCCAAATTAGCAATCGACTCCAAAGAGTGTGACATCACCACACATAAACTCTAAGTCTTGCTTCTAAGTCCATAATATACCACTTCCAAGTTGATGGAGTTTCCATTAGATACAAGAATATACGAATAATCAAGAGTGAGTATGATACAATAATAACCCACTTACCAATCAATCCCCGAAAAGAATGTGTGCCAAAGCCACTGATAATCCAAGCGGTAAAACTTGCAAGAAACCGTGGCACAACGGGGATGAGTTGCCAACTCAGCGAATAAAAGTACATCTAAATGTAGAAATCGAAATGCATGACGATACCTAGGTCATAAGTATAGTCCTATCATAATCTGTACCAATATACTATATGATATGCATATGTGCAATACTATCTCTCATGAAATCCCAAGTATAATATCTCCATGTCATATGAGTCAAAATCATGAATCTATATTTCGTGTTGGAATTCCTTTTTGTATATGAATATCTGTACAAATATATGCAGGAAATGTCCCCCGGATCAGTCCTGGTTGAATCCACTAAATAATATCCAACTGTATACTTCATGATAATGATCATATCAATATATATTGAGATGTTCAGCATCGACATCGAAATCCAAAATCTCTCGTGTCCATCATCGACACGTAAATGCAGATACCGTCGACACCGTCGACACCATCTCAACCGATGATCGCCACCTGATATCCTGGCTACGATCAGTATCCCTTGGATATCCGCCGTGCCCAATCGAACCCCGGTCAGTATCTCATTTTTATCTCCGGAATAGAGTATCCTCGTTAGGCTCCCTGCCTATAATACGGCTATCCTGCCCCTCGGTCCCGACCGGGTCTACCATGTATCCGACTGTATGCCCTCCAACTCAGTCCGGATATTTCATAAATCCGGAACCGTATAGCTACCCCACCCGGTCCGGAATCAAAATCAGTAAACACAAAACTCATGGTGGACATTTAACTCATCATATCAAAATATCAAGTAAGAAATAAGAAACTTGCATAGATTGTATTGATGATATATTATATATATACATATATAACAGTGTCCCATGCCACCGATATATATCATCAGGAGTAAAATATCCAGAAAATCCATAAGAATCAAATACACATCCATAGCACTAATATTCGTAAGTTACAACAGGAATAAAGAAAGACTACTTAACTATATTACATAGGTATAATGATCTCAATTCTACTGTGTCATGGCACTACTAATGATGTGTAGTGTAGCATACGCGTCTGTGCTCATGCAACATGGCAATCATTAGTATTTGTGCAAGTGTTCTACGGTGTAACAACCTATTTATTTTAATACATATATAACAACACGGTTCTACAGTGACATGGCAGTACCCATGAGGTATAGTGTAACATACATTCACGTGCTTGTGCAGTATAGTACTTATTGGTAGTTGTGCAGTGTTCTATCAGAGTGTGCGTAACGCAGAAACGTATAATATGGATAATATAATGCAAACATGTACAGTAATCTAAACATAACTATTGCAATTACTTGCTATGAGCTATACCATTATCTTTAGAAATGATCGAAACGTTAAGTTTGAAATAAGGAAGCTGCCGATATCCGTTTTAGAAACTGGCACGCATCCTAGTATTTTATTTAAAAGACAAACAAATCGTAGTTTTTAAAAGAATATAGCTCACACAAGTATTACATCCTAAAACAGAATATAACCCAACTCTACGAATCAATGGATAAATTGGCCGTTATTCGGCATACAAAGTTCATCATTTCCAATACGTATACATCCTTGTATTATATCTCATCATATCATGTATCTGTAACATCTCAAATCTAGCGTAATCCCTCTACAAATCTATCAAACCATATCCATATCGTATCACTGTATCTGTATCATCACAAGTATGTCATGATCCCTCGTACATATCCATCAAACCATATCCATATCGTATCACTGCATCTCATCTATCACTATGCATGAAACTGTATGAAATTGAAGGACATACTAGATGCGATACTATATAAATATCATGAATAAATACTAAACTAATTAGATATCATAATACTATTTGTAAGGCTGCAGGGGTGCTATACGCCATCCACCCGACTTGCTCAGTAGATATAAATCTACCCACCAATTTAAAAGCTCGCCGACTCCACGCTGCTACATCGCCAACTCCGTCTCGGAATTCTCGAATTGTACCTATATTCGTATTTAAATCGCATTGATGTAAATATCATATCGAAAACCAAAACAACAAGCTAACCGCCCGTAGGTTAGAACCTTCAGCATAGTTAACCCAAAAACGTCAATATAATTCGGTCGTTAACGTATAAACGTTAACGGTTCAGCTGCAACATCAAAACACGAAAACTCCGTATCGTAAATATCTGAAATTTGATAAAACCATTTCTAAAACATTCCCAAATTTTACTGTGTAAATATTTAGACAACAAAAACAATACAGTGACTTGTAAAATACCAACTCAAAATTACAGATGAAGAATCAACACCAAAATCCATATGATGTCCGGCGTCGCCGGAATTTTGGGGTGGGTCGCCGGATTTTGTGGTGAGTTTGGGGCTCAGGTTTTAAATGTAATCTTCTAGTTTGCTCATTATACTTTTGGTCGTGTTAGTTTTTCTAGTGATTATACGTATTAGTTCCATATTACTTTACGGTGAACTAGATAACACAAAATCCCAATTTATAATACGGCACAAACCAGACATGCTACGTATCGTATATAGAATTTTACCCCAATCTGATATTAACTTACAAATTTAACCTACTGAATAATTAACTTATTTAAACAATACCAAATATCCTAATATAGATATATGGAGCTACCCTAAAATTTCCAACACCCAAATCCCTAGAAAAATCGGCGAGATCGGATTTTCCTTAATGGTCGCCGGCCAAAATCCGAGGTGAAGGGTCCGTCTTCCTATGGGTTATTCTAAGTCCAGATTACAAGGTTAAGACACTGTTTGGGTTTTCAAATTTTCATCTAAACTATAGCAGATTTACACAGAGCCTATATTCACCTAAAATACGACATTTCCGATATTCGATCTCTAAACTAAAACAGTACAGAACTAAAATCATACAGTGTTCAAGGATTATACCTACAACAAGATCACTGGAAAATCTTCCTCTAAGATATACAAGCTCAAGGTCCTAGCTAGAGCGTGATGGTGAAGCCTTAGCACTTAGCTATTCTTTTCACTCATTCTTGTTTTCTTTTGTGAGTTCTTAATATTTCCTTTCTCTTCCCTTTTTTTAAACTTCTGATCTTATGAACTGAACAATGGGGTAAGATAAGGAAAAGAGTGAGGATTTGTGGTAGAGAAAGGAGGAGGTGGAAAGTGCAAGGTGGTGGTGTAAAGGGAAGGAGGAGGATGTGTCACACAAGTAGTGAGGTAGGGTTTCATGCAAGGAGGAGGTGGAGGGAGGAAAGTGTGGTGAAGGTAAGGAGTTATGAGGGTATAACTTAGCTTATGTTATACCAACCATAATTTTAAAGGAATGTAAAAATAAAGATAACCCTTCATATTGAAAAATCCAAATTCATATAACAGAAAAGATATGAAATGATAAATCTATCACTTAACTATCATTAGCTTAATGCCAAATACAATGTCATGATAATATAATTAAAATATCATTTTCTTGGTATCACCCACTTTATTCATATTTATCAAAATAATTACATTTTTCGGACATGATTCCGATACCCAAATTTATAAGCGATATCATTTTCATAAACTTATCAATTTCATTATTTTTATAATAAAAAAAATTAAAATTAAATATTCTTAATTTTCCAAAATGTTACAATGAGCATATCCTTAAAATGTTCATAGTCATGGGTGTGTCGAGACGGGGCATCGATATCACAAGAGTAGACTAGCGTATATCTTGCTTGTCCCATATGATGGGCGATGGATGATCCCATATCCGTTGGTGTGGTGACACCAAAGACCGTATACGGGTGCTCAGTGAGACTGGGTACACTGAACGGACTCGCCGAAAACTCCTATATGGTATTATATCTATCGTCGGATAGCAGTTCTCAGGTGACACTGGTACAGGTTAGTCTGTAGACCTGAGATCGTTATAGAGTCTTATGTGACTCCCACTGTACTTTGATCTCCACCCTACCATGGCTCTACCGAGTCATGCAAACATATGGATTTTGGGTACAGTCCCGAGGCATATAGAGGCAATGAGCAATAGGAGGGGTTTCGTTTCTCCCGGTATTGGCGGTTGATGTTGAACCATGTACGATTGGCTATAACAGGAAGTCCCTGGCCAAGGCTGCTGAGATTTACTGATAAGTGTTATCTGTAGTTTCTCGATTTGTTATGAGCCATATACCGGCATGACTTATTGGGTTATTGAGGTCGACGATACCATTCCTAGACTCACATATGCAGCATATTTGACGAAGAGACCAGACTGTACGGTAAGTGTTACCAGTTGGCTCGACGGGAGTTTTAGCAGGTTTGCTTGTATTTCTTCTGATCGCTCAATACCTAGGAGCCGTTACGTACAACTTATGCCACTGACGATTTGTGGGCATATGATGTGATCACTGCCTACTGCTAGCGTATTGACGAGTCTTAGAGTCCCACAATGGGGTCTCCTATCTCAGGCGAAAAGATATGGCGGTGCATATGTGATATGCGCGGGAGCTCAATTAAATGCGTGTATTTGATACCGTATTTTAATCGAGCGTTTACTATTGGACGGGTCGTATGAGATATGACCGGGTTATTAAATCAAGTGTTGATTTAATATTAAGTCCATTAGCTTATTTATTAAAACATATTTCTTAATGATGCATGCATGAGTGTATGTATATGTTGATATGGATGCACACATGCAAGCATATATGTGTCATCGCTGATGATACATTGGTGGCGGCAATGCAAGACTCACGTGGTAACATATTTAGATATTTTGATTATTTGAGAAAAGCAAAATGGGATTAAAATCATGGTTGACTATTCAACTCTCTTGAGTTGACAAAGTCAATGGTTTTATTGCCCATGGTTTTAGCCCATGGTTTTGCTTAAACTCAATTTACAAAGTATCTAGATATTTTGTAACCATGGTTTAGCATGGATGACTTCGCTTACTCTCTTGAGTTTAGAGAGGGTTATCATTATTCTCTTGAGTTTAGTTATGTGCCATCTCTTTCTTCCTCTCTCTCCAAAAAGCTCACTAGGGTTTTAAAAGAAAGAGAAAGAATTAAAAAGGAAAGGTTTTGTAGTGAGATCCAAACCCATATCACCATTCCACTTTAGTCTAGCCCACTAGTGTGGAGTGTTTGCTTCATCTTCATCCTTGATCAAGTGAAGCTTGGAGCTTGGTGCAAAGGGATTTCGTGGTGGATCATCGTGGACTTGGAAGGACACAAGCCAATCGGTTTAAACTTCAATCGATCCGAGGAGTCTAGGAGGAGGTCTACAAAGGTTGTATTCTCTCTCCCTTAGTGTTAGACACTATATAATATGCGATACTATAGTTTGTTACTCTATTTTTCTAGTTCGATTCATTTTTGGAATTGTTTAGCACCCTCTAAATTTTGTTATAGCATGTGTGATGCAACCTTAAACCTAGGATGGTGCTAGAAAATCCCTACATCATGATCGAACGGATAATACTAATGGGCTTTTGTTTAAGCCGGAACCTAGTATTATATTGTTGGATTATTTTTGTCTCGTTGTATTCGTATTCAGTCGGAATACGAATGCATGTATGTATATACGGATGAGGGGTATTCTTGTAATTCGTTACGAGTTTACTTTAGGGTTGCCATTTCCTTTCTTTGATTTAAACATTTAGTTTAATGTTTAATATTGTTTTGATGGAAATTGTGAGTGCAACTTTTGTTTTGGTGCATTGATGGTTTTTGGTGAGTTGCGAGATATTTGTGAGGGGTTAGTGGCTGATATTTGTGAGCAGGGAAATTTCTTTAGTTGCACACAAATATATTTAACACATATACCTCACAACTTTAAAGGACACAAATGAGGAAACCAAGTGTGGCTGTTGTTTGGGTGCAGGGTATTTTTCTTGGCTGTTGTTTTTGAGGTGTGAAATTTCTTTAGTTGCAAATCAAAAACATCTCACAACCCCACTCAAGAAAAACGACAGCCAGTTCATTTTTCCTTTTAAGGCTTGGCCAAATTTTTTTTGCTCACACTTCTTCATCTCATGGCAACTTCTTTAATCTCCACCCATTCCCTCTCATGAGTTGAGAATCCATGGGTGTAATGAGACAAAGTAATCACAAACACACTCTATTTCATCTTGGGTATCTAGGCTAGTAAACTGGATACCCGAGTTGCTTCGGTTTTGAACCGGGAGCCCGTATTACTAATCCTCGACGTGGATCGCCTTCGACGAGGGAGACCGGAGACCAAAATTGATCGGGGAAGCCGCGAGGAGCTTGAGATCGAGGTTGAAGACCAAAGGACATGGATCAATCGGTATAACCTCTCTAAACTCCTTTTACAGTTAACTAGTATAGGATTAATGGTTCAATCCGGAAATCGGGTTCCGTCAGTGCCGGGTTTTAAAAGTTTTTGTTTCGCGTTTGGCCACGGATTGATGGCCGGGGCACTGGCCTAACCTTACATGGTATCAGAGACAACCCATTAACCCCATACTAACTCATTGCGACATTAGAAATCCACCGTTTTTTTCGTGCAAAACTGCCGACAAAAACTGTTCCAAAAACTGAAAGTTTGAGATGTTTGTACAACCCGCGGGCTCACGGTTTGAACCGAGAAGCCGTGAAGTGGTGCATGGGCACCTTAGGTACATCTGGGGTTCCACTCCCCAAGACCACCATAATATGGTCTTGGCGGTGGGGACCCGAAACTGCCCCACCTTAGGTAGTTTCGGGTCTGCCTCACCCCCTGGCCACCTCGTGGTGGCCTCAGGGGTAGGGTACCCTCTATAGGCCCCCTGACTCGAAGTTAATTTCTTCCTCTAACTCCCCATGAAGGTTCGGGCGCGTTTCGTTTTGATTCGGACTTCCGGATTGGCTTTTAACGGTCGGTTTTTGGAACTTAAGCTCACCGTTTTATTTTTCCATGGTTTTGGAAATTGGTTTGGTTTGCTAATTGCGTGTGGAATTCTAATGTCGTAGTTTACAGTACATACATTACTATCTGCGACCATGAATATCATTAGAGTGGTACAACTTTTCTAATTGCTATAGTTCTTTTAGACGGGTTTGCGAATGTGACATTCACGTTGATGTTCTGTGTTGTGCTGTGTGTTGGATGGATCGTCGTGGTGGATAGCCTGGGTGCAATATTAGTACAGTTTAGATTTATTTATACATTTGATATCACGGGGCGAGCGTCCGACATGTGGATTTCCGTCACTGCCTGCTTGTATATTATTTGTTTAGGGCCTGACCGGGTTGAGGTCGATGTCACCGTTGTACATATTTTTCTTTTCTGTACTAGGATTACCTCGCGATGGAGTGCACGGATAGCCAGGTTCTAGAGGGCAACGGGTCCACATCTCATGGCGTTGAGAAGGAAGGGGCCTCACTCTAGAATTAGTGGGCTATTCACCGCACTCGTAGGGGGTACAGGTTGACCCAAGGAGGGGTGCTCAAGTTACCGGATTTCGTGAAGTGCTGGGTGGCCTATTCACTTTGATGAAGGGGGCTGCCTCGCTTCTGGCTTTGACGGGTAACTTTCCGCGCTCGTAGGGGTCTATGTTTTCATTGCACAGGCTATCCACACGACCAGGGGAACGTCGGGTTTCACTTGCGGCTCAAAGGAAACCCGGGGCTTCCATATTATCTGTAATGTTCTGTGATTCTTATTGCTTATTTGTGATATTGCATTTATCACGCCTGGAGCTATTATTATATATTGCTACATATATACTAGTAGATATTGTATATGTTTTACACCCGTGCTAATCCAGGTCCCCGCTCTGTTGTTAGTTAAGTAACCTAACGGGTGATGACGGAACCCAGTGGCGAATGCGGATGGCATATACGTACATCATATTTTCGTTCTTTTATGGTGTGATTAATTGATGGGACTGCGTTGATTCAGATCAATGCAAGGAAAACAGATCTATTCGATGTTGTTGGAACAAATTTTAAAAAGCTGTTATTACAAGGACGTTTTCTTTTGTTTTGCACAGCGGTATTCGGTTATAAATATCCGGTTATGAATATCCGGCACCTCATTCCACGAGGCAAGAGCCGAGATCCCTTCGCAGGGAGTGACTTCTTGGGTAGAAGTTTGCGTCAGGGTAATAACTTCACTATAGTCGATTACTTTTTACTTTGCATCGCGGTATTCAGTGGGAATATCCTGCACCTCATTCGACTAGGAAAGAGCCGAGATCCCTTCACCGGGAGTAACCTCTTTAGCAAAGGTTTTCGCCACTATATATTTGTAAAAAGCTATCCGGTTCCTTCAACGATATCAAGTTCATTACGTTAAAGGTTTTTCGCTAAAAACAATTCGTAGCCCTCCGTCATTTCAGACGGGTAACATTTAGTATTCATACTATGTTTGTTGGCTTTTGTCAAGGTATAGTGTATGGTAGTTGCTTGTTACCTTTTTGTTGCATAGATAGATGCGTTGGTTTGGGACAGTCGTACAGCCTTGTTGTCCTTCGTCAAGGGCGAGTACGGGTGGGTTCAAACTAACCTGGATAATGATGGGTAGAACTTGACATGTGACTTATGATTTGTTGGCCTTCATCAAGGTCATAAGAACATGGGGTAAAAATCACATCGGGAGTTTCAAACATATAGGAAACTTGCCAGGCATGCACATACCTTCTGGAGTGTGATAACTTGCATGGATTCCATCAGGTTATCATGCGATGATAGTTGGATCCTGATTCCCACTGATGAGTTGGTTTACTCTTCAGGTGATTTTAGATGATCCCGACTAATTCTTCTTTAGGGTTTGGAGGAGAATTTGAGGATACAGTAGGAGACATCCTGATTAGATAAAGTGATTAACCATTCTGATCTAGGTTAGAGTGCACGCTGAGTGTTTCTTTTCTCTCTCTCTTTGGCAGTGACCATGTCACGACCCTAGACTATAGCTCAGTAACCTAGTTAACCGAACCTTCTTAAAACACACTGGCTTTTGGATTGTCAGAGTTGCTTACTTCATTGCCACTCCTACTTTTACCCTTTACTTTTCCCCGGAATATTCCGTATCACTACGAAGATCTACATTTATTGGATATGACCATCATATAGTTACATACGAACTCGAAGAAACTTGTTTCAGATTCGAGAATGGTTTCCGGTTTTGGAGAAATTGAATAGGACTATTCAGTTGTCTTTTCCTTTTACCTTCTTTCAGATTATGAGAGCTCCTAGGATTAGGAGAGGGTACACCTATTGCATTTATTGGATAGTCTTCTTCCAAACCATAGGCAGGTGCCGAAAGGCGGGGAAGGAAGAAAACCAATTAGCCTAAGTGGGGTGTACAGAAGATAATAAGGGAAGGAAGAAAACCAATTAGCCTAAGTGGGGTGTACAGAAGATAATAAGTAAAGACAAATAAAAGGATTAGAAAGAGGGCAAAGTAAATTGCGGCTGCTATCATTTACGACCAAACCTCGTATATCATCGTCACTCCTACTTCACCTTTGCATTTCTCCAGAACACCCCGTATCACTACGAAGATCCACATTTATTGGATAATCCATCGTATAATTATATACGATCTCGAAGGAACTTGTTCCAGTTCAAGGATGGATTCTGGTTCAGGAGAAATAAAATAAGGTTTATTCAGTTGTCTTTAATCTTTACCTTCTCTCAAGTTGCGATTACTCCTAGGATTAGGAGAGTACACCTATTATGCTTATTGAATAGTCTTCTTCCGAACCATAGGCTGGTGCTGAATGGTAGGGAAGGAAGAAAACCATTTAGCCTAAGGATGGTGTACAGAAGGTAATGAGTAAAGACAAATAAAGGGATTTGGAGAGATGGTAAGGAAATATAAGGTTACAGTCATGAATCTGGATAATGGAAGAGGCATTACTAGGAATAGCTGGCTACCCCTTCGAAATAGTTTCATGTTTCAGTTTCACTATGCATTGTTAATTAAAAACTGATTTCCCAATTAGATTCTTACTCCAGGGTATGTATTTACTAGGTTTGATTCTCACATCTGTATAGTTTTACAGATGATGAGTGGGAGTAAGTTATTGGGAATTAGGTGATTATATCCTCATTATACCGGAATTCGTTGTAATTGGTGATATTTGAGGAAATCACCTGGGGTTTTGCCTGACGGCAAATATGTGGTTTTGAATATCCATTGTTATGCACAAATTTCAAATTGATATATCTGTACGTTTATTTTATAAAGTGAGATATAACCTTTTGAAATTATGTCCATGAAATTTACCTATATCAGTTGATGATTGGGTAAGGAGCATTAAACAGCGGTGTAATTCTTCTTAACCATAGTACAGTTTTCAACCTACGATGCGCATGGTTTGAGTTATTCAACCCAGGGAACTTATACAAAGTATTGTATGTTGTCGAGTGTCCATTAGGACAAAAGGGTTGGTGCTCATTCTATATTCTGTTTACTTGTGACTTCTCTAGTTTTTAGACACGTATTTCGTTGAAATACAAGGTCTAAATTTTGAGAAGTTGTAGGTATATGAATAAAGTAGAGGACTATGTGTTGCAAGTATCAGGATTCTTCAAGGTGATCGAAAATGTAGATACTTGTGTATGGTATTCAGTTGATAGTAATGGTTTTGAGAACTTGCTTCTCTTTCAGGTTACTCATATTTGGATGCACTCCTAGTTGAGTAATGCTGATCGGCCTCTCTCTATTTAGTTAACATGCACTGGAGACAGCTGCATGATTTGAATCTGGTTCTAATTAAATCAGTGCCTCTGTTTCTATATTGTATATAGAATGGTTCATATCATAACAATGTTAAGGTATATGGAGTTGTCCGGCTTATGCTTAAAACCAGACTCTGGATAACTCAAGACACGTTTCTGTAATGGCAGTTTGTGGGTTATCCCGGACTATGACGAGGGTTAACTTTCTACCATCTGGAAGATCAATAGTGATATTGTTCTCAACTCGCCACAGTTTTAGTAAAATGGATTTTTTAGAAAACAGTAGTGGGAGTATGGTAGAAGTGGAAGTGATTCCAGAACCACATACGATTACTGAAAATTTAATAGAACCTAAAAATTCAATCGGGTTTGACATTCCATTAGCCACTTCGCAGATATGGTGGGTAACCTCAGACGCCCGAGAGGTACTTCGGTATCCTCTAAGATGGTGGCAGGGAGGTTCTTGTTTATCCAGACTTGACACTATTGTTGTTCCAGATTATGAGACCCGGCAGGAGGATAAGTATAGCGTCGTTCTAAACTAGTTTTAGAAGTGCACGTGTATATGACTCTGCCAGAGGGTTGTTGTAGTCAGTGGGAGCAGCAGAAGCATAGTGGACAAGTTGCTTATGTCTATTTATAGACTAAAGCAGGTATAGCGGAGGTAGATCATCTATTTTTGATGTGACAGTCATAGGCTTTGACTTCATCAGAATAGAAGATGGATCTGTTAAGAAGGTAGTATGGTCGTATGTCCTGATATTTAGATGACATACACTTTATAGGAAGTGAAATTCCTATACTACAATCGGTTATACTGTGGTTGTCACACATTGGTTTCTCCACATAGGATATAGATACTATATCTGGCATTCTGGTTACTAGATCTATGGTTTTAAATCTAGATTTGGGTAGTTTCCCAATCTGGGTACTTAGACAGTATTCTAAAAGAGTTTTAGAATGGACAACTCCTGGCATGGTAGTGTACCTGCAGGTGATGGAGTCACCCTCTCTAAAGGTGTCTTACAGACTAAAGAGGAGAGGGATGTGCATGAATGACATATCACTTGTTTAGGCAATTGAGTCAATCATGAGATGTCAAGTACTACACCAGATATTGTTTTTGCACTAGTTGCAATAAGTTGATATATTAATCCAATCCTGGAGAAACGTTCGGAAGCAGTTTTTGAACATAAATGGATAATCTAGGGATATAGTAACGACAGCCTCCTTCGGGAGACAGTTATCATTCTAGGCTTCTAAGGTGACCTGGATGACAGCGCGACTGTCAGAGTTATAGTTTTCCTTCTTGACGAGGGGCAGTAGTTTGGACAGGTGGTCCAAGCAGATACTGAGGGAGGCATGGCGCAGGATACTGATTAAATTTAGTTGACGATACAGTCTAAGAAGTTTACTGGATTTGGAGTTCATTTGTGAACTGGGTCCCATCAGATATCCAGACATATTCTAAGACAGGTATTGCTCATTTCAGAAGATGGATTTCTCCGCGAACTTAAGATAAACAGAGACATAGAAAGAAACATTGGAGCGGATCCACTCACTGAGGCTATTTCTCGAACGCAATAGTTTCATAAACGGGCTTTGTGAAACTGATTAGTAGAGAAGTTGGGTGTTTGGTATCACACGGGCTGTGAGTATGCGACACCGCAATAATTAGCCTTAAGTGCAAGTGGGAGATTGTTGGTTATAGTGCCCTCAAGTCAATTATTGGATCACATGCACGTGATTGCAATGATTGAGGGATGACCTATACCGGTAGAACAGTCTTACTCGAGATGATAGTATGCTATCTGGTTTGTCTTTAACATCGTGTACATGCTTCAGGTGACATTACAGATCACTATTACATGTTGATAGAGCCCATAGGATTCTTGCTTGACCACCAGCAGTATGATGGCAATCATATACATAGGAGTTGGGTGGTCTATAAGCACATCCTTAAAGTGTCCCTGGTCATGAGAGTTTCGAGACAGGGCATCGATACTCCAAGAGTAGATTAGTGTATACGGATCGAGACCCCGACAAGGGGCGGTGGCCGGTCTCACAAGGCATTGGTGTCAGTTGGTTCACTTAAGGTGTATACAGGTGCTCATTGGGTTATGAGGACACCGGACGGACTCGCCGGGAACATGCTAGTTGGTATTATACCTATTGTCATATAGTAGTTCCCTGGTGACATGTGTACAGGTTAGTCTATCGACCTGAGATCGTCATTTGTCTCGTGTGAGTTCCTATTATGCTTTGATTACTACCCTACCATGGCTCAAAGGAGTCATGCAAACAGGTTTTAGTTGGCCACAGTCCCGAGCTACATGGAAGCAGTGAGCGGATCGTTAGGGGATTCGTCTCTCACGGTATTGGGGGTTGATGTCGCGGAGTGCACGGGTGGCCATCACCAGAAATCCTCGACCGGGGTAGATGAGAATTACCGATCTAGGATCGGTAGTTTCTCAGTTGGTGATAGGTTTCATGCCGACACTAAATGTCAAGTTATTAGGGGTCTGACTTTATCCACCCCCTAGACTCGATATGCGATACTCATAGACGAACGGACCGGACTGTACATATATTGTTACTGTCAGGCTCAGTAGGGTTTCAGGATGAGTTTGCTCATCGGCCTCCCTTTCGCTCAATATCTGGGTAGCTGTTATGTACAGCTAGTGCCACTGACGTGCTTGTGGTTAAACCCACTGCCAGCGTATTGACGAGATTTTAGAGTCCCACACAGAGCGTTTTCCTGATTCGGGCGAAACGTTGTAGAGGCCGTATGGTTTTATGGCATCATATACGTGCACTTGTGCACGGATCATGATCGGACGGATAATACCAGTGGGCTTTGGTTTAAGCCGGATCCTAGTATTATATTGTTGGATTATTTTTGTCTCGTTGTATTCATATTTAGTCGAAATACGGATGCAGGTGTGTATATACGGATGAAGGGTATTCTTGTAATTCGTTACGAGTTTACTTTAGGGTTGCCATTTCTTTTCTTTGATTTAAACATTTAGTTTAATGTTTAATATTGTTTTGATGGAAATTGTGAGTGGAACTTTTGTTTTGGAGCATTGATGGTCTTTGGTGAGTTGTGAGATATTTGTGAGGGGTTAGTGGCTGATATTTGTGAGCAGGGAAATTTCTTTAGTTGCACACAAATATATTTAACACATATACCTCACAACTTTAAAGAACACAAATGAGGAAACCAAGTGTGGCTGTTGTTTGGGTGCAGGGTATTTTTCGTGGCTGTTGTTTTGGAGGAGTGAAATTTCTTTAGCTGCAAATCAAAAACATCTCACAACTCCACTCAAGAAATATGACAGCCACTTCATTTTTCCTTTCAAGACATGGCCAAAATTCTTTTGCTCACACTTCTTCATCTCATGGCAACTTCTTTACCTCCATCCATTCCCTCTCATGAGTTGAGAATCCATGGGTGTAATGAGACAAAGTAATCACAAACACACTCTACTTCATCTTGGGTATCTAGGCGAGCAAACTGGATCCCTGAGTTGCTTCGGTTTTGAAGCGGGAGCCCGTATTACTAATTCTCGACGTGGATCGTCTTCGGCGAGGGAGACCGGAGACCAAACTTGATCGGGGAAGCCGCAAGGAGTTTGGGACAGAATTTGAAGACCGAAGGACACGGATCAATCGGTATAACCTCTCTAAACTCTTTTTACAGTTAACTAGTATAGAGTTAATGGTTCGATCCGGAAATCGGGTTCTGTCAGCGCCGGGTTTTAAAAGTTTTTGTTCCACGTTTGACCACGGATTGATGGCCGGGGCACTGGCGTAACCTTACAATTTTACCCATATAGGTCCTCCCTCAATCATCATAATCGCCTGCCTGTACAATAATTTCCTTGAGGGCACTATAGCCAACAATTTCCTACTTGCACTTAAGGATAATTATTGCGGTGTCACATACTCACAGCCCGTATGCTTCCGAACATCCAACTTTTCTACTAATCAGTTTCGCAAATCATGTTTACGAAACATTCATGTTCAAAAAATAACCTCAATGAGTGGATCCTCTTTAATGTTTTTATCTTTATCTCTCTATATCTCAACTTCGCGGGGAACGACTATCTCCCGAAATGAGCGATATCTGTCTCTGAACTTGTCTGGATATCTGAGGGGACCAAGTTCATAAATGAACTCCAAATCCAACAAACTTCTTAGATTGTATCTTCCACTGAATTTAATCAGTATTCTGCGCCATGCCTACCTCAGTGTCCGCATGGACCACTTTCTAACATACCGCCCCTTAGAAGAGGGTAAACTTTAACCTCGACTGCCACTCTGTCATCCAGGTCACCTTGAAAGCCTGAAATGATAACAGCCTCCTGAAAGAGACTGCCGTTACTATATACCAAGAACATTCTTTCATGTTCATAACTATTTCCTAATGTTTCTCTAGAATTGGATTAATATATGCTTATTGCAGTTAGTACAAAAGCAATATCTGGTGTGGTACTTGACATCTCAAGATTGACTCAATTGCATAAGCAAGTGATATGTCAATCATGCAAATCCCTCTCTTCATCATCCCAGAAGATATCTCTTCAGAGAGGATGATTCCATCACCTGCGGGTATACCACCAGGCCAGGATTCATCCATTCTAAAACACTTTATAATAGTGTCAAAGTACCCGTATTAGGACACTTCCCAAATCTAGATCTAAAACCATAAATCTAGTCATCAGAATATCTGATATTTTATCCAGTTTCTATGTGAAGAAACATCTATGATAACTACAGTTTAACCGATCGTAATAAAGGAACAACACTTCCTATCAGGGGAATGTCATCAAAAAACCAGGACAATACTCCCTACTCAACATTCTTACCAGGTTTATCTGTCATTCTTGATGAAGTCAAACACTATGACTGTCACATCAAAAATAGATGACCCATTTTTGCTCTCCTTGTAAATAGACACAAGCATCTTGCCCACGACATTTCCGCCGCTCCCACTGATTACAACAACCCTCTGGCAGAGTCATATACACGTGCACTTCTAAATTCAATTTAGAATGACATTATAGTCATCCACCTTCCATATCTCATAGTTAAGGACAGCGGTAGTGATAAGCTTGGGTCATCAAAACCTCCCTGTTACCGTCTTTGAGGAAACTGAAGTACCTCTCGGGTGGCTGAGGTTACCCACTTAATCTGCGGAGTGGCTAATGGATTGTTGAATCCAATTGAATTCTAAGATTCTACTGAATATTCAGTAACCGTTTATGGTTCTAGAATCTCTTCCGGTTCTACTATACTCCCACTAATGTTTTCTGAAAAGAATTTATTTTAATACAAAGATGGCGAGTCAAGAACAATATAACAATTGATCTTGGAAATAGTAGAATATTAACCCTCATCTAAGCCCGGGATAACCCACAAACTGCCTGAAACGTGCCTTGAGTTTATCCGAATTCTGGTTTTAAGTATTACCCGGACAACTCCATATACCTTAACATTGTTAAGATATGAATCCATTCTATATCCAATATAGAAACAAATACACTAATTTAATTGGAACAAGATTCAAAAATTATGCAGCTGTTTTGAGTGCATATCGACTAAATGGAAGAAGGCCATGCAACATTACTCATCAAGGAGCGCACTTACGGATGAGTAACCTGAGAGAGAAATAAGTTCCCAAATATATTACTTACGACGGAATACTTAGCATAAGTATCAAAATTTTCGATCATTTCGAAGAATCCTGATACTTTCAACATGCGGTTCTCTACTTTATTCTTATAATTATAACTTCTCAAAATTTGGACCTTTTATTTCAACGAAATGCGTGTCTAAAAATCAGAGAAGTCATAAGTAAACGGAATATAGTATGAGTACTAACTCTTTGTCCTTATGGATATCGGACAACATACAATAGTTTGTATAAGTCATCTGAGTTTAATAACTCAAACCCTGTGTGTCGTAGGTTGAAAACTGTATTATGGTTAAGAAGAATTATGCCGTTATTGAATGCACCTTACCTAATCATCAACTGATAAAGATAAATGTTATAAACATAATTTCAAAAGGTAATATCTCACTTTATAAAATAAAGGTACAGATATATCAGTTTGAAATTAGTGCATAACAATGGATATTCTAAGCCAAATTTTGTCGTTAGGCAAAACCCAGGTGATTTCTAAAAAAATACCAATTACAAAGAATTCTGATATTGAGGATCTAATCACCTAATTCCCAATATTCTACTCCCACTCAGCATCTTTAATGTCATACAGATGCGAGAATCATGTCCGGTAAATACATACCTTAGAGTCAGAATTTAATTGGGAAAGCAGTTTTCAATTAACACCGCACAGTAAAACTGAAACATGAAAATATTTGGAGGGGGTGTCCGGGTATTCCTAGCAATGCCTCTTCCAATACCAGACTCATGACATTAGTTACAATTTCCATTTCCCTTACTCCAATCCTTTTATATGTTTTTACTTCTTACCTTCTGTACACTATACTTAGGCTAATTGGTTTTCTTCTTTCCCTACCTTTCGACACCTGTCTATGGTTTGGAAGAAGACTATCCAATAAGCGTAATAGGTGTACTCTCATAATACTAGGAGCCCTCGCAATCTGAGAGATGGCAAAGAGAAAAGAAAACTGAATAATCCTATTCAATTTCCCCAGAACCGGAATCCATCCTCGAAATGAAATAATTTTCTGCGAGTTTGTATGTAACTATACGAGATGGTTTTATCCATTCTATGTGGATCTTCGTAGTGATACAGAATGTTCTAGAGAAAATAAAGGGTAAAGCAGGAGCGACATGGATATTTAAGACTTTGTCGTGAATCGTGACAAAACAAAGCCTGGTTTGTAAAAAGGTTCGGTCAACTTGGTTTACGAGTTTTGGGTTAAGGCGGGTTATAGTCGCTGCCAAAGAGAGAGAGAGAGAGAAAAGAAACACTCAGCGTGCACTCTATAAAGATTATATTGGTTAATCACTTTATCTAATCAGGATGACTCCCATTGTTTCCCTGAATTCTCCTTCAAATCCTAAAAAGAGAACTATTTGGGATCATTAACACCTTACAAGTTCGCTAACCGTTCAACCAGGCCAGTGCTGGTACTCCAAGGGAGGCTTCCCATTCTTTTGCACCAACCTAATTAAATAACCCCGTTTCCGCAGAGGCGTAACCTTGCTAACGCTTTCTAGACACCTAATAGGTTAGTTAATTGTGAAGTGAAAATATCCCGAGAAGTAATACCTACTCATCAGTGGGAATCGGGACCCAACTATCATCGCGTGATAACTTTGATGGAAGCCGACTAAAATCACCACACTCCAGAAGGTATGCGCATACTTGGCATTTCCTTTATGTTTGAAACTCCTGATATAGTTTTTACCCCATACGCTTATGTTCATGACTTTGGCCAAGAAATCATAACACACAAATCAAGTTCTACCCATCATTATTCAGATTAATTTAGACCCACCCGTATACACCCTTGACTTTGGTCAACATGGTGGTACGACTGTCCTAAACCAATGCATCTATCTATGCTACGGATAAGCAATACACAGCTACTATTCATAATGTCTTAATTTTGGCCAACAAATACTGCATGAATACTATGTGCTACTTATTCGAAATGACGGAGGGCTACGGATGGTTTTTGGCGAAAATGTTGAACATAATGAACTTGATATCATTGAAGGAATTGAATAAATTTGAAAAGGAGTGGTTTAGGCTCCGCTTTTAAAACGAGCGGTTTTGAAGAAAACTGAGTAGTTTTAAAATTTTGTTCCAATAACATCATTTAGGTTTGTTTTTCTTATATTAAACCTATAATGTGATCCCATCAATTAAGTTCCTATGCATCACAAAAACAACCAAAATAGAATGTACGTATATGCTACCTGCATTTGCCATGGGGTCCAGGGACTTCACCGTAAGGTTACTTAACTTATGGCAGTGCATGGGCAGGGCTAGCACGGGTGCAAAACATATACAAAATTTATATATATCATCACAGACAGGTAATAAACATTTGATGCATGCGATAAACAAGATGGAATAGTGGATAAACTAGGATCCCCATGTTTCTTTTGAGCCACAAACAAAAACCAACGTTCCCCGATCGTGTGGATAGCTCGAACATCACTTAAAACAAAGACCCTTAAGAGCGCGGCATGCAACCCGTTAGTTCTAGATGTGAGGCAACCATCACTCAATGAAATAAGTGGACCACCTGCTACTTCATGGAATCCGGTAACTTAAGTACTCCACCGTGGGTCTATCCTAAACCCTTAAAAGTGCGGCGAATTGCTCGCCAATTCTATGTTGGATATAGTTCCCTCAAAGTCAATTATTGGATCGCAGGCACGTGATTGAAATGATTGAGGGAAGACTTATGCCGGAAGGACAGTCTTGCTCAAGATGATAGTATGCTATCTGGTTTATCTGTATCATTGTGTACATGCTTTAGGTGACCTTACAGATCACAATTACACGCTGATAGAGCCCTTAGGATTCTTGCTTGACTACCAGCAGTATGATGGCGATCATATACGTGAGAGTTGGATAGTCTATAAGCACATCCTTAAAGTGGTCCCTAGTCATGGGAGTTTTGAGACTGGGCATCGACACTCCATTAGTAGACTAGAGTATATAGTCGAGACCCCGACGAAGGGCGGTGGCCGGTATCACAAGCCATTGGTGTCAGTTGGTTCACCTAAGATGTATACAGGTGCTCATTTGGTTATGAGTACATCGGACAGGACTCGCCGGGAACATGCTAGTTGGTATTATACCTGACGTCAGATAGCAGTTCCCTGGTGACATGTGTGCAGGTTAGTTCATCGACCTGAGATTGTCATTTTTCTCGTGTTAGTTCCCACTGTACTTTGATTACTACCCTACCACGGCTTAAAGGAGTCGTGTAAACAGGTTTTAGTTGGGTACAGTCCCGAGCCACATGGAGGCAGTGAGCGGATCGACAGGGGTTTTGTCTCTCCCGGTATTGGGGGTGAGATCACGCTGTGTCTAGGAGAGCCATTACACGAAGTCCTTGGCCAAGGCAAAGGAGATTTACTGGTAGGTATTCCAGTAGTATCTCAAGTTGTTCTGGGCTACACTCCGACATGACTTGTACCGCTTTTGGGGGTCTGACTTTTACCAACCCCCTAGGCCCGACATGCGATACTCATAGACGAACGGACCGGACTGTACGGATATTGTCACTGACAGGCTCAGTAGGGTGTCAGGATGAGTTCGCTCATTGACCTTTCTTTTGGTCAATACCTGGTAGCCCGTTACGTACAACTAGTACCACTGATGTGCTAGTGGTTAAATCCAATGCCAAAGTATTGACGAGTGTTTAGAGTACCCCACAGACAGTTTCTCATGTTTCGGGCGAAACGTTGTAGAGGCCGTATGGTATTATGGCAGGGTTCGATCATATACGTGCAGTCGTGCACGGATCATGATCGGGCGGATCATACTAGTGGGCTTTGGTTTAAGCCGGATCCTAGTATTAGATTTGTTGGATTACTTTAGTCTCATCGCATTTGCATTCAGCCGGAATACGGATGCAGGTATGTATTTACAGGTGAGGGGTATTCTTGTGATCCGTCACGAGTTTACTTTAGATGATGCCATTTTTTTTATTGTTGCAAACATTTGGATTAATGTTTGCTTGTGGAAATTATGAGTGGATTTCATCATGAGGAGCAATTAATGTGGCATGTGCAATCTAGTAACTCATGGTCTCTTTTTTTGTGAACATGTCATGTTAATTGATGGATTGTTGTGTTGAAATGAGAGGTGGAGAGAGAGAGGCCAGCCATATGAGGTTGTTTTGCTCTTGAGATTATGTTGAAAGCTCTCATTTTTCATTTGCAACACAACAACAAAAGCCTCTCTTCTTCTTCTTCTTCCTCTAGCTCACAAGTTCCACCATTGGCATCATCTTCTACCTCCACTCTACCCATCTTATGTGTTGAGAATCCTAGAGTGTCAAGAGACAAAGTTATCACATACATTCTTTACTTCACCTTGGACATGTCGGCTAGCAAACTTCATGTTTGAGTTGCTTCGGATGAAGCGGGAGGCCGTAAAAAGACTCATTGATGTGGTGCCCTTCCGATGAGGAGACCGGAGATGCCGCGAGGAGCTTGGGATGGTGGACAAAGACCGAAGGATACGGATCGATCGGTATAGCCACTCTCACTTCTTAATAGTTAGCTAGTTTAGCGTTAATGGTTCGATCCGGGTGAAAGACTACGATAGCGCCGGTTTCCTAAAAAGTTTTTGTTTCCGCATTTGGCCTTAGATCGACGGCTGGGGTGCTACGTAGACTTACATGGTATCAGAGCCATGCCATTAACCTTTACTAGCTTGTTCTAACGTGTTTAAAACATCGATCGATCGAAATTTCCGAATCGTATTTTCATTTCAGTGTGCTTGCTGTCGAATTTCAAAGTTGTTCAAAAAATTATTTTAGGCATCTTAAAAATACATGCAGGCATAACTAAAGCTACAGAAAATGTTTGGAGACCTAACTCCAAAATTACACCGCCGAACCGCCGCGAAATGTCGCATTTGGCGGCCCTTCCGTGGCTCTTTTTGGGCTACAGTGCCCCAAATTTTTTCTGCGGTTTTAGTTTATGGAAATATGATTTTTGTGATCTATAGTTTTGTCCCAGATTCATTTGAGTGCTGGATTTGCACTTGGGGCCCACTTCTGGAAGTTTTGTCGATCGGAATTTTAAATACGTTAGTTTACAGTACTTACATTATATCTGCGACCGTGAATGTCATTTGAGCAGTAAATCTTGTCTAATTGCTATAGCTCTTTTAGACGGATTGCGAACGTGACATTCACGTTGAGGTTCTGTGTTGTGCTGTGATGTTGCGGATTTGTCGTGGTGGATAGCTTGGTTCATTGTTAGTACAGTTTAGTTTTATTTGTACATTTGATATTGCGGGACGAGCGTCCGACATGTGGACTGCCGTCACTGCCTATTTGTATATTATTCTTTTGGGGCACGACCGGGTTGAGGTCGATGCACCCATTGTATATATATTTCTTTTCTGTACTAGGATTACCCCGCGAAGGAGTGCACGGATAGCCGGGTTCTAGAGGGCAACATGCCCACATCTCATGGCTTTGAGACGGAGGGGGCTTCACTCTAGAATTGGCGGGCTATTTGCCGCACTCGTAGGGGGTACAGATTGACCCAAGGAGGGGTACTCAAGTTACCGGATTCCGTAAAGTGCTGGGTGGTCCATTCACTTTGCTGTAGGGGGCTGCCTCGCTTCATGTTTTGGCGGGTAACTTGCCGCACCCGTAGGGGTCTAGGTTTTCATTGCACAAGCTATCCACACGACCAGGGGAACGTCGGGTTTCAGTTGTGGCTCAATGAAACCCTGGGATCTCAGATTATCTGTACTGTTCTGTGATGCTTATTACTTTCTATGATGTTGCATTTACACGCCTTGAGCGATTATTATATATTGATATATATACTAGTAGATGTTGTATATGTTACACCCGCACTAGTCCAGTCCCCGCTCTGTCGTTAGTTAAGTAACCTAAAGGGTGATGACGGGACCCAGTGGCGAATGCGGATGGCATATACGTACATCATATTTTCGTTCTTTTATGGTGTGATCAATTGATGGGACTGTGTTGATTCAGATCAATGTTAGGAAAACAAACCTGTTTGATGTTGTGGAACAATTTTAAAAAGCTGTTATTACAAGGACGTTCTATTTTGTTTTGCACAGTGGTATTCGGTTATGAATATCCAGCACCTCATTCTACGAGGCAAGGGCCGAGATCCCTTCATCGGGAGTGACCCCTTGGGCAGGAGTTTGCATCAGGGTAATAACTTCACTATAGTCAATTACTTTTTGCTTTGCATCGCGGTATTCAGTTAGAATATCCCGCATCTCATTCTACGGGGAAAGAGCCGAGATCCCTTCACCGGGAGTGATCTCTTTAGCAACGGTTTTCGCCACTATATTTTTATACAAGGCTATCCGGTTCCTTCAACGATATCAAGTTCATTACGTTAAAGGTTTTTCGCCAAAAACCAGTCGTAACCCTCCGTCATTTCAGATTAGTATTGCTTAGTATTCGTGCTATGTATGTCGTGCTCAGCCGAGGCGTAGTGTGTGGTAGCTCTATAATGCTTTTCTGTCTCATGGATATATGATTGGTTAGGACAGTCGTACGGTCATTTTGGCTCAGTCAAGGACTCGTGCGGGTGGGTCTAATGCAATCAAGATAATGATGGGTTGAACTTGACTAGGATCCTTTGATATGTTGGCTCAGTCAAGGTCACTTGGGTCCTAGGGGTAAAAACACACATTGGGAGTTTCTAAAGAAACTGAAAATTGCCAGGCATGCGCATACCTTCTGGAGTGTGATAATGTGAGTGGATTCCATCACGTCATCATGCGATGATAGTTGGATCCTGATTCCCACTGATGAGTTGGTTTACTCTTCGGGTGATCCCGACTAATTCTTATTTCAGGTTTGGAGGAGAATTTGAGGATACAGTGGGAGGTTTCCTGATTAGATAAAGTGATAACCATTCTGATCTAGGTTAGAGTGCACGCAGAGTGTTTCTTTTCTCTCTATTTTGGCTACGACCATGGCCCGACCCTAGACTATGACTCAGTGACCAAGTTGACCGAACTTTCTTAAAACATTGGCTTTTGGATTGTCTGAGTTGCTTACATCATTGCCACTCCTTCTTTTACCCTATGCATTTCTCCAGAACACTCCGTTTTATTACGAACATCCACTTCCATTGGATAAATCCATCGTATGGTTATATACGAACTCGAAGGAACTTGTTCCAGATTCGAGGATGGATTCTGGTTCTGGAGAGATTGAATAGGACTATTCAGTTGTCTTTTCCTTTTACCTTCTCTCAGGTTGTGAGGGTTTCTAGGATTAGGAGAGGGTACACCTATTACGCTTATTGGATAGTCTTCTTCCAAACCATAGGCAGGTGCCGAAAGGTGGGGAATGAAGAAAACCGATTAGCCTAAGAGAGGTGTGCAGAAGGTAATAAGTAAAGACAAATAAATGGATTAGAAAGATGGCACAGTAAATTGCGACTACTATTCACGACCAAACCAAGTATTTCATCGCCACTCCTACTTTACCTTTGTATTTCTCCAGAACACTCTGTATCACTACGAAGATCCACAATTTATTGGATGATCCATCGTATGTTTATATACGAACTCGAAGGAACTTGTTCCAGTTCGGGGATGGATTCTGGTTCAGGAGAAATAGGAATAAGGTTTATTCAGCTGTCTATTATCTTTACCTTCTCTCGTATTGCGAGAGCTCCTAGGATTAGGAGAGTACATCCATTATTATTATTGGATAGTCTTCTTCCAAACCATAGACTGGTGTCGAACGGTAGGGAAGGAAGAAAACCATTTGGCCTAAAGGTGGTGTACAGAAGGTAATGACTAAAGACATATACAGGGATTTGGAGAGATGGCAGAGAAATATACGGTTACAGTCATGAATCTGGATAATGGAAGAGGCATTACTAGGAATACCAGGATACCCCTTCGAAACATTTTCATGTTTCGGTCTCACTGTGTATTGTTAAAAGAAAACTGATTCCCCTATAAGCCCTTACTCCAGGGTATGTATTTACCAGGTATGATTCTCACATCTGTATGGTTTTACAGATGATAAGTGGGAGTAAGTTATTGGGAATTGGGTGATCATCCTCATTATATCGGGATTCGTTGTAATTGGTGATATCGGTTGAAATCGCCTGGGTTGTTTACCGGACGACAAATATTTGGTTTTGAATATCCGTTGTTAGCACTAATTTCAAATTGATATATCTGTACGTTTATTTTTATAAAGTGAGATATAACTTTTTGAAATTATGTCCATGACATTTACCTATATCAGTGGATGGTTAGGTAAGGAGTATTAAACAACGGTGTAATTCTTCTTAACCATAAGTACAGTTTTCAACCTACGATACACAGGGAATGAGATACACAGGGAATGAGTTATTAGACTCAGGGGACTTATACAGAGTATTGTATGTTGTCCAGTGTCCATTAGGACAGAGCGGTTGGTACTCGTACTATATTCTGTTTACTTGTGACTTCTCTAGTTCTTAGACATATGTTTCATAGAAATGCAAGGTCTAAGTTTTGAGAAGTTATAGGTATAAGAATAAAGTAGAGAACCAGGTGTTGCAAGTATCAGGATTTTTCAAGGTGATCGAAGATGTAGATATTTGTGTATGGTATTCAGTTGATAGTAATGATTTTGAGAAACTTATTTCTTTTTCAGGTTACTCATATCTGGATGCATTCCTAAGTTGAGTAAGGCTGATCGGCCTCCTTCCATTTAGTTGACACACACTGGAGACAGCTGCATGATTTGAATCAGGTTCCAATTAAATCAGTGCCTCTGTTTCTATATTGGATATAGAACGATTCATATCTTAACGATGTTAAGGTACGGGAAGTTGTCCGGCTTATACTTAAAACTGTAGGGTTCCTAGGCACTCTAGTGAGGTCTCTAAAGGCATCTACCATGCCAATTTCAAAAATTCGGTGCCGAGAAACCCTAATGTACGGATCGTCGGCTAGATATCTAGGCGAAAAACAATCTAGTTAACAATTAACTAAGGGAATACGGAATTACAACCTTTGTAGATCCGTTTGTCCACCTCCATAGCTCCGCAACGAAGTGCCTTCGCTGTCCAAGTGAACTCCCGGGCTCTAGCGTCGGCTTCGTCGAAGAATAAGCGAGCTAGGTCGTCGATGTCCATGCCGAAGATGATCTACGTCGAGGCATCGCTAAATCAAGCCCCGACTTCATCAAGTCAAGAAACTTGTGAAGTAAACACACTCTACTACTTGGCAAGAGGTAGAGGATGAAGAAATAGGAAGTGGGTAGACTTTAGATTTGGATTTCTCACTCTAATTCATCAATCACCATTGATGAGGTTAGCTTTCTTCTTGAAGTGAAGAAGAAGAAGATGATGAAATGTTATGATAAGTTAATTTTGTAAAAAGAAATAAATATGAATACTTATCATTGACCAACCATAGTTTAGTGTAAAGAATAAATCATGGTTAGATTGAAGGGTTAGGGTTAAGCATCAAGACAAAATGGTGACTTAGTCAAAGTATCATGAAGCTTCATAATGCATCCAAAGAAAGCCACCATTTAATCTTTATGCAAATCATTTTCCAAAAAGAATAAATAGATAAATAAATGAATAAGGAAATATTAAACCCTAACCATTTCATTAACCAAGGTTTAATTCTTTACACTTAACCAAAAAGCATGTATCATCAAACATGATACAAGCGAGTGCACAAAATCATATCGCATATGCAATGCGCACATCCGAGTGAGAATATCCATTTAAAGTGAACCGATACTAGTTAATGCAAAGTAATATATCAAATATATTATTATGCATCAAATCATTAAATCAACACTTGATTTAACGATCCGGTCATATCGTATATAACCGACTAGTATGCAATGCATCGGTTTATCGAATCAACCCTTGATTCGATAACTAGGGTATATCGCATATAACCTAATCGATACATTGATCGCGAGAATGAAATACGGTATCACATACACGCATTATTCTCGGTCCCGCACATATCTCATATGCGCTCCTATTTCGTTTCGCTTGAGCCAGGAAACCTCTGTGTAGGACTCTAAAGACTCGTCAATACGCTGGCAGCAGGTGATGATCATATCAAACACCCACAAGCCGCAAGCGGTCTGCTAAACGTAACGGCCACCCGGGTATTGAGCGATCTGAAGATCGACGAGCAAGCCCGCTCACACTCCAGTGAATCCGACCAGTAACACTACCGTACAGTCCGGTCTGATCGTCTGATATGTCGCATATCTTGCCTAGGGGTGGTAAACGTCAGACCCCAATAGCTCGATAAGTCGTGTCGATATGAGGTCTATAACTTTTCGAGAAACTACTGGTAACACTTACCAGTAAATCTCAGCAACCCTGGCCAGGGATTTCCTGTTATAGCCAATCGAACACAGCGCAACATCAACTCCCTATACCGAGAGAGACGAATCCCCTCCTATCGCTCATTGCCTCCATGTGACTCGGGACTGTACCCAAAAACCACCGTTTTGCACGCCCTCTTGGACGTGGTAAGATGGAAATCAAAGCACAGTGGGAACCACACAAGACTCTATGACGATCTCGGGTCAACAGACTACTCTGTACCAGTGTCACCAGAGAACTGCCATCTGACGTGAGGTATAATACCATCTGGGAGTTCTCGGCGAGTCCGTCCAGTGTACCCAGTCTCTACTGAGCACCCGTATATCATCTCTGATGTCAAACACCGATGGTTATGGGATCATCCATCGCCCATCTGTATGGGTCGAGAAGGTACACGCTAGTCTACTCTGGTATATCGATGCCCCATCTCGATACACCTACGACTAGGGACTTTAAAGGATGTACTTATGGACTACCATGTCCCCACTAGTATGATCCGCATCACAGTCCAGGTAGTCAAGTACACATCCTAAGGGCTTTACCAACATGTAACAGAGAGACAATCAGTATACACGTTAAGGTAAAGAGCAACCAGATAGCATACTATCATGTCGAGCAAGAAAGTCCTCCCTATATATGTCCCAGCATCCACTACTATATACATCCTATGTATAGTAATGGCCTCTAGGGCATACATATAACTAACAATCTCCCACTTGCACTAGGGCCATCTGTAGCAGTGGTCGAAGTATCTCATACTCAACCATCCCATAAAAGTCTCTCTCTGGGAATAGGCCTTCGTGAGTGGATCCGCCGTGTTATCCTCTGTGTCTGCTCTCATTGCCTCGATCACCTTGGAGATCAACCATCTCCATGATCAGGTGATACTGCCTTAGAATATGTCTGGATCACTGATGGGACGGGGGTTCCTGGCATAAGCCACAACTCCATTGTCACACAATGGTAGGAACTAAGTTCATCTCATGAACTAATATACATCCAAACAACCTCTTTGGTAGCATCTTAAGTAGCGATGTATCCTGCCTTTATCGTCTAGTATGCCACGGTATCTAGCTTGGAACTCTTCCAACATACCGTCCCTTTACTGAGGGTAAAGACAATGCCTGCGACTGACATTCAGTCGTCTTTATCACTCTGGAAAACTTCCAGTGATTCTCCCCAGGATCGATTGATACCATCTCACTACAACTAGTGAGTATCCTAACATCCAATTAAATCTATCTCATAGATCCAAAACTCAGGATTTAGGAGGTATCATTTTGATCCTACACGGAGAATCTTTGTGATAAGCGGAGATTGATCGAGCGCAGCATAGGAAACTCCTTCCCTATCATGAGTATGTCATCCACGTACTTTATGAGGATCATCACCATACTCCCTACTACCTTTTTGTTTATACAAGGTTCATCTACCATTTTGATGATGTCAACTTCTTTGACTAATCCATCAAAACAGACGTTCCAACTCCGCGATGCCTGCTTTATCAGATAAAACATCTTGCACACGTTTCCGCTGCTCCCACTGTCTACGAAGCCCTCTGGCTGTGTACTTATAGACTCACTCTTCTAAAACATCATTTAGAAAAGCAGTCATTACACCTAACCACCAGATATCGTAGTCATGGTATGTAGCCGTGGCAAGTAGGATCTGGATGGACTTAAGCATAGCTCCTTAGAAAAGGTTTCATCATTATCCATGCCTGGTCAATGACGAAAACCTTTAACAAGTCTAGCTTTGAAAGTCTCAACTTTTCCATGTACACCAAGCAATCTTCTCAAGATATACTTGCTCCTGATGGGGATTTAACCCTTCAGATATAGCAACTAAATTCCATACTTTGTTGGTGTATAAGGATTCCATCTCAGATCGCTAAACATCCAGCCATTCTTACAGAGTCTCACTCCTGATGGCCAGCTCGAAGCTAGTTGGGTCATCATCTCATGATGCATTCCTCGCTCCCACTGTCATAGAGAAACCAAAGTATCTCTCAGGTGGGTGAGGAACCCTACTAGATCGGCGGAGAGGCTGAGGTTCGTTGGAATCTACTGAATCCTTCGGTTCTACTAAATCATCTCCTGCAAATTGTATAGCTGGAACCTTTCCAGTTGTACATTACAGACCTTGCCTCGAGCTTGTCCGGATTTTGCTTTTAGACATAGGCCGGACAACCCAAATCTTAACTGACTTAAGAGATGGGCTCTTCCCATTCCATATCACATATGAAGCGGTAGGCAATTGATTTGATTGGAACCATATTCAATAGGTACGCAGCTTCTTAAGTGCACAACTCCCAAAAGGAAATAGGTAACTCAGTAGTACTCATCATAGAGCACACCTTATCAAATAGGGTGTATCTGCTCCGCCCCGATATACCATCGTGCTATGGTGTATACGGAGGAGTAATGCCGAGAGAGAATCTCATTCTCCTTTAGAATAGTCCAGGAATTCCATGCTCAAGTATTCTCCTCCTTGATCACATCAAAGGACATAATACTTATACCCGTATTTTGGTTCTCTACTTCTAACTTATATTCTGTGATTATCTCAAAAGGTTCCGACTTGTGTTTCAACAGGAACATATGTCTGAATCTAAAGAGATCATCAGAGAACGTAATGAAGTATAAAGAACCAGTCCTGGCATTTGTAGACTGGGGACCTACATACATCAACATGTATCATCCCAAGAGTTCACTAACTCTTTCTCTGTTTACAATAAACAGGGCTATGGTCATCTTATCTTTGTGACATGACTGGCAATTTTCACAAGATGTAAATTCAAACTGATTTAAATATACATCTAAATGTAACTTCAGCCAGTCGGGTCGCATTGATCTGACCTAGTCTACAATACCTCAAGAAGGATTCGTTCATTTCTGAACTCTTCCTCTTGTGTGTGTTCTGTATACTAAGAACTGTAGTTTGATTTAGAACGTTAATGCTTTTAGACAACGTGCCTGAACCGATCAACTTTTGATATAGGAAATGTTCAAAACATTATCCATCAATACAAAATTTTATCGTTTCTTTACTAATAAAGAGACAGATATGATTTTGTATATCAGGTTCAGTATCTAATAACATT
The DNA here is from genome assembly GCA_030015575.1 of Agapanthus africanus. Lineage (NCBI taxonomy): Eukaryota > Viridiplantae > Streptophyta > Magnoliopsida > Asparagales > Amaryllidaceae > Agapanthus > Agapanthus africanus. The sequence continues at coordinate 356,608,370 of JASDDO010000008.1, forward strand.
CGTTCAGAATCAATGTATAAGTAATACAGGGTGACAGTGACCGACAGACTTGGCTGCAACACTTGCCCCGTTTTCTGCCTCATGAAACTTATCACCCGTTCTCAGTTTTTCTACCCTTTTGTAGCCCTATGTAACAGATTACATATCTGGGATCCTGATCCGGTATCATATACCCAGGATGCAGAGGATACTGAGAAACAGTTCTTTGTAACGAACACACCCGAAGATGATGCATCAGCATGCACTCTCTTCGTTTGGGCGGCACGGGAAATCTGGTATTCCCCAATTTCCTGCTCTGTCTTATAACAATTATAAGTTGGAGCGGGACCAACGTTCCCCAGCTCAGTATAACAAGCGGGTTCGGTCAACAATCCGTATTATTATCTTGATTAAGGCGTGATATGGTCGCTACCTGGAGAGAGAGAGAAGAAAACACTCAGCGTGCGCTCTTGCAAGAATAGATTGGTTTTATTTTATCTAATCAGGATGGCTCCCACTGCTTTTTATCAAATCTTCCTTCAAACCTTAAAAGGAAAGACTAGCCGGGATTAATTACACACTACAAGTTCGCCAATCTTTCAGCCAGGCCAGTGTCGGTACTTTGAGGGAGGTCCCCCGTGCTTTCGCACGGACCTAATTAATGTAAACCTCGTTTTCCCAGAGGCGTAACCTCGTTAACACCTTTCTAGACACCTACTTGATCGGCTTATTGTAATGTATAAAACTCTCCCAGGAGTAACTCTTACTCGCAGCGGGTATCGGGATCCAACTATCTCATAGAAGGTATGCAATCTCATTGCAAATTTCAACACTTGAAATTCCCGATAATATTTTGCCCCTAGCACCCTATGACCTTGACGGAGGCCAACAAACCATAGGCTACTAGTCAAGTTCAACCCGCCATTTCTTGATCGAATCAAACCCACCCGCACGATCCTTGACGGAGGCCAACAAGGTCGCACGACTACCCTAACTCAATCTGCATCATATGCATAAGCAGATAAATACTGGTTAGCTACCGCACACTGCGCCTTGACGGAGGCCAACAAACGCAGCACAAATACTAAACAGCACTTATCTGAAATGACGGAGGGCTACGACAGGTTTTTATGAAAACCTATTGCGTAATGAACTTGATATCGTTGTAGGATCGAATGAATTTTGAAATGGAGTGCTTTTGAGGCTTTTCTTGTTATGCTAAAGGAGTCACTCCCGGTGAAGGGATCGTTGGTCCTTTCCTCGTCGAATGAGGTGCGGGATATATCATATATATCACTGTGCAAAGCAAAAACACTTAAAAGCAATCAAAAGACAAACCGAGTGTGTAGCATCTGCCAGTTATTTCTAAAGGAGTCACTCCCGGTGAAGGGATCTCGGTCCTTTCCTTATCGAATAAGGTGCAGGATATATCACATATACCGCTGTGCAAAGCAAGAACTGTAGCTACCTGTTTTATTTTGAAATTCGATTCTACAACATCTTAGGTTTCTTTTATTTCATTAATCACATTAATGAAGTCCCATCATTTAAATACCTAAACATCACAGATAAATACGACGTACACTTATGCCATCCGCATTCGCCTCGATGTCCCCTCGTGCACCATTAGGTTAGGTAACTAACGACAGAGCGGGGCAGGGCTAGCGCGGGTGTAAAACATAAGTAACGGCTATATAATATATCATATATACTATATACTGTATCTATCATAGAACATCACATGATCACATCACAGATATCGCAGCAGAAGAAACATATGAAATATTGGATGTACTAGGACGTCCGTGTTTTCAATACGAGCCAGTATAAAACACGGATTCCACGGTCGTGATGAATAGCCAAACCCACACCCCTAGACCCCTACGAGAGCGGCAAGCAACCCTACCAATTCTAGAGTTAGGAGACCCGACCTCGACTCCTCGAGTTGGTCTCCCACTGGACTCCAGAACCCGGTTACTTGTGCCCTCCTCCTTGGGTCTATCCTAGTGCAGAAAAGTAAATAATACACAAACGGTGACAACTTCCGCAACCTGGAAGCGCCCCAAATAAAAGAATATTACATACAAGTTTTTACATGAATGAAAAATGAAAAACACTCATCTCACATAAAAACCCCGGCTATTCAAACACGACGATCTAATATAACATATCCAGCAACACATAACATCACATGTCATCAACGTAAGTAAATATGCGCATCCCAATTGTCGTTGACATATAGCAACGAAACCGGCGATATCACATATTACACTTACGGTCACAGAAAAGAAAGTGTAAAACTACAACAGTTGGAATCCGCAATTTGCATAGACATCGCATGCCTAATCAAATGAATTACTTAGACATCGCATGCCTAACAAATATAAACCCCGCATTTTAGTCTCAAAATCGAAAACACTTTTCAATACCAAGTCGGGTAATTCAACAAGATTCCCGACATCCTGATCGAATACTCGTCGCAAACTTTAGTAGACGGCCGCACCCCCGATACCGTCGACGAAGTGCACCAAGGCGGAACACTGCTGCCGCGAGCACCCGAACGGATGCTTTCGGCGATGGGGTTCTCCTACAGTCACTTGGTCGGGGCTATGGGGTGTAGCTGTCTATTAAGTTTACCGGCGAATATCCGCGTACGCTACGTGATTGCGACGGACTTTTGATCACATCAAAATTCCGTGGCAACCGATCAAGTGAGACTAAACTGCTACGTTTATAACATTCATTTAGTTATCACATAACTACTTGTGAATTCCAATTATTGTATCCCATTCCGGATAAATAGAAAATGTCAAACTTTCCGATCGAATAATCGAACACCCAAGTTTTCCCGAAACTGATCAACACATGAAACAAGTATAACAACATTCCGTTCGTGCCTCAGTTCCAACGGTCCAGCCGTAGAAGGGTCAAGCCAACGCCTCACATGTGGCACGCCGTTCTGCCCCAAACCCGAAGGTTCAAAGGGCAGTTCAAGACGGTCACATAATCGAGTTAAGGTTTGTTGTCTTCTAGAGGGTCCATCGAGTTACTTGCACTACATAGAACATCGTTAAACTTCGGAAAAATCCAACACTTGGAAATTTTCCGACAGGGGAAAAATTGGGTATTTATATCCGGTCGAACTTTTTAACATATTCTAAAATTTATCCGGAAAGCCACACAGACAAAATTTGCTAATCCGATCGAATCCATGAAATCCCAAAACAACCCAAAGCTGCTCAACTGTTTACTGCATATTAAAAATTCCCAGAAAACTCAGCACTGGAAACTAAGAATTACTGTGCTAAAAAATTTAAATATTGGGGCCGTACGGCCGCGGATCCGCCGTGTGAGCGCTGCTCATGCCGCGGAAGCGCGGTAGAAAAGTGGAATTAGGTCCTCGAAATTTACAGTAATTCTTAGAAAACCCTGCTTGATTTTCTAGATATTTTTAATCTTGAAAAATCCACAATTTTAAAATCTGGACAGAGAGCATTTTTGAATACGGGTTTCGGGTTCGTTCGGATTTCAAACTCCGTCGGGACTTCACCTAAGGCTCTAGCTAGGCTCTGATACCACTGTAGGGTTCCTAGGCACTCTAGTGAGGTCTCTAAAGGCATCTACCATGCCAATTTCAAAAATTCGGTGCTGAGAAACCCTAATGTACGGATCGTCGGCTAGATATCTAGGCGAAAAACAATCTAGTTAACAATTAACTAAGGGAATACGGAATTACAACCTTTGTAGATCCGTTTGTCCACCTCCATAGCTCCGCAACGAAGTGCCTTCGCTGTCCAAGTGAACTCCCCGGCTCTAGCGTCGGCTTCGTCGAAGAATAAGCGAGCTAGGTCGTCGATGTCCATGCCGAAGATGATCTACATCGAGGCATCGCTAAATCAAGCTCCGACTTCATCAAGTCAAGAAACTTGTGAAGTAAACACACTCTACTACTTGGCAAGAGGTAGAGGATGAAGAAATAGGAAGTGGGTAGACTTTAGATTTGGATTTCTCACTCTAATTCATCAATCACCATTGATGAGGTTAGCTTTCTTCTTGAAGTGAAGAAGAAGAAGATGATGAAATGTTATGATAAGTTAATTTTGTAAAAAGAAATAAATATGAATACTTATCATTAACCAACCATAGTTTAGTGTAGAGAATAAATCATGGTAAGATTGAAGGGTTAGGGTTAAGCATCAAGACAAAATGGTGACTTAGTCAAAGTATCATGAAGCTTCATAATGCATCCAAAGAAAGCCACCATTTAATCTTTATGCAAATCATTTTCCAAAAAGAATAAATAGATAAATAAATGAATAAGGAAATAGTAAACCCTAACCATTTCATTAACCAAGGTTTAATTCTTTACACTTAACCAAAAAGCATGTATCATCAAACATGATACAAGCAAGTGCACAAAATCATATCGCATATGCAATGCGCACATCCGAGTGAGAATATCCATTTAAAGTGAACCGATACTAGTTAATGCAAAGTAATATATCAAATATATTATTATGCATCAAATCATTAAATCAACACTTGATTTAACGATCCGGTCATATCGTATATAACCGACTAGTATGCAATGCATCGGTTTATCGAATCAACCCTTGATTCGATAACTAGGGTATATCGCATATAACCTAATCGATACATTGATCGCGAGAATGAAATACGGTATCACATACACGCATTATTCTCGGTCCCGCACATATCTCATATGCGCTCCTATTTCGTTTCGCTTGAGCCAGGAAACCTCTGTGTAGGACTCTAAAGACTCGTCAATACGCCGGCAGCAGGTGATGATCATATCAAACACCCACAAGCCGCAAGCGGTCTGCTAAACGTAACGTCCACCCGGGTATTGAGCGATCTGAAGATCGACGAGCAAGCCCGCTCACACTCCAGTGAATCCGACCAGTAACACTACCGTACAGTCCGGTCTGATCGTCTGATATGTCGCATATCTTGCCTAGGGGTGGTAAACGTCAGACCCCAATAGCTCGATAAGTCGTGTTGATATGAGGTCTATAACTTTTCGAGAAACTACTGGTAACACTTACCAGTAAATCTCAGCAACCCTGGCCAGGGATTGCCTGTTATAGCCAATCGAACACAGCGCAACATCAACTCCCTATACCGGGAGAGACGAATCCCCTCCTATCGCTCATTGCCTCTATGTGACTCGGGACTGTACCCAAAAACCACCGTTTTGCACGCCCTCTTGGAAGTGGTAAGATGGAAATCAAAGCACAGTGGGAACCACACAAGACTCTATGACGATCTCGGGTCAACAGACTACTCTGTACCAGTGTCACCAGAGAACTGCCATTTGACGTGAGGTATAATAGCATCTGGGAGTTCTCGGCGAGTCCGTCCAGTGTACCCAGTCTCTACTGAGCACCCGTATATCATCTCTGATGTTAAACACCGATGGATATGGGATCATCCATCGCCCATCTGTATGGGTCGAGAAGGTACACGCTAGTCTACTCTGGTATATCGATGCCCCATCTCGATACACCCACGACTAGGGACTTTGAAGGATGTACTTATGGACTACCATTTCCCCACTAGTATGATCCGCATCACAGTCCAGGTAGTCAAGTACACATCCTAAGGGCTTTACCAACATGTAACAGAGAGACAATCAGTATACACGTTAAGGTAAAGAGCAACCAGATAGCATACTATCATGTCGAGCAAGAAAGTCCTCCCTATATATGTCCCAGCATCCACTACTATATACATCCTATGTATAGTAATGGCCTCTAGGGCATACATATAACTAACAAAAACCAGACTCTGGATAACTCTAGGCACGTTTCTGTAATGGCAGTTTGTGGGTTGACCCGGGCTATGACGAGGGTTGATTTTCTACCATCTGGAAGATCAATAGTGATATTGTTCTTGACTCGCCACAGTTTTGATAAAAATGGATTTTTTCAGAAAACGGTAGTGGGTGTATGGTAGAACTGGAAGTGATTCCAGAACCACAAACGATTACTGGAAATTTGATAAGAACCTAAAGATTCAATCAGGATTGACATTCCATTAGCCACTCCGCAGATATGGTGGGTAACCTCAGGAACTCGAGAGGTATTTCGGTATGCTCAAGGACGGTGACAGGGAGGTTCTTGTTTACCCAGACTTGCCATTGCTGTTGTTCCAGACTGTGAGACCCGACAGGAGGATGAGTATAGCGTCGTTCTAAACTAGCTTTAGAAGTGCACGTGTATATGACTCTGCCAGAGGGTTGTCTTAGTCAGTGGGAGCAGCGGAAGCATAGTGGAAAAATAGCTTATGTCTATTTATGGAATAAAGCAGATATAGCGGAGATAGATCATCTATTTTGATGTGACAGTCATGGACTTTGACTTCATCAGAATAGGAGATGGATCTGTTAAGAAGGTAGTAGTGTGTGATGTCCTGGTATTTGGATGACATACACAGAGTAGGAAGTGAAATTCCTATACTACGATCGGTTATACTTTGGTTGTCACACAGTGGTTTCTCCACATAGGATATAGATATAATATTAGACATTCTGATTACTAGATCTATGGTTTTAGATCTGGATTTGGGAAGTGTCCCAATCTAGGTACTTAGACAGTATTCTAAAGGTGTTTTAGAATGGACAACTTGTGGCATGGTGGTGTACCTATAGGTGATGGAGTCACCCTCTCTAAAGGTGTCTTACAGACTAAAGGGGAGAGTGATGCGCATGATTGGCATATCACTTGCTTAGGCAATTGAGTCAATCATGAGATGTCAAGTACCACACCAGATGTTGTTTTTGCACTAGATGCAATAAGTTGATATTAATCCAATCCCGGAGAAGCGTTCGGAAGCAGTTTATGAACATAAGCGGATGTTCTAAGGATATGATAATGACAGCCTCCTTCGGGAGACGGTTATCATTCCAGGCTTCCAAGGTGACATGGATGACAGAGTGACTGTCAGAGTTATAGTTTTCCCTCTGTCGAGGGGCAGTAGTTTGGACAGGAAGTCCAAGCGGATACTGAGGGAGGCATGGCGCAAGATACTGATTAAGTTCAGTTGACGATACAATCTAAGAAGTTTGGATTTGGAGTTCATTTGTGAACTAGGTCCCATGTAACATTTCAAAAAAGATAAAATGTTAATTTTGGGAATTTTTATAATTTAATATTATTTTATTGAATATTTTAATATTTTGGAATTATTAAATACAAATAAATGGGGAAAATTTTTGGAAAATTCTAAAATAGGGTAAATTAGAGAATTATGACATTTTAAAGTTTTTGTGATTAATTTGACACTAATTTAGTGCTAATCGCGATTAAAAATCGCTAATCGGTTTTTAGCTTTTTGTGCAACACATGCACATATCACTTTTTCACACTTGTGCATTTTCTTGCCATGCTTTTCATTTGGGTTTACTATTTGAGTGAGAAGGGTTTTAAAAGGAAAAAGAAAAGGAAAAGAATAAAGAAATGGGTAGTTGGTGAGAGAGAGAGGTATGGGCTTCATTGACTAAGGACTTAACCATTTCTCCCCTCATTTCCCTCCCTCTTCTCCCTTCGCCTGCTGCTGCTCCTGCACCTCCTTTCCCTCCCCTCTTCTAGCTCCAAAACACCTCTAAAACAACCCCAAAACCCAATCTCCATTTCATTAAATGTGTGCACAATCCCTAGATCTACACTTGGTGCTAAAGAAGCAAAGATTTTGGCCACTAGGGGCAACTCAAGAAAATTCTTGAGTTGCCAAATGAGGTATTTTCTGGACCTTAAACTTAGTTTATGCATTTCCTTTACCCTCATATTAAGATCGAATCGATATTGTGTGATATTGTGGACTTGTGGATAACCTAGTTAGGGTTGTGATGATTTATGGGTTGTAATATGGAATTGAGGTCAGTAGAGGTTATACCATCACCCTAGTGTATGAATTGGAAACCCAAAACCTGAAGCTTATACGACGATAAAGAAGCAAGGATTTATGAAATCTGTGAAGGGTATATTGAATCTGCTATCACCCGAGACACCCTAAATTAAAATTGATTGGACAGTGACACGTGCAGGCACCCAGGAAGCTAACCCCAAGACCCCAGCTCCTACTTCTTCTTCCCGGCCGCCAATTTATCCCCATTGGCCGCAAATTGCGGCCTGGGTCCCACCATTTGGCTCGTATTGGTTCTGTAGCTCCTACATGTTCATGTTAGACCCCTGATATATATAGATTTGTATAAAGTGACCTAGGGTAAAATCTGGGACATATTTCCTAAGTTGCTGTTTTAGATTCATGTTTCCGTATTCCGTATTTTTAATTCTGCAATTGTGGATTGTGTTTTGCCTCGACTATTTGGCGTTTATACGACGATATAGAGGATGTGTTGATGGTTTTGAAGGCGTGCCATGGGTTTTAACCTATAGGCCTCTTATCGTATCATTTTGGATTTCATGTGCCGTTTTAGCTTTGATTTGGTTTTAATGCGCATATACGATATTTTGATGTGTAGGTACCCCATGAAGACTTCGGGACGACAAGCAAGCGCGTGGCGACGTCCACAAATGAAGACGCTAGGTGAGTAGATTATATCTACTGGGGGAAGTCGGGTGGATGGCGTATAGCACCCCCGCAGTCCGTAGTTGTTATTATATATGATAGTTAGGTGTATTATGGATAGTGTAGGGTTAGAAGTGACTAGTGTAGTTCATAGTCGCGAACCCTAGAATAGAATTACACCTACACGCACACCCTTGCATATTACTTATACTGGCACTGTGTTGATGATATTGGATGACTTTGGAGATGAGTCAATGATATTGGGCTTTGTGCCGCAAGATCGGTGATGTGATATGATTCGTATTTGGGATACGAAATGTGATTCTTGCGGGCTTGGGATGTGTGTTTACCCCCGCATGCATACTTTATTGATGGTATCGATTTATACTAGACATAGAATAGTACCCCAGATTATATGATATGTTGATAGTGATACCTGAAGTGTGATGAGATAGTGTGATATTGACCCGTACCCAGCTATTGGGATGCCGTACGACGTTTTACCGTATGAGCTTTACATTGATGATAGATCCGCACTCATGACTTGAGGATGTCATATGATATACTGTATCGTACGCGATACTATTGAGGCGGAATCACCGACTATTATATCTATATATATATCGACTTAGATGTTAGGCGGTTTCCTTACCTGTAGCTCAGCTTGTTAGTTCAGCTGTATAGTTTAGTGTAGTTGTTAGATTAGATTAGACTCCTACCTATTTCAAAACTACCGGGTCGTGGGTATTTTAAAAGACAGGTCAAGGGATCTACGGACATTTCAAAAGGCGTATCTTTTCATAAAAACACCGTAGCCCCTATTTTCAAAACCCCATGATTCGTGATATTTCAAAAGGCACCATTTGTAGGACTTATATTAGATTAATGCAGATTAGTTATAGTTGCGTCTAGATTCAGCTCCCACTTTTTTTGTGGTTCGCTTTGCATCGCATTCTTATATTATGTTTCATACTCCATTATTGATATCATGCTGTTAGGACACCAGCACCATTACCGATGTTGCGTGTGTACCACGTACACTTACTTGCCGGCTCACACACATCTTCATCGGTAATTGCCATGTCACGTACACCTTAGAAAATACTATTGCTTGACATAACCTATTAGCTAATAGTTTAGACATTGTAGTCATTACCTGCTACTTCATGCATACTGATATTCATTATTATGCCGCATTTATGGATTCTCATGCATATATTCACTATTTTACGTGTTACTGAGGTTTTGGATTTGGATTTCCGTGAGATTTTCTGGATTTGGAGGAAAACCGCAAAAACACAGATAAACATTTTCTCTCTTTTAAAATAAAAAGTGCGGTTTTCCCATGATGTATGAGTCGTCCACCATGAGTTTGCTGATGGATTTGGAAACCCGATTCGAGGAGACGGATGAACCGTTTCGGGTACATGGTGGACCCGGTGCGGTACCCCGGGGCAAGATGAATGTGGTGATGACGTTGAGCCTGGCAGGGGAGCACTACCGACCGGTGATTTTACCTGACGCGTCGGATATCCGGAGGATACCGTCGTGGTCTTGAGATTGATGGTAGGGGCCGGTCTGGACTGACGGTGCCCTAGATTTTGTGATTGGGATACAGAGATATCGCGATATTTGGATTACGTTTTGTGCCGATGTTAGGCACTGTTTTATGCTGATTTCATTATGATACCTCATTTTAAAAATACAAAGGAAATCTTACTAAAGTATGAAAACAGTTTCTTCATTTACATGTATTATGTTCTCATGCATTCATACCTCATTCTTATGTTATATTGCTACCTGAGGCACTGACACAGGCACAGGAGATTACACTCGGGTTAGATATTTACCCTAGCCTTGTTATAGGCTGCATGTTTTATATTGAGGATTTTGTACTGATCGTTTTGACCTAGGATTATGTCTTGCGTTCGGTTTCTGCTTGTAGTTATTCTCTATTCACGAGTTGGCAACTCACCCCCGTTGTGCCACAGTTCTTGCAGGTTTTGCCGTACAGGTTCCTTTGCGGCATTTCTGGCACATTGCTTCCTTGCGGGTGAATTGCATTTGGTAGGTGGTTCCTTTTGCATCAAAACCACCATTGTACTTATATTATTCTTTGTATCTAGAATTTCCATCAACCAAATTTGTTTATTGTTTCAGACTCAGACTTTAGTGATGTTTTATTTGGCCTTAGAGTCGCGCTTAGTAGTATTGCGGTTTTCATGCTTACTGTGTTTCTTTTGGATCGATCCTCGCCTTTCGGCGTTGTATATTATATTGCATGTGTGGTTGTGACCGTTAATTGACGAAGAGCTAGCTCCCGTTTGGGGATGCCTTTTATCATTGTATATATGTTATGCTTGTTGTATCCCGTTCGGGGCCAGTATTTACAAAAGAAACTCTGCCGAAATCTTTAGAAAAGACTTTACCTTTTAAAAATGCACCTTCGGCTTAGTTATTTAAAAACCTCGACTTCAAACATATTTTCCTTCACTTCTTTAAACCAGTTTTCTTCACTTACTCTTAAAATGGTTTTAGATTTCTGGGCTTTGGCTTACTTGGATCAGATGGAGTCCTATAGATTTCATATGGTTCGAGGGCCAGTCACGTGCTCTTTCGGGTCGTGACAAAGTTGGTATCAGAGCGCTAGGTTGACCTTGGTTCGAGTCTAAGTTTGACTATGTGGAGCCTAGGGCGTTTATATATATACGGAACTTAGGCTTGACCTTACGGAACTTAGACTTAGTCGAGGGGGTGTTAGACCCGAACTTTCGTCGTATAGGATGACCCTTGGTTGATGGAATAGGTGACTAAAGTAGAGTGACGTACCGTTGGTATGTTCCGCGGCATACTTACGACACGCCACTCCGCTTAAGGAACCTTAGGATGTACATATTTTCGAGATCAGTGATTCTCTTTATATCCATGATTATACAGCCATTTGAGATCCCCGATTCTATTAGTCCATGATCATACCTTCATTGATGCTGTTCCTTCTTATGATCGTGTATCCACTCTGGATCTGTTGTTTCCTTTCTTGCCATTGATCTGCTCTCTTCGATACTCGATTGAGGTTCCTGTCGCCATGTTTGAGCACAGTTTGGGCTGCTGCTAGGGTTACGGTCAGTGCGAGCTCGTCTGGTACGAGGGCTGACCATTGTGTTTTCTGGTGACATGGGAACGTCTCGAGTTAGTATTGATGACTGTGACCTCAAGTGGAGGCGAGTGCTTGGTTTTGCACCGGATGATCGGGCCATTGTTAGAGCTGCCAGTTGAGAGAGGACTGTTGATGTACATCATACCTCAGAGATTATGATGTCGCCTACCGTGCAGACAGAGGGACCAGCTGTTGCTGAGATTGACGGGATGTCGCTTTCGGAGCTTACGAGCTTAGATTGTCGGAGCTTCCAGACAGATATGAGACAGATTATAGCTAGTCTACTCGATTTGAGAGACGAAGGTGATTCGTCCGATTTATGCACCGGAGAGGGCCCAGTTGAGTTGAAGATTTCCAGTGTGGAGAGTCTTACTCAGATCTAGGGCAGACCGATTCAGAGATGACCGCCAATGCGTCGTCTTTCCTGGAGGATTGAGGCGCTGTTCGGCGTGCAGGTGAATGAGCCAGTTGCTGCTGCAAATGACGAGATATCGCCCAGATGGTTGGAGCTGCTGCAGCGTGAGCATATACTTAGAGAGATGATAGCGAGTCGCCAGTCACCTGAGGATGAATGACTAGGACATTTGGTTCGTCCGTTTACCGATGCGAGGTCATCAGATAGATTGATTCCAGCTAGAGACGACTTCACGCAGATTCGTTGAGAGTTGATTGAGACGATCGAATGTCAGGAGCCCATTTTCCAAGTTTAAAGTATACGGAAAGACATGCAGGTGATTCTATGGACCCTCTAGAAGAATGAAACCCTAACTCGACTTAATGACCGTGTGAAAGCCTTTGAACCTTAGGGTTTACGGCAGTTCCGCGGCGCCATTAGTGAGGCTTGGGTTTGCCCTTCTACGGCTGGACCACCGACGCTGAGGCATGTACTCGATACTATTAAACTGTACTCAAGATGTTGATCTCTTGGGGGATTATAAGGTTCTGACGAGTCGATCGAATGTTTCGACATCATTCGGATATCATGTGATGGGATGCATTGCTTGGGAGACTCCAGATACGAGTATAGCCGTTGGAGCATAGTCCATGCAGCCACGATGAGACGAGTCCGAATCAGTGGACATTGAAGCAGAGTGAAGAAAAGAGTTCGCAAGAGATTTCGACGAGATGACGTCCCACTCCGCTGACATTTGAGATGTGATACGCACCCAGAGGCGTTGTATATGGATATATCTTCTAGAAAGAAGCGCGATAAGTATGCAGCCGTTCCGAAACAAGAATTTGCTTCAGCAAGGGATGATGACTTCTGGGCAATTCGGCAGGGATGAGATTTAAGAGAGACTTCGACATGACCTTTCTGGAATACTATACGAGAAGACCTGACCCAGGAGTGGTCATATTGCGCACAACCAGCAGGCCAGAGTTAGCATTGTCGACGAGGTAGTTGACCAGATTCGGATAAAGGAACTTACCCAGATGCGTTGCGAATCGATCAAGGACGGACGAGTATTGAGTATTCCTCCGATGGTTGGGACGTGTTCCCGAGGGCATGTTCGGCCTGACATCTTCTACAGAATGATGAAGCTACAGAGTACGCGATTTCGAGTCCGTGTGAGAGACATCAGATTGACCGTGGCCGAGAACAGTGCAGTGCGTAGATATGCATGGCGTGACGTCATAGTGGACGACGATAGAGACAGGTGGAACCAGAGGTTCGGGCGAGACGCTGACGAGCTGTCATTGCTTCCCGTCGAGACCAGAGGTCAGATATGCTTACAGAGGCATTGGGATGCAACTAGATTCCGAGAAATATTGTGCTGAGGACACAGATGTCTATCGAGTGAGAAGAGATTATGCAGGAGAGCCGGCCTCTGTACAGTTCGGCATAGGCAAGATCGGAAGAGACCTTGAGCAGGATTCCTTCCAGGACATTGCTGCAATGATGTTTGCACCCAGGATCAGATATGTGACGTGCATTCAGAGAGCCAGAGGCCGACGCCAGTGATGGGCTGCCTCACGAGTGGTCGTGAGGATTGACCGATAGGTGACCAGAGAAGTGCCAGAACGGAATCGTCCCCGTTAGCACACCTGACAGGGCCGATGAGCCGATTGACTGCGAGATAGGTAATCCTCAGAGAAGATAAGGACCCAGAGTCAGAGGGCGCCAGACCGTGAGCAAGAGGCAAGTAGATATCTTGCGCTGCTAGCAGTGGATGAACCGACTCCTTCTCGACCTCGAAGGAGGAACTACCGACGACGGTACTATGATTTGTGATTTTGTGATTCGATTATCACGTATCCGTCATTTTGGATTTCGGTATTTTGGGCGTTCTGTTTGCATGATTTAGTTTTGATGACTGAGTTTCATGATATTTGTTTCATGCACCCACTGGATATTTATATTTTGCGCATAGTTATTACATTCGAGGTTTTGATTGTGAATTCACGCCCACCTTATACAGTGATTTGATTTACACTTCCAGCAGAGTTTTCATGCACCTTTAGTGTTTTGATATACGATTTTGGTGCACGCCAGATGCACTAAATCGGGATTCTTCGTGCATGTTACATGCACCTGATTTGGTTGCTGTCAGGCACACACGTTGCCTATGACAGATGTTTCGTGCACACCCGTTGCACCTAGATGTTGTTTTGTACACCTGTATGACACATATATGGATTTTGATTCCTTGCGCACCAGACGCATAGGATATTCTCTATGTATTGATGTCTTCGGAGCCCCGACAAATTGGAGTATTACAAAAATTGTTTTAGTATTGGGGGTTTAAATTTAAATTCGGGGACCGAATTTCTTTAAGGGGGGTAGATTGTAACATTTCAAAAAAGATAAAATGTTAATTTTGGGAATTTTTATAATTTAATATTATTTTATTGAATATTTTAATATTTTGGAATTATTAAATACAAATAAATGGGGAAAAATTTTGGAAAATTCTAAAATAGGGTAAATTAGAGAATTATGACATTTTAAAGTTTTTGTGATTAATTTGACACTAATTTAGTGCTAATCGCGATTAAAAATCGCTAATCGGTTTTTAGCTTTTTGTGCAACACATGCACATATCACTTTTTCACACTTGTGCATTTTCTTGCCATGCTTTTCATTTGGGTTTACTATTTGAGTGAGAAGGGTTTTAAAAGGAAAAAGAAAAGGAAAAGAATAAAGAAATGGGTAGTTGGTGAGAGAGAGAGGTATGGGCTTCATTGACTAAGGACTTAACCATTTCTCCCCTCATTTCCCTCCCTCTTCTCCCTTCTCCTGCTGCTGCTCCTGCACCTCCTTTCCCTCCCCTCTTCAAGCTCCAAAACACCTCTAAAACAACCCCAAAACCCAATCTCCATTTCATTAAATGTGTGCACAATCCCTAGATCTACACTTGGTGCTAAAGAAGCAAGGATTTTGGCCACTAGGGGCAACTCAAGAAAATTCTTGAGTTGCCAAATGAGGTATTTTCTGGACCTTAAACTTAGTTTATGCATTTACTTTACCCTCATATTAAGATCGAATCGATATTGTGTGATATTGTGGACTTGTGGATAACCTAGTTAGGGTTGTGATGATTTATGGGTTGTAATATGGAATTGAGGTCAGTAGAGGTTATACCATCACCCTAGTGTATGAATTGGAAACCCAAAACCTGAAGCTTAAACCATAATACGGATTTTAGAAACCGATATCGGGGAATTTATGAAATCTGTGAAGGGTATATTGAATCTGCTATCACCCGAGACACCCTAAATTAAAATTGATTGGACAGTGACACGTGCAGGCACCCAGGAAGCTAACCCCAAGACCCCAGCTCCCACTTCTTCTTCCCGGCCGCCAATTTATCCCCATTGGCCGCAAATTGCGGCCTGGGTCCCACCATTTTGGCTCGTATTGGTTCTGTAGCTCCTACATGTTCATGTTAGACCCCTGATATATATAGATTTGTATAAAGTGACCTAGGGTAAAATCTGGGACATATTTCCTAAGTTGCTGTTTTAGATTCATGTTTCCGTATTCCGTATTTTTAATTCTGCAATTGTGGATTGTGTTTTGCCTCGACTATTTGGCGTTTATACGACGATATAGAGGATGTGTTGATGGTTTTGAAGGCGTGCCATGGGTTTTAACCTATAGGCCTCTTATCGTATCATTTTGGATTTCATGTGCCGTTTTAGCTTTGATTTGGTTTTAATGCGCATATACGATATTTTGATGTGTAGGTACCCCATGAAGACTTCGGGACGACAAGCAAGCGCGTGGCGACGTCCACAAATGAAGACGCTAGGTGAGTAGATTATATCTACTGGGGGAAGTCGGGTGGATGGCGTATAGCACCCCCGCAGTCCGTAGTTGTTATTATATATGATAATTAGGTGTATTATGGATAGTGTAGGGTTAGAAGTGACTAGTGTAGTTCATAGTCGCGAACCCTAGAATAGAATTACACCTACACGCACACCCTTGCATCTTACTTATACTGGCACTGTGTTGAGATATTGGATGACTTTGGAGATGAGTCAATGATATTGGGCTTTGTGCCGCGAGATCGGTGATGTGATATGATTCGTATTTGGGATACGAAATGTGATTCTTGCGGGCTTGGGATGTGTGTTTACCCCCGCATGCATACTTTATTGATGGTATCGATTTATACTAGACATAGAATAGTACCCCAGATTATATGATATGTTGATAGTGATACCTGAAGTGTGATGAGATAGTGTGATATTGACCCGTACCCAGCTATTGGGATGTCGTACGACGATTTACCGTATGAGCTTTACATTGATGATAGATCCGCACTCATGACTTGAGGATGTCATATGATATAATGTATCGTACGCGATACTATTGAGGCGGAATCACCGACTATTATATCTATATATATATCGACTTAGATGTTAGGCGGTTTCCTTACCTGTAGCTCAGCTTGTTAGTTCAGCTATATAGTTTAGTGTAGTTGTTAGATTAGATTAGACTCCTACCTATTTCAAAACTAGCAGGTCGTGGGTATTTTAAAAGACAGGTCAAGGGATCTACGGACATTTCAAAAGGCGTATCTTTTCATAAAAACACCGTAGCCCCTATTTTCAAAACCCCATGATTCGTGATATTTCAAAAGGCACCATTTGTTGGACTTTTATTAGATTAATGCAGATTAGTTATAGTTGTGTCTAGATTCAGCTCCCACTTTTTTTGTGGTTCGCTTTGCATCGCATTCTTATATTATGTTTCATACTCCATTATTGATATCATGCTGTTAGGACACCAGCACCATTACCGATGTTGCGTGTGTACCACGTACACTTACTTGCCGGCTCACACACATCTTCATTGGTAATTGCCATGTCACGTACACCTTAGAAAATACTATTGCTTGACATAACCTATTAGCTAATAGTTTAGACATTGTAGTTATTACCTGCTACTTCATGCATACTGATATTCATTATTATGCCGCATTCATGGATTCTCATGCATATATTCACTATTTTACGTGTTACTGAGGTTTTGGATTTGGATTTCCGTGAGATTTTCTGGATTTGGAGGAAAACCGCAAAAACCCAGATAAACATTTTCTCTCTTTTAAAATAAAAAGTGCGGTTTTCCCATGATGTATGAGTCGTCCACCATGAGTTTGCTGATGGATTTGGAAACCCGATTCGAGGAGACGGATGAACCGTTTCGGGTACATGGTGGACCCGGTGCGGTACCCCGGGGCAAGATGAATGTGGTGATGACGTTGAGCCTGGCAGGGGAGCACTACCGACCGGTGATTTTACCTGACGCGTCGGATATCCGGAGGATACCGTCGTGGTCTTGAGATTGATGGTAGGGGTCGGTCTGGACTGACGGTGCCCTAGATTTTGTGATTGGGATACAGAGATATCGGGATATTTGGATTACGTTTTGTGCCGATGTTAGGCACTGTTTTATGCTGATTTCACTATGATACCTCATTTTAAAAATACAAAGGAAATCTCACTAAAGTATGAAAACAGTTTCTTCATTTACATGTATTATGTTCTCATGCATTCATACCTTATTCTTATGTTATATTGCTACCTGAGGCACTGACACAGGCACAGGAGATTACACTCGGGTTAGATATTTACCCTAGCCTTGTTATAGGCTGCATGTTTTATATTGAGAATTTTGTACTGATCGTTTTGACCTAGGATTATGTCTTGCGTTCGGTTTCTGCTTGTAGTTATTCTCTATTCACGAGTTGGCAACTTACCCCCGTTGTGCCACAGTTCTTGCAGGTTTTGCCGTACAGGTTCCTTTGCGGCATTTCTGGCACATTGCTTCCTTGCGGGTGAATTGCATTTGGTAGGTGGTTCCTTTTGCATCAAAACCACCATTGTACTTATATTATTCTTTGTATCTAGAATTTCCATCAACCAAATTTGTTTATTGTTTCAGACTCAGACTTTAGTGATGTTTTATTTGGCCTTAGAGTCGCGCTTAGTAGTATTGCGGCTTTCATGCTTACTGTGTTTCTTTTGGATCGATCCTCGCCTTTCGGCGTTGTATATTATATTGCATGTGTGGTTGTGACCGTCAATTGACGAAGAGCTAGCTCCCGCTTGGGGATGCCTTTTATCATTGTATATATGTTATGCTTGTTGTATCCCGTTCGGGGCCAGTATTTACAAAAGAAACTCTGCCGAAATTTTTAGAAAAGACTTTACCTTTTAAAAATGCACCTTCGGCTTAGTTATTTAAAAACCTCGACTTCAAACATATTTTCCTTCACTTCTTTAAACCAGTTTTCTTCACTTACTCTTAAAATGGTTTTAGATTTCTGGGCTTTGGCTTACTTGGATCAGATGGAGTCCTATAGATTTCATATGGTTCGAGGGCCAGTCACGTGCTCTTTCGGGTCGTGACATCCCATCAGATATCCAGATATATTCTAGACAGGTATTGTTCAATTCGGGAGATGACCTTCTCCGGGAACTTAAGGTAAAGAGAGACATAGAAAGAAACATCAGGGCGGATCCACTCACTGAGGCTATTCCTCGAACGCAATAATTTCACAAACGGGCTTTGTGAGACTGATCAGTAGAGGAGTTGGGTGTTCGGTATCACACGGGCTGTGAGTATGCGACATCGCAATAATTAGCCTTGAGTGCAAGTGGGAGATTGTTGGATATAGTGCCCTCAAAATCAATCATTGGATTGCAGGCACGTGATTGCAATGATTGAGCGAGGACCTATGCCGGAAGGACAGTCTTACTCAAGATGATAGTATGCTATCTGGTTTATCTGTATCATCGTGTACATGCTTTAGGTGACCTTACAGATCACAATTACACGTTGATAGAGCCCTTAGGATTCTTGCTTGACTACCAACAGTATGATGGCGATCATATACGTGAGAGTTGGGTAATCTATAAGCACATCCTTAAAGTGGTCCCTAGTCGTGGGAGTTTCGAGACTAGGCATCGACACTCCATTAGTAGATTAGAGTATACAGTCGAGACCCCGACGAGGGGCGGTGGCCGGTCTCATAAGTCATTGGTGTCAGTTGGTTCACCTAAGATGTATACAGTTGCTCATTAGGTTATGAGTACACCGGACAGGACTCACCGGGAACATGCTAGTTGGTATTATACCTGACGTCAGATAGCAGTTACCTGGTGACTTGTGTACAGGTTAGTTCATCGACCTGAGATCGTCATTTGTCTCGTGTGAGTTCCCACTGTGCTTTGATTACTACCCTACCACGGCTCAAAGGAGTCGTGCAAACAGGTTTTTGTTGGGTACAGTCCCAAGCCACATGGAGGCAGTGAGCGGATCAGCAGGGGTTTTGTCTCTCCCGGTATTAGGGGTGAGATCGCGCTGTGTCTAGAAGAGCCATTACACGAAGTCCTTGGCCAAGGAAAAGGAGATTTACTGGTAGGTATTCCAGTAGTATCTCAAGGTGTTCTGGGCTACACTCCGACACGACTTGTACCGCTTTTGGGGGTCTGACTTTTACCAAACCCCTAGGCCCTACATGCGATACTCATAGACGAACGGACAGGACTGTACGGATATTGTCACTTACAGGCTCAGTAGGGTGTCAGGATGAGTTCGCTCATCGATCTCCCTTTTGGTCAATACCTGGTAGCCCGTTACGTACAGCTAGTACCACTGACGTGCTAGTAGTTAAATCCATAGCCAATGTATTGACGAGTCTTTAGAGTCCCCCGGACAGTTTCTCAAGTTTCGGGCGAAACGTTGTAGAGGCCGTATGGTATTATGGCAGGGTTCAATCATATACGTGCAGTCGTGCATGGATCATGATCGGGTGGATCATACTAGTGGGCTTTGGTTTAAGCCGGATCTTAGTATTAGATTTGTTGGATTACTTTAGTCTCATCGCATTTCCATTCAGTCGGAATGCGGATGCAGGTATGTATATACAGGTGAGGGGTATTCTTGTGATCCGTCACGAGTTTACTTTAGATGATGCCGTTCTTTTTATTGTTGCAAACATTTAGATTAATGTTTGCCTGTGGAAATTGTTAGTGGGTTTCATTATGAGGAGCAATTAATGTGGCATGTGCAATCTAGTGACTTATGGTCTCTTTTTTGTGAACATGTCATATTAATTGATGGATTGTTGTGTTGAAATGAGAGTTGGAGAGAGAGAGGGCAGCCATATGAGGTTGTTTTGCTCTTGAGATTATGATGAAAGCTCTCATTTTTCATTTGAAACACAACAACAAAAGCCTCTCTTCTTCTTCTTCTTCTTCCTCTAGCTCACAAGTTCCACCATTGACATCATCTTCTACCTCCACTCTACCCATCTCATGTGTTGAGAATCCTAGAGTGTCAAGAGACAAAGTTATCACATACATTCTCTACTTCACCTTGGACATGTCGGCTAGCAAACTTCATGTTCGAGTTGCTTCGGATGAAGCGGGAGCCCGTAAAAAGACTCATTGATGTGGTGCCCTTCCGATGAGGAGACCGGAGATCGGACATGCCGCGAGGAGTTTGGGATGGTGGCCAAAGACCGAAGGACACGGATCGATCGGTATAGCCACTCTCACTTCTTAGTAGTTAGCTAGTTTAGCGTTAATGGTTCGATCCGGGTGAAAGACTACGATAACGTCGGTTTCTTAAAAAGTTTTTGTTTCTGCATTTGGCCTCGGATCGACGGCCGAGGCGCTACCGTAGACTTACATTCTAGAGCGAGGCAGTTCAAACTCATCACCATGAGACGACCACCTAACACACTCTAGAACTCGGCTAATCGAGTACTTCTCCATGGGTTATCCTAATACAAGAATGAATGAATATTTAATGGTAATATCGATCTCAACTCGGTTGTGTTCTAACAAAATAATATACATCGAGCGGTAACGACGGCAGCAATCCGTCCGCTTGTCCTGAATAAAAGAATATACAAACATTCTATGATGAGGGGCTATCCATAACGACTATTCGATAAACCATCGCAAGATATACATCTCAACAAAACAAGCAAGTATTTTCAACCCTGTCTAATCGACCTATAGCAATTAGACGACGTATACAAACACATATACAAACACAAAGATATAAACGATGCAAAAGTTTCAATTTAAAAACTTTCCGTGTTGCCTGAATGGAAAGATAACATTAGATGAAATCTAGGCCAAAACAAATATAACCCAAAACCAAGTTTTAATGAGATTAAGCCCTATGAAAAACTGGGGACCAGCAGACACTCCAAAACCGACTAGGTCGGGTGAAAAGCAAATATGGGCGGTTTTTCCTTGGAGTTACGTCCCCGTTTTTCTTCCCAAGTTTTCATATCTCATAACAAGATCTTTGCACTTGTTTAAATTTTTTTCAGAGATTATAAAAAATTTGACAGAAACTTAGGTTTTGAGTTTTGAAAGAACGGAAATTTTTAGTTTCGAAACGTAAATGTAGTCTAATACCAGTTTAAGCGTTTGGGTGGATCTGATATCATATTGGTAGACACTCATGCTCGTGCTGCAAACTTACGACCAAGGCGGAATACAAAACAAAAATTTTCAAAGACAAGAGCACGAACTTTATGACCTAGAATCGAATCCAAACACTAAACTAGTAACATTAGAAAGAGTTTAGCTACTCGATTAGTAATTATAACCTTTGTAGTCATGTCCTTCATCTTATATTTCACTTCTTTAGCTCCTAGATTGTCGGGAACGAGCTTGGGAGTCGGTCTTCCTTGTCGAAGATGATCCATCTGAGGGAACACTAGCTTAGGCTCTAGCTTCACACTAAAAGCAAAGTGAAGCAACTAGTGATCAAAACTTACTAAGAATTGATTGCTAGGTTGTACTAGTGGCTAATCTATATGTTTTCTCTCTTTTTATTTTTCCCTTTCTTTACTTCTAAAAAACTAAGAGAGGAGGAAGAAGCTAAGGGTGATGGTAATGTAACGACCCCAATTTTACTATACCTTCGTGTTTTCTTTCTTTAGTAAAATAATTTATTCTTAGTATTTTTCTGTATAGTTTGTTTTCTATTAAATATATTATTTTATTATTCCATCTATTTTTCCCAAACCCATTTCTTTAAACTAAATTTTAACCTATTTCAAATTAAACGCAAGACCTGACCCAAGCCCATAACCCAAATCCAATCTCATTTTCATTTTATTTTATAAAACTAAAAGCCCACTTTCTTTTCAAGCAACAACATATATTTAATTCTAATTAAATATTTGCATGAAATACCTTGTAGCTCATTGGTTTACTTCTTACATTGTTATTCCATAAGTCACATGTTCAAATCCCTATTCTTGCAATTATTTTAATCTATTTTTAAGCTCTCTCATAACCTACAAATGAGACCTTTCATTTCATCTTTCTTTTAAATCTCAAAATGAATGTATATAATAATTAGTATGGTTATGATTATGAATTATTATAATGACCATATTAATATTATTTTATATGTTCTCTCATTTATTGTTCATCCTCCTTCAAAAAAATTATTTCAATTTTTCATTCTTAGAGCTCTCAAAGTTTCGGCGCCACCGGAGCTCAATTTGCCCCAAGGAATTCAAGACTGAAGTATTATACCATTCAAAAATCTCATCACATTGGCTTGTTTTTTGCCACTAGAATCGAATCGGTGAACCGGTTGTTATACCAACTCACACAACCCGTAAGTCGCCTTCCCTCCTCCTTTTCTCTACTTGAAATTCATGCTCTTACTATCTCTCCATCATGTCGAATCTTGAGATAACTTGTTAGTCGCATGATAAATTTTTTTGTTAAATTAAAAAATGGTTGAAATAAAGCATATATGTTTAGTTATAAAATCTTGCATGCAATGGTTGATAACATGTTAAGTATTATTGTTTTAGACAGTTAATCATGACCGGATCATATGTTTACTTCACATATGTTAATTAATGTTATTTATCGCTGAAATTTTAATTATTTATATTTATTTTTGTATACAAGAAAACAAAGTTATAAATAAACACCATAGATTTATCATTTTCAAATACGATCTTACAAAACCTTTATTTTTAAAATAATTTTTATAAATTAATTTCCAATTCTGAAAATTCTTGGAACATTTGGATAAAATAATATATAGAATCCCAAATCTATAGTAAAAATTTCATCTCAAACATAGTAACGGTTTAGGAGTTACGTAGTTTTTTATTCATTGCTTTTAAAACTAGAAAACTGTAATTAAGGGTCTTCTTCAAGAGACCATAACTCTGTAATCGTTGATTCAAATTAAGTTTTTTTAGATGTTTTGAATATATACATCGAAATATTTAGATTTTCTTAGTTTTAAGTTTTTACTGAAAACCGACGTAAAATATTGAAAACTGTGTTACAATATTAAGTGACGGATCTGGACAGAATCTGTCCTGATTTGTACACTGTTTTTAAATAGGACATAAATCGAACTCCCGATGTTTGTTCATGACAAAATTTAGATGTGTAGATGCAAAATTGATAGAGATATAATTTCATGTATATTAGATTACTTAGAAACGTATGAAACAACCCTATATAGGCTTTACAATATAACATATAGTTGCTGTCCAGAAATCTGAATTTCTGTTTTAAACGCTGATGTTAAAATGATCATAACTTGAGCTTCAAAAATCCAAATCGTGAGAAACTTAGTGTTTTGGATAAGTACATTGAAATACCTACAATCTTCTAATAATCATTGTAACCTGAAACCTGATGGAAATTAAGTCAAACTGTGTTTTAAAAATATCCGACGGTGCTGGACAGATTCTGATCTGTTCTGCACGATGAAACTAAAATGTGTATATCTCCCAAACCGGTAGTCGTATTTAGGCGCAACTAGAACTTACGCATGCACAACACACATATATATAATTTTGTTTATATTCCGAAATTGATTAGTCGTACACAACACTTCTTAACAACATTGTTTATGGCCGTTACTTGAATAATATACTTGACTTATTTCATGCTATTCGAACATGTATACCTTGTTTATCTTGATCTTTAAATTGTTGTATGTACATGAAAACATAATTAGATATTATCTATTTGACATAATCCAATTAAATGCTAGACTTGACTTGACCCGGACCATGAATACAACTTGACTTGAATACTTGAAACGTGACATGAATACTTGATCTTGATATGAACTCAATCTTGAAAACTTGATGTATTCATGGATTCGGGCAAGACTTGTAATTTTAACTATAAACTAATATACACGGAGTGTTGGAGTAGTTTGAGTTGTGAGTCCAATGAAATCTCAAGAGTCCCATGCTAACAATCATGAATACAAGCAATCACGAATATTAACAATCATGAGGGCCCGTGTTTCCTTACTCTTAGATTATAGCCTGTTGAGTTTAGAATACTTCGACGACGGTCGAAGTCCTATTACTGACTATCATAAGGCTCGTGGTTCCTTATCCCTGGATTACAGTCTGTTGGGTTCAAGAAAACTCTTGAGATTTGGTTGATACTCACACCTTGAACTCATATTAGTTACTTTTACCCTTTTAGAGACCTTTTAGGACATTTACATTCCCTTCATGTTCACTATACCTACACTCCACGGCCATGTTATACTTGTTTGCCATGGTAATATAGTTAACATACACATTACCATGCACGCTAATATACTTGTTTACATGTTCATGATTTATATCCATGCTATACTATATATCACATTACACCTTACATTTCATTTATATACCTCACGCCATCTTTTTGGGGACTTACCGAGCGTTAGTTCGCTGACGGGCATTCCATTTATCTTTCTTTCTTTCTTGGAATGTTCGTCAGGTGGTATTAAGACAGAGGAGATAGAAGCGGTCGAAGAGGAGTACAACTAGTTCGCATCACAACCGGACGTCTGGTTTCATTCAGCTTTTCATTTCATTTCAGCTTATTTATGTATGCCTCCTTATTAAGGCTTATCATGTTATCGTATCTTGTATTCAGATATTCTGTCAATTGTGAATTTTGAATGTAATATATCAAAGTTGTATTTCATTCTTTTGTTTATTCTTACTACTGTATATTGCTTATAGACGCTTAGCGTATTTACTTCAAGAAATGACCTTATCGGAATAAATACGTATCGGGTCTCGTCATGTGCCGTTACCACTCTTTTGTGAAGCGAGGTGTGACGGGTAATGAGAAATGAGCAAGCATGGCAAATGAAAACCATTATCTTTTCATATTCTTTTCTTTTCTTTTATGGTTTGAATAGGTGGAATTGTGACTCACGATAGTGAGTCACAAGTTCACACCATTCCAACATATACAAGAAGAGATGAGAAGAGAAGAGTGCCATCTCAAATATACACATATACATATGTGTGTGTGTGTGTACACACACACACACTAATACAGGTATATGCCACAAATACATACACCCATTTTCGTATCAAAATACATACACCCATATTCGTATAAAATACGAATACCCGTATTTGTATTAAGATATAAATACTCGTATTTATATCAAGACACAAATACACATTTATACAAATACTCGTATTCGTATAAATACTGTATTCTGTCAAAATACAAATACCAGAAAGAGAGATACCAAAAAGAGATATATAATACTAGCTCACATTTTATCCAAATATGATAATCTGCTTATCTTTCAAACCGGTTAGTATTATCAAAATGTCCGATTAAAAGTACGTATACAAAAACATGTATTTAATCGAACTTAAGTACGTATACTACATCGTTTGGTCTGAGCTAGGAAACCCTCTGTGTGGGACTCTAAACACTCGACAATATGCTGGCAGTGGGTTTAACCACAAGCATGTCAACGACATTAGCAGTATGTAACGGCTATCCGGGTATTGAACGAAAGGATGGTCGATAAGAAAACTTGTCCGTATCTCTACCGAGCCTGAAAGTGACAGTCTCCGTACAGTTCGGTCTGATCGTCTAAGAGATCGCATATTAGATCTAGGGGGTTGGATAAAGTCAGACCCCTAATAATGCAATAAGTTATATCGGTGTGAAGCCCATCATCACTGAGAAACTACTGATCTAAATTAGTAAATCTTGTCCACCTTGGCCAAGTATTTCCGGTATGCACTGCGCGACATCTACCCCCAATACTGGGAGAGACGAATCCCTGACGATCCGCTCACCGCCTCCATGTGGCTCGGGACTGTACCCAACTAAAATTTGTTTGCACAACTCAGTAGAGCCGTGGTAGGGTAGTAATCAAAGTATAGTGGGAACTCACATGAGACAAATGACG
Source organism: Agapanthus africanus (assembly GCA_030015575.1). Lineage (NCBI taxonomy): Eukaryota > Viridiplantae > Streptophyta > Magnoliopsida > Asparagales > Amaryllidaceae > Agapanthus > Agapanthus africanus. Next base: position 356,634,757 of record JASDDO010000008.1, read on the forward strand.
ATCCCAGTTTGACAGATTAATCTGTACTCATGTCACCAGAGAACTGCTAGCTGACAATAGGTATAATATCATTTAGCATGTTCCCGGCGAGTCCATCCAGTATAACTCATAACCTAATGAGCACCTGTATACAATCTTTGGTGACTAACTAACACCAATGGTTGTGAGACCGGCCATCGCCCATCGTCGGGGTCAAGAAACTTATACACTAGTCTACTCTAGAATATCGATGCCCAGTCTCGATATTCCTATGACTAGGGACATTTAAAGATTTGGTTATAGACTACCCAGTTCCCACAAGTGTGATCGCCACAATAACCCTGATAGTCAAGTAAGAATTTTATGGGCTCTAACAACATGTAATAGTGATCTGTAATACCACATAATATATGTACATGATGATAAAGTCAAACCAGATAGCATACTATCATCTCGAGCAAGACTGTTCTACCCGTATAGGTCCTCCCTCAATCATCATAATCGCCTGCCCGCGATTACAATAACTGTCTTGAGGGCACTATAGCCAACAGATAATTCTGTATTTACACCGATCGATGAAAGATGGGTTTATAAATGTCACGGGACTTTCTGATGATATGGAAAGCACTTGATCCTCATTATTGGAGAAGTATAAGGCCGCGTCAAGAATCTCAATATATCCAAATTGCAAAAGGTTTTCAAAACTGTTATTTTTCGTACGTCTCTTTTAGATCAAGTGAAAGAACATATGGAGTAACCAGTCTTTCACTGATATCCTAGCATTACTGAAGGAAGCTTTTCCCGACAGAAATGAAGTGTCACTGAACTGATACTAGTCGTAAAAGATAATCACAAATACCGGCCTAAACTGTGACAAGATTCATGCTTGCGAGATAACTATGTTTTGTTCCAGAATGAACATGCAAGACTCAGAAACCGCCCCATGTGCGAGACCAATCGATTCAAGTCTAAGAAATACTCTCATTCTAGTTGTGTGCCCGTGAAGATTCTTCGTCATTTTTTTCTAATACCAAGACTGCAACGGTTATTTATGTGTAAGGAAACGACGTCCGTAATGTAGTGACACCATAAAGCGCCTTGTGAAGAGGGAAAAATGAGTTATCTTAGAGATTCTATATCATGTAAAGTTTTAGATGAAAAATATCCTACGTTCAGCGTAGACCCTCATAACGTGAGGCTAGGAATTGCGAGTGATGGTTTCAGTCCATTTGGGATGGTGCGCGGCTGGCATACTCACAGTACTTGGCTCGTTGTGATGACTATATATAACCTGCCGCTATGGAGGGCTATGACGTAATCTTATTTTATGGTGGCACTTTTAATCGACGGTTCCTCGTCATCTGGGAAACACATCGACGCGTACCTTCAATCCTTGATCGATGAGTTAAAATCGATGTAGGAACCTAGCATGAGAACCTATAATGCACACGGTAATTTTTTTTCATATGCGTGCAGTTTTGTTGTGGATAATTAATGATTTTCTTGCTTATGACATGCTGTCGAAATGGACAACTCAAGTTAACCTTGCGTGCCCTTGTTTTTATATTCATATGAGCCACATATGCTTGAAGTTTAGCGAGCAAGAGTCGTATATGGGTCACCGATATTTCTTGCCTATACCTTACAGATTCAGAAGGAATGAAGAAATGTTCAATGGTAAGACGGAGACCGGTAGGCCTCCTAAACCATTGTTTGGTAACGATATACTGCAACAATGGAGAGATTATCATAATATCACATTTGAAAAGACACAAAATAAAAATATAATGCCATGCCGAACTGGTTGGATGAAGCGAAGTTGTTTATTTTAACTTCTGTACTGGTCTGACCTACCACTGCACCATAATTTAGATGTATGCATATTGAGAAGCGTGTTTCTGAGCACATCATCAATCTTCTATTGTGTGAGGATGGAAAAACGAAGGACAATCTCAAAGCCCATCATGATTTAATGGATTTGGATGGTTTTTCCATTAGAGAAGAATTGCAAGCTCGGCCTATGGCCGGTAAACTAGATTATTATGAGATTCCACCAGCAATCTACAAACTGAACAAAGAGGAGAAGCTACGGATCTTGCGGGTATTGAAAGAATTGAAAGTTCCCGACGGTTTCTCATCAAACATTGACAAATAAGTACAGGTAGAAAACTGAAAAATCGTAGGACTTAAGATCCACGATTACCACATACTGATACAACATATTCTTCTGTTATGCCTCAGAGTATTAGTAAAATCAGAAGTTGGTTTCATGCTTAATGAAATTTGCATGTATTTTCACCAATTGTGTTCTAAAAATGTAGACGTCAGTGAGATAGTGAAGCTCGAAAAAGTTATTTTTTTGATCCTCTGCAAACTCAAAACTATCTTTCCACCTTTCTTTTTCGACATTATTGTTCACATGTCTGTCTATCTGGCAACCGAGGTCAAGATTGGTGGTCCGATGCATTACCGTTGGATATATTCAATTGAGAGATATGAAAATGTTTAGTATTCATCATTTAAATTGAAAAATATCATTGTGGTAAATTAATATCTATAATTTTTCAATAGATACCTATTAACTTTAAAAAACTATATTTGCAACAAGTATCGTCCTGAAGGTTCGATTACGGAAGGTTATCTTTTGGAAGAAATCACGTTTTTCCGTGCTCGTTTCCTGAACGACAATATTTGGCCGAAGCTGAACAAACCGTCGCGTGTGCCTGATGGTTCAATTGGAGCAGGAAAACTAAAAAATATATTATACCATTTTATTGGCAGTGTACATGCGTACATCTTGCTAACCAGCGGATGTTTTACTATATATGCACAACAAGTAATAATTTCATCCATTTAAACATTCGAAATTAAATTTAATCTAACTGATCTAACTTATGTAAATTACGAACAACTCGCACAAAAAAACTCAAGCAATTGAATCCTGGATGGTCGGCCGATAGAATCGAACAAAAATAGAGGTTCACTTTCGCCGCTTGGTGTAGATAAGAAGTCAACGGACAATTGCATCGTAGAGAGCAAATTGATAAAGAGGTTCACAATGTTTTAAGCGGTCCAATTACTGCAGCTACATTTTACAATGGGTACGGGGTTTCCGGCTAAAAATTTGAGATAGAAAGGACGAAACATATTAGAGTTACACAAAATAAAGGCGTCCTAACCTTTGGCGACAAAGTAAAACCCTGCTTCGGTGTTCTTAAGGAAGTTATAGCGGTCTCATACATGCATAAGGCTATCCCATTTTATATATTCCAATGCAAATGGTATGATACCAATTCTGAACAGGGTATGAAGATCGATGAATACGGTTTTACTTTGGTTAATACCCAGTGGATAGCTTACGAATACGATAACTTTATCTTTTCCTCAATGGAAACACAAATTTATTATTCTTGGAACTTTAAGAAGATTGACAGGAGTGTTGTTTGTCATTGGAAACCGATAGATTATTATAATATGCCGACGTTAAATGTCTCTGAAGATGAGAGTGACGAGGAAGAGGTGCTAACACAACCCAATCTTTCTATTGAACGTACCGATGATCACGAATCTGCGCCATCGAATAATATGTTAGTAAGACGTGATGTCAGCCAATTAATTGTCACCGATCAAGATTTTGTGAATCCACCCAGGGAATCTTTAGCTAATGTACCAAAGAAATGTGTTAGGTAACGAAATTGAAATAAATGTTTTAAATTGTATAATAATTATAAGTAATGAAATAATATTTGGATATATATGTAGGGTATGATGGCAGGCCCAGATCGATCTGGACGTCAGAAGAAAAGACGTCTAGTCGAGCTTGGTGAGAGCTTCATGCCATTCCCAATAGATCCGGCCACCGCTGAGAGTGTCCAAGCAGCCCCAGTAGATCTGCCTACCCTTACTAGCACCATAACAGCCCCGGTCCCTGCCAACGGAGACCCGCTTGTGGCCCTAACTGGAACAGAAAAGTCAGTTAAAAGAACGTGGTTGATAAAAAAGATCGACGGCAGAAGGCATCCCCTACTAGCGCACCAGCTGATCCGGGCACCCCGGCACTCCTGCACATGGTATATAGTTTACTAATTTAAAATTTAATATATCATTACAATGTAATTATCTATTGAATTTTTAGTTATCTACTAAATTCTATTGAATCATTTAACAGTTTAGTGTTTGTAAATCCACGTTCTACTGGTGAGATGGCGTCTGGCGCCAGTTCTAGCAGCACACTAGGGACATCAGGAGCAGATATAATCGTTATTGCCTAAAAGCTTTTAAATAACGATTGTAATTTAAATTTGTCAAATATTATATATATAATCTGAATATTATAATATTGTGTCTGCATATTTTTTTGTAGGCTCCAGCAGTGCTAAGAGGAGGGGTCGTTCTCAGCCCGCCAGCTCCAGGCCAGTCGATGGAACCGGACCCTGGACGCTGATGTTCAAAGAGAAGGGTGTGCTTGTTGGAGAAAACGCTACCAAGTAGGGGATTATATGGGCCACGAGATCCATACATACCATCGGTACCCGCTCCATCTTAGGTGGGACCTGCGCCAGACCACTAATGCCCGGGCTTTTTGTTTTGAGTCGGACACGGTATCACATATCCTTTTAAACATTTCAATTTCAATCGTCATTACACACACACACACACACATATATATATTTAATTTTTTAATTTCAGACCCGGCGACATTACAGGTTCAGAGGTGTTCCCAGCGAGGATGGCGTGCATATTCCATTCGATGCATATTGCGCCCTTACTTGGTTCATAGATGAGATGCAGAATATCAAGATAAGAGAAGATGCCGATGTGATGTAAAGAAGCTTTACTATCACGGCTGGGTCACGGCGACTAAGGAGTAGCGATGGTAGATGATGGATCGGATAACCCTGGATGTCCCGAGACCCGATTGGTCGTGGCTGGTCGAGTACTTTCTTGCACTGATTTTCAGGATTAAATTTAATTTTAAAGATTGTAACAATATAATATGAAATCATATTCTGAAATAAAATATAATCTTTTTTATATTTGCAAGGCGAAGTCGGTTCGGAACAAGTAGAACCGAAACAACAGTCAGAGATCCCGCGCCGTTACGATCTAAGGGAAGCACAGCAGGCCGGCTGATTGTTACGAGTTTTGCTATGTCTTTATAAGTTTTAAAGTACTACAATCAAGACGGTGTCATATATAGCTAGCCAATATGAGTACAGGTCATCCGCAGGGAGAAGGTATGTTTTTCGCTCTTGTTCTCACGAGTTAAGTCCAAAAGTCAGAATGTTCGATCCTATCCTAAGTGTTGTGTATATGTTCAAAAGATTTCTTGTTAGGGATAGAGTTAGGTTAGTTCAAGTTAGGAAGATCCGTACACTTTTCTTTATGCCTCTCTTGATTATAGACGCTAGGGTAATTGGCAACAACGTGGATTGGGGTACTTAAGTAGGGTATTTACGATTGTGTGTGAAATCTGTACTTATTGACCATTGTTCTTCCGTTCTTGTTTCTTATCTCTCACCTCTGGCCAAACCAAATACAACCGGTCTCAATTAGGAATCACCGCTATCATGTAGGATAGGATGTTTAAAGGAGAGGATTGCATGAGTTTTGATCGGAGTTCAATTTGTAAGGTGTTGGGCAAAGGAAGAGTTAAAGAAAATCCTAACTAAAATCATCACCCTTCTCTTTCCCTAACAAGAAAGGAAACTACTCACAAAACATGAAAATGAAACATAAGAGAGAAGAAGACATCAAAGGAAACATTGCAAGTTAAGTAAAGAATATCATATGAAATATTGCAAGTAAGTAAAAGGTAAGGAAATACTAGGAACCAAAGTGCATGAATGAAAGCTTTATTGAAGTTCAATGAAAGATACAAGATAATGAGTTCAAATACTAGAATCTAAACTTACAAGCCCACTTAAGAGGTTTTAAAATCAGATAAAAGCAAAGAATTCAAACTATAACAAGTTATGGACCTAACTACTATGTACAAAGCTTAGATAGAAGTTGTATTCAAAGTTGCAAAAGGTAGGATCCTTGGATTGCTCTCTGTTCTGGTATTTATAGGCATTTCATCATAAAAAACAAACTATAAAAATGAAGTGATGTGAAAATGAGGAGTGCCCAGAAGAAAATTGGAGCCAAATGGAGCACTTTAGGCCGCCAATTGCGGTTATTTTGAATTAATTGGCGGCCAGGAAAGGAGTGGTGGGGTCCGTATTTGTTGTGTGATCTCATAACCTCTCCATCATCTACCTGGCATTATTTGTTTTTTTTTTTATATCAACTTGAGTTTTAATCAGGAGATTTGGAGGGAAATTGCAAGCATTTAAAATAATTACATCATAACTTTATCATTCATCATACCAAGCTCACCTGCATCAAAACCCATTGCCCACTTGCATCAAATGTGTTCACATCATATCATGGTTGGCCAACTTGTGTTCATACCTGTAAATATTGTACATGACTTGTATCATGTAGGACCACTTGCATTCTTTTTGTTGTGCACACTTGTTTATTTCAAAAATTCTTGAATATTGATCAGTTCTCTGTCCGGGTTGCAGTATCGGCTCACAAATGTCGTATTCGTGCTTTTTGAGTGTGTTTCCAATGTTTTTTCATGAATACCTGTATCCTGTACTTATTGAGCAGGCACGGATTAATAGCATTGATTATTCACAAAAATGATATTGAATGAGCGGTACTGAAATGCAGTTTTTCGTGATGAACAAATACCCCCAAACTTATCTTTTACTTGTCCTGAGCAAAACAAAATCCTAACCTCACTTTCGCAGCGAACGCGATTGTACCGAGCCCGTGCAACAACCCGTTAAACCTCTAGATGTTCTTGATAGGAGGAGTGTTGTCTCCTAAGGGTTTTCAGCAAATTACACCCACAAAATCCCGTCAAGATAGATTCATGAGATGGCGGTTGATTCAAATCCTAAGGTTTAGTATCCAAGCTAGAAATTCTATTACCCTAATTTAGAAATATCGAATTCTTATTTTTCACACCTCACTTCTTATTTAATTAAGATCCTATACGTCTTTACGTGCGTGTGCAAATAGCGTCGTTACGTTTCAAAAACTTCGATTAGAGTCATTATGTCACAAAATACGGACCGGATCAAATTTCAAAAGGATCATGCGAGTTTGTAAAGAGTTAAGCATTTCTTAAGTTTCATTCTCCAGGTCGGTTTCAAATTTAGAATTTCTATCATCTTTATCAGAATACAAACCCTTATTCTTCACTCCACCTTTTACTTATTTTTGTTCATACACACTTTCGTGAACGTGCAATAGTCTTTATCATCGAGTAAAACCTTCATATCTTCGTTAAAAATATTTTTATAAAAAATTCGCCTTAAGCCAAAATTATTCTCACACAAAGAACCGTGAGGAATTTTAATTTAGAGAGAACACTTGCTTGAATTTGTTTTAAATTGGACATTCTAGATTTCTTAGCGAGATTTGGGCTAATATACCCAAATTAGACGATTTTAGGACATTAGGTGTAAAAACATCCCGACGGACTTAATTGCCCAATTCACTGTCACGCCCCATTTCCCAGTGTACGGGTAAGGAGACGCGACGGGCCACGCGGCATATTTACTCCAAAGTAAACACGCTAAGTGTATCTAAGCAATATAAAGTAAAATGTACACAAGAGACATGAATATAAATGAACATCAACTTTTATTTATTCAATATTTCTTTACAATACAACTGGAAATATAAATACAAGTTTGGAATGCAATGCCTAAACAATGGCATAATGGAAATGAAAAGTATATACAAGTAAAGTCAATGCTTAGGGTCTTTTGTGAACTGCTCCAAGTGCTCTTGGCTGGTCTCGAACTCCTCAGTATCGTGTTCTCCTGACAACATTCTAAAGAAGAAGAGAAACAGGAATGCCGTCAGCGAACAATAGCTCGGTAAGTCCCAAATAAAGAAGGAGAAGAATAGACAGAGAATAGAATATGTGAAGTAGATAATGTTATATTTGTTATACTAACGTAGTTGTTGTAGCTTAGTACAGAATATGTCAGTGTATACGAAAGGAGTCCAACTTACACCGTGGACTTTGGTAACCCGTAGTACAAGGCTCCGTCGATAATATCACAGAACAACGGCATGGATGCAATTACGTCTTTTAGTGACCAGCTCGTGCCACCTTTAACATATTCCGTACCAGTCTACCCCTTTATAAACCCCGTAATGTTTATTGTATTGCATTGTCTTATAGTAAATGGAAGACTTACCGAAATCATGATATTAGTAAACGGAATAGATATAAATGGATAGTCATGCAATCAAAGTATATCCATGGTTCGGTTCAGTCATGTTCATGTTGTTATAGATTGTATTCTAGCATTCATGGATTCATGTTGTATTGTAGTTATACTTGAATTGAATTCAAGACAAATTGTATTCAGATTGGACCTTGACTCGAACTGAGTTACAATTTTAAACAGAATTGGAGTCCTGATTGTTTTGGAGTTATCGGTAACTGCTGCACATGGACGGCGGGATTTGTGTCTTTTTTCAAGACAATTACCATATTGATAACACCGTTTTTAGGTTGTCTACCTTAGATAGGCAAGCACCCATATTCTCCGGCTCCCCGAGACTCAAGAGAATTGGTCCCGCTTTAACCTATGTTTACTATGTCCTTATTGTAAATTAATATAACTTGAGGGGGTTTTATGAAAAATAGCTTTGATATATTTTCAAAATACACCTCAAATATTTAATTATCTTCTTTAGGGTTTTCATATATGCAGTTTTTATAAAAATGAAGTATTCTAGTGAATAGAACCTAAATTATATTGTATATGGTATTTTAGTATAATCTTGGAATGTCATTGAATTGTAAAGGTAGTTTCATGAAATTTGTGATTCCTTTGATTTAGAATACATATATAATATATTTAAAGTAGATATTTTGATAATATTTATATATATCTAATATTTATAAAAATTAGAATTTATTTATTAAATAGAAATCACATTTTTCTTAAAAATTGCATTAAAAATTCCATCGAGATCTAATGCTCCTTGCGGAGGTCTGCATCTCACTCTACTAGACCCGAGAATATGCGATAACCCACACCATCCCGACCAGGCTTCCCAAAAATGGGTTGTAGATGCGTATTTGTAAGGAATTAGATAACACATTTTTAAAGAAAACGTTTTTTTGAATGTTTATGGTATTTAATCGTAAACTCGTATTTTCCCATAAACTAATGTCCCAAGAGTTATCGTGCTATGTCAAAAATGTGTGTTGTGATGAGGTAGGTCATTACCTCGTGAGTTTTCTAAAGGTAATACAAGGGAATATGTTGAATTGTATTGAAAGTAAAGTAATGGTATTTAACCGTAAAAATACGATAAAAATTGCATAATAGATTCTTTTGAGATAAAACTTGTTCTAATATGTTTGTTAATGATTACTAAACAATATATTAAAAATTTGTAGGTTTGTTTTTAAGAAAAAATTAGATTTTTAAAGAAAAGAGAATTGGAAGTCGGAATAATTCCGCTTCTGACGAGTTTTGAAAAGGAGAAGTTTCAGAATAGCAAAAGAGGAGGGGAGAGGGGACATACAGGTTAGAATTAGAGATAAGAGGTAGGGGAGATTTTGAGATCGTCGGGGAGTCATTTCGTCGCCGGAATCTTCCTGAAACATTGCCGGAACATCGACCTTTGCTAACTCTACTTGTACAACTTTGGACTTAGAAATTTTAGAGAGTTTTTGTGTAGAATTTCTGAATGAGGAGGGGTGAAATTTAGTGTGGTATTTATAGGAAAAATTAGGGTTTAGGATAATGAATAATAGAATTAAAATGTGCATTAAAATGTGGATAAATGCCCATTTTTAATTCTCTGGAAATGTTCAGAGAAATCAAACAGCATGGGGGTAGTAGGGTAGGCCAAGGGGTGCTAAAGTTAGAGTTTGGAGAGTATTGGGTACAGGGGGCCCGGCGGTGCCGGTCTTGGGGTGAATCTCTTCGGCCCAAGTCCGGTGGTGGAGGGTGGGATCTTGGCCACGTGTCTCTGTCGCTTGGTATACCTCAGTGCACATGTTTGATTACTTTTTGACTTTTCATTTTGCGTGCAGTGCACATGTAAACCTTTAGGCTTCTAAACGATTAAAAGAAAAATCAATTAAAAAATATATATGGCTAGGGGGATTTGAACACAGGGGCTACGTCGCAGCAGTGCAAGGCTTTACCAATGAGATACAAGTGCTTTCTTGCTATTCAAAAGCAATTTAAATTTATAACCTGTGCTCAGGCTTAGGTAATCCTCTCTGTACTTTTGAAAAATTTGTACAGAAAGTTTATGGTCGTTACATTCTACCCTCATAAAAATTTCGTCCTCGAAATTTGTAGAAGGAAAGTGTAACGGATTCAAGAAAAGTTTGGCGATAGAACTATTGATAGTGCATAAAAAATATTTGGAAGAATGAAAGAATGCAAAGGTTTTGGAAAGATGTAAGGGAATTACCAGGGTTATCTTGGTCTACAGTCTCGGCTTCTACGGTCGCTAATGTGAAAGCCTGACGCCGGGGTACATTTCTCCTAGCTGGAAGCACATTCCTCTGTCCTTGGGGCATGTTTCTCTGCCCTCGAGGCATGTTTCTCAGTGCTTAATGGAATTGGTGATTAGGCTGTGCATGAGGTCCACGTGGAGGTGGAGCTAGGATAGTAAGACGAGGTGCAGGAGCCTGGATAGCTGGCTACTGCGGATAAGTGTTGTGCGTTGGAACTGTGTTGCACCTATAAGGACATGTTCCAATTCCATGCATGGATGCACCACAAACTAAGCATAGGCCTTTTGTGCGCCTATAGTCTTTCCACAAGTGTCCATCTCACTTGCAGTAGAAGCAAAAATTTGGACTTGGCCGATTATTTGTTTCTTCCGGTCTTCTGGGTTCAAAAGTTGGCCTTGAAGAGGTTCCTCCTGCCATCTGAGTGGCAGGGCACTTCATCCCAGTAGATTGGGGTCTACCATTCATCTTCACCACTGCCTCATATCGACGGGCAGCTTTCAGAGCTAGTTCGTAGGTTGGGAAATCCCTTATAGCTAAGGCAGCTTGGATCTCTGAATCTAACCCTTGCTGAAATCATCTGGACCTGATCTCAGCAGTCGGTATCAAGTGTGCCGCGATCCTGTTAAGGTCTTGTGTTAGCTGTGTAGTATGTATTATTAGAAAATCGAATATTGAGACATATCTTACCTACTGAGTATGGTAAACTCAGTATCATACTCATCCACATATTTGGTCCACATTGAACCCTGTTGTAGATGGATGAATTGCTGCTCCATGTCAAATCGGGCGGTCTCTTGAAAGTCCTTCGAGTCGAACATGTCGCGAAAAGTTTTCCATTCGATCGGCTGGTCAAGATGGTTTTCTTCCACCTTCCACCAAACTCGGGCGTTGTCGGTGAGTTGCATCTTCGCAACTCATACCCAAGCGATCTCTGGCACTTGTGCTGCTGCCAGATCATCCTCAATGCTCTGAGCCCATTCTTCCGCTTCTAAAGGGCTCTCTTTTCCCGAAAATTGCCTTGGGTTCAATGCCCGGAATTGCTTTACTCCGGGCACTTCCCCTTCTAGACGGTTCAGTAAGATAGCAGTCTGTTGCTGCTGTCCTTCTAGGACGCTTTGGATTGCCTCAAGCAGTACCGTCTGCTCATTGATTGGAGCAGCAACGGTAAGCGTAAGCGGTAGAGGTGGTGGTGTGTTGTTGAAGTTGGTGCTGGTATTGTTTGGAGAATCCATAACCTTGAAAGAAAAATAGGTTTAGGATAGATTCAAAGTATATGGAATTGTAAGATTTAAGGAATATGAAATATAAAGAATGATTTTAGTTGTTGATTCTTGTGTTATATTTCTTAGGACTTCATGCAGAATTGACCTGTATGTCCATGCAGAACTAACCTGCATTGTAGTTGCATGGGTCGCCAACAAAACCTATCACGCCCTGCTTCCCAGTGTACGGGTAAAGAGACGCGATGGGCTACGCGACGTATTTACTCCGAAGTAAACACGCTAAGCATATCTAAGCAATATAAAGTAAAATGTACACAAGAGACATGAATGTAAATGAACAATAACTTTTATTTATTCAACATTTCTTTACAATACAATTGGAAATATAAATACAAGTTTGGAATGCAATGCCTAAACAATGGCATGAACAAAATGAAAAGTATATACAAGTAAAGTCAATGCTCAGGGTCTTCTGTGAACTGCTCCAAGTGCTCCTGACTGGTCTCGAACTCCTCAGCGTCGGGTCCTCCTGACAGTATTGCAAAGATGAAGAGAAATAGGATGTCGTCAGCGAACAATCGCTCGGTAAGTCCCAAAGAAAGAAGGAGAAGAATAGACAGAGAATAGAACAGTTGAAGTAGATAATGTTATATTTATTATACTAGCGTAGTTGTTATAGCTTGGTACAGAATATGCCAGTGTATACGAGAGGAGTCCAACTTACACCGTGGACTTTGGTAACCCGTAGTACAAGGCTCCGTCGATAATACCACGGAATAACGACATGAATGTAATTACGTCTTTTAGTGACCACCTCGTGCCACCTTTAACATATTCCGTACTAGTCTACCCCATTATAAACCTCATAATGTTTATTGTATTGATTGTACTGATTGTACTTGTAACATTTCAGAAAAATAAAATATTATTTTTGGAATTAAAAAAAATAAAATACTAATTTTTATGAATATAATAAAAATATGGAAATTGGTTTTAATGAAGTGGTATAATTATATACCTATGATTTGGAAAATATTCAGAAAATTTATAGGAATTATTGTTTTTGAAAGTGTTTAGTTGATTTGGACATTTTATAAATTATTATATAATTATTTGTATATGAGTTTAATACTAAACTCGATTAGCATTTCACTGATTATGCATTAATCTTGCTAATGTTCATCGCATGCAACAAAATATGTTGCAAACACTTATTTCATGTTTTTGAACCATGCTTTATTGCATTTACATGGCTTGTTTTGTTTTGGAGATAAAAAAGAAAAAGAAAAATGAAAAGTAAAGAATAAAGATGAGAGAGAGAGGGTAGGGGGGGGGGGGAATGTGACATGGGCTCATTAGGTGAGAGAGAGGGGGAGGGAAGTTTCTAGGTCTTGAGCCATTCTTTTATTTCCCTCATATCCTCATTTGCCTTCTTCATTATTCCTCTTCTCCTTCATCTTCCCCATCCTCCATCACCTCCTCTACCACCCATGGCCACCACCAAAATCCTCACAAAAACCCCACAACCCCTTCATAAAAAATTGATCCCAACATCACTACAAACCCCTTGGTGGGATCAAGATTGGAATTTGAGCACTTGGGATCATCTAGGGTTTTTCCTTAGTTGCCAAATGAGGTAAATCCCATGTCTTTAGTTAAGTTTTAGTATTTCTAATGTTCTAATGTAGTTATGAGTTAATTTGTGAAGGTTTGGCGACCTTTTAAAATTCTTAGTTGAGGGTTAGGTAATTTCTTGATGTGTGAAGGTGAAATTGAGGATTAGATAGTGACCACAACCTATATAGTGTTAGAATTCTTGACAAAACCAGAGACTTAGCTCCAAAAACTTGAACTTTGAATTGGCCGATATCGGAAATTGTGGAAGCTGTGTTGATATTTAGGGATTTGCTATTACCCGGAGTACCTAAAAATTATATAGCGATTACTGTGAGTCGTGTAGGTGACCTAGATGCTAGCATAGCAACCCGAGACCCCACCTCCTACTTAAGGCCGCTATTTTAATGCCTGTGGCTGCAAATTGCGGCCACATTGAGGAATCTGGGTTTATGTCTTGGTGCAGAATTGGTTAATTCAACCTAGAGCAAAATCTGGAGGTGTTTTCTTGAATTGTTGTTTTGGTTTTGTGACTTTTAATAACTTGGATTTTGGTATTTATGATTTATCTCGGTCGATTGATGTTTGCACAACAACGTTGAAAGTTGTTTGACTATTCTTGCATGCGTAGGCCGTAGGTTCTAACTTATGTGCACTTCGTATGCCGTTTTGGTTTTCTCGTGTTGATTCTTGTTTACAATGTGACATGTTTGAAATGTAGGTACCTTCGTGTGGACTTCGGGTCGACGAGGAGAGCGTGGCGTCATCGACTTCAGCAAGCAAGGATCAAGGTGAGTAGATGTATATCTACGGGGGAAGCCGGGTGGATGGCGTATAGCACCCCCGCAAATTCGTAGATTAAGATGCGTATAGTATGTATATGTGGGTTAATGTGAAGTACAAATACTTAGCAAATAGGGTCTTATAGGAGACCATAGGTTAGATTAAGCATGCCTGGAAGAGAGTGCTTTTAGTTTAGTTTCTTAGTCGCGAACCGTAGTGTATAGGTTGTCACACACACATACGCACACACGAGATATGATATATGGGTGTATATGTTTATGTGTGTGTGTGTGTGTGTATGGATGCGTTGATATATATATATATATATATATATATATATATATATATATATATACATATACATACATACATACATACATATACACGGGCGATGAGGATAGTATGTGATATGTGGAGATGAGTCGTTATGATCGGGTATGATGCTGTGAGATTTTGATATGTGATTGAGTCGTGATATGGTACATGATATGATATTATAATGGATCGTTGGGAGATATGTATTCATACATACGATAATATGTGAGTTGATAATATTTGAATGTATGAGACTATAGAACCGTACCCCTGATCATGATATTGTATGATGATGATACCGTATAAAGGATGATGTATATATGATATTTGACCCGTACCCTCGATTTTGGGGATGCCGTACAATGGATATTACCATACGAGACGTATAAGATGATTGATCCGCACTCTTGACTCGAGGATTCCGTACTATGTATTATACAGTATGTGACGCTATGAGGCTGGATCGCCGACTACTAGGTATATCAACTCGGGATATATATTTAGATTTTCTTATCCTTCCGACTAGTTTCTCTATTAGTCTTTTAGTTGTTTAGGTAGATGCTAGACTAGGTTCGAGTTATACCTGTTTTCAAAACTAAGGAATCGTGAGTAATTTCAAAAGACAACTCGAGGGATGCTACAGAACTTTTCAAAGGACATATCTTTTCTCAAAACACCGTAGCCCCTACTTTTCTAAAAACTAGGATTCGTGCTATTTCAAAACACTAAAACCATATGACTCGTACACAGATATGTATACTCTTTAATGCTGCACTTACTATTCATTTTTCCGTTACATTCAAATTGTTTCCATTGCATATTAGATTAAATTGTGTTTTTACTAGCTGTTATGATCTCGCTTCCTAAGAAACCTGCACTATTACCGATGATGCGCATGTTACACGTACACTTGCTTGCCGACTCACACACATCATCATCGGTAATTGCCATGTCATATACACTTTAGAAAACGTTACTTCATTGGTATAATCTGCTACCTGGTAATTTCAACATATTACTAGTATGCTTGCTCTCATATGCTAGTTTAGATATTGCATTATTTACTTAGATACCCCATCCATTATATATTCATTCTGCTATGCAATATTGTGGGGCTTTATGCCGATATTCTCTGCTTATTGACTCTTGATTTTGGGATTTTGGGTTTTCCATGAGATTTCTGGATTTGGGGGAAAACTGCAAGAATTTCATAAACTCATTATCATTTTAAAAATGCAAGTTGCGATTTTCTCGTGATATGATGTATATAGCGTCCACCATGAGATTTCCTGATTGAGTTGGTTTTCGAGACCCGATTCGAGGATTAGGATGAACCGTTTCAGGTACATGGTGGACCCGATAAGGTACCCCGGGGCAAGAAGCTCGAGTTGTAGATGGTGAGCCTGGAAGGAGCAGACTACCTACCGGTGATATTTGGCGCGGCGGATATCCGGAGGATACCGACCGTAGTCATGAAATTGGATGATATGGGCCGATTTGGACTGACGGAGCCCGGGATTTGAGGATTTTGTGTCGATGTTTGACACGGATTTCTGTCGATTTAATTGATGATACTCCAGTTTTTATACTAAAATCTTACTGAGATAAGAACACAGCTTTCTCATACAGATATATTCTAATTTCATTCTTGAGGCATTCATACATCATATATATGACATGTTGCTACTTGAGGCACTGGCACGAGTACTTGGTATTACACTTATGCTTAGATGATTACCCTTGCCGCTGCTAGATGTTTCAGTGTTATATTTGAGTATGTTACTGTATGACCTAGGAGATCGTCATACATACGATTTCTACTCGGAGATGCCTTCTACTCACGAGTTGGCAACTCACCCCTCGTTGTGCCACAGTTTCTTGCAGGTTTAGCTGTATAGGTTCCATAGCGGCTTCGCTAGCACACCACTTCCTTCCGGGTGATTACTTTGGTAGGTGGGTTCACTTGCATCGTGACCACCATTGTACTTTTATTTATTTAAGTTGTATCTAGTTTAAAGCTCCATCAACCAGACTTGTATATTTAGTAGACTTAGATAGCCACAGTTTTATATTCTTTCGGCCTTAGAGTCGCGCTTATGTATTTATTGTCGTTTCTGTTTTTTCTTGATGATGTTTAGTTTTCTTGTTTTCTTTCTGAGTTTTGATCCTCGCCTTCGGCGTTGAATACTTACATATTATCTTGCGTGGTTGTTTCTGCCATTTGGCGAAGAGTTAGCTCCCGCTTGGGGATGCCTATATATATCTTTGCTTGTACCGTTTTTCGGGTTAAGATTTACAAAGGAGGTGCTGCCGAAATTTTCAATAGTCAAAAAATGTTTTCAATTAGCTACAAAACATTGTTTTCATATTATATTACTTATGCATTTAAAGAAGGAACCTGATTTGATTAAACCTTATTTCAAAACTTCACCTCCACTATTTTCGCTAAAAAGGTTTAGATTTTTGGCTTACTTGAATTAGGTGGGGTCCTACAGACTTCACGTGATTCAAGTACCATTCACGTGCCTTTTTCGGGTCGTAACAGTACTGATTATATTGTATTGTCTTGTAGTAAATGGAAGATTTGCCGAAACCATGATATCAGTAAACGGAATGGATATAAATGGATAGTCATGTAATCAGAGTATATCCAT
Organism: Agapanthus africanus; assembly: GCA_030015575.1. Classification (NCBI taxonomy): domain Eukaryota; kingdom Viridiplantae; phylum Streptophyta; class Magnoliopsida; order Asparagales; family Amaryllidaceae; genus Agapanthus; species Agapanthus africanus. The sequence goes on from JASDDO010000008.1 coordinate 356,651,889, forward strand.
GGTTCGGTTCAGTCATGTTCATATTGTTATAGATTGTATTCTGGCATTCATGGATTCATGTTGTATTGTAGTTATACTTGAATTGAATTCAAGACAGATTGTATTCATATTTGACCTTGACTCGAACTTTGTCAGACTTTTAAACAGAATTGGAGTCCTGATTGTTTTGGAGTTATCAGTAACTGCTGCACATGGACAACAAAATTTGTGTATTTTTCCAAGACAATTACCTTATTGATAACACCGTTTTTAGATTGTCTACCTTAGATAGGCAAGCACCCATATTCTCTGGCTCCCTGAGGCTCAAGAGAACTGGTCCCTGTAACACCTTATAATGCGATTAGTGTTAATTAAGCGATAATGTAGATTTTTAGTAAAAATTTTACCAAAATAGTTTTCACATATTTTATAAAAATTAATTAATATTTTATTATTATTTATTTTGGGCTTGCAAACACTTGTGCATGTTAACATAGGGTTAATTAGTGTTAACCATGGTTAAGTAGCCATGTCACTTTAAACTTCATGCTATAATGTTATATGTATTTATTTAAAATATTTAGTTTTTAAAATAAGGGGTTTGATTTTGGTTGACTTGAGAGAGAGAGAAAGAGGGTTGACATGGGAATGATGAGCATAGGACAAGCATGGCTTGCATTTAGCGAGGAGAGAGAGAGAGAGAGAGAGAGAGAGAGAGAGTGTAAGGAAAACACTCACCCTATACTCACCCCCTCTCACCCTTCACTTATTCAATTACTCATCCTTAATTATTTTCCTTCTCCACTTCCCTCAACTGAACACTCATCTTTTTCTTCACTAAACCAAATCTAAATCCTCACTAATCACCACTAAACCCCACTAAAACCCTTCACCAGATGAGTGTTCAGTTGAGGGAAGTGCAGAAGGAAAATAATTGAGGATGAGTAATTGAATAAGTGAAGGGACCTGCGGCTCTGCCCCTCTCCAAAGACTCGCACCAAGTGTGGGCAAGACCTTCCAGACGAAAACTCGCGAACTCTATCCATCTCGCGTCGGAGCATCTCAGCAAATGACAGATCCTGGCTATTCGATTGATAAATGACTGGGGATCCTCAACTGCATCAGTGCTTGTGAAAACCGGAGCCTTCAGCCTCATGAACTCATATAATGATACGGTGATAACCTCCATAGCTGCAGGTACAACTGCCTGAAGAGTAGGCACCATCACGGTCCCCGTTGCAGGTGGGACAACCTCCTATCTCTGTGCTCGACTGGTCTCAACTAACAATCCCATCATCTGGCGCAAATCCTGCATACCGGCCTCTAGCCTAGTAATACGATCTAGCGAAGGTGGATCAATCTTCTCCTGTACAATGAGCGTACCGCCCTGGTCAGTCCTCGTCTCCGACGAGCCTATTCTGACCTTGGCTCTCGCGGCCGCTCTCTGCGCCCTCGTAGTCTTCGGCGGCATAATGGTTGGAAATGAAAACAGGATTCGATAAGAACACGGAAATCGAATCACAAGGATGTATATAATCATGGAAGGAATTTTAACCAACAAGTCCTAAGGTCACTTAGGCGGAGTACCGTGTCGTAAGTATGCCGCGGAACATACACACGCTACGTCACTCTGCTTAAGCTACCTACTCCATCATACCAAGGTCATCCTACACTCCGAAAGGTAAAACCTAGCGCTATATATTTATTGGATTTGACATTTTTATAATTAATTATATGCCGTTTAAAATTAAACTTGATTAGTGCACTACTAATCGCGATCGGGCCAAATCTATCTTTTTAATTAATCATGGTTAGTGCACCATGACATGTTGCATTTTTGTTACATGTTTGTTCTTTGCATTTGATTTTATTTATTGTAAGAAGGAAACAGTGAAAAGGAAGAAAATGAGAAGAAAAAGAGTGTATTATTGGAGAGAGAGAGGGGACACACTTATGACATGAGACATGGGCTTGTGAGAGGGTGATAATAAGAGAGAGAGACAGGGCTGCCTCATTTCCTCACCCCCATTGTTTTCCTTCATCCTCCTTCATGCTACCTCCACCACTTCTAACCTCAAGTATCATATCCAAAACCTTGCCAATATCCTACACCCTCTTCACTAAAAATGATCACAACCTCTCTACAAACCCATTGGACCTTTCAAAGTTGGATTTTGAAGAATTTGAGCAACTCAAGAAAATTCTTGAGTTGCCAAATGAGGTAATCCCTTAACTCTTAGATTAGTATGTGTGTTTATATATCCTAGTTTAGTTTAGAATATGATTTAGTTAGGTTATGTGATGTTTGGAAATTCCAAGAGAAGGTTTGGGTGATTACGTGGACTTGTGATGAGTAATGAGTGTTGCAAGACCTGAGAGATGTCTTTTCTGGCCTAGAACACCGAATAGAAACCAAAATACAAACTTTAGAAACTTTCCATATCGGTTTTGTAGCTTGTGATGCCTACAGGAAATCTGGAGTGACCTGAGACCTTTACGAGAAAAACTAGCAACTCCAGAGACCTAGATGGACCACTAGAAGACCATCCTGAAAATATGAACCCAATCAAAGCACCCAAAACCGAGTAGGCCGGATTTAGGGGTGATCTCGTCGGGTCATTCGTGGGTGGTGGTGTTAGAATTGGTTCTGTACCTCACATATCCCATATACTACCCCACTGTATTACTTGTTTAGCCTAATTTCACCTGACCAGAAATCTGGAATCATTTTCTTGATTTGCTGTTTTGATTTGTGGCTTTTGTATGACTTGAACCTTGGATATGGGTGTTTTGTCTTGATCGATTGGCGTTTGTACGTCGATGTCGAGGGTTATTGGTTCTTCTTGCATACGTAGGCCATAGGTTTTAACCTATGTCAGATTCGTGTGCCGTTTTGGTTTTCACATGCGATTTCTGTTTACGATACTATGTGTTTAACATTGTCACGACCCGAAATTTAGTTCGTGACCGGCACTTAAATCACGCAACGTCTAAAGGCGCAACGTAACTTAAGTAAGCCGTAACCCATAAATTTAAACCTTTTTAGGAAAATAAAAGAGGTGAAGTTTTGAAATAAAGGTATGATGAAATCAAAAGTTTTCTTAAATGCATAGATAATGGAACATGAAAATGCAAGTGGATTATACTAGTTGAAAAACATGTTTCGTCTTTTAAAAATTTAGGCAGCACCTTCCTTGTATATTTTGATCCAAAACCATATATACATAACAACAATAAAGGAATCCCCAAGCGAAAGCTAGATTTTCGCCAATCGGCGGAATCATAACTACGCAAGTCAGAAATATATGTATACGACGCCCAACGGCGAAGATCAACACAAAGGAATAATGTAAATAAAGCAAGACCTCAAATCCACCAAGCGAACATATAATCCATCGCTCTAAGTCTCATTACCACAAGTCTTTCTAAGTTTTACTACTTATACAAATACTAGTTTTTGATTGATAGAGTTGACTAGATACAACAGGAATATCGATAAAAGAGTGGAACGATCAAATATGTCCCACCTATCAAAGCAAATCACCCGAAAGCAAGCTGTGTGCCAGTGATACCATTACTAATCCATGTGGTCAACCTATAAGAACTCTGGCACAACGGGGGTGAGTTTCCAACTCGTGAGTAGAAAATATCAGCAGGTAGAAATCGAATAAAACAACGATTTCCTAGGTCAACTATATCGTAAATGTAATACTATAATATCTAGGGTGACCGTATCTGCATATATGCCAACAATATAATCAATGCCTGTATGCATGTGGATATCATCCACGTGTCCATCAATGACACAACAACATCATGGAACCTGAGTGTCCAACATCGACACTCGAAATATCATGAAAGCATATGCATATAAATATGAGGATATCGACCAACGTGTGTCCATCAACGACACATCAAATCATGGAACCTGAGTGTCTAACACCGACACTCGAAACATTATGAAACCCGTGTCCAGCACCGACACTTAAATCTTCATCTCTCGGGCTCTGTCAGTCCGGATCGGCCCATATCATCTTACGACTCCGGTCGGTATCCTCCGGATAACCGCCGAGCCCAATACTATCACCGGCAGGTAGTAGTCCCTCTGCCAGGCTCATCGTCTACTGCACACCATACCTTTCTTATCCCGGGGTACTATACCGGGTCCACCATGTACCTGCAAATGGCTCATCCAGCTCCTCGAATCGGGTATCACATAACTCATAACCGAGAAAAAACATGGTGGACGTCTCGAAATATCATATCAAGAGAAACCGGATTTTTAAAACAATACATACTTTCTTTTGAAATATAACCACGGTTCTCAAATTCAGAATCTCATGAAAACAACATCTCAATGCATATAATCGTAAAGCATGATGTATGCAAACATAGAACAGAAATGTGAGCATATCAGTATATCATGCAACATAGAATAGTGATGTGAGCATAGCAAGTATATCATGATAAAGAGTCATGTGACAGCACTGAACAATTAAGAATGATAGCATGATGTAGCAATTCTACTGTGTAAGTGACATAGCAATTATCGATGATGAAAGCGTGTGAGCCGGTAATCTGTGTAAGTATAACATACACATCATCGATAATTGTGTAGGTGTACCGGCATAGGTATATGTAATGCAATGAGAATATCATGAACGTAGCATAAAGTACATCGTAAGCGAAATGCTATAAGGTATACGTATCTATAACATATCCGAGTCGATGAATCCATCAATCGACATCCAGCCTCACAACATCATGTACGGTATAATCCATCGTACGGCATCCTATAGTCAAGGGTATGGATCAATCATCAGGTAAAACTCATCACGTACAGTAATTCATCGTACGACGGCATTAAATAATTAGGGATTCTATCAATCTATATGACAATTAGGGTACGGACCTAACGTCTCATACGACATATCACTCATTATTATCATAATTATATATATATACCTATATCTTAGGTCACATCCGTATCAATCTCATATCATGGGACCGACAAAGGTATCAATTATCTCATATCGCCTTGCATCCATATAACGACATACTAAATCAAGTCATCATATCTCATCGTATACTCTTTTCATCACATCAAGTCATCTTATTAATCTCATGTCGTATTTATCGACCTCATATCATGCCACTATAATCTCATACTTATTCTCTTGAAACTACATCTATATATATCGTCATTCATATTCACGTTTCATATCCTTATATATCAATTTGAGACTTCCTTTCTATCATATCATTTCATACTAAAACCATTAACTATGACCTTAATTCATAGCATATATTGTCTTCAAACTATAAATCACATATCAATATTTGCGGGGGTGCTATACGCCATCCTCCCGACTTCCTCCGTAGATATAAATCTACTCACCTTGATCCTTGCTTACCGAAGTCGATGTCGCCACGCTCTTCCTTGTTACCCGAAGTCCACACGAAGGTGCCTGCATATATAAACACATATTATCGTAAACAGAAATCACGTACGAAAACCAAAACGGCTCACGAATCTCACATAGGTTAGAACCTACGGCCTACGTATGCAAAAAGAACCAATAACCCTCGACATTGACATACAAACGCCAATCGATCGAGACAAAACACCCATATCCAAGGTTCAAGTCATACAAAAGCCACAAATCGAAACATCAACTCAAGAAAATGGTTCCAGATTTCTGGTCAGGTGAAATTAGGCTAAACAAGCAATACAATGGGGTTGTATATGGGGTATGTGAGCTACAGAACCAATTCTAACACCAACACCCATGAATGACCCGACGAGATCACCCCTAAATCCGGCCTACTTGGTTTTGGGTGCTTTGATTGGGTTCGTATTTTTAGGGTGGTCTTCTAGTGGTCCATCTAGGTCTTTAGGGTTACTAGTTTTTCTCGTAAAGGTCTCAGGTCACTCCAAATTTCCTGTAGGCATCACAAGCTACAAAACCAATACAGAAAGTTTCTAAAGTTCGTATTTTGGTTTCTATTCAGTGTTCTAGGCCAGAAAAGACATCTCTCAGGTCTTGCAACACTCACTACTCATCACAAGTCCACACAATCACACAAACATTCTCTTAGAATTTCCAAATATCACATAACCTAACCAAATCAAATTCTAAACTAAACTAGGATATATAAATACACATACTAATCTAAGAGTGAAGGGATTACCTTATTTGGCAACTCAAGAATTTTCTTAAGTTGCTCAAAATCTTCAAAATCCAACTTTGAAAGGTCCAATAAGTTTGTAGAGAGGTTGTGATCATTTTTAGTCAAGAGGGTGTAGGGTTTTGGCAAGGTTTTGGAGATGATACTTGAGGGTAGAAGTGGTGGAGGTAGCATGAAGGAGGATGAAGGAAAACAATGGGGGTGAGGAAATGAGGCAGCCCTCTCTCTCTCTCTCTCTCACCCTCTCACAAGCCCATGTCTCATATCATAAGTGTGTCCCCTCTCTCTCTCCAATAATACACTCTTTTTCTTCTCATTTTCTTCCCTTTCTCTTTTTCCTTCTCACAATAAATAAAACCAAATGCCAAGAACAAACATGTAACAAAAATGCAACATGTAATGGTGCACTAACCATGATTAATTAAAAAGACGAATTTGGCCTAATCGCGATTAGTAGTGCACTAATCAAGTTTAATTTTAAACAGCATATAATTAATTATAAAAATGCCAAATCGAATAAATATATTTTTAAATGAATAAATCATTTTAATCTCCAATTATTTCACAAATATTGGTATATATTTATACCATTTTACGAAAGCCCCAAATTCCCAATTCGAATAGTTTTCGCGAAATATATTATTTTAATATTATATTCCAAAAATAATATTTTATATTTTCTGAAATGTTACAATCTTCCCCCCTTAAATAAATTCGGTCCCCGAATTTAAATTTAAACCCCCAAATGCAAAAACATTTTAATAATCAGCTCAAATCAACCGGGCTCCGAAATCACGGAAGATATAGAATACCACAGCGCATCGTGTGCGCCTGAAAACGAGTACGAAACTCAAAATCGAACTCCATCAAGCGTCCCACAAATCATCGGATTTGTACGCAAATTATCGGAGTTACAATGGAGATACAGATCTCGAAATCCACTACTGAAATCCAATATGCACTAGTCAAATACTATAATACGTGTATAGTACGCATCCTTGGAAAAATATCCTAAAACTGAATAAAACATATGCAAAATCTTTTTTGAATCGCCGTGTGATGCGTAACTCACGACACAAGTGATAGACGCTCATTTGTAAAGTAATAAATATACATTCATATATGTTTTGCTCAAATATACGTTCCGCCCTTTTGAAGTATCCCAAAAGGTTTTCCTTTGTAAGCGTTCGTGTTGCTCGCGGACATATAGGAAATAGCGAGACTATATCTCATTTTTGAAAATCTCTTGTTAAACTTTTAATGCATGCAAAGTACTCAGGTATTTTCCTCAGATCAGTCCTGTTCGGCTACTACATAATATAGTGCCCATCATGAAAACAAAATGCTCAAGAGCAAATCAGCCTCGAAAGGCATATCCAACAATCACGTGCGTTTAGTGCGCACGGAAATTAAAGCCAAATACAAGTGCTACGAATGTGCACAAAACCAAACTAAGTGCAACGGGTGTGCACGAAAGCATCTGTCCAGTGCAACGGATGTGCACGACAATAATATCAAGTGCATCTATAGTGCACGATAATCTCAACCCAGTTCAACTAACATGCACGAATGAAAATCCCAATCGAGTCCATCTGGTGTGCATAAATCACATCTCATATCATGCGCTCAACATGCGCGAAAATCCAAATCGAGTGCATCCGTTATGTATGAATGAAATCTAAATCAAGTGCATCCAACATGTACAAAAAAATCTCAATCAAGTGAATCCGACATACACGAAATAAAAAAATCTAAATTAAGTGCATCCGGTACGCACAAAATCACGCACCATGCGCCTAATATGTGCAAAAATCCAACCCAAGCGCGTCAGGTCTGTATAAGGCATTAAGTACAGTAGCATGCACGAAAACGAACGTTAAGTGCAAACGCGCACAACAAACATAAATCTGGTGAAACAAATGCTAAAAAACATAAATCGAGTGCAACAAATGTACGGAGTATAAATCTAGTGCAACCAATGCACGAAATACCAATCTGGTGTAACCAATGCACAAAAATATAAATCTAGGGTATCAAATACACGAAATACGAATCTAGTGCAACAAATGCATGGAGTATAAATCTAGTGCAACCAATGCACAAAATACAAATCCGGTGCAGCCAATGCACGAAAACTCATCAATAACTCAAATGCATATAAAAACAACATCGAGTGTATCAAGGTGTATAAAATCATAAACGTGTGCACTGCGTTCACAAAACACGTATCAATGCACTGCAAGCACATGTGAGCTATACCGAGTGCAAAATCAGATTGAGTGTGTACCACATGCGCAAAATCAAATCAACTGTATGAAATCCACGAAATCATAAACACATGATACCAAGGCACAAAATCGATATCAAGTGCAATAGGTATGCACAAATCATAAACCAACACAATGGGTATAAAGCATATCTCAAGTGCAATAACTATGCACAAAATGTAAATACCTAGTAGGTGCAGCCATGGTGCACGAAAACAATATCATGAAACTCAATCATCATAACTCAAATCTAAGCAATATAAGCGTGATACTCGGATCACAAACGCAAATCGCAACAAATGACATTGAGGTACACCTCCTACAATGTCGAAAAATGCCGGTGCGCCCAAAACTGGCAGAGCAAGAACATCCGCTTGCCTCCTACTCATGGTCTGGCATTCTCTGTCTCTGGGTCCTCATTTTCTCCGTGGATTACCAATCTTGCAATCCATCGGGTCATCGGCCCGGTCAGGTGTGCTAACGGAAACGATTCCGCTCTGGCACTCCTCTGGTCATCACTTGGCTATTCGTAAAGCAGCACCATTCGTAAAGCAGCACGTCACTTGCGTCGGCCTCTGGCCTTCTGAATACTCATGACACAATTGATCCTCGGTGCATATCTTATCGCAGCAGTGTCCTGGAAGGAACCTGCTCAAGGTATCTTCCGATCTCGCCTATGCCGAACTATACGGAGGCTGGTACTCTTACATAATCTTTTCTCGTTTTCTGGACATCTGCATTCTCAGCACAGCATTTTCTTGGGAACTGGCCGTATCCCAACGCTTCTGTATACATATTCGATCTCTAATCTCAACGGGGAGTAACAATAAATCGTTAACATCTCGCACGAATCTCTTGTTCTACTCATCTTCATTATCGTCCTCATCGAAATCACGTCATCTCTTGATGTCTGCATAGTGCAATTCGTCCTCGGCTACGGTCAATCCGGAGTCTCTCACACGGACTCGAAATTACGAACTCGGTATCTTTATCACTCTGTAGAAGATATTTAGCCGAACACATCCTCGGGAACTCTTCCCAACCATCGGAGGAATATACTTTATTCATCCGTTCTCGATCAACACACAACGCATCTGGGTGAGGTCCTCTATCCAAAGATAGTCAACTTACTGATTTCCTATCGGATCATCCAACGAATGACGTCATCACTGGATTGATCTACTCTAGATATGAATAAGATTCTCCACACTGGAAATCTTCAACTCAACTGGGCCTGCGTCGGCGCATCAAATCAGACGAATCATCTTAGTCGCTCAACTCAACTCTAGACAGACTAGCTATCTACTGTCGCATCTCTTTCTGAAAGCTCCAGCGATCTCAGCTCGTAAGCTCTGGGAGCGACATCCCATCAATCTCAGCAACAGCTGGGTCATATGTCTGCAAGGTAGACGGTATCACAAACTCTGAGGTAGGCTATACATCAACAGTCCTCTCACAACTGGCAGCCTCTATCAGTGGCCCGATCATCCGGTGCAAAACTGAACACTCGCCTCAAATGAGAGGTCACAACACAAACACTAAACTGAGACATTCCCATGTCACCAGAAAACACGATGGTCAGTCCTCGTCTATGACGAGCTCTCCCTGATCGCATCACTAGCAGCAGCTCAATCTGCGCTCAAACCACGGTGACAGGAACCTCAAGCGTGAATTAATGAAGATAGATCAAAGGGATGAAAGGAATCAACAGATCCAGAATGGATACATGATCATAAGGAGGAACGAAATCAATGAGAGTATGATCATGGAAACGAATAGAATCTGGGATCTCAAGTATATACATCCTAAGGTCACTTAAGCAGAGTATCGTATTGTAAGTATGCCGCGGTACATACGCACGGTACGTCACTCTACTTGAGTTACCTACTCCATCAATCAGGATCAACCTATGTAACGAAAGTTCGGGTCTAATACTCTCCTGTTCAAGTCTAAGTTCCATAAGGTCAAGCCTAGTTTCCGAAATAGATTACGCCCCAGACTCCACATAGTCAAACCTAGACTCGAACCAAGGTTAAACCTAGCGCTTTGATACCAACTTTGTCACGATCCGAAAGTTGGTATCGTGAGATTTAAGTGCCGGTCACGAATCAAATTTCGGGTCGTGACAAAGTTGGTATCAAAGCCAAATACAAGTGCTACGAATGTGCAAAAAACCAAACTAAGTAGCCATGGCACATTAACCCTCATTCAATTAAGTTGTATACTTTTTCATGACCCGAAATTTAGTTTGTGACCGGCACTTAAATCACGCAACGTCTAAAGGCGCAACGCAACTTAAGTAAGCCGATGCCCAGAAATCTAAACCTTTTTAAGAAAATAAAAGACGAAATATGTTTTTCAACTAGTATAATCCACTTGCATTTTCATGTTCCATTATCTATGCATTTAAGAAAACTTTTGATTTCATCATACCTTTATTTCAAAACTTCACCTCTTTTATTTTCTTAAAACGGTTTAGATTTCCGGGCATCGGCTTACTTAAGTTACGTTGCACCTTTAGACGTTGCATGATTTAAGTGTCGGTCACGAACTAAATTTCGGGTCGTGACAAAGTTGGTATCAGAGCGCTAGGTTTTACCTATCGGAGTATAGGATGACCTTGGTATGATGGAGTAGGTAGTTTAAGCAGAGTGGCGTAGCGTGTGTATATTCCGCGGCATACTTACGACACGGTACTTCGCCAAAGTGACCTTATGACTTGTTGGTTGAAATTCCTTCTGTGATTATATACATCCTTATGATTCGATTTCTATGTTCTTATCGAATCCTGTATTCATCTCCAGCCATTATGCCGCTGAAGACTACGAGGGCATAGAGAGCGGCCGTGAGAGCTGAGGTCAAGGTAGGCTCGTCGGAGACGAGGATTGACCAGGGTGGTATGCCCGTTGTATAGGAGCAAGTTGATCCACCTTCGCTAGATCGTATTACTAGGCTAGAGGCCGGTATGCAGGATTTACGTCAGATGATGGGGTCGCTAGTTGAGGCCAGTCGAGCGCAGAGACAGGAGGTTGTCCCACCTGTCATGGGGACCGCGATGGTGCCTACTATTCCGGTAGTTGTACCTGCAGCTACGGAGGTTATCACCGTATCATTATCTGAGTTCATGATGCCGAAGCCTCCTGTTTTCACTGGCACTGATGCAACTGAGGATCCCCAGTCATTTATCGATCGGATGGCCAGGATCTGTCATTCGTTGAGATGCTCCGACGCGAGATGGGTAGAGTTCGCGAGTTTTTGTCTGGAGGGTCTTGCCCAGACCTGGTGCGAGTCTTTAGAGAGGGGCAGAGCCGCAGGTCTTTCTCCCATGACCTGGGCTGAGTTTGTGACGGTTTTTCTTGCCCGTTTTCTTCCACAGAGCGTCAGGGATGCTCGAGCTCGCAGTTTTGAGTCGTTACACCAGACTCCGGGTATGACGGTGGCAGAGTACGATGTTCAGTTTACCCAGCTATCTGTGTATGCTCCATATTTGGTAGCACATGTTTATGATTTCGTGGATTTCATACGGTTGATTTGATTTTGCGCATATGGTACGCACTTGATCTAATTTTTGCACTAGATCTATACTCCGTGCATTTGTTGCACCAGTTTCGTATTTCGTGCATTTGTTGCACTAGATTTATATTTTTTATGCATTGATTGCACCAGATTGGTATTTCGTGCATTGGTTGCACTAGATTTATACTCTGTACATTTGTTGCACCCGATTTATGTCTTTGAGCATTTGTTTCACCAGATTTATGTTTGTTGTGAGCGTTTGCACTTGATGTTCGTTTTCGTGCATGCTACTACACTTTATGCCTTATACGGACCTGACGCGCTTGGGTTGGATTTTTGCGCATATTAGGCGCATGGTGCGGGATTTTATGCGCACCGGATGCACTTAATTTATATTTTTTTATTTCGTGCATGTCGGATGCACTTGATTGAGATTTTATTCGTTCATGTTGGATGCACTTGATTTAGATTTTATTCGTGCATGACAGATGCACTCGATTTGGATTTTGGCGCCTGTTGGGCGCATGATATGAGATGTGATTTGTGCACAACGAATGCACTCGATTGGATTTTCATTCGTTCATGTTAGTTGCACTGGGTTGAGATTCTCGTGCACTATAGATGCACTTGATATTATTTTCATGCACATCCGTTGCACTGGACAGATGCTTTCGTGCACACCTGTTGCATTTCGTTTGGTTTTGTGCACATTCGGAGCACTTATATTTGGCTTTGATACCAACTTTGTCACGACCCGAAATTTAGTTCGTGATCAGCACTTAAATCACACAACGTCTAAAGGCGCAACGTAACTTGTTCTAATATGTTTGTTAATGATTACTAAACAATATATTAAAAATTTGTAAGTTTGTTTTTAAGAAAAAATTAAATTTTTAACGAAAAGAGAATCGGAAGCTGGAATAACTCCGCTTCCGACGAGATTTGAAAAGGAGAAGTTTTAGAATAGCAAAAGAGGAGGGGAGAGGGGACTTACATGTTAGAATTAGAAAGAAGAGGTAGGGGAGATTTTGAGATCGTAGGGGAGTCGTTTCGTTGCCGGAATCTTCCCGGAACGTCGCCGAAACTTCGACCTTTGCTAACTCTACTTGTACAACTTTGGAGTTGGAAATTTTAGAGAGTTTTTGTATAGAATTTCTGAATGAGGATGGGTGAAATTTAGTGTGGTATTTATAGGGAAAACTAGGGTTTATCATAATGAAGAATAGAATTAAAATGTGCATTAAAATGTGCATTAAAATGTGGATAAATGCCCATTTTTAATTCTCTGGAAATGTTCAGAGAAATCAAACAGTATGGGGGTAGTGGGGTAGGCCAAGGGGTGGTAGGGTTAGAGTTTGGAGAGTATTGGGTATGGGGGGCCCGGCGGTGCCGGTCTTGGGATGAATCTCGCCGGCCCAAGTCCGGTGGAGGAGGGTGGGATCTTGGCCACATGTCCCTATCGCTTGGTATACCTCAGTGCACGTGTTTGATTACTTTGTGATTTTTTGTTTTGCGTGCAGTGCACATGTAAACCTTTGGGCTTCTAAAAGATTAAAAGAAAAATCAATTAAAAAATATATGTGGCTGGGGGGATTCGAACACAGGGGCTACGTCACAGCAGTGCAAGGCTTTACCAATGAGCTACAAGTGCTTTCTTGCTGTTCAAAAGCAATTTAAGTTTATAACTTGTTCTCAAGCTTAGGTAATCCTCTCTATACTTTTGAAAAATTTGTACAGAAAGTTTAGGGTTGTTACAGTTACCTAGGCCCTAAAACAAAAATACTCATTTTAAGCATGAAAATCATAAGAATTCAGTGCGAATAGAGATATAGCCAGTTGTTCATTTATTTTTAAGACAAAAATTGTGTTTGTGTAGATAAGATATGTAATCACTCCTATCAAGTTCCAGATGGGTTATTTTTCAGACACAGCTTCCATTAAAACTTCAATAATATCCTTTCATATCCACTTCGCTTTATAAATTATTCTTGATATTACTTATTTTAGAAAAAACCTGTTTGATCCTAAAGAAGTTTATCAATTTCTAAAAGTTTTAAGACATATCAAACTTGTCATCTAATTTTCAAAACTCACGACACGTGTAGTGCGATGCAAACATGTATATTAGCTACGGTTAAACTCAAAGGAGGGTTTTCTTTCAGGTTTTAAAAATCCAAAATAGGATTTAGTTGTTTCTATATTATCAAACTAAACCGTCGGTATTTTGAATTTAAGCTTTCCCACTAGCTAACTTGACGATAAAGTTTTTTTGTTTTTAGGAATTTTTTTTTGATTTTTATGGGTTTTTCAAATATTTATGCAAATGCTGAATTTACACATGAATGCAAAGATAGAAATCTTACCGAGCACACCCCCAAACTTAAACTTGACAGTTCCCTCTGTCATGCCACACAAAGTGGGTCAAAATTGTTGAGAGATCAAAATTTGTCGGTTCCTTTTTTATACAAGAAAACAACTGACAAAAAATATATACACAAAAAGGTCCACTCCAAACTTAAGTGAAACAGTGTTTCCGTTATTTAAGCATAGAAATTCAAAGTTAGGGAAATGGAACATCATTAGTGTATACAAGGCTTTACACAGACCAAAAAGTAACACCAACCATTCAAAAATGTTATCATGATTAGACCATGGTTGGTGAAAGAACGTGTGAAGGAAGAAAATGAAGGATACGCGAGACCGTGTGTGGACGGACGTGGTATAAGGTCTCGGTAGATGTAAATAAGAAGATGAACGAAAGGGAGAAAGAAATGGAGCATGAACTTGAGATTAGAAATTGATTGAATAAATTAGTACAGTCTGTAATAATTGAAGTGTAAAACTGGATTTTTCTAATTATACTAATTTATCAATACTTTGGGGAATGGGGTCAAATATCTAAAAATTTGTAAGAAAACATGGGCCGATCGAACTTGGTGAACCAGATATAGGAGATAAAGTTATCAAGTTGTCTTGCAGTTTAGAAACGATAGAAAAGATGGAGTGAAGTAATCGAGGAATAGTATCGGTTAAAAGTTTAGAAGGATGTTCATAGTCAATGGAAGGGACATGATGAATCGGAAAATCTGATTCATCTAATAAAACTAGTTTATCCTTAAATATATCCTCAAAATTAACATCTTCCATGCATTCATTCAAATCATCATCAATAATATCCAGACGCAAATGGGGTTTGATAAAAACAGTTAATGGTTCGGGATGATGTCCACACGAATATGAAGGAACGTGTTGAATTGGTGAGAAAATCTCATCCAAAATTTTTGGTTCATAATCAAAATTATCCCTAATATCGATATCCTCAATCAATACAAACCTAAATTTCTCAAATACCTCATCAACAACATGGTTTTCAATTGGTGGATCATAATTCGCACTCGGTTGTTTTTCTAGATTGGAGATGTAGAGATCAAAAATAGTGGTGTTGGTTTC
The DNA here is from genome assembly GCA_030015575.1 of Agapanthus africanus. NCBI lineage: Eukaryota > Viridiplantae > Streptophyta > Magnoliopsida > Asparagales > Amaryllidaceae > Agapanthus > Agapanthus africanus. The sequence goes on from JASDDO010000008.1 coordinate 356,667,290, forward strand.
ACTTGAAAGGGTCTCCTCACAATCGGGTAAATCAAACACAACTTAGTTGCACAATTCATCAAACTTGCTATCCTCAATTGGTGAATCATTTGGTGTATTCGATTGATTTTCAGAACTAGAGATGTGAATTTCTATTAGAAACGGGTAGATTTGATTTTGAAGGGTGTAAGGCTCAGTTTTACTACTCAAATCATCAATTTGTCCTATCGCCGCATCATACATTGTAAAATTTTGTGCTAGTTGGGAACTAGCTGATGGTACGTAAGGATGTATGAGCGTGGCTATGGATGAATTCAATTACTCTATCTTTCGGCACAAAACTATCTGAAATTCTTCTAATGATCTTTCAAGGCTAGACATGGTTTGTAAAGGGGTTTCAATAAAAAATTCGAATTCATTTGGATACGTGAAACTGCCTAATTGATATTCAGAAGCAATATCTAGAGAATGTGTGAAAGTTGGGTAGGATTGATAGGAATTGAATGGTTGTGTCGAATGGGAAAGATTAGGATCAACACTGTTCCCTCATAAAAAAAAGAAAAGGGAGAGTAAGAAAGGGGGAAACTCTCCACTATTCGAGTCTCACGTGTTAAACACGTGAGCGCCTATATGCTCTGCATATAGGCGCTGCAACTAAACTACTGATAGGCTAAACAAGGCTCACGTGTTAAACACATGGGCGTCTATATGCAGAGCATATAGGCGCTGCAACTAAACTACTGATAGGCAAAACAAAGCCTCACGTGTTAAACACGTGAGCGCCTATATGCAAAGCATATAGGCATTACAATCAAACAACAAATAGGATAAACAAAGCCTCACGTGTTAAACACATGAGCGCCTATATGCAAAGCATATAGGCGCTACAACCAAACAGCTAAGGGGTCGAACTAAGTCCCACATGTTAAACACGTGAGGACACTTCCTTACGTAGAATTAAATTCTACTTAATGAACCGTTGGATCAAGGATCCAACAGTGATTAAACATAGAATTAAATTCTATTGGGGAGAATATTTCTATTAAACAGAGAGTTAGTGGATTAAAGATTCAAAATATTTTTTATATCTTTCTAAACAGAGAAAGATTATACTCTGTTAAACTGAGCACTCTTGGATTAAAAATCCAATGATGATTAAAATGTCACCGCTCGGTAGAATTTTATTCTATATATGGGAGAATATTCCCAATCTTGATAAAAACAAGAACAATATCTTCTGTAAAACAGAAGTCCTTGGATCAAAGATCCAACGGTGGGTAAAATTCCCCAAATCAATTTTGAGACCAAGTAAATTAATTGGAATCTCTCAATGAGAGATTTTCTCAAAACCAATTAACAACTTGCTTCCACTATATAAAGGACCTGAGAATTCAAGTCTCACATACAGAGACATGGAGAGAACAAGAGAAAAAGGACGAGACATAAAGAGAGACAGAAAAAAGAGAATTTAATTCTCGGTGAAGACTTATTTGTCATAACACACTAGGTGAAAAGAAAAAAAAACACAGAGATTGTTCTATCTCTTCTTTGCCTCTTTAAGAGTTTAACCCTTCATATAAAGAACCCAGTTCTTCCTCTGGTTGATATTTGCAGAAGCAGATCTCCTTATAAGTTGAGAATTTAATTCTCATCGAGGAGATTCTGTCCTGCAGATTTAAAACATAGGGGAAAGAACCGAGTTCAAAGAATTTAATTCTTACAAAAACATATGGGAATTTAATTCCTCTGAAAACTAGGGTTTAACCCTATATAAAGAATTTGATTCTTGTAAAAACGTACAACAAATTGTGCGGTGAAAGAACCCAGTCCTTATGTGCGGTGAAGTGTGTCAAAAATGAAAATCAGAAGGTTTTAGTTTGAGATGAGGATATCAAGGAAAGGTGGAGATATTATTTTGACAAATTGTTCAATGAGAGCTTTACTAAGAATTTGGATGGACTTGTCATTCAATCTCAAGATGTAAACCGTGATTTCATACGTAAAATAAGACTACCTAAGATTGAAGAAGTTTTGAACAGAATGAGTTTAAGAAAAGCGGTTGGTCCTTACGGGATTCCTATCGAGATTTGGAGATGCTTAGGAGAAATAGGCGTTAAATGGATGCCATATCTGTTTAATAAGATTTGGAAGACAAAAAAGATACCAAATGAATGGAGGAAAAGTATCCTTGTACCTATCTACAAAAACAAGGGTGACATTCAAACTTTCTCAAATTACTGTGGAATAAAACTTATGTGTCACACCATGAAACTTTGGGAGAGAGCGATTGAACACAGGCTAAGGAAGGATATTAAGATAAACGAGAACCAGTTTGGATTCATGCCTGGACGGTCGACGACAGAGGCTATTTATTTGCTTCGTCAACTTGTCGAGCATTTTCGAGAGAGGAGAAGATATTTGCATATGATATTTATTGATTTAGAGAAAGCGTATGACAAGGTACCTAAAGAGGTATTATGGAGGACAATGATGAAGAAGGGGGTCCCCGGCAAGTATATTGACATAATCAAGGATATGTATGATGGAATAGTTGCAAATGTCAGAACTTGCGGCGGCCTAACGAGTGATTTTCCGATTATAATTGGTTTACATCATGGATCTGCATTAAGTCCATTCCTATTTACCATCGTGATGGATGAGCTTACTAGAACTATCCAAGATGAGGTACCTTGGTGTATGCTAAGCGCTGATGATATTGTTCTAGTAAATGAGACGAAAGCAGGGGTTAATGCCAAATTGGAATTATGGAGGCAAACATTGGAATCTCGGGGGTTCAAATTGAGTAGGTCCAAGACAACATATATGCATTGAAAATTTAGTAAACAGAGAAGTCAAAACCATATTGGTATAACATTGGAAGGGCAAGAGAATCACCGAGCGATCGGTTTAGTTATCTAGGTTCCATCATCCAAAAGTATGAGGAGATCGATAGTGATGTTAATCAAAGGATCCAAGCTGGTTGGTTGAAATGGAGGAGTGCAACAGGTATTTTGTGTGATCATAACTTTCCGTTAAAATTGAAAGGGAAGTTTTATCGGAGCGTTATTCGGCCTTCCTTATTATATGGTACAGAATTCTGGGCTCCTAAGAAGCATCATACACAGAAGATGCACGTTGCAGAGATGCGCATGCTTCGTTGGATGTGCGGTAACACTAGAAAAGATACGGTGCGAAATGAGGATATTCGTGCAAAAGTTAGTGTAGCACCTGTGGAAGAGAAGATGTGGGAAAATTGGCTAAGATGGTTTGGTCATATGCGACGCAGACCTATGGAAGCACCGGTTCGACGAATAAATACTCTCGATATGGGCAATGGCAAAAGGGTAAAAGGGAAACCGAAGAAAATATGGATGGAGGGGATACGAAACGATATGGTTGCCAAATGCCTCAATGAAAGTATATTGTTCAATAGGAGTGAGTGGAGGCGGAGGATTCATGTGCTGGATCCGGCAATATTCTTATGTTGGTTCATGAAGCCTACCCCATATGCTTAGGATAAAAGGCTCAGTTGTTGTTGTTGTAAAAACGAGAGGAGAACTTGATTCCTCAGTCCAGACGATGATAATAATCAGAGACCTTCCAAACCCAAATCCTAATGACTAGAAATGTCATTAATAAGAGATCAAGATCTTTAAGAAAACAGAAGGAAATCCAAGGGATTTCTTAGTGTTTAACACTATAATGAGACCTCATGTGTTTTCCACGTGAGTGCCTTTAATGAACAACAAGGACGGCCCAGACTACCTTACGTGTTTCCCATGCGAGTGCTTAAAAGAAAAACAAGAGGTACTTCGTAAGGCAGTACCCATATTTGGGGCGTGATTGATGTGGAAAATTGTGTTTGTAGAATAACCGCAATCAGAACGGTGTCGCGTGTAGTTAGACCGAGGTGAGTACGGGTTGTCCTCAGGGAAACGTTGAATCTTTTACTCTTAATTTAGATGTGTTGAAAAAGAGAGGAGGGATAAGAATGTTGAGGAATGATTTCTAGATCTACGTTAAGCACTAATGCAAAATATAGATCTAGATTATTTATGATGTAGTTAATATAAGAAGGGGCTTGTAGGGTTCGTTAGGATTTAGTAGTTATGGATGATTAATTAAAAATTACTCATTCTATCCTTTAATAGATTTAAAACTAGAACGACAGTGATGCGTGTAGATTAGGGTTTCTGGAGGGAAAAGGAATCCCACTCTTAACCCCTATCTCGACACGGAACTTCGTTCATATCTAGCCTTTACCAAAACAATCATTAATCTAATCTCTAATCGCGGTCGAGACTAACAATGAATTGGTAGCGCACCCGATTAAGATGTTGATGATTCTTTTGGTAAAGTTTATAAACTTTATAGGACGTAAAAAGAGTTTAGGTATTTTCATCATCCATTAACCTACTCTAATCCTACGAACCCTAACAAGCGGAGAATTACTCACGCATGTTCCGAGAAAAAGAGATGGAGAGAAAATGCATAATTAAACTACGAAGAAATAGAATGGGAAAAAGAACTACCTTTATTAATAACCAATATTCATTACACTTTGATTCCTTAGAAAATGATTACAAATACTAGTTTGCTTCTCAATCTATTCTAAGGAGGTAGATGAACCGTTGATGATCAGCCTGGATGCGTGAGCCGTCTTGGACTTCGTGATCTCGTCGGCTTGATGATTTTTCCAAGAGGCTCTCGGCCTTTATTTATAGTCCCAAAGCCAGAAAATTAGCTTCCTAATTTGGAAGCAAGTAGTTAGTATCCAACAGAAAAAAATCCCATCTCCTAAGTCTTCAAAACCGCGGCGGATCCGCGGCCAATAGGGGGGTTTGGCCGCGGATCCGCGGCCAAGTAGGAGCGTCATTTGATGATTTTTCTGGGGCTTCATCCATATGACACGTGGTGATTATTGGAATCTTTTGAAACTTGGAAATCTTCTCGTAGTTGCTGCCAGACTTGACTTCTAAGTTTTGGTTTCTTAATTAGGCAGGTTTGCTTTAACAACTTGATTTCCTTGATTTTAGTCCTGAAAATTCTGCACAACAACTCAAATGATAATTGTAGGGTGTTTTTCGTCACCCCATTGAGATGGGAATACGCGCACGCTAGTCAGGCATACTACAGATTCCCCCTGCCTAGGGTAGGCCGGGGTTTAATGATTGTGGGGATCCAAATCTCCGACAGCCGCGGACTAAGCTGCCGTTAATTACCCCTCGCCTTTGGGGCGAGGGAACCTCCGATTAACGGGTTAAAATGGTCATGCGAACTCAATGTGCAGTGTACGTGTGTTTTGTTTTGGAGGGGGGGTTTGAATATATCGGGAGCCACGCAGAGTTTTTACGGGAGTTCTAACAGGGACAGTGTCGTGGAGTATATGTATGTGTACATTTGTATACATGTGTATATATATACATATATATATAAATAAAGGGGAAAAGGCATCCAAAGGATGCGTGGGGCAGCACCTTGGGCGCTGTGCGCTTAGGTGCTGTGCGCTCAGGCGCAAGCGCGCGCGCCACGTGTCGGCACGCGGGCGCTTTGCGCATGAGCGATGCGCGCTGGAGCGCAAGCGCGCGCGCCACGTGTCGGCACGCGGGCGCTTTGCGCATGAACGCTGCGCGCTGGAGCGCAAGCGCGCGCGCCATGTGTCGGCACGTGGGCGCTTTGCGCATGAACGCTGCGCGCTGGAGCACAAGCGCGCGCGCCACGTGTCGGCACGTGGGCGCTTTGCGCTTGAGTGCTGCACGCTGGAGCGCAAGCGAGCGCGCCACGCGTCGGCACGTGGGCGCTTTGCGCTCGGGCGCAGTGCGCTGGAGAGGAAAAGAGGGCTTTTATCCCCAAAAACTCTCGAAAGAGAAATTAGTGGAGTTAAACTCCTGAAAAAAAAGAATGTTTTGGTTGGGGAAATGGGTTCTTCTTTTTCCACCTCTGTTGGCTGGCTCAAGAGATGTGAGATCTAAAAATCTCTTCTTTTTGAGATCTAATGATAGATCCAAGTTCCCCTTTGTGGGTTTTGTGGTGGAAAACTAATTTGTTTTATATAAAGAAGAGTAAAACTCTTGATTTAATTCAAGAGAAAGAAGAAGGTTTTGGAACCTTGAAGAAGAAGGAGGCACAAAAGATCTCAGATCTAAAAATTTTGTGGAAAGAATGAAAGGTCTTTTTATTTATTCATCATGTTGCCTTTTATAGGCTTACATATTTGCATATAGCCCCTTGGGCTTCACAAAAATGGAATTTTAGCCATCCCATGGCTCATGTGCCATTTCATTTTTGCACATAAGCCATGGGCTTGCAAAATATTGGCTTTATGCCCATTTTGCATACATTCATGTATAAAAAATTACATAAAAATTATTTATTACATGATCTATATTTTAGCATGGAGGAGGCTGGCCGCGGGCTCGACTTGGGCATGGGCCCGCTTGACCTGGGCTTGGGCCCACCTGGCTTGGGGTTGATCTTGACTTTGACTCGGTCAACGGGGGTGTAAATTTTTACCCCAACAAAGTGCCCCCCATCAATAAATGCACACCGCACATTTGAGTTGTGTGCATGAAATTGATGGATCTTGAAGCTGAACTTCGAGGTGGAACATCATTCCAGAGGCGAAGCATCATCCCGGGGAGCATGATTCCCGAGGATCGGAGCATCATTCCGATTCGCGGAGCATAATTCCAACGTCAGAGCATCATTCCGAAGCGCGGAGCATAAGTCCAGGGTCGGAGCATCATTCCGATTTGCGGAGCATAATTCCAGAGTTCGGAGCATCTTTCCGAAGAGCGGAGCATAATTCCAGGATTCGGAGCATCATTCCGAAGGGCGGAGCATAATTCAAGGATTCGGAGCATCATTCCGAAGGGCGGAGCATGATTCTAGAGTTCGGAGCATCTTTCCGAAGAGCGAAGCATGATTCCAGAGTTCGGAGCATCTTTTCGAAGAGCGGAGCATGATTCCAGAGTTCGGAGCATCACTCCGAAGCGCGGAGCATAAGTCCAGGGTCGGAGCATCATTCCGATTTGCGGAGCATAATTCCAGAGTTCGGAGCATCTTTCCGAAGAGCGGAGCATAATTACAGGATTCGGAGCATCATTCCGAAGGGCGGAGCATAATTCCAGGATTCGGAGCATCATTCCGAAGGGCGGAGCATGATTCCAGAGTTCGGAGCATCTTTCCGAAGAGCGGAGCATGATTCCAGAGTTCGGAGCATCATTCCGAAGGGCGGAGCTTGATTCCAGGATTCGGAGCATCGTTCCGAAGGGCGGAGCATAATTCCAGAGTTCGGAGCATCTTTCCGAAGAGCGGAGCATAATTCCAGGGTTCGGAGCATCATTCCGAAGGGCGGAGCTTGATTCCAGAGTTCGGAGCATCTTTCCGAAGAGCGGAGCATGATTCCAGAGTTCGGAGCATCATTCCGAAGGGCGGAGCTTGATTCCAGGATTCGGAGCATCGTTCCGAAGGGCGGAGCATAATTCCAGAGATCGGAGCATCGTTCCGATGGGCGGAGCATAATTCCAGAGATCGGAGCATCGTTCCGATGGGCGGAGCATAATTCCAGAGATCGGAGCATCATTCCGATGGGCGGTAGACATTCTGGCCGAAGCATGATTTCGATGCAGAGGTAGATTCCTAGGCGAAGTATAATTCCGACAAGGGAGGAAAATATTTCGAGGCGAAGCATGATTTCAACACGGGGTATATTCTGAGACGGAGCATTATTCCGGCGCAGAGCTTGTTGGCTGACTTGATTCCGAGACGAAGCATAATTTCGACAGGGAAGGCAGGTACACCGAGGTGAATCATCATTTCGACACGGGGTGTATTCTGAGATGAAGCATAATTCCGACGAGGAGGTCGTTATCCCGAGGCGAAGCATGATTTCGACACGGGGTAAATTATGGGACGAAGCATGATTCTGCCGCAGAGGTTGTTGGTTTGATTTGATTTGGGTTGACATTTGCATCGCTACACTGGGATATGGTACCGGGAGCGAATCATCATTTGTCATGGGAGAGGATTTGGGAGTTGGTTTTTTTGTTTGGCATCAGCCTCGCTACACTGGAATATGGTTCCAGGAGCGAATCATCATTTGCGTTTGCTTATTAGGAAACGATGGCTTAGGAGACAGGTTTTAGGTCCCTATCACCTAAGACTTTTCAATTTTGTGAGCCGTAAGGGTCTCACAAAGCATTTTCTCCCTACGGGTCGTAAGGATCCCGTAAGTGTATTTTCTCCTTGGGAGTCGTGGGGACTCCCAAGTGTGTTGCTCCTTTATGAGTCGTAAGGATCTCACGCGGGAATTTTCTCCTCACAAAGTCGAGAGGACTTTGCGAGTACATTTCATCTCTATTTCACAAGTTTGCGCCCTTTCGGGTTTTCACAAACTCGTCGGCAGTCCTGCTGTTTTTACTCACGGAGCCCTTTCGGGTTTTCATCCGTGCCCATTTTGCTTGTGGACATACCCCTTTTTTTTTGAATCTTCACCGCCGGTGGGACTTTGAATGTGGTCTCACCGGTAGGACTTGGGAGGAATTGGATTTGTTTTACGCCCGTGGATTGTATACGGTTTTGCAGGATGTATGATCCAGACCGTAGGGCCATACAAATTTCGGGACTTTGTTGGCGTCTGCATCGCTGCACTGGAATATGGTACCAGGAGCGACTCATCATTCGCCATTGGGGTATGGGATTGGAATTTGGTTGGCGTCTGCATCGCTGCACTGGAATATGGTACCAGGAGCGACTCATCATTCGCCATTGGGGTATGGGATTTGGAATTTGGTTGGCGTCTGCATCGCTGCACTGGAATATGGTACCAGGAGCGACTCATCATTCGCCATTGGGGTATGGGATTTGGAATTTGGTTGGCGTCTGCATCGCTGCACTGTAATATGGTACCAGGAGCGACTCATCATTCGCCACGGGGGGGGGTATGGTATTAGAATTTGGTTGGCGTCTGCATCGCTGCACTGGAATATGGTACCAGGAGCGACTCATCATTCGCCACGTGGGGTATGGTATTGGAATTTGGTTGGCGTCTGCATCGCTGTACTGGAATATGGTACCTGGAGAGACTCATCATTCGCCACGGGGGGTATGGTATTGGAATTTGGTTGGCGTCTGCATCGCTGCACTGGAATATGGTACCAGGAGCGACTCATCATTCGCCACGTGGGGTATGGTATTGGAATTTGGTTGGCGTCTGCATCGCTGTACTGGAATATGGTACCAGGAGCGACTCATCATTCGCCACTGGGGTATGGGATTTGGAATTTGGTTGGCGTCTGCATCGCTGCACTGGAATATGGTACCAGGAGCGACTCATCATTCGCCACGTGGGAATTGGGGAGCGATGGCTTAGGAGACAGGTTTAGATCCCTATCGCCTAAGGCTTTTCAATTTTATGGGCCGTGAGGGTCCCATAAAAACATTTTCTCCCTACGAGTTGTAAGGATCCCGCAGGTGTATTTTCTCCTCAGGAGTCGTGAGGTCTCCTAAGTGTGTTTTTCCTTTATGAGTCGTAAGGATCCCACAAAGGTTTGTTCTCCTCATGTATCGTGAGGACACATGAATGGGTCTTCTCAATGGAGCATAATTCAAGAGGCGGAGACCAGCCGCGTAACCGGTAATCGTGGTGGGGCATGGGTATGGCGAGAATTATTTGAGCCCGTAGATTGTATACGGTAGTCAATTTGGGGACTGGCCGTAGGGCAAGGAGAACTTTGGAAATTTGAATTTTTGTTTGGCATCTGCATCGCTGTACTGGAATATGGTACCAGGAGCGACTCATCATTCGCCGCTGTTTTTTTTTGTTGTTTTTGTATTTTTTGTTTTAGCGCGATTGCTCTATCATTTCAGCTTTTCTTATCGCGAAGGTCGCGATTGCCCCATCATTTCGGCTTTTATTCGCGGTTGCCCCATCATTTCGGCTTTCATTTTCATCTTTATTTTACTCGCTGATTTTTATTGCGAGTTGCCCCATCATTTCGGCTTTTCTTTATTTTCCTTTTATTTACACATTTTTTTTCTATTTACATATTTCTTTTTACATTCCCAGTTTAACGACTTAGAGGACGACTGTTCCCAGTTTAATGAGGTGGTGGTCGATTGTTTTCGGAGAAAGGCAGATGTCTGAGAGAATCGGTTTCACGAAGAAGTTCGGTCTCCGTTTGTATGAAATTGGCGGTTGCAACTTGACTGTTTGTTAACACGCCTTTGGACAGTTCTATCTCCCCTGCCTTGTATTGCTTTTCGACCCAATCTTTGAAGACGAAGCAGTCCTTAATGGCATGACCTATCACTCTGTGATAGGGGCAGTATTTGGGGTCGTCGGTCCTATTCGCTTCCTGCGGTCTTTTTGACTCTGGCAGTTGTAGACCGTTCTTCAGGGCGTCTTTGAATATTTTACGGATTTTGTCCCTTCTGAAGGAATAGACCTTATCCAGCTTCTCTTTCAGTGGAGATTCTCCTCCCTCTCCGAACATTGGCTTCCGAAGCTGGTTGGCGCTAAGTCCGCTCATCCCCTGCTTATTTCGGTTAGCCGAAGTGTTGAAAGATTCAGAATCATCGGAGTTTCCGCCTTTTCGATTAGCGTCCTTCCGGTTTCTCCAGGACTTATTGTTATTTTGAGAATCCGAGGAGGACTCCTGTTTTGAGCGCTCCAGCATCTGGACTTTCCTGGTCAGCTCTTGGAATGTTTTGAGACCCGCGGTGCATAAAAACGGGGTCATCCAATTGTTGAGATTTCTGATGAGGAGACTGACAGATTGGTCCTGCTCTATCGGCGGTTCGCATTTGACGGAGAGATTGCGCCATCGGGTTATAAAATCCGTGCTGCTTTCGTTGTTCTTGGGCTTGGTCCTTACGAGCTCGGCAATGGTGATCTTATCGCTGACGCTCATGAACCTCTGCCGAAACAGAGACTCCATTTGGACAAAAGTTGTGACGGAGCCATCCGGTATGCTCGCGTACCAGTCGAAAGCAACATCGGTCAAGCTATTAACGAACTGGCGAAGGAGAAGCGCATCATTGCCCCCAGTATTCCCGCATGAGGCTTTGAAGTGGGCGATATGCTGATTCGCATTTCCCGTCCCATCGAATCTTCCGAATTTGGGGATGACATAGCCGCTAGGAAATTCTACCATATCATACTGAGCAGGATATGGTCTCCCACTACTGCTGATATCTTTTTGCGCTTCGGCTTCGGCCACCAATGTTTTGACTTTGCTGGAAACCAAATCCATGATTTGATCTTGAGTTAGCGGGCTACTGTCATCGGTAGCCAAGACATTTCCCGAGATAGGATGCGACTGGTTTTCATGTAGTTCGCCCACTTTTGGATTTGAGGGAATAGGCGTCGGCTGCTTTGGGACACCATTTCCCGGCTCACGAGCAGAGCCCTCCGCTTGATTGGGCGGCTGAGAGGCAAGTCGGGACTTGAGCTGCATCACGACATTCGTCAAGTCATCAATTTTGGAGTAGAGTTTGTCCATCTCCTTGTCTTTGTTTCTGAGCTACTTTCGGAGCTCTTGAAGCAGCTCTTGTTTCGCGGTCCTGGGGCGGAAAGTCGGCTCTTCTTCGCTTTCCGAGCCCGACTCCTCATGGACCGAAGGGTCTTTCCGCCTATCATCCTCATCAAGAGGGTTTTCATCACCCAGCAGAGGCGGCTGTCCTTGGGAAGCGGCCACCACATTCAAGCCAGATTGGGTTTGAGATGTGGTAGCCCCGTCCTTGCTCTTGCTGCACGTGCCCACCGTGTAGACAGTGTGGATCACATACCCAGCCATTTCCTCATCTTCGGCGGGGTAACCCTGTTCTTCGAACCTCATGAGGTTCAGCCTGGCAGGAGCCCTAGCCCTTTTGTTGGCTTTATATCTGAGCCTTTTCTCCCTCAGCTTCTCGATTTTGAAGGCTTGGCGGGCATCCGCTACCCGGGAAGCCATTGTGAGTTGATCAGCGGGGAGCTTAGAGAAGACACCCGATCGAGCATTTGTCAGGGGCGCCGCTGGAGCTTGCTCGGGACGCGTTGTAGCTTTGTTGGTGTTGATGGCCTTGCCCCCAGCTGGGGCCAAAGAAAGTCGTTCAGATACCGACTTGCGTTTGGGTTGGGGCGCCTTCGAGACCACCACATTTGGCCTCTTGCCTTTCGAGGACGGTTTGTCTGCCACCGGGGCTTGAGGAGCTGGGATGGCGCTAACTGGTATGAATACAATAGAGCCGAATGGTAACAGCGGCTCCTCCCATTGTCGCCCGAGACTGGCCGGAAGGACCGTCCTGGAGTCTATCTTCATCGTGTAAGAGACGGGAGCCGTGCTGAGAGATGAGTTCATCACTGGAGACATTGTTGAAAAGTGATTGCTTGAAAACCTGCATGAAAGAGCATTATTTTAGTATAAATACAGGTATGTATATTGATTGAGTTCGCATGACCATTTTAACCCGTTAATCGGAGGTTCCCTCGCCCCAAAGGCGAGGGGTAATTAACGGCAGCTTAGTCCGCGGCTGCCGGAGATTCGGATCCCCACAATCATTAAACCCCGGCCTACCCAAGGCAGGGGAAATCTGTAGTACGCCTGACTAGCGTGCGCGTATTCCCATCTCAATGGGGTGACGAAAAACACCCTACGGGCGTGGCAGAATCTGTAGGGTGTTTTTCGTCACCCCATTGAGATGGGAATACGCGCACGCTAGTTAGGCGTACTACAGATTCCCCCTGCCTAGGGTAGGCCGGGGTTTAATGATTGTGGGGATCCGAATCTCCGGCAGCCGCGGACTAAGCTGCCTTTAATTACCCCTCGCCTTTGGGGCGAGGGAACCTCCGATTAACGGGTTAAAATGGTCATGCGAACTCAATGTGCAGTGTACGTGTGTTTTGTTTTGGAGGGGGGTTTGAATATATCGGGAGCCACGCAGAGTTTTTACGGGGTCCCGCTACCCGGATAGCGGGCTGGGGGTCAAGGGGGCTAGCAGCCCCCTTGCGGGGTGCGGGGCAGCGCCCCGTTAGAAATTTTTTTCTAACAGGGATAGTGTCGTGGAGTATATGTATGTGTACATTTGTATACATGTGTATATATATACATATATATATAAATAAAGGGGAAAAGGCATCCATAGGATGCGTGGGGCAGCACCTTGGGCGCTGTGCGCTTAGGTGCTGTGCGCTCAGGCGCAAGCGCGCCATGTGTCGGCACGCGGGCGCTTTGCGCATGAGCGCTGCGCGCTGAAGCGCAAGCGCGCGCGCCACGTGTCGGCACGCGGGCGCTTTGCGTATGGGCGCTGCGCGCTGGAGCGCAAGCGCGCGCGCCACGTGTCGGCACGCGGGCGCTTTGCGCATGAACGCTGCGCGCTGGAGCACAAGCGCAATGGAGCGCAAGCGCGCGCGCCACGTGTCGGCACGTGGTCGCTTTGCACATGAACGCTGCGCGCTGGAGCGCAAGCGCGCGCGCCACGTGTCGGCACGTGTGCACTTTGCGCATGAGTGCTGTGCGCTGGAGCGCAAGCGCGTGCGCCACGCGTCGGCACGTGGGCGCTTTGCGCTCGGGCGCAGTGCGCTAGAGAGGAAAAGAGGGCTTTTAGCCCCAAAAACTCTCGAAAGAGAAATTAGTGGAGTTAAACTCCTGAAAAAAAAAGAATGTTTTGGTTGGGGAAATGGGTTCTTCTTCTTCCTCCTCTGTTGGCTGGCTCAAGAGATGTGAGATCTAAAAATCTCTTCTTTTTGAGATCTAATGATAGATCCAAGTTCCCCTTTGTGGGTTTTGTGGTGGAAAACTAATTTGTTTTATATAAAGAAGAGTAAAACTCTTGATTTAATTCAAGAGAAAGAAGAAGGTTTTGGAACCTTGAAGAAGAAGGAGGCACAAAAGATCTCAGATCTAAAAATTTTGTGGAGAGAATGAAAGGTCTTTTTTTTTTATTCATCATGTTGCCTTTTATAGGCTTACATATTTGCATATAGCCCCTTGGGCTTCACAAAAATAGCATTTTAGCCATCCCATGGCTCATGTGCCATTTCATTTTTGCACATAAGCCATGGGCTTGCAAAATATTGGCTTTATGCCCATTTTTCATACATTCATGTATAAAAAATTACATAAAAATTATTTATTACATGATCTATATTTTATCATGGAGGAGGCTGGCCGCGGGCTCGACTTGGGCATGGGCCCGCTTGACCTGGGCTTGGGCCTACCTGGCTTGGGGTTGATCTTGACTTTGACTCGGTCAACGGGGGTGTAAATTTTTACCCCAACAAAGTGCCCCCATCAATAAATGCACACCGCACATTTGAGTTGTGTGCATGAAATTGATGGATCTTGAAGCTGAACTTCGAGGTGGAACATCATTCCGGAGGCGAAGCATCATCCCGGGGAGCATGATTCCTGAGGATCGGAGCATCATTCCGATTCGCGGAGCATAGTTCCAACGTCAGAGCATCATTCCGAAGAGCGGAGCATAAGTCCAGGGTCGGAGCATCATTCCGATTTGCGGAGCATAATTCCAGAGTTCGGAGCATCTTTCCGAAGAGCGGAGCATAATTCCAGGATTCGGAGCATCATTCCGAAGGGCGGAGCATGATTCCAGGATTCGGAGCATCATTCCGAAGGGCGGAGCATGATTCCAGAGTTCGGAGCATCTTTCCGAAGAGCGGAGCATGATTCCAGAGTTCGGAGCATCTTTCCGAAGAGCGGAGCATGATTCCAGTGTTCGGAGCATCATTCCGAAGCGCGGAGCATAAGTCCAGGGTCGGAGCATCATTCCGATTTGCGGAGCATAATTCCATAGTTCGGAGCATCTTTCCGAAGGGCGGAGCATAATTCCAGGATTCGGAGCATCATTCCGAAGGGCGGAGCATAATTCCAGGATTCGGAGCATCATTCCGAAGGGCGGAGCATGATTCCAGAGTTCGGAGCATCTTTCCGAAGAGCGGAGCATGATTCCAGAATTCGGAGCATCATTCCGAAGGGCGGAGCTTGATTCCAGGATTCGGAGCATCGTTCCGAAGGGCGGAGCATAATTCCAGAGTTCGGAGCATCTTTCCGACGAGCGGAGCATAATTCCTGGGTTCGGAGCATCATTCCGAAGGGCGGAGCTTGATTCCAGAGTTCGGAGCATCTTTCCGAAGAGCGGAGCATGATTCCAGAGTTCGGAGCATCATTCTGAAGGGCGGAGCTTGATTCCAGGATTCGGAGCATCGTTCCGAAGGGCGGAGCATAATTCCATAGATCGGAGCATCGTTCCGATGGGCGGAGCATAATTCCAGAGATCGGAGCATCCTTCCGATGGGCGGCAGACATTCTGGCCGAAGCATGATTTCGATGCAGAGGTAGATTCCTAGGCGAAGTATAATTCCGACAAGGAAGGAACATATTCCGAGGCGAAGTATGATTTCGACACGGGGTACATTCTGAGACGGAGCATGATTCCGGCGCAGAGCTTGTTGGCTGACTTGATTCCGAGACGAAGCATAATTTCGACAGGGAAGGCAGGTACACCGAGGCGAAGCATCATTTCGACACGGGGTTTATTCTGAGATGAAGCATAATTCCGACGAGGAGGTCGTTATCCCGAGGCGAAGCATGATTTCGACACGGGGTAAATTCTGGGACGAAGCATGATTCTGCCGCAGAGGTTGTTGGTTTGATTTGATTTGGGCTGACATTAGCATCGCTACACTGGGATATGGTACCAGGAGCGAATCATCATTTGTCATGGGAGAGGATTTGGGAGTTGGTTTTTTTGTTTGGCATCAGCATCGCTACACTGGAATATGGTTCCAGGAGCGAATCATCATTTGCGTTTGCTTATTAGGAAACGATGGCTTAGGAGACAGGTTTTAGGTCCCTATCACCTAAGACTTTTCAATTTTGTGAGCCGTAAGGGTCTCACAAAGCATTTTCTCCCTACGGGTCGTAAGGATCCCGTAAGTGTATTTTCTCCTTGGGAGTTGTGGGGACTCCCAAGTGTGTTGCTCCTTTGTGAGTCGTAAGGATCTCACGCGGGAATTTTCTCCTCACAAAGTCGAGAGGACTTTGCGAGTGCATTTTATCTCTTTTTCACAAGTTTGCGCCCTTTCGGGTTTTCACAAACTCGTCGGCAGTCCTGCTGTTTTTACTCACGGAGCCCTTTCTGGTTTTTATCCGTGACCATTTTGCTTATGGACATACCCCTTTTTTTTTGAATCTTCACCGCCGGTGGGACTTTGAATGTGGTCTCACCGGTAGGACTTGGGAGGAATTGGATTTGTTTTACGCCCGTGGATTGTATACGGTTTTGCAGGATGTATGATCCAGACCGTAGGGCCATACAAATTTCGGGACTTTGTTGGCGTCTGCATCGCTGCACTGGAATATGGTACCAGGAGCTACTCATCATTCGCCATTGGGGCATGGGATTGGAATTTGGTTGGCGTCTGCATCGCTGCACTGGAATATAGTACCAGGAGCGACTCATCATTAGCCATTTGGGTATGGGATTTGGAATTTGGTTGGCGTCTGCATCGCTGCACTGGAATATGGTACCAGGAGCGACTCATCATTCGCCATTGGGGTATGGGATTTGGAATTTGGTTGGCGTCTGCATCGCTACACTGGAATATGGTACCAGGAGCGACTCATCATTCGCCACGGGGGGTATGGTATTGGAATTTGGTTGGCGTCTGCATCGCTGCACTGGAATATGGTACCAGGAGCGACTCATCATTCGCCACGTGGGGTATGGTATTGGAATTTGGTTGGCGTCTGCATCGCTGTACTGGAATATGGTACCAGGAGCGACTCATCATTCGCCACGGGTGGTATGGTATTGGAATTTGGTTGGCGTCTGCATCGCTGCACTGGAATATGGTACCAGGAGCGACTCATCATTCGCCACGTGGGGTATGGTATTGGAATTTGGTTGGCGTCTGCATCGCTGTACTGGAATATGGTACCAGGAGCGACTCATCATTCGCCACTGGGGTATGGGATTTGGAATTTTGTTGGCGTCTGCATCGCTGCACTGGAATATGGTACCAGGAGCGACTCATCATTCGCCACGTGGGAATTGGGGAGCGATGGCTTAGGAGACAGGTTTAGATCCCTATCGCCTAAGGCTTTTCAATTTTATGGGCCGTGAGGATCCCATAAAAACATTTTCTCCCTACAAGTTGTAAGGATCCCGCAGGTGTATTTTCTCCTCAGGTGTCGTGAGGGCTCCTAAGTGTGTTTTTCCTTTATGAGTCGTAAGGATCCCATAAAGGTTTGTTCTCCTCATGTATCGTGAGGACACATGAGTGGGTCTTCTCAATGGAGCATAATTCCAGAGGCGGAGACCAGCCGCGTAACCGGTAATCGTGGTGGGGCATGGGTATGGCGAGAATTATTTGAGCCCGTGTATTGTATACGGTAGTCAATTTGGGGACTGGCCGTAGGGCTGGGAGAACTTTGGAAATTTGAATTTTTGTTTGGCGTCTGCATCGCTGTACTGGAATATGGTACCAGGAGCGACTCATCATTCGCCGCTGTTTTTTTTTGTTGTTTTTGTATTTTTTGTTTTACCGCGATTGCTCTATCATTTCAGCTTTTCTTATCGCGAAGGTCGCGATTGCCCCATCATTTCGGCTTTTATTCACGGTTTCCCCATCATTTCGGCTTTCATTTTCATCTTTATTTTACTCGCTGATTTTTATTGCGAGTTGCCCCATCATTTCGGCTTTTCTTTATTTTCCTTTTATTTACACATTTTTTTTTCTATTTACATATTTCTTTTTACATTCCCAGTTTAACGACTTAGAGGTCGACTGTTCCCAGTTTAATGACGTGGTGGTCGATTGTTTTCAGAGAAAGGCAGATGTCTGAGAGAATCGGTTTCACGAAGAAGTTCGGTCTCCGTTTGTATGAAATTGGTGGTTGCAACTTGACTGTTTGTTAACACGCCTTTGGACAGTTCTATCTCCCCTGCCTTGTATTGCTTTTCGACCCAATCTTTGAAGACGAAGCAGTCCTCAATGGCATGACCTATCACTCTGTGATAGGGGCAGTATTTGGGGTTGTCGGTCCTATTCGCTTCCTGCGGTCTTTTTGACTCTGGCAGTTGTAGACCGTTTTTCAGGGCGTCTTTGAATATTTTACGGATTTTGTCCCTTCTGAAGGAATAGACCTTATCCAGCTTCTCTTTCAGTGGAGATTCTCCTCCCTCTCCGAACATTGGCTTCCGAAGCTGGTTGGCGCTAGGTCCGCTCGTCCCCTGCTTATTTCGGTTAGCCGAAGTGCTGAAAGATTCAGAATCATCGGAGTTTCCGCCTTTGCGATTATCGTCCTTCCGGTTTCTCCAGGACTTATTGTTATTTTTAGAATCCGAGGAGGACTCCTGTTTTGAGCGCTCCAGTAGCATCTGGACTTTCCTGGTCAGCTCTTGGGATGTTTTGAGACCCGCGGTGCATAAAAACGGGGTCATCCAATTGTTGAGATTTCCGACGAGGAGACTGACAGATTGGTCCTGCTCTATCGGCGGTTCGCATTTGACGGAGAGATTGCGCCATCGGGTTATAAAATCCGTGCTGCTTTCGTTGTTCTTGGGCTTGGTCCTTACGAGCTCGGCAATGGTGATCTTATCGCTGACGCTCATGAACCTCTGCCGAAACAGAGACTCCATTTGGACAAAAGTTGTGACGGAGCCATCCGGCATGCTCGCGTACCAGTCGAAAGCAACATCGGTCAAGCTATTAACGAACTGGCGAAGGAGAAGCGCATCATTGCCCCCAGTATTCCCGCATGAGGCTTTGAAGTGGGCGATATGCTGATTCGCATTTCCCGTCCCATCGAATCTTCCGAATTTGGGGATGACATAGCCGCTAGGAAATTCTACCAGATCATACTGAGCAGGATATGATCTCCCACTACTGCTGATATCTTTTTGCGCTTCGGCTTCGGCCACCAATGTTTTGACTTTGCTGGAGCGCAAGCGCGCGCGCCACGTGTCGGCACGCGGGCGCTTTGCGCATGAGCGCTGCGCGCTGGAGCGCAAGCACGCGCGCCACGTGTCGGCACGCGGGCGCTTTGCGCATGAACGCTGCGCGCTGGAGCGCAAGCGCAATGGAGCGCAAGCGCGCGCGCCACGTGTCGGCACGTGGTCGCTTTGCGCATGAACGCTGCGCGCTCGAGCGCAAGCGCGCGCGCCACGTGTCGGCACGTGGGCGCTTTGTGCATGAGTGCTGCGCGCTGGAGCGCAAGCGCGCGCGCCACGCGTCGGCACGTGGGCGCTTTGCGCTTGGGCGCAGTGCGCTGGAGAGGAAAAGAGGGCTTTTAGCCCCAAAAACTCTCGAAAGAGAAATTAGTGGAGTTAAACTCCTGAAAAAAAAAGAATGTTTTGGTTGGGGAAATTGGTTCTTCTTCTTCCTCCTCTGTTGGCTGGCTCAAGAGATGTGACATCTAAAAATCTCTTCTTTTTGAGATCTAATGATAGATCCAAGTTCCCCTTTGTGGGTTTTGTGGTGGAAAACTAATTTATTTTATATAAAGAAGCGTAAAACTCTTGATTTAATTCAAGAGAAAGAAGAAGGTTTTGGAACCTTGAAGAAGAAGGAGGCACAAAAGATCTCAGATCTAAAAATTTTGTGGAGAGAATGAAAGGTCTTTTTTTTATTCATCATGTTGCCTTTTATACGCTTACATATTTGCATATAGCCCCTTAGGCTTCACAAAAATGGCATTTTAGCCATCCCATGGCTCATGTGCCATTTCATTTTTGCACATAAGCTATGGGCTTGCAAAATATTGGCTTTATGCCCATTTTGCATACATTCATGTATAAAAAATTACATAAAAATTATTTATTACATGATCTGTATTTTAGCATGGAGGAGGCTGGCCGCGGGCTCGACTTGGGCATGGGCCCGCTTGACCTGGGCTTGGGCCCACCTGGCTTGCGGTTGATCTTGACTTTGACTCGGTCAACGGGGGTGTAAATTTTTACCCCAACAATAATTAGTAGAGTTTGTTTTCTTAAGATTTGGTCAATGATATTTTTTGCATACATTTTCCTACCAAATGCTAATTATAATATATCAACACATGGAAAATAGTATTTTTACAAATAAACCCTCATATGTATGATATATTATAATAAAGACCTTTTTAAATATGGAAATATTAGGAAAAAATGTAATAACAAATGTGCAGTTTTATCAACTGAACAAATACCCCCAAACTTATTTTTGATCGTCCCGAGCAAACTAGTTTATCCAAGAGAAGGAGAAAAAGAAAGGACAAAACTAAGCACACTTTCGTAGGCAAACACGATTGCACTGAGCACGTGAAACAAGCCGTTAAACCTCTAGGTGTCCCTAGTAGGAGGAGTGTTGTCTCCTGAGGGTTTTCAGCGGATTACACCCACAAAATCCTATAATAAAAGAGAGATGGTGAAATTTACATATAAAGATAAGAGCCATAAAAGAAAGACTTTGAAAATTTAGAGTTTCCAACTACACTAGCTTTTCAGATGTCATGAGCCCTATCTTAATAGTCATGAAAAAATGTTAGAAATCACATCATCCCCCAATAAAACATCGTCTTTATTTTTCGTTCCTACCTTTCATCCAAACATCGATCATATACCCCCACATGTGTGAATAGAACATCCCTACACTCGGAGAATTCAATTCAAGCTATCATACTCTTGTCCATCTGCCGTAGTACTTTTTAATTTGATGAATATTTAGATTTGCTCACACATTTTCATACGACCGTTAATAATTCTTGAGGTACTAACCGACCGATTACTCATGTGCTTGCTGATTAGGTGATAGTATTTTCCTCGTCTTGCACCACCTAAGGCTTAGCAGTGACTCCCAAACCAGTTGGTCTAAGGCACTAGGTGATGAAGCACCCTCGCTATATTTTTTTATTGCTGCCTTGGCGATAACAAAACCAGTGTTCATTTTTTTCTTCACCATTTTATATTTTATCCATTTTTTATTTCCTTCATACTTTGGCTTTTAGACAAGAGCATTTCAAGGTATCCTCTACTATCCCAAGTTTCAAGACGTGTGTAAGTACATATAGTAGGGTATCAACATTCAAATGTTTAGCTTCCAGAATAGAAACTATTTTTCAGACTTATTTTTATCCTCATATTAGTGACATCCTTCATCTTACTAACCCTTGAGACAACAGCTCATAACTACTTATTACTAGTTCGTTTAAGAAAACTTCTAATTTTCTTGGTTTTCTTAAACTATTCCTATCTTTTGGATGTAATTTTTCACTTTCTATTCTTTTATTATCAAAGAATTTTTTTTAAAATTTTTTTTTGAAAATGTTGTGCTTATGCAAAGTATGATGAAAATTGATGCATAAATAAACACAAACCTCCCCCAAACTTGTTTACAGCAGTGTCCTTACTGATGTCATCCGTTAAGCTCAAAAACCTGTAGACTTGGGAGGAAAAAGGGGATAAGAAATAATGCAAGTGAAATCCTCCCCAAAACTTATTTTTGGCTCACAATCTTATAAAAATTCTTTTTCTTTCAAGAGCCAAAATATACCTCCCCAAACTTGAGTTAAACAATGTTAATCTTTTAAAATCACACGAGGGGGTCAAGGTTATTGGTCAATGCCAAGCTTCGCAAAGACCGAAGGTCAACACCAACCATTAAAAAATTTTATCGATGAAGTACCAAGGTTGGTGGAAGAACATGTCACCTTTCGACGTGAAAAAGTGGAGTGGTGATAAGAGGTGTAATGGAAAAGGATTGCGTCTCAATTTGGAGAGACGACACAGTGATAGTGATGATGGATTACTCGCATTATCCAGAAGAAGGGGTGGAGGTTCAATTTCTTTGTCTTGGAGTTGATTCATCTCAACACCCGTGTCTTGTAAAAATGCGAGTTCATCAGCGAAAATTTCCTCAAAGCTTTCGTCGATACCCCGAAGAATAATGTCATCAAAAAAAATGGGGTGATCGTCAGACTCTATAAAAAGTTTCTCATTAGCATTAGATGTTGACCCGGACAACTCGGTGGAAGAGTCCGTGTCAAGCAACAACATATGAAAAGAGTCAGAATTATGAGGTTGATCAAATTCGCTGCTGTCGACATCCATTAATTCGACAGAACACACATGAGCATAGGGTTTGGAGGGTTCACTTCCCAACCTGTAAATGTTAAGCTCAATTGACTTCTTTCCAAAGGATAGGGTCATAGAGCCGTTTCTACAATTGATTACTGCGTTGGAAGTGGCCAAAAAGGGTCGACCGAGTATCACCGGGATTTGATTGCGTGGGTTTGCAACAGATTGTGTATCAATAACGATAAATCCCACAGGAAATATAAATTCCCCGACTTTGATTAACACTTCCTCTAGCTCACTGATCTTATGATTTTCGTGGATGTGTTTATCGAATCAACTAGTAAAGAAATCACAACCAAAAATATTTGACCGCAATCAAACAACGGTGTCAGTTGAAGTTAATGAATGAGTGCGGATCGTCCTCAGGGATCTCGAGATTCGTTTTTACTTTTATTTGTTTGAAATGAAATGTTAAGCAACAATAAGAGAAAACACGATTCAATTGATTGATTTGTATTCGTGTGTCACTAATCTTTTCTAAAGAATCAAGAACTATAAACAACAAGAATCGGTTTCAATGGAATTTTCCAAACGACAATCCAAACTGATAAAGAGGCTCGTAGGAATCGATAGGATCTTTATATGTGTTGTAGTCTACAATATTTCATATTCTTGTCCTTCGAAGAATTGATGCTAGATCAATGGTTATCGACGAGAATTAGGGTTTTCTTGATGAAATTAAAGTTTCATCTCTTAACCCTTACTCTTTCGAGGATACCATTATATTCTAGCCTCTAGAAATTTCAAGAATCGATCGGATCACCCCAATCTCGAGCGATGTTGATCAAGAAAGCATCGAATCGAATTGGGTTGTCGATTCTTGAAATAGCTAGGGTTTACAATCTCGTGGGATTCAAGAATTGATTACAAATTTGCTACATCATCATACTAAAGATCTTCTCGACTCCTTAACGAGCGGAGTTTTACTCGCGCATCACCACATAGACAATATTCAAGAACAGTAAAGATAACATGATGCGGAACTTTTAAAAGAAAGCAAGATTAACGAATTTCACCTTTTATTTATATCAACAATTCCGTTACAATCACTCAAGAACTACAAGAGGAGGAACTTGATCGTCGACTTGGCTTCGCTCGTCTCCGTGGATCGCGGATCGGCTTGGATCACTTGCCCGATTGAAGATCGGCTCGGCTCCCAAAAGGTTGAAGATTTCTCGCTTGATTTGGTACTCAAAATGTTGGATTTGGAGTGGAATTAGGGTTAGGGTTTCCTACAAGATTTCTCACTAATCTTGAGGAAGAAGAAGATGGAGAAAGAGAATGGCTAAACTAAAAATGGGTTGAATCTATCACTCTCCAAGATTTCTTGATTTTTCCAAGATTATCCAACATTAGAAAAGAGTGAGCCTAGGGTCTTATTTATAGACCTAGGTTTAGGTTTGAATTTAGACTTTCCCTCCCAAAGTTTGTTAACAAGTTTGTTGGGGTTTAGCTTAGGGTTTAAGCAAGGGTTTAGGAAAGTTCTAGAAGTTCTAGGCTAGTTTAGGGGCTTGATGATCTGGTGGAAGTGTCTGGACTCTTCTGGAATTTTGTATGCATTTTTGAGCTGCAGGTACTAGCACTGGAGTTGTGATGAAGTTTGAGAAGTTGATTCCCTGGTTCAGCCGCGGATCCGCCGCGTGAGGTGGCTTTGGGCCGCGCTTCCGCCGCGCAATGGTGGCCTCGGGAACTGTGCTTTCTGCAGTTGCTTTGTACTGCTGTATAGATTATTCTTTGATGTTAATAATTGCAGTAGCCCTTCTATGTTGATACCAGATTTGCTTTCAATGAGTTTACGAGCAATTGTAATGGTCGAGCAATGTATTGATCGAGCAAGTATCTCTTTTCCTGCATAGACTTCAAAATAGGGGTTGCAAGATATAGAAAATATGCTATGTAATGCAATGCAGTTAATTTCCCTAGAATTTCCGGTTTAAAGGTCGAATACATGTAATTTGATATTTTGCGACCAATTAGCTAATATGTGAATTATGAATACCGTACTCTCCTATATGTATGCGGATGACAAGGAAATAGCCGGTTAAAATATGCAGTATTTTCGACTGATCAAATACCCCCAAACTTAATTTCGATCGTCTCGAGAGAATGTTTTATTAAAAAGAGAAGGAGAAAACAAAGAAAGAGAAAAACTAACTAGCACACTTTCGTAGGCAACACGATTGCACTGAGCATGTGCAACAAGCCTTTAAACCTCTAGGTGTCCCTAGTAGGAGGAGTGTTGTCTCCTGAGGGTTTTCAGCGGATTGCACCCACAAAATCCAATAATAAAAGCAAGATCATGAATATTACATTTAAAGACAAGAATTGTAAAAGAAAGACTTTGAAAATTAGGGTTTCCAACTAAGCTAGCTTTTCGGTTGTCATGAGCCCTATCTTAATGGTCATGAAAAGATGTCAGAAATCACGTCCTCCCTCAATAAAACATCGTCTTATTCTTCATTCCTATCTTTATTCCAAACATCGATCATATAACCCTGCGTGTGTGTAAAGACATCCCTACACCCGGAGAATTCAATTCAAGCTATCATACTCTTGCCCATCGACCTCAGTACTTCTTGGCAAACGAGATTGCTTACACACTTTCATGCGACCGTTAATACTTCTTGAGGTACTAACCGACCGATTACTGATGTGCTCACTAACTTGGTGTATTTTCCTAATCTTGCACCACCTCAGGCATAGCAGTGACTCCCAGACCAGTTGACCTTGGGGCACTAGGTGAAGAAGCACCCTTTTGCTATATATTTTTCTTACCCTTGGTGATAACAAAACCAGTATCCATTTTTCTCACCACTTTAAAACATATTTTTCTTTTTCATACTTTTGGCTTTTAGACAAGAGCATTTCAAGGTATCCTCTACTATCCCAGGCTTCAAGACGTGTGTAAGTGCGAATAGCAGGGTAGCAACGTTCAAAATGTTTGGCTTCCAGAATAGAAACTATTTTTCAGACTTATTTTTATCCTCAGATTAGTGACGTCCTTCATCTTACTAACCCTTGGGACAACGGCTCATAACTACTTATTACTAGTTCGTATAAGAAAACTTCTAATTTTCTTAGTTTTCTAAAATTTTTCCAATCTCATGGATGTAATTGTTCACTGTCTACACTTTCATTATCTTATTTATATACAAAAAAGTGTAAATATTAAAATTATTTTTATATTTGAAAATTTTTAAATTTTTATGGCTTTTGAAAATTTTTCAATTTTTATAGATTTTTAAAAGAAATGTTTTGTGCTTATGCAGATGATATGCAAATGATGCGAAAATAAGCACAAACCTCCCCCAAACTTGTTTTCAACAGTGTCCTCACTGTTGCCGACAGTCATACCTACAAAAATCTGTAAATCTGGGAGGAATTATTAGTGGGGGCGAAATATATAAGTGAAGAACTTCCCCCAAACTTGTTTTATTTACTCACCTTCATTCAAAATATGATGCAGTGATATACTGGACATGAAAGTGAGACGGAGGAATTTTAATCAAGATAAACTGGCTCTTGTAAGAACAAGAGCTCCTCCGTGGGGTCAGTGGAAAAATACGGCTTTAATCTATGTCCATTTACTTTGAAAACAGTGCCGTTTTTAACATTTTCAACATCTACTGCCCCGTGCGGGTATACAGACCGCACAACAAAAGGTCCCTTCCAACGAGATCGGAGCTTACCCGCATGAAGGTGTAATCGTGAATCATAAAGAAGGACTTGTTGACCTGGTAAAAATGTTTTCCTTACAATGTTTTTATCATGAAAAACCTTAGTCCTATTCTTTGTGATTACAGCATTATCATAAGCTTCATCGCGGAGTTCGCTTAGCTCGTTTAGTTGCAGCTTCCGAAAGTTGCAAGCAAGGTTTAGATCAAAATTAATTTCCTTTATAGCCCACAATGCTTTATGTTCTATCTCAACAGGTAGATGACATGCTTTACCAAATACTATCCTATATGGAGACATTCCTAGGTCGGTCTTATATGCAGTCCTGAATGCCCAAAGAGCATCCGTCAATTTGGTCGACCAATCTTTTCTATTTTTAGCAACAGTTTTCTCCAGGATAAGTTTGATTTGTCTGTTTGAGATCTCAGCCTGCCCGCTTGTTTGGGGGTGATAGGGTGTAGAAAGACGGTGGTTGATTGAATATTTCCGCATCAGAGTCTCGAAAGATCTGTTGCAGAAGTGTGTCCCATTATCGCTAATAATAGCGCGTGGGTGTCCAAATCGCGAGAAGATATTCTCTTTTAAGAACTTAATGACAATTTTCCTGTCATTAGTGCGACTTGGAATGGCTTCTACCCACTTGGAAACATAATCAACCGCCAGCAATATGTACAGATTCCCAAAGGAGTTGGGAAAAGGACCCATAAAATCTATGCCCCAAACATCAAACATTTCAACAACCAAGATGGGTTGCTGAGGCATTTCATTCCTTTGGGATATTCTACCCGTATACTGACATTGTGTGCAGGTTTTGCAATGTTCAAATGCGTCCTTGAATAAGGTCGGCCAATAAAATCCAGATTGCAAAACCTTTTCCGCTGTTTTTCTTGGACCAAAGTGACCCCCACAGGCCTGATCATGACAAAATGAAAGAATACTCTTGAACTCTTCATTTGGGACGCACCGGCGAATGATCTGATCAGGACAGTATTTAAACAAATAAGGCTCGTCCCAGTAATAGTGTTTTACTTGGGAAAGAAAGCGGTATTTGTCCTGTTTAGACCAATCGCTCGGTATCAATCCCGTGGCATGATAGTTCACAATATCCCTGAACCATGGTTCAGAGGATACGCTCAAGAGTTGTTCGTCAGGGAATGAGTCATTGATTGGCAGGGTCACAGGGGAAGAAACGATGCGTGAAAGGTGGTCAGCTACTACGTTTTCACATCCTTTCTTATCTTTGATAACAAGATCGAATTCTTGTAAAAGAAGGATCCAACGTATTAGTCGACCTTTGGCATCTTTCTTCGCCAGAAGATGTTTTAAAGCGGAATGATCAGTATAAACAACAATAGGTGAGCCGATTAAGTAAGGCCTGAATTTCTCTAATGCGAATACAACCGCTAATAGTTCTTTCTCTGTGGTTGTATAATTGATTTGCGCATCATTCAGGGTCTTACTAGCATAGTAAATCACATGTGGCATTTTTTCAATGTGTTGTCCAAGGACAGCACCTACTGCAAAATCAGATGCGTCACACATCAGCTCAAAGGGGTAGTCCCAGTTTGGTGATGATAAAACGGGGGCTGAAGTGAGTGAGTGTTTAAGTGAGTCGAAAGCTGTCTCGCAATCCGAGTCAAAATGGAAGGTAGTATCCTTGGCCAGGAGTAGTGTTAAAGGTCTAGCAATTTTGCTAAAGTCCTTTATGAATCTCCTATAAAATCCAGCATGGCCAAGGAAAGAGCGAATATCTTTGACGCTTTTGGGATGAGGGAGGTTTTGAATGACATCTACTTTAGCTCTGTCAACCTCAATGCCCTTCTGTGAAATGACATGTCCAAGGACTATTCCTTCTTGGACCATAAAGTGGCATTTTTCCCAGTTCAAAGTCAAGTTCTTCTCTTTGCATCGAGTAAGAACAGCGTCCAGATTCGCTAGGCATTCAGAAAAAGAGTCTCCAAAAATCGAAAAGTCGTCCATAAAGATCTCCAGGAAATTCTCTACCATATCAGAGAATATCCCCATCATACACCGCTGAAAGGTAGCGGGAGCATTGCATAGCCCGAAGGGCATGCGACTGTAAGCAAAGGTACCAAAAGGACAAGTAAAAGTGGTTTTATCTTGATCCTTTTTGGCGATGGGGACCTGATTATATCCTGAGTAACCGTCCATGAAACAATAGTATTGTCGTCCCGCTAAGCGTTCCAGCATTTGATCAATAAATGGTAGAGGAAAATGATCTTTCCTCGTAGCAGCGTTGAGTTTTCTATAATCAATGCATACACGCCACCCAGTTTGGGTGCGTGTCTGAATCAACTCATTCGCGTCATTTGTGATCACAGTGATGCCGGATTTCTTAGGAACGACGTGTATAGGACTTACCCACTGGCTATCGGAGATCGGGTATATAATACCACTATCTAAGCATTTGACGATCTCTTTCATGACAGCTTCCTTCATGACGGGATTTAACCGTCTCTGTGGTTCTCGGGTCGGTCTGGCATCATCCATCACATGTATATGATGTTCAACAATCAAGGGACTGATCCCTTTGATGTCCGCCATACTCCAACCAAATGCCTCTTTATTAGATCTTAATACCGATAAAAGTGCATTCTCTTGCTCTGATGCAAGAGAAGTGGAAATTATAACCGGTAAAGTCTCGTTCTCACCAAGATATGCATATTTTAGGTGAGAAGGTAAGACCTTGAGATCTAATTCAGGCGGAGAAATGATCGAAGGAAGGATCATAGAATGATTTTTGGATTTACAAAGAAGCTCAGAGCCTGTGAAAGATACAGACTCGGGTGGAGAAAAGTCAGAAGTGCAGGACTCAAGTGTAAGTGTAGTGTCCTCACTAAGTGTAAGATCAAGCAGAGATGTGCTAATGTCATCGAGATCATTAAAGCAAAGTTCCTCGGCTCCACAACTATCGGGAGCGATCTCATGGACAGAACACACATCTAAAATATGAGCACTAGGTTCTGATGGCTGACTCCCAACTCTATAGATATTTAGTTCAATGGTCATATTTCCAAATGATAAATTCATTGAACCATTTCTACAGTTTATAACAGCGTTGGAAGTGGCAAGGAAAGGACGACCTAAAATCACCGGAATTTGGCCCCGGGGGTTTGCTACAGGATGTGTGTCAAGCACAATGAAGTCTACAGGGAAAACAAATTCCCCGACCTTTATCAACACATCCTCTAATTCACCCCTTGGTTTGGTGATAGATCGGTCCGCCATCTGGAGAGTGCAATGAGCAGGTTTCAGCTCTCCAATTCCTAGTTGCTCATAGACAGAATAAGGTAACAGGTTAACACTTGCGCCAAGGTCTAAAAGAGCACGATTTATGTTTTTACCCCCAATCGAAATCGATATTGTAGGACATCCTGGGTCCTTTCGTTTCTTTGGCAGCTGGGGAATAAAAGCAGTGCTGATATTATTAGCCATAAAGACCTTTTTTGGCACCTGAGTCTTCCTCTTCCTAGTGCACAAGTCCTTTAGAATTTTCGCATAAGCTGGGACTTGTTGAATTGCATTTAGGAGAGGGATATTGATGTTAACTTGTTTGAACATTTCTAAAATTTTCTCCATATGAGGACTTGTTCTGTTAGCCCTTAGCCGGTTCGGGTAAGGTGCTTTTGCAATAAGCGCGGGGTCCATCATAGGAGAAGGAAAGGGGGGTAGACGAGATCCCAAAAGAGGTGTGGGGACCGTCTGTGGAGAACTATAAGGGTTTGGTGAAGGTGTTGAGCCTAAAGGGAACTGGAGAATAGGCTCGTGCGAAGGTGGTTTGGTAGAAGAAGAAGGATCAGAGGGAGAAGTGTGTGTATGTGGAAAGGTCTCAGCTGGGGTTTTGACATGATTTTCAGTATTATCAATATCTTCCCCGACATTATTATTCAGCACTCTTCCCGATCTCAACGTGGTAATGGCATTTACATTGTAATGCCCAGGATTCTGCAGGGGTTGAGAGGGAATTTTCCCTTTTTCTCTCGCACTCATTTCAGCTTTGAGGCGTGCGATTTCAGCTTCCATCGATCTGATACTCTCAGCTTGTGACGCTGAGTTTTTCTTTATCTCATTGACGGAAGATCTAACCTCAGTTGAAACCTCCATGAAATTGGATAAAAGTGATTTCATGGTTTGAGTAAATTGAGAGAAATCGTCAGAACAGGACTGCATAGGATTAGACTGTGCATGAGTGTTGCCCTGGTTTTGGAAATTTTGTGACTGGTAGGGGTGCTGAGTGAGTTGAAGGGGTTGCTGTTGTGGTGGAGGAAGAGCCCTTTGAAAGTTATTTGTGTTTGGAACCGTGTTTTGAGATTGGTTCCAAGCAAAATTCGGGTGGTTCCTCCAACCCTGATTGTACGTGGAAGAATATGGATCGTTTCGAGGTCGTTGAAATGCGGCATTAGAATGCTCTTGACCTTGAAACGCCGAGTTTAAAGGACATTCTTCCGTTAAGTGTGACGGATCAGAACAGCACCCACAAATAGTTTTGGGGAGTGATACCGGGTTTAGGGAGGCTGTTGCAAATTTGTGTTCCATAGCGTCGAGCTTCTTTTGCATTGCTGCCATTTCTGCTCGAACACCTATGGACACATCTACTTGGTGTACGCCACCCCTATTCAAAGGTTGGGTTCCACTCTCCCAAATCAGTGATTTTTCAGCGAATTCTTCTAAGTATCGCCAGGCTTCCCCATCGTCCTTAGTCATAAATGTACCCTGACACATATTCTCAAGGCTTTGTTTCGTGCTAGGGTTACTGCCCTCATAGATGATTCGGCACAACTCCCATCTCGGGATGCCGTGATGAGGACATTGAACCATTAAATCCTTGAAACGTTCAAAGTACTTTGAAAATGGTTCGGTAGGGAGCTGGGCAAATTGGTTCAATTCACTACGAATTCGAGCCGTTCTTTGGACTGGGTAGAATTTCTTTAGGAATGCTGCGACGAATTCTTCCCAATTTGTGATGGAGTGTGCGGTGGTGTTATATAGCCACTTCTCGGCTATATCGCACAAGGTAAAAGGAAGAAGTCGTAGACGCATCGCATCCACAGATAGTTGAGACGTACCCATCATAGCGCATACGTTTTCAAATTTGGTAATGAAAACGTAAGCGTCCTCGGTCTCGAGTCCGTGATACTTAGGTAGAAGGTTGATATACTGGGGCTTGATTTCAAAATTATCCCCGTTCGCTGGTGGTGTGGATAAGCAGGTCGAAAGAGGACCTCTAAGTGGATAGCATCTTTCCTGAAGAGAAATGTGTGGAGGATTCTGCGCACCAACGGACGGTGGCAGATTGGGGTTAAAGAAGTTTGATGGATTCGGATCCATCGGTGTGGGTGTGGTAGTAGGTAAAGAAAAGGTAAATGGAGAATTATCGACTTCGGAGTCGATAAAAGATACGCGGACTAAACGGGCACTAGAATCCCGTGTCCAGCCTATCTTGTACTAAAAAGGGTTAGTACAAGTGGCAGCGTTGGCTTATAATTAGGGGTAAAATGAATGCGGTGTTTGCTTTTGAAAAGGGACGGATTTTGAAAAAATGATGCGACAACCAAATGCAGCACACAAACCCTAGAATCTAATGGTCACCTAGGTCCGGCTCTAGACCGCTCCTAACTGCCAAAAGACAAGTCGCGGGATCAATCCTTCACTGCCTCTTTGTCCCCCTGTGGCCGGATAAGTGCCAGGTAAGTGGGAAGGAACCACCACTACAGTGGGCCTAATTAATAACCACTAGCCTTAGACACACTCGCCTTAGGCACCACAGAAAAACGCGGATAAGCAATGAATTACCCACGGCCCTCTCTTGTCCTAAATGAGCGCGACAGTCCTTAGAGTCATCTCTAGATTTCTTTTAGTTAATGGGGGTAAATGCGGATGCAAGTTTGGTGGTTTTCGGGGCCTAGGAAGGGTAATGAAATCCCCACCTAATTTGGATTTGGCCGTGCCCCTTAAATTTCCGTATTAGCAATGCAAAACAACCAAGAAAAACAAAATCACGCACAATTTTAATTTGCTTTTGCGGCGCAGCTATTGTTTGCAAAGAATCCTGCAGAAAGGATTAGTTGGAGCTAAAAAGGGAGAGAGGAGAGAGAGAGAAATCACCTGCTGGAAAATTTTCCAGAGAACCCTCAAGATTGCGGCGCTTCCGCCGCGAATACAGGGCTCAGGCCGCGCTTCCGCGGTCCAACAGTGGGTTTACTGTACCAATTTCCTTCAGCTGCTTCCTGTTCCTATCTCCAGCTCTCTGGTATATCCCAAATAATTTTTCCACAGCACAGAATGCTCCAGATCACCTTGCAATCAATTCACAACACACGTATAAGAGTTTGTACGAATTTTGAATTCAAGAAATGAAACGTAATAATTCTTTCACTTCAAACTATAAAATGTAAACGAATTAACGCGCGATCCCCGGCAACGGCGCCATTTTGATCTTATGATTTTCGTGGATGTGTTTATCGAATCAACTAGTAAAGAAATCACAACCAAAAATATTTGACCGCAATCAAACAACGGTGTCAGTTGAAGTTAATGAATGAGTGCGGATCGTCCTCAGGGATCTCGAGATTCGTTTTTACTTTTATTTGTTTGAAATGAAATGTTAAGCAACAATAAGAGAAAACACGATTCAATTGATTGATTTGTATTCGTGTGTCACTAATCTTTTCTAAAGAATCAAGAACTATAAACAACAAGAATCGGTTTCAATGGAATTTTCCAAACGACAATCCAAACTGATAAAGAGGCTCGTAGGAATCGATAGGATCTTTATATGTGTTGTAGTCTACAATATTTCATATTCTTGTCCTTCGAAGAATTGATGCTAGATCAATGGTTATCGACGAGAATTAGGGTTTTCTTGATGAAATTAAAGTTTCATCTCTTAACCCTTACTCTTTCGAGGATACCATTATATTCTAGCCTCTAGAAATTTCAAGAATCGATCGGATCACCCCAATCTCGAGCGATGTTGATCAAGAAAGCATCGAATCGAATTGGGTTGTCGATTCTTGAAATAGCTAGGGTTTACAATCTCGTGGGATTCAAGAATTGATTACAAATTTGCTACATCATCATACTAAAGATCTTCTCGACTCCTTAACGAGCGGAGTTTTACTCGCGCATCACCACATAGACAATATTCAAGAACAGTAAAGATAACATGATGCGGAACTTTTAAAAGAAAGCAAGATTAACGAATTTCACCTTTTATTTATATCAACAATTCCGTTACAATCACTCAAGAACTACAAGAGGAGGAACTTGATCGTCGACTTGGCTTCGCTCGTCTCCGTGGATCGCGGATCGGCTTGGATCACTTGCCCGATTGAAGATCGGCTCGGCTCCCAAAAGGTTGAAGATTTCTCGCTTGATTTGGTACTCAAAATGTTGGATTTGGAGTGGAATTAGGGTTAGGGTTTCCTACAAGATTTCTCACTAATCTTGAGGAAGAAGAAGATGGAGAAAGAGAATGGCTAAACTAAAAATGGGTTGAATCTATCACTCTCCAAGATTTCTTGATTTTTCCAAGATTATCCAACATTAGAAAAGAGTGAGCCTAGGGTCTTATTTATAGACCTAGGTTTAGGTTTGAATTTAGACTTTCCCTCCCAAAGTTTGTTAACAAGTTTGTTGGGGTTTAGCTTAGGGTTTAAGCAAGGGTTTAGGAAAGTTCTAGAAGTTCTAGGCTAGTTTAGGGGCTTGATGATCTGGTGGAAGTGTCTGGACTCTTCTGGAATTTTGTATGCATTTTTGAGCTGCAGGTACTAGCACTGGAGTTGTGATGAAGTTTGAGAAGTTGATTCCCTGGTTCAGCCGCGGATCCGCCGCGTGAGGTGGCTTTGGGCCGCGCTTCCGCCGCGCAATGGTGGCCTCGGGAACTGTGCTTTCTGCAGTTGCTTTGTACTGCTGTATAGATTATTCTTTGATGTTAATAATTGCAGTAGCCCTTCTATGTTGATACCAGATTTGCTTTCAATGAGTTTACGAGCAATTGTAATGGTCGAGCAATGTATTGATCGAGCAAGTATCTCTTTTCCTGCATAGACTTCAAAATAGGGGTTGCAAGATATAGAAAATATGCTATGTAATGCAATGCAGTTAATTTCCCTAGAATTTCCGGTTTAAAGGTCGAATACATGTAATTTGATATTTTGCGACCAATTAGCTAATATGTGAATTATGAATACCGTACTCTCCTATATGTATGCGGATGACAAGGAAATAGCCGGTTAAAATATGCAGTATTTTCGACTGATCACTCACCCCTAGGTTGGGTGATGGATCGATCGGCCATCTGAAGAGTGCAATGCGCAGGTTTTAACTCTCCGATCCCTAATTACTCATAAACAGAATACGGAAGCAAGTTAACACTAGCACCTAAATCGAGTAGAGCATTTTACCCCCAATAGAAATAGAAATTGTAGGACTTCCGGGGTCCTTTCGTTTCTTGGGTAGTTGTTGTGTAAAAGCAGTGCTCACATTACTTGCAAGGAAAACTTTTTTAGGTACTTGAACTTTTCTCTTCCTAGTGCACAAGTCCTTTAGGATTTTCGCATATGACGGAACTTGTTGAATAACATCTAGGAGAGGAATGTTTATGTTAACTTGCTTAAAAATTTTCACATTCTTCTCCATTTGTGGACTTGGTCTGTTGCCCCTTAACCTGTTTGGATAAGGTGCTTTATCAATAAGGGTTTGGTCCAACATTGGAGAGGATTGTGGGATGGAGTGGATCCCAGAATTGGAGTGGGGATCGTTTTAGGTATATTCGAGGAAATGGTCGAAGGGTTCGAGCCTTGAGGAAAACGGAGAATAGGCTCGAATGAAGGTGGGAGACTAGACGAATTAGAGGGAGAAGAAGAAGCTGGGGTATCATTGGTGTCACTAACATCATCACATTGCTTACCCACTCGGTTATTCAGCATTTTTCCCGATCTCAACGTAGTAACGGCACTCACATTATAACTGTCAGTGTATATGCCCTAGAGGCCATTACTGTATCATACTAGTTTGTATATTACTTAATAGAAGCTTGGGATATTCACCTTGTATAGATAATCTTGCTCAATATAGTAGTATGCTACTTGGTTTGTTTCTGCTTTAATGTGTACATGTGTTTATTTTAGTATATCACCTATACACATTAGTGGAGCCCTTAGGATCTTTTCTTGATTACCAGCGTTGTGATGGCAGTCACACTAGTGGGGGCTGGGTAATCCACAAGCACATCCTTATGCAGGTCCCTAGTCGTAGGACTATCGAGACAGGGCATCGATACTCCGGAGTAGACTAGCGTATGCGCTTCTCATCCCAGTATGGGAGACGGTCTGTCCCACAGCCGTCAGTACGTCGTACTTGAGATAGTATGCGGGTGCTCGTTAGGTTACGAGTACACTGGACAGGACTCGCCGGGAACTGTTGGTTGGTACTATACCTATCGTCAGTTATCAGTTCCCAGGTGACATGAGTACAGCTTAGTCCGCTGAATTGACACTGTCACTTCGCCTCGAGTGTGTTCCAACTGTACTTTGATTACTACCCTACCACGGCTTAAAAGAGTCGTGCAAACAGGTAGTAGTTGGGTGCAGTCCCGAAGCACTTGGAGGCAGTGACGGTTAGACAGAATTCATCTCTCCCGGTATTGGGGGTTGACATCGCGCTGTGTCTAGAAGAGCCATTACACAAGTAGTCCCTAGCCAGGGCAAGAGAGATAGACTGGTAGGCTTCCAGTGTTATCTCAGGGTGTTCTGGGCTACACTCCGACACGACTTGTACCGCTATTAGGGGACTGACGTTTACCGCCCCTAGGCTCGCCATGCGATGTTATCAGATGAACAGACCGGACTGTACGGAGATTGTCACATCCAGGCTCAGTAGGAGTTCAGATGGGTTTCGCCTCATCAGTCTTCTTGTCGGCATCTACCTGGGGACCATTACGCACAGCTAGTGCCACTTGCGGTCTGTAGTTAAACCCACTGCTAGCGTAGTGTCGAGTCTTTAGAGTCCCACACAGAAAGCTATTCGCCTTTAGGCAAAAGAGTAGAGGTCGCATGGTTTTGTGACAGGTCGCATGGTTTTGCGACAGGGTTCGGTCACATCCGTACACTTGTGCACGTTTAGTGTCCGGACAGTTAACACTAGAGGGCTTTGGTTTAAGCCAGATCCTAGTATACGTTTTGGGATTGGTTTTATCTCGTTTGTCTTCGTGTTCCTCGGAACGCGGATGCGGGTGTGTATGCACAGTTGACAGAGAGACAGAGGCAGAGGATTCTCATTGGGGTTGTTGACTGTTGACTGTTGACTATTGACTTTTTGCTAAACCCTAATGAGAATAAGAAATATGATTAACAATAATATTAATTAAGTATTATAGTGACATGGTTGTTGAGGGGTTGACTTTGTTGACTTTGTTGACCGGTTGACTAGGTTGGACTAGTTGACCATCATCATTACAATGGTTATCATTTCATGGCAAAGACTTTTGTTTGCTTGTTTCTTTTTGCAAAATGAGTGCATGAAATGATATGGCCATTTTGACTTGAACCATCACATAATACTTGATTACTATTATTTGTTATGATGATTTTGGATTATGAGAGCTTGGATGGCAAAAGACTTACTCATTCTCTCATTTGCTTTCTCTCTCTTGCTTGAGCTCTCCCTCTTGCTCTTCCTCTTGCTCTCTCTCTAGCTCAAGGTAACTCCTTATCATGAGTTGAGAAACATTGCCTTAGAGAGAAAAGAAAACCCATATCACTCCATTACTCATCCTAGTTCACAAAGTTTAGCAAACCAAGTGTTCTAGTTTCTTCTAGTTTGAAGAGAAGGCAAAGGTAGAAGCTTTCAGGTGGATCCATCTTCGGCGCAAGGAGACGATGAGGTGAAGCCGATCCGTACACCGCAAAGAGTTGAAGACGAAGGAGTTCAAGAAAGGTATAACCCCCTAACCGAGTAGGTAAAACTCATGTTAGGTTTGTTAGATAGTTGTTTAACAAAGATCCGTATTTTGAGTCCTTGTTACCACCTCTTGAAAAATCGTTTTTCATCATTTCCGCAAGCCCGTAAGTACCGGGAGAGGTAACGTGGACTTACAGTGGTATCAGAGCCAGGTTAAACACTATCTAACATGTTAGAAAACTAACTAGAAGTTCGATTGGAGAAAAAATCGCGAAACAAACCCGTAAAATCAACTTTCTGCCGAATTTGTTTTCTCTTCCAAAAATGATAAATCTTATCTTAAAATTCGGCTCAAGGTTTTTAGAAGAAACTGTAGAAAAATGGTCCACTGAACCGTTCAACGCGCCGCGGAACCGCGGCGGGAGCTTGCTCCCGCCGTGGATCCGCGGCCGAGTTGACTCGGCCGTGGGCGATTTTTCATGCAGTTTATTCAGTTGGGTGTTTTGGGATTTTTACAGTATGATTTTTCTGCCTAGATTTTACAGAAAGAAAAATTTGTTTTTGGGGTCTAAAAATCCGTATTTTGATCGAACTTCTAAAGACTTAAGTTGACGGGTATATATCTGTGATGTGTTATATGTATTGAACGTCCGCTAATCGCCATACGTCGATTAGTGGGGGTTATACATATCTGTGATCTGTAATGTTGATGGTATGTGTATATGAATTCATTGGATTGTCGCGGATGAATAGCCGGGGGGTTGTGAGATGAGAGTTTTTCCTTTTATCTTTCAATTCATGTAAATTTGTAATTGATGTAATATTATTTTTTGGCCGCACAACCGGGGTGAGGTTGTAGCCGTCATTGTATAATTTCTTTTACTGTTTTGCTCCTAGGATAGACCCAAGGTGGGGTGCACAAACTACCGGGTATCTCGAAGTGCCGAGTGGCCTACTCACGTCGTTGAGGGAGGTTGCTCCGCTTCGGATATTTGGCGGGTAGTTTGTCGCACCCGTAGGGGTCTAGGGTGGGGTTTTGGCTATTCATCGCGACTGTGTAATCCGCTTTTCGTTACAGGCTCGTACGAATTGCGGATTCCTAGTATATCTAATGTTTCATCTGTGATCTGAAATGGCTATCATTGCAATATATCTATATATGATATTATTTAGGCGTTGCTTATGTTTTGCATCCGCGCTAGTCCATCCCCCGCTCTGTCGTTAGTTAAGTAACCTAACGGGTAATGACGGGGCCCCGTGGCGAATGCGGATGGCATAAGCGTACGTCATATTTTGGTTGTTTTCTACAATGGTAGGATTAAATGATGGTGCAAACCAGAGGCAGCACGAGAAGATGGACTCAGTTTCTATCTTCCTCCATAACAAAGATTTATATGGAGAGCAATCTCGTATCGCAAGATATGAGACCTCGAACGAATTGCTTCAAGCGAGGTTGGCTGTCGGGTCATCTGTAGGGGGCAACGTCCTTACAGAGACCAGCTATTTTGAGCTCACGGACCTGGAGACCATGTTGGAGAATGGGTCAAGTACTGACTTAATTCTACAGTCCCTGCCCTCTGCTTATACCCTGAAGGAAACCAGGGAAGAAGAAGGAAAGGGAAGGGCAAAAGTTTTGGGACTGGATGTAGTAAAAGAGGGAGGTTCCTATTGTTATGGGAATGAACATTGGAAGAAGGATTGCAGGGCTAGCAAAGCCAGTAGCCAGAATTCGAAGTATGTTGTGGCTTCGGCTTCGGGTGTGTTTGTGATAGAGAACTGTATGTCAGTTAACCCTACTTCCTGGGTATTGGATACCGGATCAGGATCTCACATCTGTAATTCATTACAGGCTCTGAGAAACCATAGGGTTATTAGGAAAGGTGATATAACTCTCAGGGTTGCTAACGGAATGAGCATAGATGCTGAATCCGTAGGGGAATATCATCTTGGACTGACAACTGGGCATATATTGATTCTGCGTAACTGTTTGTATGTACCAGGTGCGACTTGTAATATCATATCTGTATCCTTACTTTCTAAGGAAGGATATGATTTTACTTTTGTAAGCGATGTGGTCCACATCCACCTAAATCAAGTTCTGATTGGGTCAGGTACATTAAATAACGGGATATACGTATTGAATCAAGCTCAGATTTTCAGTGTCCAGAATACACTTAAAAGAAAGTCTCCGGAAACAAATCAGGCTTTCTTATGGCATTGTAGAGTGGGTCACATTAATGAGACACGATTAACTAAGTTACATAAAGAGGGATACTTGAATCCGTTCGAGTATCAGTCTTATGCCACTTGTGAATCTTGTCTCATGGGAAAGATGACAAAGACTCCGTTCACTGGACACGGAGTAAGAGCGAGCGAGCTCTTGGGACTCATACACAGTGATGTGTGTGGTCCAATGTCTACACATGCACGAAGTGGTTATTCATACTTCATTACTTTCACAGATGATTTCTCTAGGTATGGACATGTTTTCTTAATGAAGCACAAATCCGAGGCCTTTGAGAAATTTTGGGAATACAAGAATGAAGTTGAAAAACAAATAGGCAAAAGTATAAAGACACTGAGATCTGATCGAGGTGGTGAATACTTAAGTGCCGAGTTTCTGGACTACTTAAAAGAGAATGGAATTCTCTCTTAGCGTACTCCTCCATACACACCACAACACAACGGTGTATCTGAAAGGCGGAATCGAACCCTATTGGATATGGTTCGTTCAATGATGAGTAAGGCCGAGTTACCGCAATCATTCTGGGGATATGCACTAGAATCAGCTGCATACCTTTTGAACCGAGTTCCAACTAAGACTGTGCCTACTACACCATATCAAATGTGGTGTGGGAAGAGACCCTATCTTAATCACATTAAGATATGGGGATGTCCAGCTTTTGTCAAAAAGTAGCATGCGGACAAGCTCGAGGCACGCTCAGTACAGTGCAAGTTTGTGGGATATCCAAAGAACTCCAAGGGATATTTCTTCTATTGCGAAGAGGAACAAAAGGTTTTTGTTTCTCGGCATGCCCACTTCTTGGAAACTCAGTTTTTAGAGAATCAGATAAGTGGGAGCGCAATAAAACTGGAAGAAATTCCAGAACCACGAGCTATTACTGAAAGCTTAGTAGAACCAGAGGGTTCAAAAGAACATGACATTCCTATGCCGCTCCGCAGGAGTAGTAGGAAGTCTCATCCGCCCGAGAGATACTACGGTTTTCTCATAGACGGGGATAGAGAAGATTGCATCATTGATTATGATGAGCCGACTAGCTTCCAGCAGGCCATTCAGAGCGTTGACTCAGTAAAATGGCTGGATGCAATGCGGACCGAAATGGAGTCCATGTACACCAACAAAGTATGGACGTTGGACGTTGCTCCAGATGGGGTAAAACCCGTAGGATGCAAGTGGATCTTCAAAAGGAAGATTGGTGTAGATGGACATGTTGAGACCTATAAAGCTAGACTGGTTGCAAAGGGTTTTCGTCAAAGACCTGGTTTGGACTATGATGAGACCTTTTCTCCAGTAGCTATGCTGAAATCCATTCGGATCCTTCTTGCCATTGCTGCCTTCCACGATTATGAGATTTGGCAGATGGACGTAAAGACCGCTTTTCTAAATGGAAATTTAAAGGAGTGTGTTTATATGGACCAGCCAGAGGGTTTCATTCAGAGTGGGAGCAGCGGAAAGGTGTGCAAGTTGCTTAAGTCCATCTATGGACTAAAGTAGGCATCGCGGAGTTGGAACATCTGTTTTGATGAGACGGTCAAAGAATTTGGCTTTATCAAAAATCCAGATGAACCATGCATCTATAGTAGCTTTGTAGCAAGAACTGTCGTATTCCTCGTATTATACGTGGATGACATTCTTCTGATAGGAAATGACATTCCTATGCTACAATCTGTCAAGGGATTCTTGTCACACAGGTTCTCCATGAAAGACCTGGGTGATGCCTCATACATTCTGGGGATCCGGATCTTTCGTGACAGATCCAAGAGGATATTAGGACTTTCACAGTCCAGGTACATCGACACCATACTGAAAAGATTCAGTATGGAAGATTCCAAGCGCGGTAATCTACCGGCTTGTCACGGGATCACCCTCTCCAAAGAGATGTCTCCCAAGACTGGTTTGGAAAGGGATCACATGTCTATTATACCCTACGCTTCTGCGGTAGGCTCTATAATGTATGCGATGTTGTGTACCAGACCAGATGTAGCTTATACACTGAGTGTGGTAAGCCGGTATCAGTCAAACCCTGGGGAGAAACACTGGATAGCGGTAAAGAACATTCTCAAGTACCTGAGAAGGACTAAGGAGATGTTCTTGGTGTATGGCGGAAAGGACCTCCATATCGAGGCCTTTGCTGACTCCAGCTTCCAGAGTGATAAGGATGATTCCAAGTCCATGTCGGGTTATGTCTTTACCCTCAATGGAGGGGCGGTGTGTTGGAAGAGTTCCAAACAGGAAACCGTTGCTGACTCGACGATGGAAGCGGAACATATCGCTGCTGCAGATGCCGCAAAAGAAGCCGTCTGGATAAGGAAGTTCTTAACTGAACTTCAGGTTGTTCAGTCCATTGTTGATCCAATACCTCTGTATTGCGACAACAATGGGGCTATAGCTTTAGCGAAGAAACCCAGGTCCCATCAGAAGTCCAGACACATCTTGAGGCGGTATCACCTGATCAGAGAGATCGTGGGTCGCCAGGAGATCGAGGTTCGGAGAGTTTCTACGGAAGATAACACTGCTGATCCACTCACGAAGGCCTTACCCCAGACACAGTTCGAGCGGCTGATCGAGATGATAGGTCTTCGATACGCCAGTACATGGCCTTAGTGCAAGTGGGAGATTGTTAGTGTATATGCCCTAGAGGCCATTACTGTATCATACTAGTTTGTATATTACTTAATGGAAGCTTGGGATATTCACCTTGTATAGACAATCTTTCTCAATATAGTAGTATGCTACTTGGTTTGTTTCTGCTTTAATGTGTACATGTGTTTATTTTTGTATATCGCCTATATACATTAGTGGAGCCCTTAGGATCTTTGCTTGATTACTGTAGGGTTCCTAGGCACTCAAGTGAGGTCTCTAAAGGCATCTACCATGCCAATTTCAAAAAATTGGTGCCGAGAAACCCTAATGTACGGATCGTTTGCTAGATGTTTAGGCGAAAATGCAAACTAGTTAACAATTAACTAAGGGAATACGGAAATACAACCTTTGTAGATCCGTTTGTCCACCTCCATAGCTCCGCAATGAAGTCTCCTCGCTGTCCATAACAAGTCCCGGGCTCTAGCGTCGGCTTCGTCGGAGAATGGGCAAGCTAGGTCGTCGATGTCCATGCCGAAGATGATCTACGTCGAGGCATCGCTAAATCAAGCTCCGACTTCACCAAGTCAAGAAACTTGTGAAGTAAACACACTCTACTACTTGGCAAGAGGTAGAGGATGAAGAAATAGGAAGTGGGTAGACTTTAGATTTGGATTTCTCACTCATTTCCATCAATCACCATTGATGGACCTTGCTTTCTTCACTTGAAGAAAGGGAGAAGAAGAAGAATATTGTTATGATAAGTTAATTCTAAAATGAAAAGAATAAATCATTCTTATCATCTTAGAACCATGGTTTAGTGTAGAGAATTAATCATGGTTGAATGGTATGGTTAGGGTTAAGGATGAGATAAGAATGGTGGACTAAGTCAAAGCTTCATGAAGCTTTAACTAAACAACAAAAGAAGCCACCATTCTTTTCTCTTTCTTTTATTCATTTATCAAAAATAAATGGATAACTAAATAAGATAAATGAATAAAAAATAATAAACCCTAACCATTTCATTAACCAAGGTTTAATACTTTACAGTTAACCAAAAAGCATGTATCATCAAACATGATACAAGAAAGTGCACAAAATCATATCACATATATAATGCGCACATCCCGAGTGAGAAAATCCATTTAAAGTGAACCAATACTAGTTAGTGCAAAGTAATATATCAAATATATATTTATGCATTAAATCATTAAATCAACACTTGATTCAATGATCCGGTCATGTCGCACACAACCGACTAGTACACAATGTATCGGCTTATCGAATCAACGCTTGAATCGATAACTAGGTTATATCGCATACAACCATTCGACACATTGATCGCGAGAATGAAATACGGTATCACATACACGCATTATTCTCGGTCCCGCACATATCTCATATGCGCTCCTATTTCGTTTCGCTTGAGCCAGGAAACCTCTGTGTAGGACTCTAAAGACTCGTCAATACGCCGGCAGCAGGTGATGATCATATCAAGCACCCACAAGCCGCAAGCGGTCTGCTAAACGTAACGGCCACCCGGGTATTGAGCGATCTGAAGATCGACGAGCAAGCCCGCTCACACTCCAGTGAATCCGACTAGTAACACTACCGTACAGTCCGGTCTGATCGTCTGATATGTCGCATATCTCGCCTAGGGGTGGTAAACGTCAGACCCCAATAGCTCGATAAGTCGTGTCGATATGAGGTCTATAACTGTTCGAGAAACTACTGGTAACACTTACCAGTAAATCTCAGCAACCCTGGCCAGGGATTTCCTGTTATAGCCAATCGAACACAGCGCAACATCAACCCCCTATACCGGGAGAGACGAATCACCTCCTATCGCTCATTGCCTCCAT
This sequence comes from Agapanthus africanus, assembly GCA_030015575.1. Classification (NCBI taxonomy): domain Eukaryota; kingdom Viridiplantae; phylum Streptophyta; class Magnoliopsida; order Asparagales; family Amaryllidaceae; genus Agapanthus; species Agapanthus africanus. The sequence continues at coordinate 356,710,667 of JASDDO010000008.1, forward strand.
GTGACTCGGGACTGTACCCAAAAACCACCGTTTTGCACGCCCTCTTGGACGTGGTAAGATGGAAATCAAAGCACAGTGGGAACCACACAAGACTCTATGACGATCTCGGGTCAACAGACTACTCTGTACCAGTGTCACCAGAGAACTGCCATCTGACGTGAGGTATAATACCATCTGGGAGTTCTCGGCGAGTCCGTCCAGTGTACCCAGTCTCTACTGAGCACCCGTACATCATCTCCGATGTCAAACACCAATGGATATGGGATCATCCATCGCCCATCTGTATGGGTCGAGAAGGTATACGCTAGTCTACTCTGGTATATCGATGCCCCGTCTCGATACACCCACGACTAGGGACTTTGAAGGATGTACTTATGGACTACCATGTCCCCACTAGTATGATCCGCATCATAGTCCAGGTAGTCAAGTACACATCCTAAGGGCTTTACCAACATGTAACAGAGAGACAATAAGTGTACACGTTAAGGTAAAGAGTAACCAGATAGCATACTATCATGTCGAGCAAGAAAGTCCTCCCTATATATGTCCCAGCATCCACTACAATATACATCCTATGTACAGTAATGGCCTCTAGGGCATACATATAACTAACAATCTCCCACTTGCACTAGGGCCATCTGTAGCAGTGGTTGTAGTATCTCATACTCAACCATCCCTTAAAAGTCTCTCTCTGGGAATAGGCCTTCGTGAGTGGATCCGCTGCGTTATCCTCTAAGTCTGCTCTCCTTGCCGCGATCAACCTGGAGATCAACCATCTCCTTGATCAGGTGATACTGCCTTAGAATATGTCTGGATCACTGATGGGACCTGCGTTCCTTGGCATAAGCCACAACTCCATTGTCACACAATGGGAGGAACATAGTTCATCTCATGAACCAATATACACCCAAACAGCTTCTTTGGTAGTATCTTTAGTAGCGATGTATCCTGCCTTTATCGTCTAGTATGTCACAGTATCTAGCTTGGAACTCTTCCAACATACCGTCCCTTTACTGAGGGTAAAGACAATGCCTGCGACTGACATTCAGTCGTCTTTATCACCCTGGAACACTTCCAGTGATTCTCCCCAGGATCGATTGATACCATCTCACTACAACCAGTGAGTATCCTAACATCTATTTAGATCTATCTCATAGATCCAAAATCCAGGATTTAGTAGGTATCACTTTGATCCTATGTGGAGAATCATTGTGATAAGCGGAGATTGATCGAGCGTAGCATAAGAAACTCCTTTCTTATCAAGAGTATGTCATCCATGTACTCTACGAGGATCACCACCATACTCCCTACTACCTTTTTGTTTATACAAGGTTCATCTACCATTTTGATGATGTCAACTTCTTTGACTACTTCATCAAAACAGATGTTCCAACTCCGCGATGCCTGCTTTATCCTATAAAGCATCTTGTTCACGTTTCCGCTGCTCCCACTGTTTACGAAGCCCTCTGGCTGTGTACTTATAGACACCCTCTTCCAAAACATCATTTTAGAAGAGCTGTCATGACACCCAACCGCCAGATATCGTAGTCATGGTATGTAGCCGTGGCAAGTAGGATCTGGATGGACTTAAGCATAGATCCTTAGAAAATGTTTCAACATAATCCATACCTGGTCAATGATGCAAACCTTTAACAAGTCTAGCTTTGAAAGTCTCAACTTTTCCATGTACACCAAGTAATCTTCTCAAGATATACTTGCTCCTGATGGGGATTTAACCCTTCAGATATAGCAACCAAAGTCCATACTTTGTTGGTGTATAAGGATTCCATTTCAGATCGCTAAGCATCCAGCCATTCTTACAGAGTCCTACTTCTGATGGCCAGCTCGAAACTAGTTGGGTCATCATCTCATGATGCAATCCTCACTCCCACTGTCATAGAGAAACCGAAGTATCTCTCAGGTGGGTGAGGAACCCTACTAGATCGGCGGAGAGGCTGAGGTTCGTTGGAATCTACTGAATCCTTCGGTTCTACTAAATTATCTGCTGTAGTTTGTATGGCTGGAACATTTCCAGTTCTACATAACAGACCTTGCCTCGAGCTTGTCCGGATTTTGCTTTTAGACATAGGCCGGACAACCCCAAATCTTAACTAACTTAAGATATGGGCTCTTCCCCTTCCATATCACATATGAAGTGGTAGGCACTGATTTGATTCGAACCCTATTCAATAGGTATGCAACTTCTCAAGTGCATAACCCCCTAAGGAAAAAGGTAACTCAGTATTACTCATCATAGAGCACACCATATCAAATAGGGTGTATCTGCTCCGCCCCGATATACCATCGTGCTATGGTGTATACGGAGGAGTAATGCTGAGAGAGAATCTCATTCTCCTTTAGAATAGTCCAGGATTTCCGTGCACAAGTATTCTCCTCCCTGATCTCATCATAGGACATAATACTTATACCCGTATATTGGTTCTCTACTTCTAACTTATATTCTGTGAATATCTCAAAAGGTTCGGACTTGTGTTTCAACAGGAACATATGTCTGAATCTAAAAGAGATCATCAGAGAACGTAATGAAGTATAAAGAACCATTCTTGGCATTTGTAGACTGGGGACCAACATACATCAACATGTATCAGTCCCAAGAGTTCATTAACTCTTTCTCTGTTTCTAATAAACAGAGCTATGGTCATTTTATCTTTGTGACATGACTGGCAAGTTTCATAAGATGTAAATTCAAACTAATTTAAATATGCATCTTTATGTAACTCTAGCTAGTCGGGTCACATTGATCTGACCTAGTCTACAATACCTCAAGAAGAATTCGTTCATTTCTGAACTCTTCCTCTTGTGTGTGTTCTGTATACTAAGAACTGTAGTTTGATTTAGAACATCAATGCTTTTAGATAACGTGCCTGAACCGATCAACTTTTGATATAGGAAATGTTCAAAACATTATCCAACAATACAAAATTTTATCGTTTCTTTACTAATAAAGAGACAGATATGATTTTGTATATTAGGTTCGGTATCTAATAACATTCGTTCAGAATCAATGTATTAATATACAGGGTGACAGTGACCAACAGACTTGGCTGCAACACTTGCCCCGTTTTCTGCCTCATGAAACTTATCACCCGTTCTCAGTTTTTCTACCCTTTTGTAGCCCTATGTAACAGATTACATATCTGGGATCCTGATCCGGTATCATATACCAAGGATGCGGAGGATACTGAGAAACAGTTCTGTATAATGAACACACCCGAAGATGATGCATCAGCATACACTCTCTTCGTTTGGGCGGCATGGGAAATCTGGTATTCCCCAATTTCCTGCTCTTTCTTATAACAATTATAAGTTGGAGCGGGACCAACGCTCCCCAGCTCAGTATAACAAGCGGGTTCGGTCAATAATCCGTTTTATTATCTTGATTAAGGCGTGATATGGTCGCTACCTGGAGAGAGAGAGAAGAAAACACTCAGCGTGCGCTCTTGCAAGAATAGATTGGTTATTATTTTATCTAATCAGGATGGCTCCCACTGCTTTTTATCAAATCTTCCTTCAAACCCTAAAAGGAAAGACTAGCCGGGATTAATTACACACTACAAGTTCGCCAATCTTTCAGCCAGGCCAGTGTCGGTACTTTGAGGGAGGTCCCCCGTGCTTTCGCACGAACCTAATTAATGTAAACCTCGTTTTCCCAGAGGCGTAACCTCGTTAACACCTTTCTAGACACCTATTTGATCGGCTAATTGTAATGTATAAAACTCTCCCAGGAGTAACTCTTACTCGCAGCGGGTATCGGGATCCAACTATCTCATAGAAGGTATGCAATCTCATTGCAAATTTCAACACTTGAAATTCCCGATAATATTTTACCCCTAGCGTCCTATGACCTTGACGGAGGCCAAACAACCCATAGTCCGCTAGTCAAGTTCAACCCGTCATTTCCTGATTGAATTAAACCCACCCGCACGACCCTTGACGGAGGCCAAACAACGCCGTACGAATACCCTAATCCAATCGCATCATATGCTAGCAGATAAGCACTAGTTAGCTACCGTACACTACGCCTTGACGGAGGCCAAACAACCGCAGCATGAATACTAACTAGTACGTATCTGAAATGACGGAGGGCTACGACAGGTTTTTCTGAAAACCTATTGCGTAATGAACTTGATATCGCTGTAGAATCAAATGATTTTAAAATGGACTGCTTTTGAGGCTTTTCCAGTTTTGCTAAAGGAGTCACTCCCGGTGAAGGGATCGTCGGTCCTTTCCTCGTCTAATGAGGTGCGGGATATATCGTATATATCACTGTGCAAAGCAAAAACACTTAAAAGCAATCAAAAGTCAAACCGTGTGTGTAGCATCTGCCAGTTATTGCTAAAGGAGTCACTCCCGGTGAAGGGATCTCGGTCCTTTCCCTATCGAATAAGGTGCAGGATATATCACATATACCGCTGTGCAAAGCAAGAACTGTAGCTACCTGTTTTATTTTGAAATTCGATTCTACAACATCTTAGGTTTCTTTTATTTCATTAATCATATTAATGAAGTCCCATCATTTAAATTACCTAAACATCACAGATAAATACGACGTACACTTATGCCATCCGCATTCGCCTCGATGTCCCCTCGTGCACCGTTAGGTTAGGTAACTAACGGCAGAGCGGGGCAGGGCTAGCGCGGGTGTAAAACATAAGTAACGTCTATATAATATATCATATATACTATATACTGTATCTATCACAGAACATCACATGATCACATCACAGATATCGCAGCAAAAGAATCATATGAAATATTGGATATACTAGGACGTCCGTGTTTTCAATACGAGCCAGTATAAAACACGGATTCCACGGTCGTGATGAATAGCCAAACCCACACCCCTAGACCCCTACGAGAGCGGCAAGCAACCCTACCAATTCTGGAGTTAGGAGACCCGGACTCGACTCCTCGAGTTGGTCTCCCACTGGACTCCAGAACCCGGTTACATGTGCTCCCCTCCTTGGGTCTATCCTAGTGCGGAAAAGTAAATAATATACAAACGGTGACAACTTCCGCAACCTGGAAGTGCCCCAATAAAAGAATATTACATACAAGTTTTTACATGAATGAAAATGAAAAACACTCATCTCACATAAAAACCCCCCGGCTATTCAAACACGACGATCCAATATAACATATCCAGCAACACATAACATCACATGTCATCAACGTAAGTAAATATGCGCATCCCAATTGTCGTTGACATATAGCAACGAAACCGGCGATATCACATATTACACTTATGGTCACAGAAAAGAAAGTGTAAAACTACAACAGTTGGAATCCGCAACCAACTCAGACATCGCATGCCTGACCAAATGAATTACTTAGACATCGCATGCCTAACAATTATAAACTCCGCATTTTAGTCTCAAAATCGAAAACACTTTTCAATATCAAGTCGGGCAATTCAATAAGATTCCCGACATGCTGATCGAATGCTCGTCGCAAACTTCAGTAGGCGGCCGCACCCCCGATACCGTCGACGAAGTGCACCAAGGCGGAACAACGCCACCGCGAGCACCCGGACGGATGCTTTCGGCGACGGGGTTCTCCTACAGTCACTTGGTCGGGGCTATGGAGTGAGGCTGTCTATTAAGTTTACCCGGCGAGTATCCGCGTACGCTACGTGATTGCGATGGACTTTTGATCACATCTAAATTCCGTGGCAACCGATCAAGTGAGACTAAACTGCTATGTTTATAACATTCATTCAGTTATCTCATAACTTATTGTGAATTCCAATTATTGTATCCCATTCCAGATAAATAGAAAATGTCAAACTTTCCGATCGAACAATCGAACACCCAAGTTTTCCCGATACAGTCCAACACATGAAATAAGTCTAACAACATTCAGTTCGTGCCTCAGTACCAACGGTCCAGCCGTAGAAGGGTCAAGCCAACGCCTCACATGTGGCACGCCGTACTGCCCCAAACCCGAAGGTTCAAAGGGCAGTTCAAGACGGTCACATAATCGAGTTAAGGTTTGTTGTCTTCTAGAGGGTCCATTGTGTTACTTGCACTACTTTAGAACGTCGTTAAACTACGGAAAAATCCAACACTTGGAAATTTCCCGACAGGGGAAAAATTGGGTATTTATATCGGGTCGAACTTTTTAACATATTCTAAAATTTATCCGGAAAGCCACACAGACAAAATTTGATAATCCGATTGAACATTCGAATCCCCAAAACAACCCAGAAAAATTCAACTCTTGAAAAAATATTAAAAATACCCAGGAAAACCAGCACTGTATTTTATGAATTAATGTACAAATTTGGATGCCAGAAAAGACAAAACGGCCGCGCTTCCGCCGCACGAGCCATGCTCGTGCCGCGGAAACGCGGTGGGAAAGTGGAATCAGGTCCATGAAATTTACAGTAATTCTTATAAAACCATGCTTGATTTTCTGAATATTTTTAATTGCGAAAAATCCCAGTTTTTGAAAAAAGGACAGAGAGCTATTTTGGAGTTGGTTTCGGGTTCGTTCGGGTTTCAAATTCCGTCTGGACTTCGCCTAAGGCTCTAGCTAGGCTCTGATACCACTGTAGGGTTCCTAGGCACTCAAGTGAGGTCTCTAAAGGCATCTACCATGCCAATTTCAAAAAATCGGTGCCGAGAAACCCTAATGTACGGATCGTTTGCTAGATGTTTAGGCGAAAATGCAAACTAGTTAACAATTAACTAAGGGAATACGGAAATACAACCTTTGTAGATCCATTTGTCCACCTCCATAGCTCCGCAATGAAGTCTCCTCGCTGTCCATAACAAGTCCCGGGCTCTAGCGTCGGCTTCGTCGGAGAATGGGCAAGCTAGGTCGTCGATGTCCATGCCGAAGATGATCTACGTCGAGGCATCGCTAAATCAAGCTCCGACTTCACCAAGTCAAGAAACTTGTGAAGTAAACACACTCTACTACTTGGCAAGAGGTATAGGATGAAAAAATAGGAAGTGGGTAGACTTTAGATTTGGATTTCTCACTCATTTCCATCAATCACCATTGATGGACCTTGCTTTCTTCACTTGAAGAAAGGAAGAAGAAGAAGAATATTGTTATGATAAGTTAATTCTAAAATGAAAAGAATAAATCATTCTTATCATCTTAGAACCATGGTTTAGTGTAGAGAATTAATCATGGTTGAGTGGTATGGTTAGGGTTAAGGATGAGATAAGAATGGTGGACTAAGTCAAAGCTTCATGAAGCTTTAACTAAACAACAAAAGAAGCCACCATTCTTTTCTCTTTCTTTTATTCATTTATCAAAAATAAATGGATAACTAAATAAGATAAATGAATAACAAATAATAAACCCTAACCATTTCATTAACCAAGGTTTAATACTTTACACTTAACCAAAAAGCATGTATCATCAAACATGATACAAGCAAGTGCACAAAATCATATCACATATATAATGCGCACATCCCGAGTGAGAAAATCCATTTAAAGTGAACCAATACTAGTTAGTGCAAAGTAATATATCAAATATATATTTATGCATTAAATCATTAAATCAACACTTGATTCAATGATCCGGTCATGTCGCACACAACCGACTAGTACACAATGTATCGGCTTATCGAATCAACGCTTGAATCGATAACTAGGTTATATCGCATACAACCATTCGACACATTGATCGCGAGAATGAAATACGGTATCACATACACGCATTATTCTCGGTCCCGCACATATCTCATATGCGCTCCTATTTCGTTTCGCTTGAGCCAGGAAACCTCTGTGTAGGACTCTAAAGACTCGTCAATACGCCGGCAGCAGGTGATGATCATATCAAGCACCCACAAGCTGCAAGCGGTCTGCTAAACGTAACGGCCACCCGGGTATTGAGCGATCTGAAGATCGACGAGCAAGCCTGCTCACACTCCAGTGAATCCGACTAGTAACACTACCGTACAGTCCGGTCTGATCGTCTGATATGTCGCATATCTCGCCTAGGGGTGGTAAACGTCAGACCCCAATAGCTCGATAAGTCGTGTCGATATGAGGTCTATAACTGTTTGAGAAACTACTGGTAACACTTACCAGTAAATCTCAGCAACCCTGGCCAGGGATTTCCTGTTATAGCCAATCGAACACAGCGCAACATCAACCCCCTATACCGGGAGAGACGAATCACCTCCTATCGCTCATTGCCTCCATGTGACTCGGGACTGTACCCAAAAACCACCGTTTTGCACGCCCTCTTGGACGTGGTAAGATGGAAATCAAAGCACAGTGGGAACCACACAAGACTCTATGACGATCTCGGGTCAACAAACTACTCTGTACCAGTGTCACCAGAGAACTGCCATCTGACGTAAGGTATAATACCATCTGGGAGTTCTCGGCGAGTCCGTACAGTGTACCCAGTCTCTACTGAGCACCCGTACATCATCTCCGATGTCAAACACCAATCGATATGGGATCATCCATCGCCCATCTGTATGGGTCGAGAAGGTATACGCTAGTCTACTCTGGTATATCGATGCCCCGTCTCGATACACCCACGACTAGGGACTTTGAAGGATGTACTTATGGACTACCATGTCCCCACTAGTATGATCCGCATCATAGTCCAGGTAGTCAAGTACACATCCTAAGGGCTTTACCAACATGTAACAGAGAGACAATCAGTGTACACGTTAAGGTAAAGAGTAACCAGATAGCATACTATCATGTCGAGCAAGAAAGCCCTCCCTATATATGTCCCAGCATCCACTACAATATACATCCTATGTACAGTAATGGCCTCTAGGGCATACATATAACTAACAATTACCAGTGTTGTGATGGCAGTCACACTAGTGGGGGCTGGGTAATCCACAAGCACATCCTTATGCAGGTCCCTAGTCGTAGGACTATCGAGACAGGGCATCGATACTCCGGAGTAGACTCGCGTATGCGCTTATCATCCCAGTATGGGAGACGGTCTGTCCCACAGCCGTCAGTACGTCGTACTTGAGATAGTATGCGGGTGCTCGTTAGGTTATGAGTACACTGGACAGGACTCGTCGGGAACTATTGGTTGGTACTATACCTATCGTCAGTTATCAGTTCCCAGGTGACATGAGTACAGCTTAGTCCACTGTCTTGACACTGTCACTTCTCCTCGAGTGTGTTCCCACTGTACTTTGATTACTTCCTACCACGGCTCAAAGGAGTCGTGCAAACAGGTAGTAGTTGGGTGCAGTCCCGAAGCACTTGGAGGCAGTGACGGTTAGACAGGATTCATCTCTCCCGGTATTGGGGGTTGACATCGCGCTGTGTCTAGGAGAGCCATTACACAAGTAGTCCCTGGCCAGGGCAAGCGAGATAGACTGGTAGGTTTCCAGTGTTATCTCAGGGTGTTCTGGGCTACACTCTGACACGACTTGTACCGCTATTAGGGGACTGACGTTTACCGGCCCCTAGGTCCGCCATGCGATGTTATCAGACGAACAGACCGGACTGTACGGAGATTGTCACATCCAGGCTCAGTAGGAGTTCAGATGGGTTTCGCCTCGTCAGTCTTCTTGTCGGCATCTACCTGGGGACCGTTACACACAGCTAGTGCCGCTTGCGGTCTGTGGTTAAACCCACTGCTAGCGTAGTGTCGAGTCTTTAGAGTCCCACACAGAAAGCTATTCTCCTTTAGGCAAAAGAGTAGAGGTCGCATGGTTTTGCGACAGGTCGCATGGTGTTGCGACAGGGTTCGGTCACATCCGTACACTTGTGCACGTTTAGTGTCCGGACAGTTAACACTAGAGGGCTTTGGTTTAAGCCAGATCCTAGTGTATGTTTTGGGATTGGTTTTATCTCGTTTGTTTTCGTATTCCTCGGAACGCGGATGCGGGTGTGTATGCACAGTTGACAGAGAGACATAGGCAGAGGATTCTCATTGGGGTTGTTGACTGTTGACTGTTGACTATTGACTTTTTGCTAAACCCTAATGAGAATAAGAAATATGATTAACAATAATATTAATTAAGTATTATAGCGACATGGTTGTTGAGGGGTTGACTTTGTTGACTTGTTGACTTTATTGACCGGTTGACTAGGTTGGACTAGTTGACCATCATCATTACAATGGTTATCATTTCATGGCAAAGACTTTTGCTTGCTTGTTTCTTTTTGCAAAATGAGTGCATGAAATGATATGGCCATTTTGACTTGAACCATCACATAATACTTGATTACTATTATTTGTTATGATGATTTTGGATTATGAGAGCTTGGATGGCAAAAGACTTACTCATTCTCTCATTTGCTTTCTCTCTCTTGCTTGAGCTCTCCCTCTTGCTCTCTCTCTAGCTCAAGGTAACTCCCTCTCATGAGTTGAGAAACATTGCCTTAGAGATAAAAGAAAACCCATATCACTCCTCTACTCATCCTAGTTCATAAGGTTTAGCAAACCAAGTGTTCTAGTTTCTTCTAGTTTGAAGAGAAGCCAAAGGTAGAAGCTTTCAGGTGGATCCATCTTCGGCGCAAGGAGACGACGAGGTGAAGCCGATCCGTACACCACAAAGAGTTGAAGACGAAGGAGTTCAAGAAAGGTATAACCCCCTAACCGAGTAGGTAAAACTCATGTTAGGTTTGTTAGATAGTTGTTTAACAAAGATCCGTATTTTGAGTCCATGTTACCACCTCTTGAAAAATCGTTTTTCATCATTTCCGCAAGCCCGTAAGTACCGGGAGAGGTAACGTGGACTTACAATAACTTTGTGAGTGGCCAGGATTAGGTATGAGTTGAGATGGGAGTTTCCCTTTCTCTCTTGCACTCATTGCGGCGTTCAACTGTGCAAGTTGGTTTTCTATTGATTTAATACTCTCGCCATGGGAGGCGGAGTCTTTCTGTATGGTATCAATAGAAGACTTCATCTCAGCCGACAATTGCATGGAATGTTTCATGAACATATCCAAAGTTTATGCGAGTGAAGAGTTATCAGTACCGGCCACTTGTGGTGTAGAAGTGTTGGTTGGATTTTGAAAATTCTGTGACTGAAAGGGGAGCTGATTCTGTGGTTATGGTTGCTGTGGAGGAGGTCTTTGATAATTGCTTTGTTGGTTTTGGTTCCAAACAAAGTTAGGATGATTCCTCCATCCTTGATTGTACGTGTAAGAATAAGGATCGTTTCTAGGTCGCTGCTGAAAAGCAGCATTAGCTTGAAACGATGCATTCATAGGACATTCTTTCGTTAAGTGTGAAGGATCCGAACAGCAACCACAGACGGTCTTAGGAAGCGTGACCTGATTTAGGGAGAATGATGAGAACTTGTTCTCAATAGCGTCGAGTTTTTTCTGCATCGCTGCCATTTCGGCTTTCACTGCGATGGAAAAATCGAGCTGGTGAACACCTCCCCTAGATGAAAGTGGTCTTACGCTTTCCCACTGCCAAGTGTTTTCAGCGAGATCTTCCAGATATTTCCATGCTTCACCGTCATCTTTAGACATGAAATTGCATTGACACATTGTTTCAAGCATCTGCTTTGTCGCTGGATTAATGCCCTCATATATAATCCGACATAAATCCCATCTTTGTATTCCATGATGAGGACATTGGAAAAGCAGATCCTTGAAACGTTCAAAGCACTTCCAAAATGGTTCATTGGGAAGCTGGGTGAACTGGTTGATCTCGCTCCTAATATGGGCAGTCTTATGGTTTGGGTAAAACTTCTTAAGAAATGCTACGACGAATTCATCCCAATTAGTGATAGAGTGTGCGGCAATATTGTAAAGCCATTTTTCTGCAAAGTCGCACAGTGTGAATGGGAGAAGACGCAAGCGCATAGCATCGACAGTCAATTGTGAAGTACCCATCATTGCGCATACGTTTTCGAATTTGGTGATGAAAACGTACGTGTCTTCCGACTCAAGCCCGTGAAATTTGGGCAACAAATTGATGTAGTGGGGTTTAATTTCAAAAGTATCCCCGTTAGCTGGTGGAATGGATAGACAAGTAGGAAGGGGACCACGGATAGGATAGCATCTCTCTTGGAGAGAAATGCGCTGTGGATTCTGCTCACTTACGGGCGGTGGCAGCGTAGTGTTATAATCTGATGGAGTACCGTCCATCTCGGTTGATGTGGTATGTGGTGGGGGAAAAGAAGATGAAGAAGTACCGACTTTGGCGTCGATAGCAGGAACGCGGACAAGACGGGCACTAGAATCCCGTGTCCAGCCGAGCATGCACTAAGCGGGTTTAGTGCAAATGGCAGCGTGTGTGTGATTTAAAATTGGTTTGTATTGTAAAATGTGGGACTCAAGACAAATCACTCTACAATGCACAAACAACCCTAGAACTAAGGTTACCTAGGTCCAGTCTCTAGACCGCTCCTAGACTTCCAAAGGAAAAGCCGTAGGATCAATCCTCTACCACCTCTTTACTACTCTTGTGGCCAAGTAAGTGTCAGGTAAGTAGGAGGTATCCGCTATACGAATCACCGAAAATAGCGGGCCTAATTAAGTAAACCACTTGCCTTAAACACACTTGCCTAGGCACCAAAAAAATAATGCAGATAAGCGATAGATTACCCACGACCTTCCTCTGTCCTTAATGAGCGCGACAGTCCTTAGAGTCTGGTCTAGATATTTTTTAAATTAATGTAGGGTTGATGCAGATGCTCGGTTTGTGATTTGTGGGGCTTAGGAAGGGTGATGAAATCCCCACCTAATCTGGATTTGGTCTTTGCCCCTTAAAGTCCGTATTAAAATATGCAAAACAAAACCAATCACAAAACTTTTGCAAAAAGATTTTTGAGCGGCGCTATTTTGCAAAGAATCCTGCAGAAAATAGATTTTATTGGATTTGAGAGGAGAGAGAAGGAGTTGAGAAAGATACCAGAGAAGTGTGAACCCTAGATCCCCCAATTGCACCGCGCTTCCGCCGCAGGAGAGAAGGATCTGTTGATGAAATTTTTTCTGTGCCCTTCTATACTCCTCAGGATCTCTAAGAATGTCTCTGTCTCCTGTTTCCTCAAGTCCGTGACTCCAGATCTCCTTGCAAAAATTCACGCACAAATCGTTAAATATGCAATTTGCAGTTTTGTTTTAATTATGATATTGATCGTATAAGAATTCAACACAAATAGTAAGAATAAAAAATTACGCACGTGTCCCCGGCAACGGCGCCATTTGATTGATCTGAAAAAAGTGTTTGTAGAATAACCGCAATCAGAACGGTGTCTCTTGTAGCTAGACCGAGGTGAGTACGGGTCGTCCTCAGGGAAACGTTGAATCTTTTACTCTTACTTTAGATGTGTTGAAAAAGAGAGGAGGGATAAGAATGTTGAGGAATGGTTTCTAGATCTACGTTAAGCACTAATGCAAAATATAGATCTAGATTATTTATGATGTAATTAATATAAGAAGGGGCTTGTAGGGTTTGTTAGGATTTAGTAGTTATGGATGATTAATTAAAAATTACTCATTCTATCCTTTAATAGATTTAAAACTAGAACGACAGTGATGCGTGTAGATTAGGGTTTCTGGAGGGAAAAGGAATCCCACTCTTAACCCCTATCTCGACACGGAACTCCGTTCATATCTAGCCTTTACCAAAACAATCATTAATCTAATTTCTAATCGCGGTCGAGACTAACAATGAATTGGTAGCGCACCCGATTAAGATGTTGATGATTCTTTTGGTAAAGTTTATAAACTTTATAGGACGTAAAAAGAGTTTAGGTATTTTCATCATCCATTAACCTACCCTAATCCTACGAACCCTAACAAGCGGAGAATTACTCGCACATGTTGGGAGAAAAAGAGATGGAGAGAAAATGCATAATTAAACTACGAAGAAATAGAATAGGAAAAAGAACTACCTTTATTAATCAACAATATTCATTACACTTTGATTCCATAGAAAATGATTACAAATACTAGTTTGCTTCTCGATCTCTTCTAAGGAGGTAGATGAACCGTTGATGATCAGCCTGGATGCGTGAGCCGTCAAGGACTTCGTGATCTCGTCGGCTTGATGATTTTTCCAAGAGGCTCTCGGTCTTTATTTATAGTCCCAAAGCCAGAAAATTAGCTTCATAATTTGGAAGCAAGTAGTTAGTATCCAACAGAAAAAAATCCCATCTCCTAAGTCTTCAAAACCGCGGCGGATCCGCGGCCAATAGGGGGGTTTGGCCGCGGATCCGCGGCCAAGTAGGAGGATCATTTGATGATTTTTCTGGGGCTTCATCCATATGACACGTGGTGATTATTGGAATCTTTTGAAACTTGGAAATCTTCTCGTAGTTGCTGCCAGACTTGACTTCTAAATTTTGGTTTCTTAATTAGGCAGGTTTGCTTTAACAACTTGATTTCCTTGATTTTAGTCCTGAAAATTCTGCACAACAACTCAAATGATAATTAGTAGAGTTTGTTTTCTTAAGATTTGGTCAATGATATCTTTTTGCATACATTTTCCTACCAAATGCTAATTATAATATATCAACACATGAAAAATAGTATTTTTACAAATAAACCCTCATATGTATGATATATTATAATAAAGACCTTTTTAAATATGGAAATAGTAGGAAAAAATGTAATAAAAAATGTGCAGTTTTATCAACTGAACAAGGCGCCTCATGTATTTCACACGTAAGCGCCACAGGAACTAACTGCTTAGCACATATACAAAAAGGGGGAATAAAATCCTAAAGAGCAGCACCCATATTTAAAGTTCCTCACGTGTTCACAGGTGAGCGCCTCCAGAGTTCAGTGTTTAACACTGATCGAGCGTCTCATGTGGGATACACGTGAGTGCTGCATATACCAGTGCTTAGCACTGTTGGGTAACTATGGAGACCCAGACCCAGCCCAAATTGGCTAAGTTTTCCCAAGATCAAAACCTCTTCGATTACCAATCAACCGAGCCCCCCATGCTCATGATTCCCCAAATTGATCTTAGTCCTAAACATGACTAATGATCTTTCAACTGATGATATCCAAATGATATTCATCCCATGTCTTCTAAGATAATATTAGTCTTAAAAATGACTAATGACTCTTTGGTCCACAACAGCCTTTCCCCCCTCTAAAACGGGATTTGGTTTAAGGGTACATCTTGTTGGATATAGTGCCCTCAAAGTCAATTATTGGATCGCAGGCACGTGATTGCAATGATTGAGGGAGGACCTATACCGGTAGGACAGTCTTACTCAAGATGATAGTATGCTATCTGGTTTATCTTTATCATCGTGTACATACTTTAGGTGATATTACAGATCACTATTACACATTGATAGAGCCCTTAGGATTCTTGCTTGAATACCAGCAGTATGATGGCGATCATATACGTGAGAGTTGGGTAGTCTATAAGAACATTCTTAAAGTGGTCCCTAGTCGTGGGAGTTTTCAAGATTGGGCATCGATACTCCATTAGTAGACTAGTGTATACGATCGAGACCCCGACGAGGGGCGGTAGCTGGTCTCACAAGCCATTGGTGTTAGTTGGTTCACCTAAGACGTATACATGTGCTCATTGGGTTATGAGTACACCGGACATGACTCGCCGGGAACATGCTAGTTGATATTATACCCAGCGTCAGATAGCAGTTTCCTGGTGACATGTGTACAGGTCAGTTCATCGACCTGAGATCGTCATTTGTCTCGTGTGAGTTCCCACTGTGCTTTGATTACTACCCTACCACGGCTCAAAGGAGTCGTGCAAACATGTTTTAGTTGGGTACAGTCCCGAGCCACATGGAGGCAGTGAGTGGATCGGCATGGGTTTTGTCTCTCCTGGTATTGGGGGTGAGATCGAGCTGTGTCTAGGAGAGCCATTACACGAAGTCCTTGGCCAAGGCAGGAGATTTACTGGTAGGTATTCTAGTAGTATCTCAGGGTGTTCTAGGCTAACTTCGACATGACTTGTACCGCTTTTAGGGGTATTACTTTTACCAACACCCTAGGCCCGACATGCGATACTCATAGACTAACGGAACAGACTGTACGGATATTGTTACTGACAGGCTCAGTAGGGTTCTGGATGAGTTCGCTCATCAGCTTCCTCTTTGGTCATCACAAGGGTAGCCATTACGTACAGCTAGTACCACCGACGTGCTTATGGTTAAACCCACTACCAGCGTATTAACGAGTCTTTAGAGTCCACCACAGATAGTTTCCCAAGTTTCGGGAGAAACGTTGTAGAGGCCGTATGGTATTATGGCAGGGTTCGATCATATACGAGCACTCGTGCATGGTTCATGATCGGACGGATCATACTAATGGGCTTTGGTTTAAGCCGGATCCTAGTATTAGATTTGTTGGATTACTTTAGTCTCATTGCATTCGCATTCAGTCGGAATGCGGATGCAGGTATGTATATACAGGTGAGGGGTATCCTTGTGATCCGTCACGAGTTTATTTTAGTTGATGCCATATCTTTTTGTTAGATTAAACATTTTGGTTTAAATGTTTAGTGGAGGAAAATGTGAGTGCAAGTTTTGTCCATAAGCATCTTTTCATGCCACATGTACATGGTGACTTATGGTCTAGGTTTGTGTGACCATTAATGTGACATGGATTGATTTATGGAGCTAATGATGATTTGTGGGGGTATTTTGGAGAGAGGGGCTGCCATGTATGTGTTGGGGCTTTGTTTTAATTTTTTATTTTTATATATATATATATATATAGCTATCTCTCTCTCACAAAATAACGCACATAACATAAGCCACTTCTTCTTTCTTCTTGAGCTCACTTCTTCCTCTCCAATAGCATCATCTTCAACCTCCATCCATACAATCTCATGTATTGAGAATCAATGGATGCTTGAGACAAAGTTATCACACACATTCTCTACTTCACCTTGGACATGTCGGCTAGCAAACTTCATGTCCGAGTTGCTTTGGTTTGAAGCGGGAGCCCGTAAAAAGACTTCTTGATGTGGTGCCCTTTTCGACGAGGAGACCGGAGATCGAGCGAGATCAGAGATGCCGCGAGGAGCTAGGGATGGTGGCTAAAGACCAAAGGACACGGATCGATCGGTATAGCCATTCTAACTTCTTGTAGATAGCTAGTATAGGTTAATGGTACGATCCGGGTTAAAGTCTGCGTTAGCGCCAGTTTCGTAAAAAGTTTTTGTTTCTGCGTTTGGATTCGGATTGATGGCCAGGATGCTACCGTAGACTTACATGGTATCAGAGCCACGCCATTAACCCATATCTAGCTTGTTTAGACAATGTTAAAGTATCGGAATCGAAACGACTACAATACACTGCACTGCACTTGACAGTTTCTGTTGATTTTCAATTGGTCTTCAAAATTTTTTTAAACGTGTGCAGAAGACTACTGAAGGGACCATAAGCCTGCACCCCAAAACGACACCCACCCCTCGGTTTTTGGCCGAGCACATGGCTCCCAAAACCGAGGAGTCCGGCCAAAATAGGGTGTCTGGGGTTGTATTTTTGGGTGCAGTTAGGTCTCTGGAAAGTTGGTGCAGTGGTATTGTTTGTTTGGCCCAATTTGGATATGGTTTTATCAGTTTGTTTGAGCTATTCGGGGGTTATTTCGAATTCGATATTTTCTAATATTGTTTAAAGTTGACAGTGCATTACATTACTATCTGCGACCGTGAATGTCATTTGATCGGTAAATCTTATCTAATCGCTATAGCTCTTTTAGACGGATTTGCGAACGTGACATTCACGTTGATGTTCTGTGTTGTGCTGTGATGTTGCGGATTGTCATGGTGGATAGCTTGGTGCAATGTTAGTGCTGTTTAGATATATTTGTACATTTGATATTGCGGGGTGAGCTTCCGACATGTGGACTGCCGTCACTGCCTATTTGTATATTATTCTTTTGGGGCACGACCGGGTTGAGGTCGATGTACCCGTTGTACATATTTTCTTTCTGTACTAGGATTACCCCGCGGTGGAGTGCACGGATAGTCGGGTTCTAGAGGGCAACGGGCCCGCATCTCATGGCATTGAGACGGAGGGGGCTTCACTCTAGAATTGGCGGGCTATTCGCCGCACTCGTAGGGGTATAGGTTGACCCAAGGAGAGGTGCTCAAGTTACCGGATTCCGTGAAGTGCTGAGTGGTCCATTCACTTTGCTGAAGGGGGCTGCCTCTCTTCTGGTTTTGGCGGGTAACTTGCCGCATCCATAGGGGTCTAGGTTTTCATTGCACAAGCTCTCCACACGACCATGGGAACGTCGGGTTTCAGTTGCGGTTCAATGAAATCCGGGGCTCCCAGATTATCTGTATTGTTCTGTGATGCTTATTACTTTCTGTGATGTTGCATTTATTACGCTTTGAGCGATTATTATATATTGCTATATATATACTAGTAGATGTTGTATATGTTTTACACCCGCGCTAGTCCAGTCCCCGCTCTGTCGTTAGTTAAGTAACCTAACGGGTGATGACGGGACCCAGTGGCGAATGCGGATGGCATATACATACATTTTATTTTCATTCTTTTATGGTGTGATCAATTGATGGGACTGCGTTGATTCGGATCAATGCAAGGAAAACAAACCTGTTTGATGTTGTTGGAACATTTTTCAAAAGGCTGTTATTACAAGGACGTTCTCTTTTGTTTTGCACAGTGGTATTCGGTTATGAATATCCAACACCTCATTCGACGAGGCAAGGGCTGAGATCCCTTCATCGAGAGTGACCCCTTGGACAGAGGTTTGCGTCAGGGTAATAACTTCACTATAGTCGATTACTTTTTGCTTTGCATCGTGGTATTCAGTTCAGAATATCCTGCACCTTATTCTACGGGGAAAGAGCCGAGATCCCTTCACCGGGAGTGACCTCTTTAGCAAAGGTTTTCGTCACTATATATTTGTAAAAAACCATCCGGTTCCTTCAACGATATCAAGTTCATTACGTTAAAGGTTTTTCGCCAAAAACCTTAGTATTCATGCTATGTATATTGGCCTTCGTCAAGGCATAGTGTATGGTAGCTATTTGTTACTTTTCTGTTGCATAGATAGATGCGTTGGTTTGGAACAGTCGTACTACTTTTTTGGCCTTCGTCAAGGGTATGTACGGGTGGGTTCAAATTAACCTGGATAATGACGGGTAGAACTTGACATGTGACTTATGATATGTTGGCCTTCGTCAAGGTCATAAGAGCATGGGGTAAAAATCACATCGGGAGTTTCTAAAGAAACTGAAACTTGCCAGGCATGTGCATACCTTCTGGAGTGTGATAACGTGAGTGGATTCCATCACATTATCTTGCGATGATAGTTGGATCCCGATTCCCACTAATGAGTTGGTTTACTCCTCAGGTGATCCCGACTAATTCTTCTTTCAGGTTTGGAGGAGAATTTGAGGATACAGTAGGAGGTTTCCTGATTAGATAAATTGATAACCATTCCGATCTAGGCTAGAGTGCACGAAGAGTGTTTTCTCTCTCTCTCTCTCTCTCTTTAGCAGCGACCATGGCCCGTCCCTAGACTATGAGTCAGTAACCAAGTTGATCAAACTTTCTTAAAATACTGGCTTTTGGATTGTCTGAGTTGCATACCTCATTGCCACTTCCACTTTTACCCTTTTTCTCCGGAACATTTCGTATCACTACGAATATCCACTTCCATTGGATAAAACCATTGTATGGTTATATACAAACTCGAAGGAACTTGTTCCAGATTCGAGTATGGTTTCCGGTTCTGGAGAAAATGAATAGGACTATTCAGTTGTCTTTTCCTTTCACCTTCTATCAGGTTGCGAGTGCTCCTTGGATTAGGACGGTACACCTATTACGCTAATTGGATAGCCTTCATCCAAACCATAGGATGGTGCCGAAAGGTAAGCTATGAAGAAAACCGATTATCCTAAGTGAGGTGTACATATTGTAATAAGTACAGACAAATAAAGGGATTAGAAAGAGGGCAAAGTAAATTGTGACTACTATTCACGACCAAACCAAGTATTTCATCGCCACTCCTACTTCACCTTTGTATTTCTCCAGAACACCCCGTATCACTACGAAGATCCACAGTTATTTGGATAATCCATCGTATGGTTATATACGAACTCGAAGGAACTTTTTCCAGTCCGGGGATGGATTCTGGTTCAGGAGAAATAGAATAAGGTTTATTCAGTTGTCTTTTATCTTTACCTTCTCTCGCGTTGCGAGTGCTCCTAGGATTAGGACAGTACACCTAATACGCTTATTGGATAGTCTTCTTCCAAACCATAGTCTGGTGCCGAACGGTAGGGAAGGAAGAAAACCATTTAGCCTAAAGGTGGTGTACAGAAGGTAACGACTAAAGACAAATAAAGGGATTTGGAGAGATGACAAAGAAATATATGGTTATAGTCATGGAAGAGGCATTACTAGGAATACCCGGATATCCCTTAGAAGCATCTTCATGTTTCAGTTTCACTGTGTATTGTTAATAGAAAACTAATTTCCCAATTAGTCCTTGCTCCAGGGTATGTATTTACCAGGTATGATTCTCACATCTGTATGGTTTTGAGTGGGAGTAAGTTATTGGGAATTAGGTGATCATCCACATTATATCGGGATTCATTGTAATTGGTGATATTTGAGGAAATCGCCTGGGTTGTTTGCCGGACGGAAAATATTTGGTTTTGAATATCCGTTGTTGTGCACCAATTTCAAATTGATATATCTGTACGTTTATTTTTATAAAGTGAGATATAACTTTTTGAGATTATGTCCATGACATTTACCTATATCAGTTGATGGTTAGGTAAGGAGCATTCAACAGCGGTGCAATCCTTCTTAACCATAAGTACAGTTTTCAACCTACGACGTACAGGGTTTGAGTTATTCAACTCAGGGAACTTATACAAAGCATTGTATATTGTCCAGTGTCCATTAGGACAGATGGGTTGGTCCTCGTACTATATTCTGTTTACTTGTGAATTCTCTAGTTTTTAGACAAGTGTTTCGTAGAAATACAAGGTCTAAATTTTGAGAAGTTATAGGTATAAGAATAAAGTAGAGAACCAGGTGTCGCAAGTATCAGGACTCTTCAAGGTAATCGAAGATGTAGATACTTGTGTATGATATTCAGTTGATAGTAATGGTTTTGAGAAACTTGTTTCTCTTTCAGGTTACTCATGTTTGGATGCACTCCTAAGTTGAGTAATGCTGATCAGCTTCTCTCCATTTAGTTGACACGCACTGGAGACAGCTGCATGGTTTGAATCTGCTTCCAATTAAATCAGTGCCTCTGTTTCTATATTGTATATAGAATGGCTCATATCTTAACGATGTTAAGGTATATGGAGTTGTCCAGCTTATGCTTAAAACCAGACTCTGGATAACTCAAAGACACGTTTCTGTAATGACAGTTTGTGGGTTAACCCGGGCTATGATGAGGGTTGATTTTCTACCATCTGGAAGATCAATAGTGATATTGTTCTTGACTCGCCACAGTTTTAATAAAATGGGATTTTTCAGAAAACTGTAGTGGGAGTATGGTAGAACTGAAAGTGATTCTAGAACCACAAACAATTGCTGCAAATTTGATAAGAACCTAAAGATTCAATCAGGTTTGACATTCCATTGGCCACTCCGCAGAGATGTTGGGTAACCTCAAGCACTCGAGAGGTACTTCGGTATGCTCAAAGATGGTGACAGGGAGGTTCATGTTTTTCCCATACTTGACACTACTGTTGTTCTAGGCTATGAGACCCGGCAGGAGGATGAGTATAGCGTCGTTCTAAACTAGCTTTAGAAGTGCATGTGTACATGACTCTGCCAGAGGGTTGTCGTAGTCAGTGGGAGCAGCGGAAGCATAGTGGACAAGTAGTTTATGTCTATTTATAGACTAAAGCAAATATAGCGGAGATAGATCATCTATTTCTGATGTGACAGTCATAGGTTTGACTTCATCAGAATAGGAGATGGATCTGTTAAGAAGGTAGTAGGGTGTGATGTCCTGGTATTTAGATGACATACACATAGTAGGAAGTGAAATTCCTATACTACGATCGGTTATACTGTGGTTGTCACACAGTGGTTTCTCCACATAAGGATTGGATATTATATCAGACATTCAGGTTACTAGATTTATGGTTTTAGATCTAGATTTGGGTAGTTTTCCAATCTGGGTATTTAGAAAGTATTCTAAAAGTATTTAGAATGGACGACTCCTGGCATGGTAGTGTACCTGCAGGTGAAGGAGTCACCCTCTTTAAAGGTGTCTTACAGACTAAAGGGGAGAGGAATGTGCATGATTGACATATTACTTACTTAGGCAATTGAGTCAATCATGAGATGTCAAGTACCACACCAGATGTTGTTTTTGCACTAGCTGCAATAAGTTGATATTAATCCAATCCTGGAGAAACGTTCGGAAGCAGTTTTAGAACATAAGTTGATGTTCTAGGGAAATGATAACGACATCCTCTTTCGGGAGACAGTTATCATTCCAAGCTTCCAAGGTGACTTGGATGACAGAGTGACTGTCAGAGTTATTGTTTTCCCTCTGACGAGGGGCAGTAGTTTGGACAGGTGGTCTAAGCAGATACTGAGGGAGGTGTGGTGCAGGATACTGATTAAGTTCAGTTGACGATACAGTCTAAGAAGTTTGGATTTGGAGTTCATTTAAGAACTAGGTCCTATCAGATATCCAGACATATTCTAAGACATATATTGCTCATTTCGGGAGATGGCTTTCTCCGCGAACTTGAGATTAAGAGAGGTATAGAAAGAAACATCATGGAGGATCCACTCACTGAGGCTATTTCTCGAACACAATACTTTTACAAACAAGATTTGTGAAACTGATCAATAGAGGAGTTGGGTGTTCGATATCACACGGGCTGTGAGTATGTGACACCGCAATAATTAGCCTTGAGTGCAAGTGGGAGCTTGTTGGATATAGTGCCCTCAAAGTCAATTATTGGATCGCAGGAATGTGTTTGCAATGATTGAGGGAGGATCTATACCGGGAGGACAGTCTTACTCAAGATGATAGTATGCTATCTGGTTTATCTTTATCATCGTGTACATGTTTTAGGTGATATTACAGATCACTATTACACGTTGATAGAGCCCTTAGGATTCTTGCTTGACTACCAGCAGTATGATGGCGATCATATACGTGAGAGTTGGGTAGTCTATAAGCACATCCTTAAAGTGGTCCTTAGTCATTGGAGTTTTCAAGACTGGGCATCGATACTCCATTAGTAGACTAGTGTATACGATCGAGACCCCGACGAGGGGCGGTGGCTGGTCTCACAAGCCATTGGTGTCAGTTGGTTCACCTAAGACGTATACAGGTGCTCATTGGGTTATGAGTACACCGGACATGACTCGCCGGGAACATGCTAGTTGGTATTATACCCAGCGTCAGATAGAAGTTCCCTGGTGACTTGTGTACAGGTTAGTTCATCGACCTGAGATCGTCATTTGTCTCGTGTGAGTTCCCACTGTGCTTTGATTACTACCCTACCATGGCTCAAAGGAGTCGTGCAAACATGTTTTAGTTGGGTACAGTCCCGAGCTACATGGAGGCAGTGAGTGGATTGGCATGGGTTTTGTCTCTCCCGGTATTGGGGGTGAGATCGTGCTGTGTCTAGGAGAGCCATTACACGAAGTCCTTGGCCAAGGCAGGAGATTTACAGGTAGGTATTCCAGTAGTATCTCAGGGTGTTCTGGGCTATACTCCGACACGACTTGTACCGCTTTTGGGGGTCTAACTTTTACCAACCCCGTAGGCCCGACTTGCGATACTCGTAGACGAACAGACCGGACTGTATGGATATTGTCACTCACAGGCTCAGTAGGGTTCTGGATGAGTTCGCTCATCAGCTTCCCCTTTGGTCAATACAAGGGTAGCCGTTATGTACAGCTAGTACCACTGACGTGCTTGTAGTTAAACCCACTGCCAGCGTATTGATGAGTCTTTAGAGTCCACCACAGATAGTTTCCCAAGTTTCGTGCGAAACGTTGTAGAGGCCGTATGGTATTATGGCAGGGTTCGATCATATACGTGCACTCGTGCACGGATCATGATCGGACGGATCATACTAGTGGGTTTTGGTTTAACCCGGATCCTAATATTAGATTTGTTGGATTACTTTAGTCTCATTGCATTCGCATTCAGTCGGAATGCGGATGCAGGTATGTATATACAGGTGAGGGGCATCCTTGTGATCCGTCACGAGTTTACTTTAGTTGATGACATATCTTTTTGTTGGATTAAACATTTTGGTTTAAATTTTTTCTGGAGGAAAATGTGAGTGCAAGTTTTTTCCGTAAGCATCTTTTCATGCCACATGTACATGGTGACTCATGGTCTAGGATTGTGTGACCATTAATGTGACATGGATTGATTTATGGAGCTAATTATGATTTGTGGGGGTATTTAGGAGAGAGAGGGGCTGCCATATATGTGTTGGGGCTTTGTTTTTTTGATATATATCTATCTCTCTCACACAAAATAACACACATAACATAAGCCATTTCTTCTTTCTCCTTGAGCTCACTTCTTCCTCTCCAATGGCATCATCTTTAACCTCCATCCATATAATCTCAAGTGTTGAGAATCAATGGATTCTTGAGACAAAGTTATCACACACATTCTCTACTTCACCTTGGACATGTCGGCTAGCAAACTTCATGTCCGTGTTGCTTCTGTTTGAAGCGGGAGCTCGTAAAAAGACTTCTTGATGTGGTGCCCTTTTCGACGAGGAGACCGGAGATCGAGCGAGATCGGAGATGCCGCGAGGAGCTAGGGATGGTGGCTAAAGACCGAAGGACACGGATCGATCGGTATAGCCATTCTAACTTCTTGTAGATAGTTAGTATAGGTTAATGGTACGATCCGGGTTAATGTCTGCGTTAGCGCCAGTTTCATAAAAAGTTTTTGTTTTCGCGTTTGGACTCGGATTGACGGTCAGGATGCTACCGTAGACTTACACATCTCTCCACACCTATGATATACGTCGTTGTAATTCTTCAACGTCTTCAGAGATGTGGCGGGTCCCGATGACCAACAATTCTTCAGTGCATTACAAAACCATCTAAACCGACGTGGACACCTCATATTAGACCACACCCCATACTGGGTGCATTTCATATCACCCTTGTTCATTCTGCCACGTAACAAAGACACGTGCGCGCAAGATGAACATAATGGACCACTACGTCCTTAAACTGGTAAAGGACCGAGAAGTCTCTAAACTAATATTCGCCTCCAAAATGGCGATAAAGGACCGAGAAGTCCCTAAACTAATATTCACGTCCAAATTGGCGATAATGGACCGAGAAGTCCCTAAACTAATATTCGCCTCCAAAATGGAGATAATGGACCGAAACGTCCTTAAACTAATATTCGCTGCCAAAACGGTGATAATGGACCAAAATATTCCTAAACTAATATTCGCCTCCAAAATGGCAATAATGGACCGAAACGTGCTTAAACTAAAACAATAGAACTCAAATACTCTTTTGTTGGATCTGATATAAAAATGATCTTGAAATATTGTTAAGTGGATCTTAGTCTCAAATTGGACTAATGTATCCTTAACAAAAACAAATTGAGCCTCCAAATACTCACATTCTTTTAAGTCGATCTTAATCTCAAAATAGATTAACGATCCTTAAATAAAAAAACCCAAAATCTAAGAAATACTGATTTAGACTAATCCACTCCCTATGAGCAACAACATAAATTAGTCTCCGTATACAATCCACGGGCAACCAAAACAAATAAAAACACACACGATACGAAGTGAACTTCCGGAGCAGGAGAAAGTGGTTATCGCGATGCGGTAACATAATTAACCGCAGGAGCTTGCGCCTGTAGGGAAGAGCGTCCCCATAATCAAAAACACCTCGCAAACGAGGGGGAATCTGACGAAGTCTGTTACAACGCCTGCATCCATCCAAACCACCGATATACGGTGCCATAAATCAACTTGGCATCTTCGGAGAGGTGGACGGATAAATCCAAATAGCAACTGCCCCCAAATTCAGGAAAGACAATCCATCCCGGTTTGTCCCTATTTTCGGCGGTGAACGAATTCTGGCATGCCCGGTGGGGCATTCTCCCTCTTTCCACTCCACACTTCGTGTGTTGTGTTCGCGAACAAAATCACGGTTTGCTATGGTTTCCCTTGGATTCAAGGTACTAATTTGGTGTCTTGTTCCTTTGCAGAAAGAAGAAGTGAATATCAATGGCTTCCAGCTGCACAAACTGCAATAACTCCCGCTCCGCCTCAACTAGAGGAGTGACATATGGGCCCGACACAGCCTCCATCTTTTTAATGCTGGTAGGGCAGGTGACTTAGGCTACCACTGGATTGTTCTTCAGGACCATGCTCCCACCAACAAGCTTCAGCACCCCAGTGCCACCACAGGAAACTCCCAAGAAGTCGGTCTTCGATCGACTTGCAACCACCATGGCCCCTCTCCATGGGTCGTCCAAGTCTGCCAACAGGCTGAGCCGAAGCTCAAGTGGGCCCGCAAAGAGGCTCGCGATACCTGAAGGGACTATCCCAAAACGGATAGTTCTCCCAACTCCTCCGCTAGGTGAAGTTGTCAAAAGTGCTTCTCCTACCAAGAAGTCGGCCTTCGAAAGATTAGCCGTTCCCTCTCAACGGACAACAATCTTCAACAGGCTGGCACCAACAGTAGCCCCTCATCAAAGCCGGGGGCATGGAGGAGATTCTTCCACAACTGAGGTAGTCCCGTCTGCAAGACACTCTCGACATCGTCACTGGCGCCGAGTGAGGAAAGCCGGGGGCAAATCCCCTTCTGGATTTACCCCACCAGCTCCAATGGTGGAAGTTGATGCTGCTATTACAACTAAGAACAGCTTTTATCTGCTTAGGAGGGTGCGAAAGAACTCTCCAACCGCGGTGCTGAAGAAATATCCCCCATCTACTGAAAACATGATGCAGGCAAAGCCAGAGCAGCCCCTTCAGCGGCTTTTGAAAAGAGAAAGGCTATCCCTCTGTCATATAGCGAGCGATGTCTTCTATACAGGCGCCTGCTATAATGGCTCCTTCAACTTCAACCTCCCACAAAAGGACGAGGCTGGAGAAAATCCAACCACCAGCGGCAAATTCCAAAGGTGATGGACCCAAACGCCCTAAGTCTGGAGGCATGATAGTGCACACGGTCTACATGGCTTCCGGGAAAGAGAAAAATCGTGCTTTCGCAGGTCATCGGCCGCAAACTCGGTCGTTGACAAAAGCTCAGGAGCAACAACAAAATCTCCAGGAAATGCTGATCAAAATGTCAGAACTCACTAGGTAGAAAGAAAACCCGGAATCGGCATTTGAACAGTGCCAGGAGCAGGAGACCGATATAGAGTTCCTGCGAAGGGTGCTTGAAAGGAAGGATAAGGAGGCCGCGGAACAAGTTGCTAACATAAAGCAGATGGCTCTTCTGTTCCAGGACATGATTGGAATGATGATCCAGCCATAACCTCCAGCCGAAGATCCACCGATAATCGTCGGGGATGACAGAGGGGAAACATCAAACCTTCTTCAGGCTTTATCAACAGCTAAGGAGGAAACAATCTCCAATGTTTCTCTGGATGACTATATAGCTCAACAAATACGACCCATCAAGTGAATGAAGCGGTTGGCCAAACTGTCAAAACCGGGGGACCAAATCCGGGCTGGTATGACCAAATCAAGTACCCGCCGGGATATACGATCCCCAAGTTCCATGTGTACAAAGGGACAGGAAACCCACACCAACACGTCGCACAGTTCATAGATTTGTATGGCAACACTGTAGGCGACGAGAAATTGTTGCTTTGTTCGTTGGTAGCCTGTCAGAGACAGCCTTTGAATGGTACTCGGAGCTCCCAAATGACTCCGTAAAGACATTCACAGAGATGGAGCTGCTGTTCACATAGCGGTTCGCCAGTGCAAGCGAGTGCACTCCGATCACGGCATTAATCAATGCTAGGGTGAAGTCAGGAGAAATCTGGGTCTAATACGCGATCCGGTGGCGGAATCAATGGTCAAAATGTGAACAGCACATCGAAGAATCTCCTGCCGTGGGTATGTTCGTTGGGACACTAGATCCTCAAACGACAGTGTCCCAGTTCATGACGTTCTTCAAGCCGACCACCTTCCAGTCTCTGATCGACAAACTGGCTCAAATGGACCACATGGGCCACGAGCCTTCTTCCTCAAAACTAGACCCTCGAAATGCCAAGGGTAAAGGGAAAGCGGTCTTCGTTGCCAATACTCAACAGCAACCAAATGACCCGAAACCGGTTGCTCGCCAAAACAATGCACGTCCACGCTTATCCCTGGAAGAAAGGATAGGACGCGCCTACTCATTTCCCCATGACAAGATGAGGAGACTATTCGAGCTGGCAGTGCACAACAAACTTATCACATTACCGGACTCACGACGTCCACCGCAACGATTTCAACAATCCTAACTACTGCTACTATCATAGAATGGTGAGCCACCCAATTGAAGATTGCTACGTCTTCAAAAATTGGGTCGAGGACCAGTATCAACGGGGGAAATTCACGCTTTCTAAGAATAGGAAGGTGAACCCACCACAGAAGCATGCTCTTAAAAAGGTGGATACGCCGGGGCATCATTCTCGCTCGTAGAAGAAGCTCCATAGGATGTTGTCCTTTCAACTAAAACTAAAAGAATGCTGAAGGATCTCCAGGCATGTCGGGCAATCAGGTGGAAGAGCCCGCTTGAATCGGAAATCATCGAAGTGATGTTGAAACCGCGTCCCGTACCGAAAACAGTTGACAAAGAGCAAAATCCCAAAGTCAAGCCTTTAAACTCTTCAAAGAAAAAGAAGAAGACCAAGAAGCCTGTGCAACTTGACGAGTTTGACGACAAACGCATAGACTTACAGAGCTACATTGACGTGCTAGAGGAGTACAACCAGAAGGCACGGACACCGGTTACCCTCAAAGAGTTCCTCAAGCATATTCTTAAGAACGAAGAGAGTGACAACGATGAGGAAAATAACTCATCAGAAGAATTCGAAGACTATGTAGCAAGTTGCCACATGGTCTCCCATTCGTCGTCAAATGGCGAAGAAGCTCCCTCGGCGTCAGAAAACAACACAAAGGAACTGAGGGCAGGATCGGCGCCAAAATCCCCGGAACTGTTAGAAGACCCAATCGATAGGTTGTTAAATGAAACCTTTCGAAAAAGAAAAGTTGACCGAGAACGCGAAACATCCATATACGAAAAGGCTAAGAGTCGGCTTCAGGATGAAGAAGCTGCGGTAAGGATGGGTCGTAAAGTACTCCAACCAAGCTAAAGCACACCTGCCACAAATAAGAGCAGGATCAAAGCAGAGAAGCGGTTCGCCAAAACTCTATCAATAGGAATGAAGAAGCCCCCTCTCGTGGAAAACACTTCCGGGGTCATGTGCTTTGACGGAGCGGATATACATCCAAACTACCACCTATATCATCGGAAGGTTACCCACACCACCGAGGAATGAAGTGCCTTCAAGAAGTGGTGGCAAAAATACGTTGTCCATCAACAACACTTCAAGAGGATGAAACGCAAAGCACGTCGACAACAAAGAAGTTCGATAAGTGCACGTGAGAAAAATGACTAGCAACTGTCATATGGTTAATACCAGCCGGGAAAGCGAAAAACTCCAAATTCTTACCTTCGGAAGCGATTCTGAGGAAGAAAGGACCCTCGGCCCTCTCTTCAAGAATTCCACCTCCGTAAAAGAAGAGGAGGAGGAGAACCGCGAGAACATTCAGCTGCATAACTGCACGCTGCCTGAGAAGAACCTCGGACCTATAAATAAAGGTTTGAGTAAAAGAGATAAGGAGAAAGAAAAAGTCCATAGGGATGATGGAGTCATTAAAGAGCTTGCAGCCAAGGACCCACCTAGGAAAAACAAGGTGGATTATAATGTCCTAGCACATCTGAGGAAAATGCCTTCACAACTAAGCATACTGGATGCTCTCCTCCTGTCCAAAGATGTACGAGATTCTCTGATCTAGGCATTGCCAGATCTGATCAATTCCAAGCTTTCTTAGCTGAAGAAAGGATGAAGGACGAACTGGCAGAGGCTCACACAGCTGATATCACATTCAGCGATGAGGATCTCCTCCTCGGAATGTGCGAGTATAACCGCCTGTTATACATCACCGGGTACTGCCACGATATCAAGATAGGCAAAATCCTTATCGACAATGGGTCTTCTGTCAACCTCCTCACTCTGAAGGTGCTGAAGGAGATTTGCATGAACGTTTAGCACCTAGCCCGAGATAAAATTACCATCTCCACTTTCAATTCACAGTCATCACAGACGCTCGGGTCCGTAATACTGACGTTACGCTTCAGGATGCTCGTCACTGACATCAAATTTCATGTCATTGACGCCAAGACTTGCTACAGCACTCTGCTCGGCAGGCCTTGATTACCGAGTACAACATCATCTTTTCTACACAACACCAGTGTATGAAGTATTTCAAAGACGGCCTCGAGTACACCATTACGGGGGAGCTAAATCCATTCTCTGTAAACGAAGTCCGAAAATATGAAGACGCAAAGTACTTCCTACCAGACTTCAAAGATACGGAAAGTTGTCATAAGACGGAGGATAAACGGAAGTCCATTGTCACCATCCCGTTCTTTGGGAGTGACACCGAGGAAGATGAGGAAATAGTCTACTTGGGGCAACCCCAATGCAACAGGCCCGGACCATCTACTCTTATTTTGGTCATTGGCAGTGACTCTGAGGAAGAGGATAACGCCGTGATCTCCACTCGCCCGTCAGCACAAAACATTACTGGAGCTGATCAGAGTTTACAAATCACCATGGTTCCGCCACAGTATTACAAAGAACTTGATACGCTTGATACATACAGCGTACAAGAGCTGCCGACTTTCTACGCCCCTATTAAGAGAAGAGGTGAAAAGACGACCATCTTCTATCAATCTATGGAGACCAAAGTGGAGAAAGAAGTCCGGCATGGTGCCGAGCTTGTTCTTGACAGGCTTCAACCAATCCGTCTGCTCAAATATTACGCAGAGGGATTGAAAAGGCTATTAAGATGCCAAGGCGTATCCTTCAAACAAACCGTTCGACAAGCCCAGTTCTACAACAAGATCTGGGATGTTCCCGGGACTCAGCGAAAGACGCCCAATGGAAGGATGGAGACGACTGGGCTTGGATATGTTTGGTCAAATAAACGGGAGCGATTCCATAACTGCCGTGTCATAAATAACTCCGGTGGAGAAAATAATGCTTTTCCAGATAGCCGTGACGTTAAAATGAAGCAAAATCCCTCTATAAGAACGTCAAGTCCGTCGTTCGAAGAGTAAGTTGACAAGCTAATAAGAGAAGCCGGTCAAAAGGTTCGGGATGATCACAACCACGAAATGGCTATTTAAGAAAAGGCTAGGACGCAGCGTCTCAATCAGTAGTCTGCAGAAAGAGAAAATTACGATGCCCTTCACCCTCAGCCCGCTGTACGTTCTTGTGACAAGAGAAAAGCCCGAAAGAGGGGTAAAAACGAAGTGAAGAACGAGAATGACGTTCGGAAACAGTGAAGCGGATCCAAGAAGCCACGCAATCAAGAAAAAATCTGCTGGAATTTGTCTTTTATGAAGAAGATGGGACGCGAATACTCTTTCCCTCAAGACAAGACAAGGAAAATATTCAATCTTGTCATGAAGCATCAAATGATGACGCTCCCAGAGCCTCGATACCCCAAACAGATAAATGAGGTCCATCACCCAGATTATTGCTCCTATTATCGAGCAATAGGACATCCTCTTGAAGACTGCTTCACTTTTAAAGACCGGGTAGAAGACCAATATCAACAAGGCAGGTTCGCTTTATCCGACAGCTGGAGGGTGACCCCACTGCAAAAGCATGAGCCAAAGAGAACCTATATCATGAAGGTAAGACCAGCACAACACCAAGAATGGAAGCGAACTCGTACTTTCCACATGATAACACTCTTAAAGGAGGGAGAGCACGAGAATATAGATGACTTCTTCAAGTGCATCGCAAATGAGGAAGAGGAGGAGGTGATCTCAGAGTTTCCACCATCACCAAAAGAGTTGGAAGATGGGATACATACCACGGCGGACATGCTAAGAAAAATTGACCTAGGGACGGAAAACGAGCCGAGGACCACGTTCGTCAGTGAGCTGTTGTCTAAAAAACAGGTGGCCACACTAAAGGACATGCTTATGAAATATAAAGACTGCTTCACATGGAACTATTCCGAGATGCCGGGACTAGATCTAAAAATAGCGGTGTATAAACTGGCTATATCGCCGGACGTCAAGCCAGTGAAACAGGTGCCAAGAAGAATGCGGCTAGAACTCGAGATGGGTATCAACGCCGAAGTCAAGAAACTAATGGACTTCGGCTTCATCCAAGAAGTTCAATATCCCGACCGGATTGCCAACATTGTTCCAGTAATGAAGAAAAATGGGACAGTGCACATCTGTGTAGACTTTCGGGACCTCAACAAAGCTTTCCTAAAGGATGACTTCGCAGTACCAGTTACCGAGTTGATGATAGATAACACGTCTACCAATGAGGTCTTCTCTTTCATGGATAGATCTTCATGGTACAATCAAATAAAAATGAATCCTGAAGACCAAAACCATACCTCCTTCCGGACTACGTTGGGTATATTCTGCTATAAGGTAATGCCGGTCTGAAGAACGCTGGCGCTACCTACCAGAGGGCCATGAAGAAAATCTTTGATGATCTTATTCATGAGGTTGTTGAATGCTACGTTGATGACCTTGTGGTGAAGAGCAAATCTTATGAGGAGCATTGGGAGCATCTAAACATAATGTTCCAACGTCTTCGGAAGTATAATCTGAAGATGAATCCTCTAAAATGCGCGCTTGGAGTCTCTTTGGGCAAATTCCTAGGATTAATCATACGACACCGAGGCATCAAAATAGACCCATCGAAGATCAAGGCGATTACGGAAATGCCCACGCCGAGAACTCTCAAACAACTGCGGTCTCTCCAAGCAAAGCTTGCGTATATCCGGCGGTTCATAGCCAACCTCTCCGGAAAATAGCATCCCTACAGTCATCTAATGAAGAAGGGTACCCTATTCGTCTGGGATAAAAAATGCCAGAATGCACTAGATGAGATTAAACAGTACCTGCAAAATCCACCAGTGCTGACTACCTCGATTAGAGGAAGGCCCCTCATCCTATACACAATGGCCCTTAAAGGTTCTCTGGGTGCGCTATGGGCACAGGAGAATGACCAGGGAAATGAGAGAGCTCTGTACTACTTGAGTCGAGTTCTCCTTGGGGTAGAAAAAAACTACCCCCCATCGAAAATCATTGTCTGGTGCTGATCTTCGCGATAACGAAACTCAGACACTACGCCTTGGCACATGAGGTCCATCTCATATCAAAGGTAGATCCTCTCAAATATTTGATGTTGAAGGCCATACTAACAGGAAGGCTTGCCAAATTGGGCCCCCTCCTGATGGAATTATTGATAACGTATCGACCTCTCAAAGCAGTGAAGGGCCAGGCCATCGCTGACTTTCTCGCCGAGCATCCGATACCCGCTGAATCCCCCTTAAATTGTGAGTTACCGGATGAACATGCGTTCGACCTAAAGGAAGAAGAGAATGATGCCCGATGGAAAATCTACTTTGATGGAGCATCTTCCATGAAAAGGCGGAACCATAATACCCCTATAGTCAAAGCTGGGGTGGGTCTCATCTTCGTGACTCCGCAAGGAGGGATACTACGTTACGCCTTTTCCCTGACGGACCCGAGGACTAACAATGAAGCTGAATATGAAGCTTTGATAACAGGTCTCGAGATCGCTGTTGACATGGGAATCAAAGACCTCCTTATATATGGAGACTCCCAGCTCATTGTCAGCAAAGTAAATGGCGACTATCAGACATACAAGCCAGAACTGATCAGGTATGGTGAAAGAGTGCAGCAACTGCTGACATATATCCCCTCATACATCTTGGAGAGTATACTGCATGCAGAAAATAGCAAAGCGGATGCATTGGCCATGATGGCTAAGGAATTAGCCAACGAAGACCTCGACGATGTAAAGATCATCGTGCAAAGCCGCCGAGTTCTTACGCCAGTAGGGATACCTTCGGAGGATTTAACAGAGTCATCTAAAGAAAAGGAAACGACCAAACAAGCAGTCCTCCAGATAGAAGACGAAGAAAAAATAAAGGATTGGAGGGAATTCTTCATAGACTACTTCAAATCCCATCGAACGCCCGAAAACGCGTCGTCAAGACATCAGCTCATGAAACGGGCTCTGTCTTTATCTTTCGTCAATGATTCTCTATACAAGCGATCGCTTAATGGTTTGTGGCTAAGGTGCTTGGGGCCAGGAGAAGCAAGGAGAGTCGTTCAAGAAAATCACGATGGACTCTGTGGTTCTCATCAAGCCGGGCCAAAGATGAAGCTGAAGATCAAAAGGATGGGTTACTATTGGCCCATAATGGTTCAGGATTGCCTCGAATACGCGAAGCAGTGTCACTTGTGCCAGATTCACGGGGACTTCATCCACCAACATCCAAATCCGCTACATCCAACGGTAGCTACCTGACTGTTCGAAATGTGGGGAACCAATATAATCAACCCCATTGAGCCAGCATCATCCAAAAGACATCGGTTCATACTGGCGACAATTGACTACTTTTCTAAGTGGGCAGAAGCAGTACTACTAAGAGAGGTGAAGACGGAGAATATTCTCCATTTCTTTAAGACACATGTCATCTACCGGTTCGGCACTCCGCGATGGATAATCTTGGATAATGGGCCAGCTTACATGAGCCATAAAATCAGCCGCTTCGCAGAACAATATAAAGTAGATTGGAGATACTCTTCCGTCTATAATCCTCGTGCCAACGGTCTAACTGAAACTTTCAACAAGACCTTGACGAAGATTATAAAGAAAACGGTGTCCAGAAACAAAAAGGACTGGCACGAGAGACTGCACGAAGCTCTCTGGGAATACCGAACGACGTTCAAAATGGCTACGAATACAATACCATACGCGTTGGTATTCGGCACAGAAGCAGTCCTTCCTTTGGAAATAGAACTCCCTTCTCTGCGGGTAGCAGTTCGATACAAACTGACGGATGAAGAAAATGCCCATCTTCGGCTAGAGGAGCTCGACGCCCTCGATGAAACTCGCCTCATGGTGCAGGAAAACCAAGAAGTTTACAAGGCAAGGATGACACACTCATATGAAAGACTGACTAGGCCGAGAATATTCTGCCAAGGCGAGCTCGTGCTAGTTTCCAAATGACCTATGATTCCCAATCGTGCAAAACGGGGGAAATTTGAGCCGAACTATGAGGGCTCGTACATCATAGATAAGGTCTACCAAGGTGGGGCCTACCTGCTCATGGATATTCATGGCGAAAGACCCTTCTGGCCGATAAATGACCGATTCCTCAAAAGATACTACACCTAACGGGTTACGATTCAGGTCAATGATAGATGACGATGTCCGTGTTCGCTCTCTATCTTCCTGAGTCAGAACCCTGAAAGTAGTACCAAGAAGATCTGTTGCCTCGAAAATGGTAACAATGGACCATTACGTCCTTAAACTGGTATTGGACCGAAATGTCCCTAAACTAATATTCGCCTCCAAAATGGTGACAATGGACCTCTACGTCATTAAACTAGCAATAGACCACTACGTCCTTAAACTGGCAATGGACCACCACGTCTTTAAACTGGTAATGGACCGAAATGTCTCTAAACTAATATTCGCCTCCAAAATGGCGACAATGGATCTCTACGTCCTTAAACTGGCAATGGACCACTACATCCTTAAACTGGTAATGGATCGAAATGTCCCTAAACTAATATTCGCCTCCAAAATGGTGACAATGGACCACTGCGTCCTTAAACTGGCTATGGACCGAGATGTCCCTAAACTAAAAATGGACCGGAATGTTCTTAAACTAAGGCGCCGCCTCAAACATGGTGCATCGCCCCAAATACGGTGATATCCTCTCTTGAGATCTATATTTCAATCAAAACTCCAACGGCGGAGACTGCAACTCAAGTCTTATTGGCAAACCGATGATAAAAAAACGGTATGTCCACAAGCAAAATGGGCACGGATGAAAACCCGAAAGAGCGCCGTGAGTAAAAACTGCAGGGCTACCAGCGAGTTTGTGAAAACCCAGAAGGGCGCAATCTCATTAAAAAAAGGTATGTCCACAAGCAAAATGGGCACAGATGAAAACCTGAAAGGGCGCTGTGAGTAAAAATAGCAGGGCTACCGGCGAGTTTGTGAAAACCCGGAAGGGAGCAATCTCGTTAAATTTTCACTTACGAGATCCTTTCGACTCGTAAGGAGAACTCCCCCTATGAGACCCTCACGGCTCATAGGATTCAAAAGCCTTAAGCTACATGCACTTAAACCTGTTCTTAAGCCATCATATCCTCCAAGTTTCCCTACAGGTGGTCCAATATTGGCCCTTGTATACAATCCATGGGCACAAATAAATATAGCCCTCACCTAGTTCCCCCAATGGCACGAAATATCCCCATATGGTGAATGACACTTGTAAGTCCCTTCGACTTATAGGGAGAAAAAACTCTTGTAAGATCCTTACGACTTGCAAGAGAGAGCACACACTTAGGAATCCCCACAATTCCTAAAGAGAAAATACACCTACGAGATCCTCACGACTCGTAGGATGAAATAACTTTATGAGGCCCTTACGTCTCATAAAGTCGAAAAGTCTCAGTTAACAGGATCCTAACCCTGTCTACTAATCTGTCTTTGTTCAAATCGACAAAGGCAAATGATGATTCGCTCCTGGAAATATTCCAGTGGTAGCGATGTTGATGCCTAAACAGGTGTCAAGCTCCAAGTCCTTTCAAAGCAAATGATGATTCGCTCCTGGCAATATTCCAGTCGCAGCGATGCTGATGCCAAGATTGGTATCAGATCTTAAGTTCCATACTCACAACAAAAAATCAGCGAGCCAAAAAAATGCATATAAAATAGCCGAAATGATGGGGAAACTCGCAATAAAAATCAGCGAGCAAAAAATATGCATATGAAACAGCCGAAATGTTTGGGCAACTCAAAATAAAAAGCAACGAGTAAAAATATAAAAATAGACTAAATGTTTGGGCACCGCGATAAATAGCCGAAATGATTGGTCAATCGCGACTTTCGCGAAATGAAAAGCTGAAAAGATAGAGCATCGCGGAAATAAAAAAATAATAATAAAAAATATAAAATAAAATTTCCTGTGCCCTGCAGGTGAGTCTACACCGACCCCTGTATACAATCTATGGGCACAAATGAAAAAAGAGAACCATATTTTCCCACCAGGCTCCGTCAAAGGGAGAGCCAGATCTCGACGGCAACATCCACAGTCTAGAGATCATTTCGGCGTACCTTCTTATTCCAGCAGGATGTAGACGCAGCTTCAACAAAAGGCCCAAGGGTCGAAACAAAGCGGAGCCATGGAAAATTCCTAGCTCCAAGTCTTGACGGTTCATATACAACCTAGAGACAACCCTGGCATACCTTCTCATTCCAGCAGGATGCAGATGCAACGTTAACAAAGGCTCCAAATAGCCAAAACAAAAAGGAGTGACGTCAAAATCCCAGCTCCAGCCAGACATTCTTCTCATTCCAGCAGGATGCAAACACAACGTCAACAAAGGCTCCAAATAGCCAAAACAAAAAGGGGTGACGGCAAAATCCCAGCTCCAGCCCGACATTCTTCTCGTTACAGTAGATGAAATGTCAACAAAGGCTCCAAATATCCAATTCAAATCGAAGTAACGACATATTCCTAGCATCAGGGTCTCGACGTCAAGTCATATAAATCCTAAGAGACTATCGGAGATCATCCCACACCAGCGCGGAGTGGTTATGACTCGTCGGGGCTCCAAACCGACCCTAACCTCAAGTAAAAAGCGACATGGCAAATTCCTAACGCTTGCTCTTCCGACGGTCATATAGCCTAAGGAGATTACTTGAAGATGTCTTGTCCAGCCCCCGAAAGGATCAGAGGCACGACAGTTGCAGGGCTACTTGAAAAACAGTTTAAAGACTGTATATCGAGAAATATATCAGCCAACGCGACGGTACCACGGACTAAAGCCCTAGTACCATGAAACCTAACGGACCTCTGTCGCAAAGAGTAGGGGTTATCTATATATAACGTTAGGATAAGTGTTCCTGTAAACCCAAGGGAGGTAAACTAAACAAACTTCAACATGAGTTCATAAACTAGAGACTCCGAAATGAGTGAAAAAACTACAAGCTCCGAAATGAGTTCATAAACTAGAAACTCCGAAATGAGTTCATAAACTAGAGACTTCGAAATTAGTAAATAAACTATAAGCTCCGAAATGAGTACATAAACTACGTTACGTCAAGTCAAGACATCGAAGGAAAGAGAAGCGCTAGTATGAAATGAAATATGTTTTTATTCATGAATTTAAGTAAATACAAGATACTTTTATTCAGAGATCAAAATGAATACAAAAAGAGGAGAATATACAGCAACAAAAATGTCTAAGTTGGTGGACGATTCAATAAGCCAGCAAGTTCATCATTTTTCCGCTGGACTTCTGCTTCGAGACTATCAGTGTCGCAAGACGAGTCCCTGTCTGTTGATTCTTATATGAAGCAAATCGTCTTTCAAGCTCTTTCTCGGCAACCTTGTAGGCTTCAACCATCTCACGTGTAAAAATAACGAATTTGTCAAGAGCCACCACCTCTATAATGGCTTCTTGAAGCACCCGCCAAATTTTGTATGCATGAGTGGTCTTGGCAGTGAGCTGGGCTTGGAGTTCCCCTAAAGCCTTTGAAGCCAATTCCCTTGCCGAAACTTCCGGTTGAGCCTTTTCTCGCACGACTGGAGATTGGCCGCACATCGTTCGATCTACCCACGCAGGCTCACCTTTACAGACAAGATGTCGGAGGGAAGGCATATGCATTCAATCCCATATAGGCAGGCCTCAACTCTGCGGCAGTACTCAACCCAAGCAAACACCAATACCTCGTCATGATAAGTGGCAAGAACAAATAGGGAAGCATTGGCTTCAATAACTAATTCTTCGGCAGTGACAGAAGTACCAGCGCGAAGGTCTTCCATGAGAGCCGCTAGGGAATAAATGCTCTGTTTTGCCATTCTCTCAGACACGGGTCGGGCATAAGGGCCCGGCGGCATGAAAATTCGGGACTCTAATGGAGTCAGGGCTGGAAAAGCTGTGAAGACATATGTGCGGTTAGTTGCCTTTTCCAAATATAGAATGAGCAGAATGATGCCAAGGATAAAGCATCACTTACCGACAGTCATGCAAGGCGGGTTTGAGAGATCCCCAGTTCAATCAAGAATCTCGACTTCGTCGTCGGCTTCCAGAATCGGGGTTTAAAATGAAGGGCATATCAGTATCATTATAAAAATATAAATCAAAAAAGGGCAGAAGAATACCGACCTTGGCCAGAAGAAAAGACTATGCTTTGTGGGGGTATCGCTTGTGGGACCGCCATGTCAAGCAAACGCTGGAAGGTTTTCCTCGGAGAAAGATCCACGATGGATGACGCTAACTCCCGCAATTCTTAGGGAGAGAAATGTTCAGATAATGGAGAGGTCGTTAAAAAAATGTATATGTCTATAAGATTACTTTCGATACTTCGCCTGCCCTGAACTGGAAGGATGGAAGCTTCAGCAGCCTCATCTACACCCTCAGGTGCGTCATTAGAGATATTCGTGAAATCTATAGCCAGCATGGCGGTCTCCAATAGAGGAACAAAAGCCACCGCTGAAGGCTCCAAGGTGGGGATGGCGTCTTCAACAATCTCCTCTACACCCTCCGGTGCATCACTAGAGATGTCCAGGGGATCGGTGAGGCCACCTCTGCTGGATGAACGGATGCTGAATGAATAGAAGCTGTCACTGGGAGCTCCACGGCGGGGGTAACAGTTTCAGTAATCTCCTTTACACCCTCAGGTGCGTCACGGGAGATATTTGTAGAATCTACATCCATGGCGCGATCTGGGCTCAAGACTACGCCCACTGCAGAAGGCCCTACAAAATTTTTGTAAAGATGAGATAAGGTGATAGTAGTACCAATTAATTACCGAAAGGGACATAAAATACACACCCACACACCCACACCCACACACCCACACCAAGGAGTTTGAAGTATGTTCTGTTCGAGCTGCTGCGCTTTTTTGTTCAGATGCACCCGTCGGGCCTTAATCGAAAATGGATCCCTACTCGCTTTCAAAGCAGCTTCATCTTCGGAGATGTCCTACACCAGCTGTTTCAAAGCACGTTCCTCCTCCAGCGTCAAAGGAGTCTTCGGTAACATGGTTTGAGCCGGATAGACATCATGAAATACGAAAGAGGAAGTTTTCCTTTCCTGGAGGGGACGTTTTCAGTCTCGTCTTGTGAGCGCTTTAAAGCCTCGGCCAACTGATCGGCTTCCTTGGTAGATGAACCAAGGAAGAGAAGACCGTCTTCCGACTCCTGCATAGATATCGGCTCATCCTGGATAAGGGGCTCAGATTCAAGCAAAGCGTCGAGTAGGCCAGTAACTGATTTCTTTCTCCCTTTGGAGCCTGAGCTAACACTAGCAGAGGGGAACTTCCTCCCCTTTTGCGCTTTTGCACGGCGCTGCCCGACATCGCCTTCGATATATGCCTTTGTGGACGCCACGACTGGTTCTTTATCAGGAGTCATTGTCTCGGTTCTCGTACGCACCGGCATACCAGCAGTACATGGCATTGATTCAGCTTGGACGGATTTAGGAATGAGCACTGAGCCGCTGTCCCTTAGAGGAGGTCAAACAACTGACCGTGGCCATAATAGGGTGCTGACAGCTTGATCTGGAATAGGAGATCTACACTCAAAGAGCACCCGTCTTTCCTCTACGATGATGGGACTGACCTGGTGGCGATACCAGCCTTTGAAGAGCTCTGCGGGCCTTGGAAGATAGTCAGGATCCGGGATCATGAAAAGAGAAGATGGATAACATCGCGGGCTACCTCTAGAGAAGGAGTAGGCTCAACTAAAAAGGCTTCGAGGGGGATGCCCTGGTTGTAGCCTAACTGCTGGGCAAAGCGATGCGGATTATACCGCATGAAGAGAGTAGCGTTGTTAAGGCGGAACACCAAATACCCTGGCCTGATTGAGTATAAGTGCATGATCTCTTTTGGCTTTAAAGCTGGATCCCCATTCTTTGATAAATCAAACAACTGTTGAACGGGTCCCGCAGGAGCATAAAGGACTCGATCGCTAAAAATCATCCCTCCTTCGTTTGAATACGGATTAAGTAATACTCGCAAAGCCCCTAGCTGGGTCGGGTCAGGAGCGGAAGCATCAACCAGTCTCATAATTCATGGGAATGTATATGACTCATAGAAAGCAGGCCTCCGATGCATGGCAATCGCCCCTAACACATGCATCTCGATCCACAAGGTGAAGTAGTGGAGGGAGAAATTCACGGTATCCGTACCTGGGTTCGAAGTGTTGGCGGCAGTGCTTAACCCATGGTATAGGTGTGACAATCCTGCAACACCAACATCCAATCGCGCTCCTTCAGCTATGCCATGGGTAGGGTAGAAGACGGATGCTCTCATGAAGCAGCGATGCATCGGCATGGAAAACCAGCTAAGCCAAAGACTAATAAAGCTGACAAAGAAATTTTCTTCATCCATCCTAGGAGCAGCGATCGCGTCAAAGGCCACGGCTGACGAGTTCGGAATATAAAACTGTGGCAGGTCCTCTTCTTTGGCCGGCAATTTCTTCAAGCCAAATCCGAAAGGATCTTTGACCTTCATGAATTTCGGAGCTTTCTTGGATAAGACATCTTCACGAAGAAAGAAAGCAATGTAAGCGTCAAAAGTGACACCTTGCCCTTCTGATGCAACGAATAGTTTCTCAAAGATACCCAGGTATTTGATCAGACTCGGATGCTTGTGCCGAACAGCATTCTCGGTCGTAAAGCCCTCAAGCATAGCTGGCACCATGGCGAATATGTACTCATCAGGAGGTAGTAATTCTTCGTAATTCTTTCCCTAATCGAAAAAACTGGAATTTCACGAAACTCCTCCAGCGAGATCGAGACTTCGCGATCCCCTAGCAAGAACGTGTTCGTAGGAAGATTCTATTGGTTCAAGAAGGCCTTGACCCACCAGACATGGGGAGCGTGATAGTAGAATAATGATGCGTATACTACTTGGTACAACCCAATCTTATGTAGTTGTGCGCGTTGGGAGGAGAGAATGTATCGGGCACAAGGAAAGTAGCCTACTGGATGGCGCGGAGTAACACCTACCTTATAAACTTTCCTCTAGGGTCGAGCTTCGCCTTGGCAAATTCGGCACCCTAAAATATCGATAGCCATCATAGGTTGATTAAGTATCCCAGTCGTCGACGGCACAAGCCGGTCCGTGGGGGTCCAATTGGTCGCTTCCACCGCATAAGCAGTACGCGGACGCTCTATCAATGACATTGAGCAGATAGGTTCTGCTGGAACTCCGCATGTGAAACTACGGCGGCCCCTGATAATATGACCGTACCAAACCCCTTATAAGAGAAGGCTTGTATTGTCCCTATCATATTCTCTGATCATTGCCCTAACCTCCTCGTCTGAAGGCGATTATGGAAAAGCGGCTTCTGAGCGCGTGTAAGGAAAGTAAGGAAGTGATGCCATTGTATCTATAAAAAAGAGAGGAGAATACCCATTAATGAAAAGTGTGAATCAGTTTCATGGGGCCACTAATTACAAAGTCAATGGGCCCTACAAAATCAAAATGACGGCTCACCAACGATGGGGCTAGATAATCATTGTGAGAATCCAAAAGGATTCTCATTAGTAGAGTTTAAACAACTCCTAACATTCTCGAAAAACGAGTTCTGTTAAAATACCCAACATATTCAAAATCTATGAAAAGGGTATTAAAACCCTAAAAAAACACCTAAAAGCCTCCGAGTCTTTCAGAGCTAAGCTCTGTAATATGGAATTAGATTTCATTAATAACCGGATTAAATCCCAGGAACCCTCACGATGGGGAAACAAAGGAAATGGAATTAAATTCCAGAGATCCTTAAAGATCAGAAGAGAACTCACGATCCTCAAGACCTTAGGGTTTACAACAAAAAAATGTCTTTTTGGATCTCTAAGAGATCTTTCCAAGAAAAGAGCAAAGCTCTGTTGATGGATTTAAAATCCAATACAAGAAAAAAAAGGGTTTCCTAAGAAATGAATTCCGTTCATGATCCTTACCAGAGAATGCGTTCTTATAGAGTTTAACTCTGGAGTTTGGCAGACAGAGAACTAAGCTCTGAAAAAGAGAATTAAATTCTCAAAGAAAATAAGCAAGGAAGGAGATGAAAGAACAGTGGTCATCTCAAGGGCCAAGTCTTCGCATTTATAAAACATGATGGGAGCGGTTCATCTCCCCGTTCCCCTAGGCAATTTAACGGTTGTAAAATTGGATAGCACTCACATGCAAGCCACGTGAGAGCAACGTTGTGGGGGCATTTGTTCCCTCATAAAAAAAGAAAAGGGAGAGTAAGAAAGGGGGAAAATCCCCACTATTCGAGTCTCACGTGTTAAACACGTGAGTGCCTATATGCAGAGCATATAGGCGCTGCAACTAAACTACTGATAGGCTAAACAAGCCTCACGTGTTAAACACGTGGGCGCCTATATGCAGAGTATGTAGGCGCTGCAACTAAACTACTGATAGGATAAACAAAGTCTCACGTGTTAAACACGTGAGCGCCTATATGCAAAGCATATGGGCGTTGCAATCAAACAACAGATAGGCTAAACAAAGCCTCACGTGTTAAACACGTGAGCGCCTATATGCAAAGCATATAGGCGCTACAACCAAACAGCTAAGGGGCTGAACTAAGTCCCATATGCTAAACACGTGATGACACTTCCTTACGTAGAATTAAATTCTACTTAATGAATCGCTGGATCAAGGATCCAACGGTGATTAAACATAGAATTAAATTCTATTGGGAAGAATATTTTCTGTTAAACAGAGAGTTAGTGGATCAAAGATCTAAAATATTTTTTATATCTTTCTAAACTGGGAAAGATTATACTCTGTTAAACTTAGCACCCTTGGATTAAAAATCCAATGGTGATTAAAATGTCACCGCTCGGTAGAATTTTATTCTATATATCAGAGAATATTCCCAAGCTTGTTAAAAACAAGAACAATATCTTATGTAAAACA
The DNA here is from genome assembly GCA_030015575.1 of Agapanthus africanus. NCBI lineage: Eukaryota > Viridiplantae > Streptophyta > Magnoliopsida > Asparagales > Amaryllidaceae > Agapanthus > Agapanthus africanus. The sequence goes on from JASDDO010000008.1 coordinate 356,754,817, forward strand.
GAAGTCCTTGGATCAAAAATCCAACGGTGGGTAAAATTCCCTAAATCAATTTTGAGACCAAGTAAATCAATTGGAATCTCTCAATGAGAGATTTTCTCAAAACCAATTAACAACTTTCTTCCACTATATAAAGGACCCAAGACTTCAAGTCTCATATACTGAGACACGGAGAGAACAAGAGATCAAGGACGAAACATAAAGAGAGACAGAAAAAAGAGAATTTAATTCTCGGTGAAGACTTGTTTCATCATAACACACTAGGTAAAAAAACACAGAGATTGTTCTATCTCTTCTCTGCCTCTTTAAGGTTTTAATCCTTCATATAAAGAACCCAGTTCTTCCTCTGGTTGAGATTTGCAGAAGCAGATCTCCCCATAAGTTGAGAATTTAATTCTTATCGGGGAGATTCTGTCCTGCAGATTTAAAACCTAGGGGAAAGAACAGAGTTCAAAGAAATTTAATTCTTACAAAAACATATGGGAATTTAATTCCTCTGAAAACTAGGGTTTAACCCTATATAAAGAATTTGATTCTCATAAAAACGAGAGGAGAACTTGATTCCTTAGTCCAGACGATGATAATAATGTGAGACCTTCCAATCCCAAATCCTAATGACTAGAAATGTCATTAATAAGAGATCAAGATCTTTAAGAAAACAAAAGGAAAGCCTGAGGATTTGTTAGTGTTTAACACTATAATGAGACCTCACGTGTTTTCCACATGAGTGCCTTTAATGAACAACAAGAATGGCCCCGACTGCTGTTGGAGATAGTGCCCTCAGAGTCAATTATTGGATCACAGGCACGTGATTGCAATGATTGAGGGAGGACCTATCCCGGTAGGACAGTCTTACTCGAGATGATAGTATGCTATCTGGTTTACCTTTATCATCGTGTACTGCTTCAGGTGACCTTACAGGTCGCTATTACACGCTGATAGAGCCCCTAGGATTCTTGCTTGACTGCCGGCAGTATGATGGCGATCATATACGTGAGAGCTGGTGGTCTATAAGCACATCCTTAAAAGGTCCCTAGTCGTGGGAGTTTCTAGACAGGGCATCGATTCTCCAGAGTAGACTAGTGTATACAGTCGAGACCCCGACGAGGGGTGGTGTCCGGTCTCACAAGCCACTGGTGTCAGTTGGTTCACCTAAGATGTATACAGGTGCTCATTGGGTTATGAGTACACCGGACAGGACTCGCCGAGAACATGCTAGTTGGTCTTATACCTGACGTCAGATAGCAGTTCCCTGGTGACATGTGTACAGGTTAGTTCATCGACCTGGGGATCGTCATTTGTCTCGTGTGAGTTCCCACTGTGCTTTGATTACTACCCTACCACGGCTCAAAGGAGTCGTGCAAACAGGTTTTAGTTGGGTACAGTCCCGAGCCACATGGAGGCAGTGAGCGGATCTTCAGGGGTTCGTCTCTCCCGGTATTGGGGGTGAGGTCGCGCTGTGTCTAGGAGAGCCATTACGCAAAGCCCTCGGCCGAGGCAGGAGATTTACTGGTAGGTATTCCAGTAGTATCTCAGGGCGTTCTGGGCTACACTCCGACACGACTTGTACCGCTTTTGGGGGTCTGACTTTTACCAACCCCCTAGGCCCGACATGCGACACTCATAGACGAACGGACCGGACTGTACGGATATTGTCACTGACAGGCTCAGTAGGGTGTCTGGATGAGTTCGCTCATTGACGTCCCTTTTGGTCAATAGCTGGTGGCCCGTCACGTATTGGCTAATACCTCTGACGTGCTAGTGGTTAAATCCACAGCCATAGTATTGACGAGTCTTTAGAGTCCACCACACTTTCAGTTACTCAAGTTTTCGGGCGAAACGCTGCAGAGGCCGTATGGAGATATGGCAGGGTCCGATCAGATACGTGCGGTATTGCACGGATCAGGATCGGACGGTTTTGTACTAGTGGCCGTATAGTTATATGGCAAGGTTCGATCAGATACGTGCGGTATTGCACGGATCAGGATCGAGCGGATATTACTAGCCGGCTTTGGCTTAAGCCGGTCCTAGTTTAGTACAGTGTAGATTTTGTCTCATTGCATTTGTATCCAGACGGAATACAGATGCGGGTGTGTATGCACAGTATCGGGGTTTTCCTGTAATTTATTACGGGACCAGTTTTCTGGAGTTTCCAGTTTGCATTCCGTTCCGGCCGGTTTTCCTTTGTTCTTTCCCGGCCGGACTTTTAGGATGGAGGGTGTTATTTGCAAGTTTGCATATAACATATTGTGGAGGGTTTATTTGTGAGATAAGAGATTATGAAAGCATCTTTTTTATTCCTTTCTTTTCTATCATCATTTCTTGTAAAAGGTGATTAGGATTGATTTGGTTTTGATGTGAGATTGTGATGATAATGTTTGGATATGGTCACCTTTCTTTTTCTCCTACACTCACCTCCCTTCTTGTTATGGTTTTGCATTTCATTCCTCCACCATATTATTCTCACTAGATGGAAGAAGACTTCACTTGAGAGAAAAAGAATGAGAGAGTTCATTTTGTAATGGGAGGAATTCTTCATCTCATCTTCTTCTTGCTAGAAAATTGAAAGCACCAATTTTCTTTACCTCTTCCTCCATCCATCAATGGCAACTATATAAACTCCAAGAAATAAAGTTTCTACACTACATTCTACAGCATTTCTTGGGCATGTCGACTTGCCGGCTTCATGCCCGAGTTGCCTCGGTATTGAGGCGGGAGCCCGTAAAAGACGCAGGCGATGTGGTGCCCTTCCGGCGAGAAGGCGACGATATGGAGACTAGACTTTCCGCAGGAGATTGGGACGATGACGAGAAGACCGGAGGACTCGGATCACTCGGTATACTTCTCTTCCCATCTCTTGTTAGCTAGCATTAGGTTAATGGTTACGATCCGGGTTTTCATTGTCCGCGGTAGCGCCAGTTTCCAAGTAAGGAAAATTTTTGATTCCGCATTTTGGCCTCGGATAGACCGCCGGGGCGCTGCCGTGGCGCATCATGGTATCAGAGCCTCGCCATTAACTTAGTCTAGCTTGGTATAATGTTTTTTGCATTTCCGATCGACCAAAATTCCAAAATCTGCATTTTCACTAGCATCAGTTTCTGTTGAAAATTTTTGGTCTCAAAAATTTTTTCAGGTTGTAAAACATTGATGTACTGGAAATTCTAAGATCTCTGTAAAAATTCGATGAAGTGACTCCACTGTGGGAGCGCGGAACCGCCGCAAACACGCCCTTCTCGCCGCGGTTCCGCCGCACTACTTTGGATTCGCTGCACCAATTTTTTACAGAGTCTTTCTGGGGTGAAAATAAGGGTTTCAGAATAATTACATTGGGCCCAGAATTTCTTGATCTGCTACAGTAATGCTTGGAGGCCCACTTGTCAAAATTTGATTGATCGGATATTTAAACACATTATTTCACAGTATTTACATTATATCTGCGACCGTGAATGTCACTTGATCGGTAAATCCCGTCTAACTGCTATAGCCCGGTTAGACGGATTTGCGAACGTGACTTTCACGTTGATGTTCTATGTTTATGCTGTGTTGTTGCGGATCGGTCGTGGGGGATAGCCTGGATGCAATGCTAGTACAGTTTTGTTGTATTATGTACATTTGATATTGCGGGGCGAGCGTCCGACATGTGGACTGCCGTCACTGCCTGTTTGTATTATTCTTTTGGGGCACGACCTGGTTGCGGTCGATGTACCCGTTGTATGTATATTTTACTTTCTGTACTAGGATTACCCCGCGGAGGGGTGCACGGATAGCCGGGTTCTAGAGGGCAACGGGCCCGCATCTCATGGCATTGAGACGGAGGGGGCTTCACTCTAGGATTGGCGGGCTATTCGCCGCACTCGTAGGGGGTACAGGTTGACCCAGGAGGGGTGCCTAAGTTACCGGATTCCATGAAGTGCTGGGTGGTCCATTCACGGTGCTGAAGGGGGCTGCCTCGCTTCAGGTTTTGGCGGGTAACTTGCCGCGCCCGTAGGGGTCTAGGATTTCATTGCACAGGCTATCCACACGACCAGGGGAACGTCGGGTTTCAGCAGCGGCTCTGTGAAACCCGGGGCTTCCAGATATCTGTATTGTTCTGTGATGCTGTACATTTCTGTGATGTTGCTTTTTATCACGCCTTGAGCGAAATATAATATATTGGTATATATATTAGTAGATGTTGTATATGTTTTGCATCCGCGCTAGTCCAGTCCCCGCTCTATCGTTAGTTAAGTAACCTAACGGGTGATGACGGGACCCAGTGGCGAATGCGGATGGCATATACGTACATCAGTATATTTTCGTTCTTTGTGGTGTGATCAATTGATGGGACTGCGTTGATTCGGATCAATGCAAGATAAACAAACCTAATCTGATGTTGTTGGAACATTTTTCAAAAAGCTGTTATTGCAAGGACGTTCACTTTTTTTTTGCATCGTGGTATTCATTTGGAATATCCTGCTCCTCAGTCGACGAGGCAAGGGCCGAGATCCCTTCACCGGGAGTGACCCCTTGGACAGAAGTTTGCGTCATGGCATTAACTTCACTATAGCCGATTACTTTTGCTTTGCATCGTGGTATTCAGTTGGAATATCCTGCACCTCATTCTACGGGGAAAGAGCCGAGATCCCTTCACCGGGAGTGACCTCTTTAGTAAAGGTTTTCGTCGCTATATTTTCTAAAAAAGGCTATGCAGTTCCTTCAACGATATCAAGTTCATTACGTTAAAGGTTTTTCGCCAAAAACCAGTCGTAGCCCTCCGTCATTTCTTATGGGTATTATTTAGTATTCGTGCTGCGTTTGTTGACTCCGTCAAGGCGTAGTGTACGGTAGCTAAGTGGTGCTTGTTTGTTGCATAAATGGGATTGGTTAGGACAGTCGTCCGGCCTTGTTGACTCTGTCAAGGGCACGTACGGGTGGGTTTAATGCAATCCAGATAATGACGGGTTGAACTTGACTAGGACTCTTTGATTTGTTGACTCCGTCAAGGTCACTTGAGTCTTAGGGGTAAAAACATACATCGGGAGTTTCAAAAGAACTGAAACTTGCCAGACATGCGCATACCTTCTGGAGTGTGGTAACGTGAGTGGATTCCGTCACGTTATCATGCGATGATAGTTGGATCCCGATTCCCACTGATGAGTTGGTTTACTCCTCGGGTGATCCCGACTAATTCTTCTTTCAGGTTTGGAGGAGAATTTGAGGTTACAGTGGGAGGTTTCCAGATTAGACAAAGTGATAACCATTCTGATCTAGGTTAGAGTGGACGCTGAGTGTTTCTTTTCTCTCTCTCTTTGGCAGCGACCATTGACCCGACCCTGGACTATGACTCAGTGACCAAGTTGACCGAACTTTCTTAACACTGGTTTTTGGATTGTCAGAGTTGCAAACCTCATTGCCACTCCTACTTTTACCCTTTTCTCCAAGACATCCCGTATTACTACGAACGTCCACTTCCATTGGACAAAACTATCGTATGGTTATATACGAACTCGAAGGACTTCGAGGATGGTTTCTGGTTCTGGAGAAAACGAATAGGATTATTCAGTTGTCTTTTCTTTTCACATTCTCTCAAGTTGTGAGTACTCCTTGGTTTAGGAGATAGTACACCTATTACGCAAATTGGATAGTCTTCTTCCAAACCTTAGGCTGGTGCCGACCGGTAGGGAATGAAGAAAACCAATTAGCATAACGATGGTGTACAAAAGGTATTAAGTTAAGACAAAGCAAGGGATTAGTAAGAAGGCAAAGTAAATTGCGACTTCTATTCACGACAAAACCAAGTATTTCTTCACCAATCCTAAATCACCTTTGTATTTCTCCAGGACACTCCGTATCACTATGAAGATCCACAGTTTATTGGATACTCCATCGTATGGTTATATATGAACTCGAAAGGAACTTGTTCCAGTTCGGGGATGGACTCTGGTCCAGGAGAAATAGGAATAAGGTTTATTCGGTTGTCTTTTATCTTCACCTTCTCTCGCATTGCGAGTGCTCCTAGGACTAGGACAGTACACCCATTATGCTTATTGGATACTCTTCTTCCAAACCATAGGTTGTTGCCGAACGGTAGGGAAGGAAGAAAACCATTTGGCCTAAGGGGTGTGCAGAAGGTAATGACTAAAGACATATAATGGGATTTGGAGAGGTGGCAAAGAATTATACGGTTATAGTTGTGAATCTGGATAATGGTAGAGGCGTTACTAGGAATACCAGGATACCCCATCGAAACATTTCAATGTTTCAGTTCAGCTGTGTACTGTTAAAAGAAAACTGATTTCCCGATTGGACACTTGCTCCAGGGTATGTATTTACCAGGTTTGATTCTCACATCTGTATGGTTTTACAGATGATGAGTGGGAGTAAGTTATTGGGAATAGGGTAATCATCCTCATTATATCGGGATTCGTTGTAATCGGTGATATTTGAGGAGATCATCTGGGCTGTTTGCCGGTCGGCAAATATTTGGTTTTGAATATCCGCTGTTGTGCATCAATTTCAAATTGATATATCTGTACGTCTATTTTCATAGAGTGAGATATACCTTTTGATATTATGTCGATGACATTTACCTATATCAGTGGATGGTTAGGTAAGGAGCATTAAACAGCGGTGTAATTCTTCTTAACCATAAGTACAGTTTTCAACCTACGATGCACAGTGAAAGAGTTGTTAGACTCAGCGGACTTATACAGAGTATTGTATGTTGTCCAGTGTCCATTAGGACAGAGGGGTTGGTCCTCATACTATATTCTGTTTACTTTTAACTTCTCTAGTTCTTAGACATGTGTTTCGTAGGAACACAGGGTCTAAGTTTTGAGGAGTTATAGGTATTTTAATAGAGTAGAGAACCAGGTGTAGCAAGTATCGGGATTCTTCAAAATGATCGAAGATGTAGATACTTGTGTATGGTGTTCAGTTGATAGTAATGATTAAGAGAACTAGCTTCCTAAGTTGAGTAACGCTGATCGGCCTCCTTCCATTTAGTTGACATGCACTGGAGACAGCTGCATGATTTGAATCTGGTTCAATTAAATCAGTACCTCTGTTTCTATATTCAATATAGAACAGTTCATATCTTGGCATTGTTAAGGTACGGGGAGTTGTCCGTCTTATGCTTAAAACCAGATACTGGACAACTCAAGGCACGTTTCTGTAATGGCTGTTTGTGGGTTGACCCAGGCTATGACGAGGGTTGACTTTCTACCATCTGGAAGATCAATAGTAATATTGTTCTAGACTCGCCACAGTTTTAATAAAAATGGATTTTTCAGAAAACAGTAGTGGGAGTATGGTAGAACTGGAAGTGATTCCAGAACCGCAAACGATTACTGAAGATTTGATAAGGAACCTAAAGATTCAATCTGGTTTGACATTCCATTGGCCACTCCGCAGATACGGTGGGTAACTTCAGGCACTCGAGAGGTACTTCGGTATGCTCAAGGACGGTGGCAGGGAGGTTCTTGTTTACCCAGACTTCCATTGCTGTTGTTCCAGACTGTGAGACCCGGCAGGAGGATGAGTATAGCGTCGTTATAAACTAGCTTTAGAAGTGCACGTCTATATGACTCTGGCAGAGGGTTGTCGTAGTCAGTGGGAGCAGCGGAAGCATTGGTGGTCATCAGGCTTATGTCTATTTATAGACTAAAGCAGTTACAGCGGAGATAGATCATCTATTTCTGATGTGACAGTCATAGGTTTGACTTCATCAGAATAGGGGATGGATCTGTTGAGAAGGTAGTAGGGTGTGATATCCTGGTATTTGGATGACATACACATAGTAGGGAAAGAAACTCCTATACTACGATCGATTATACTTTGGTCGTCACACAGTGGTTTCTCCACAAAGGACTTGGACATTATATCAGACATACTGGTTACTAGATCTATAGTTTTAGATCTAGATTTGGGTGGTTTCCCAATCAGGGTACTTAGACAGCATTCTAAGAGTATTTAGAATGGACGACTCCTGGCTCGGTAGTGTACCTGCAAGTGATGGAGTCACCCTCTCTAAAGGTGTCTTATAGACTTAAGTAGAGAGGGATGTGCATGATTGGCAGATCACTTGCTTAGGCAATTGAGTCAATCATGAGATGTCAAGTACCACACCAGATGTTGTTCTTGCACTAGATGCAATAAGTTGACATTGATCCAATCCTAGAGAAACAGTCGGAAGCAGTTTTAGAACATAAGTGGATGTTCTAGGGATATGATAACGACAACCTCATTTGGGAGACAGTTATCATTCCAGGCTTCCAAGGTGACATGGATGACAAGGAGGTTGTCAGAGTTATAGTTTTCCTTCTGACGAGGGGCAGTATTTTGGACAGATGGTCCAAGGCAATACCGAGGGTGGCATGGCACAGGATACTGTTTAAGTTCAGTTGACGATACAGTCTAAGAAGTTTGGATTTGGAGTTCATTTATGAGCTAGGTCCCATCAGACATCCAGACATTCTAAGACAGGTATTGCTCATTTCGGGAGATGGCTTTCTCCGCGAACTTGAGATATAGAGAGACATAGAAAGAAAAATCACAGCGGAACCACTCACTGAGGCTATTCCTCGAACGCAATAGTTTCGCAAACGAGCTTTGTGAGACTGACTAGTAGAGGAGTTGGGTGTTCGGTATCACACGGGCTGTGAGTATGCGGCATCGCAATAATTAGCCTTGAGTGCAAGTGGGAGATTGTTGGAGATAGTGCCCTCAGAGTCAATTATTGGATCACAGGCACGTGATTGCAATGATTGAGGGAGGACCTATCCCGGTAGGACAGTCTTACTCGAGATGATAGTATGCTATCTGGTTTACCTTTATCATCGTGTACTGCTTCAAGTGACCTTACAGGTCGCTATTACACGCTGATAGAGCCCCTTGGATTCTTGCTTGACTGCCGGCAGTATGATGGCGATCATATACGTGAGAGCTGGTGGTCTATAAGCACATCCTTAAAAGGTTCCTAGTCGTGGGAGTTTCGAGACAGGGCATCGATTCTCCAGAGTAGACTAGTATATACAGTCGAGACCCCGACGAGGGGCGGTGGCCGGTCTTACAAGCCACTGGTGTCAGTTGGTTCACCTAAGATGTATACAGGTGCTCATTGGGTTATGAGTACACCGGACAGGACTCGCCGGGAACATGCTAGTTGGTCTTATACCTGACGTCAGATAGCAGTTCCCTGGTGACATGTGTACAGGTTAGTTCATCGACCTGGGGATCGTCATTTGTCTCGTGTGAGTTCCCACTGTGCTTTGATTACTACCCTACCACGGCTCAAAGGAGTCGTGCAAACAGGTTTTAGTTGGGTACAGTCCCGAGCCACATGGAGGCAGTGAGCGGATCTTCAGGGGTTCGTCTCTCCCGGTATTGGGGGTGAGGTCGCGCTGTGTCTAGGAGAGCCATTACGCAAAGCCCTCGGCCGAGGCAGGAGATTTACTGGTAGGTATTCCAGTAGTATCTCAGGGCGTTCTGGGCTACGCTCCGACACGACTTGTACCGCTTTTGGAGGTCTGACTTTTACCAACCCCCTAGGCCCGACATGCGACACTCATAGACGAACGGACCGGACTGTACGGATATTGTCACTGACATGCTCAGTAGGGTGTCAGGATGAGTTCGCTCATTGACGTCCCTTTTGGTCAATAGCTGGTGGCCCGTCACGTATTGGCTAATACCTCTGACGTGCTAGTGGTTAAATCCACAGCCATAGTATTGACGAGTCTTTAGAGTCCACCACACTTTCAGTTACTCAAGCTTTCGGGCGAAACGCTGTAGTGGCCGTATGGAGATATGGCAGGGTCCGATCATATACGTGAGGTTTTGCACGGATCAGGATCGGACGGTTTTGTACTAGTGGCCGTATAGTTATATGGCAAGGTTCGATCAGATACGTGCGGTATTGCACGGATCAGGATCGAGCGGATATTACTAGCCGGCTTTGGCTTAAGCCGGTCCTAGTTTAGTACAGTATAGATTTTGTTTCATTGCATTTGTATCCAGACGGAATACTGATGCGGGTGTGTATGCACAGTATCGGGGTTTTCCTGTAATTTATTACGGGACCAGTTTTCTGGAGTTGCCAGTTTGCATTCCGTTCCGGCCGGTTTTCCTTTGTTCTTTCCCGGCCGGACTTTTAGGATGGAGGGTGTTATTTGCAAGTTTGCAAATAACATATTATGGAGGGTTTATTTGTGAGATAAGAGATTATGAAAGCATCTTTTTTATTCCTTTCTTTTCTATCATCATTTCTTGTAAAAGGTGATTAGGATTGATTTGGTTTTGATGTGAGATTGTGATGATAATGTTTGGATATGGTCACCTTTCTTTTTCTCCTACACTCACCTCCCTTCTTGTTATGGTTTTGCATTTCATTCCTCCACCATATTATTTTCACTAGATGGAAGAAGACTTCACTTGAGAGAAAAAGAATGAGAGAGTTCATTTTGTAATGGGAGGAATTCTTCATCTCATCTTCTTCTTGCTAGAAAATTGAAAGCACCAATTTTCTTTACCTCTTCCTCCATCCATCAATGGCAACTATATAAACTCCAAGAAATAAAGTTTCTACACTACATTCTACAGCATTTCTTGGGCATGTCGACTTGCCGGCTTCATGCCCGAGTTGCCTCGGTATTGAGGCGGGAGCCCGTAAAAGACGCAGGCGATGTGGTTCCCTTCCGGCGAGAAGGCGACGATATGGAGACTAGACTTTTCGCGGGAGATTGGGACGATGACGAGAAGACCGGAGGACTCGGATCACTCGGTATACTTCTCTTCCCATCTCTTGTTAGCTAGCATTAGGTTAATGGTTACGATCCGGGTTTTCATTGTCCGCGGTAGCGCCAGTTTCCAAGTAAGGAAAATTTTTGATTCCGCATTTTGGCCTCGGATAGACGGCCGGGGCGTTGCCGTGGCGCAACAACTGCCTCCCGTGTTTCCCATGCGAGTGCTTAAAAGAAAAACAAGAGGTACTTCGTAAGGCAGTGCCCATATTTGGGGCGCCTCACGTGTTTCACACGTGAGCGCCACAAGAACCAACTGCTTAGCACTTATACAAAAAAGGGGAATAAAACCCCAAAGAGCAGCGCCCATATTTGGAGTTCCTCACGTGTTCACACGTGAGCGCCTCCAGAGTTCAGTGTTTAACACTGATCCAGCGTCTCATGTGGGATACATGTGAGTGCTGCATATACCAGTGCTTAGCACTGTTGGGTAACTATGGAGACCCAGACATAGCCCAAATTGGCTGAGTTTTCCTAAGGTCAAAATCTCTTCGATTTCCAATCAACCGAGCCACCGTGTGCTCATGATTCCCCAAACTGATCTTAGTCCCAAACATGACTAATGATCATTCAACTGATGATATCCAAATGATATTCATCCCATATCTCCTAAGATAATATTAGTCTAAAAAATGACTAATGGCTCTTAGGTCTACAACAGCCTTTTTTTCTTCAAATACGGGATTTGGTTTAAGGGTACATCTCTCCACACCTCAGATATAGGTCATTGTAATTCTTCAGCGTCTTCAGAGATGTGGCGGGTCCCGACGACCAACAATTCTTCAGTGCATTCCCAAACCGTCCAAACCGACGTGCACACCTTAAATCAGACCGCACCCCATACTGGGTGCATTCCATATCACCTTGTTCATTCCGTCACTTAACAAATACACATGCTCGCAAGATGAACATAATGGACCACTACGTTCTTAAACTGGAAAAGGACCGTGAAGTCCCTAAACTAATATTCACCTCCAAAATGGCGATAAAGGACCGAGAAGTCCCTAAACTAATATTCGCCTCCAAAACGACGATAATGGACCGAGAAGTCCCTATACTAATATTCACCTCCAAAATGGCGATAATGGACCGAAACGTTCTTAAACTAATATTCGCTTCCAAAACGGTGATAATGGACCGAAATGTCCCTAAACTAATATTCGTCTCCAAAATGGTGATAATGGACCGAAACGTTCTTAAACTAAAACAATTGAGCCCAAATGCTCTTTTGTTGGATCTTAAATAAAAATGATCATGAATCGTTAAGTGGATCTTAGTCTCAAATTGGACTAATGTATCCTTAACTAAAACAAATCGAGCCCTGAAATGCTTACATACATTTAAGTCGATCTTAATATCAAAATAGATTAACGATCCTTAAATAAAAAAAACCAAATCTAAGAAATACTGATTTGGACTAATCGATGCCCTACGGGCGACAACATAAATTAGTCTCCGTATACAATCCACGGGCAACCAAAACAAACAAAAACACATACGGAACGAAGTGAACTTCCGGAGCAGGAGAAAGCAGTTATCACGATGCGGTAACATAATTAACTGTAGGGGCTTGCGCCTGCAGGGAAGAGCGTCCCCACAATTAAAAACCCCTCGCAAACGAGGGGGAATCTGACGAAGTCAGCTACAACGGCTGCATCCGTCCAAACCTTCGATATACGGTGCTATAAATCAACTTGGTATCTTCGGAAAGGTGAACTGATAAATCCAAATAGTATCTGCCCCTAAATTCAGGCAAGACGATCCATCCCGGTTCGTCCCTGTTTTCGGCGATGAACAAACACCTTGATAGGAAGATGATTGGAATTACTGACTAAAGAATTCGGAGTGGTAAACAGCGTGAAAGATCATTGACAGGCTTCTTCAATTTGTTCAACAATGGACATGGGTTTAAGAATCACCATATTAGCTTCAGAAGGGGCATCAACATAAGAAGGTGAAAGTTTGATACGGTTGACAGGAAGTGGACTGCAGTGTCCAATTGGTTTTTCTAGACGATTCTATCCGATCTTTCAAAGAAATTTTGGGTACGGATACATTTTTGGAAGTTTTACCGTAGCAAGAACTATATGATGAAATATCTGGTTGAGGGTACCAAAGTTCGGTAAGAGTTGGTCAATTTGGTGTACCCATGATAAGAAGAGTGAAAAGAAGAGGGGATAAAAAAGGACGTGAAGGTTTTTTTTGTGTTAGTTATTAACAAAAGAATGAATTGAAGTTATACACAAAAAAGGTAAAACAAAAAAATGTTGGGTTACCTACAACGGTAGCAAGGTTTCGGGAGGCATCATCCATGCCAATTTCAAATTTTTGCCATTCTAGATAACCCTAATCCTAGATCTTTAACTAGAGAATCAAACTTAAACTATATGTTAACAACTTAACATTTAAGAGTTAGGAATTACAACCTTTGTAGTCCGTTCCTTCGCTGCATAAGCTCCAAGTTGAGGCCCCTTCGCTGTGATCATCAAGTTGTCTCTCGAGAGGCTCCATGAGGTGAATGATGCATGTTGCTTGAAGTCTTCGAAATCCAAGACGATCTACTTTGAGGAAATACAAACCCAAGCTCTCACTTCACTAATGAGGTATCAGTGAAGCAAACACCCAAATCTAAGTGGCTAGAAAAGATAAGGATGATGAAGTAGGAATTTTGCTCTCTTTTGTTTTCTAATTCTCACTTTAATTCATCACAAAGAAAAATCAAGCAAGCTCTTTTCTTGAGCAAGAAGAAGATGAAGATAAAAGAGTGATGAATGAATTATTTTTGAGGTTAGAAATGCAACCATATGTTAAGCATGCCATGCTTAACCCTTGTAGAGACCTAACCATGAGCTAGAGTTAAAGGTTAGGTAGATAAATATCTTCATAAAAATCTAAAGAGTGGACTTAGTCAACAAAAGAAAATATCTCAACATAATATCATCAATTTAGAATTAACTAATAAAATAAATATCTAACCCTAGCATGGTTTGATCTCCAAAACCCTAGTTGCATTCATAACCTAACATGTTACAATATCACATATCACATATACAATATTTTGTAACAAAAGAAAATAATACAATTAACATATATCACATATATATCAATGTATCATCAAGTGAGAAAAAGAACCATTTAAGTGAGCTTATATTAGTTAATGTAATTTAATATATCACATATATAATTATACATTAAATTATCGAATCAACTCTTGATCCGATAATCCGGCTATATAACATATAACCGACTAATATAACATGTATCATCTTATCGAATCAACACTTAATCCGATATCCCGGCTATATCACATATACCCGCCCGATATCACATATCGTGAGAATAGAATACGGTATCTCATATCGCATTAATCTCGGTCCCGCACATATCACATATGTGCTCCTACTCCGTTTTGCCTGAGCCAGGAAACCTCTGTGTAGGACTCTAAAGAATCGTCAATATGCCGGCAGTAGGTGATGATCATATCAAACACCCACAAGATGCAAGCGGTCAGCTAAACGTAACAGCCACCCGGGTATTGAGCGATCAGAAGATCAACAAGAAAGCCTGCACACACTCCTTTGAATCCATTCAGTAACACTACCGTACAGTCCGGTCTCTTCGTCTGATATGTCGCATATCCAGTCTAGGGGTGGTAAACGTCAGATCCCAGAAACCGATAAGTCATGTCGATGTGATGCTCATAATGGGTTGAGAAACTACTGATAACACTTACCAGTAGATCTCCTGGCCAGGGACTTCCAGTTATAACTAATTGAACATAACGCATTATCAACCCCCAATACCGGGAGAGGTGAAACCCCTCTTATCACTCATTGCCTCCATGTGATTCGGGACTGTACCCAAAAGCCACCGTTTTGCACGTTCTCATGAACATGGTAAGGTGGAAATCAAAGTACAGTGGGAATCACACAAGACTCTATGACGATCTCGAGTCTACAGACTAACCTGTACCACTGTCACCAGAGAACTGATATCTGACGATAGGTATAATACCAGCTAGGAGTTCTCGGCGAGTACGTTCAGTATACCCAGTTTCCACTGAGCACCCGTACACCATATTTGATGTCAAACACCGATGGATATGGGATCATCCATCGCCCATCATATGGGTCAAGATGCGTATACGCTAGTCTACTCTGAAGTATCAATGCCCTGTCTCGATACACCCTCAACTAGGAATAGTTATAGGATGTACTCATGGATTACCCTGGCCCCACTAGTATGATCTACATCATAGTCCTAGTACTCGAGTACATATTCTAAGGGCTTTATCAACATGTGAGAGCAAGACAGTAAACCGATACAAGTCAACATGTTAAGACAAAGTAAAACCAGATAGCATACTATCATATCGAGCAAGAAAGTCCTCTTTATATATATTCATGCATCCACTATAATATAAATCATATGTACAACAATGGCCTCTAGGGCATATACATAACTAACAATCTCCCACTTGCACTAAGGACAGCTATTGTAGTATCTCATACCCTACATCCCGAAGAGTCTTTCAAATTGTATCTGGGGTATGGACTTCGTAAGTGGATCCGCAGTGTTGTCCTTCGTGTCAACTCTCCTGATCTCAATCTCTCGGCGATCAACGATCTCCCGGATCAGGTGATACCGCCGCAGAATATGTCTGGATCTCTGATGGGACCTGGATTCCTTGGCCGAAGCCACAGCTCCATTGTTATCATAATACAAAGGTATTGGATGCACAGTGGATGGAACCACACCAAGTTCAGTGATGAACTTCTTCATCCAGACAACCTCTTTGGCAGCATCGTTGGCAGCGATGTATTCAGCCTCCATCGTCGAGTCTGCAACGGTTTCTTGCTTGGAACTCTTCCAACAAACATCCCCTCCATTGAGGGTAAAGACAAATCCTGAGTGCGACTTAGAGTCGTCCTTATCACTTTGGAAGCTCGAATCGGTAAAGGACCCCACCTGGAGTTTTCCGTTACCATACACCTAGAATATCTCCTTAGTCCATCTTAAGTTCTTGAGAATGTTCTTCACAGCTGTCCAATGATTCTCTCCATGATCTTCTTGATATCTACTCACTAAACTTAGGTAGTATGCTACATCGGGTCTGGTACATAGCATCGCGTACATGATAGAGCCTACCGCCGAAGCATAGGGTATCCCTTGCATGCGAGCTCTCTCCAAATCAGCCTTAAGAGACATCTCTTTGGAGAGCGTGAGTCCAGAGATCGTGGGTAAATACCCACGCTTGGATTCTTCCTTGCTAAACCTCTTCAGTATGGTGTCAATGTACCTAGATTGGGACAATCCCAGTATCCGTTTAGATCTATCTCTATAGATCTTAATCTCCAAAATGCAGGAGGCATCACTAGATCTTTCATTGAGAATCTATGTGATAAGAAGAGCTTGACCGAGTGCAGCATAAGAACATCATTTCCTATTAAGAGTATGTCATCCACATACAATACGAGGAAGGCAACCTTACTCTCTGCAACCTTCTTGTAAATACAAGGTTCATCTACGTTCTTGATGAAGTCAAACTCTTTGACTACCACATCAAAACAGATGTTCCAACTCCGCGATACTTGCTTTAACCCATAGATGGATTTAAGAAGCTTGCACACCTTTCCGCTGCTCCCACTATCTACGAAGCCCTTTGGTTGAGTCATGTACACGCACTCCTCTAAATCACCATTTAGAAACGCGGTCTTAACATCCATCTGCCATGTTTCGTAGTCATAGTATGCAGCAATGGCAAGTAGGATCCGGATGGACTTAAGCATAGCCACTGGAGAAAAGGTTTCATCATAATCCACACCTGGTCGTTAACGAAAACCCTTTGCAACAAGTCTAGCTTTGAAAGTCTTAACTTTTCCATCTACACCATGTTTCTGTTGCGCCACGGCAGCGCCCCGGCGGTCTATCCGAGGCCAAAATGCGGAATCAAAAATTTTCTTAACTTTTAAACTGGCGCTACCATGGACAATAAACCCGGATCGTAACCATTAACCGATACTAGCTAATAAGAGAAAGGGTGAGAGATATACCGAGTGATCCGAGTCCTCCGGTCTTCTCGTCGTCGTCCCGATCTCCCGCGGAAACTCCGGTCGTCGCATCCTTGCCGGAAGGGCACCACATCGTCTGCATCTTTTACGGGCTCCCACCTCAATACCGAGGCAACTCGGGCATGAAG
The DNA here is from genome assembly GCA_030015575.1 of Agapanthus africanus. Taxonomy (NCBI): domain Eukaryota; kingdom Viridiplantae; phylum Streptophyta; class Magnoliopsida; order Asparagales; family Amaryllidaceae; genus Agapanthus; species Agapanthus africanus. The sequence continues at coordinate 356,771,791 of JASDDO010000008.1, forward strand.
CTGGCTAGTCGACGTGCCCAAGGTTTGCTGTAGAAAGTGTATAGGCTATGTCTCACTTGGGTTTTGTTGCCTTGATGGAGGGATCGAGGGAATGAACTTTGGAGTGATGTGAGAAATTTAGTAGCAAGAAGAATGGGATGAAAATGAATTCCTCATACAAAATGAACCCTCTCATTTTCTCTCCCCACTCCCAAAAATGTGTGGCCGGCCATATGCTCATTTGGAAATGGTGGAGGGAATGAAAACATAATCCAAAGGGAGGTGAGTGCAGGAGAGCAAAGGTGCTGACCACAACATAAAGCAAATCTCACATCAACCACTCAAATCACTCTAAATCCTTTCTAATCCCATAAAGCAAGTGATAAGAAGGAAAAAGAATCTCATCATGAAAAGCTATCATGATGCCACCAATATGCAAGATACCCCCTCCACAAAATGTTATTTGCAAACTTGCAAATAACACCCTCCATCGGAAAAGTCCGGCCGGGAAAGAACAAAGAAAAACCGGCCGGAACGGAATGTAAACTGGCAACTCCAGAAAACTGGTCCCGTAATAAATTACAGGAAAACCCCGACACTGTGCATACACACCCGCATCTGTATTCCGACCGGATACAAATGCAATGAGACAAAATCTACACTGTACTAAACTAGGATCCGGCTTAAACCAAAGCCGGCTAGTAATATCCGTTCGATCCTGATCCGTGCAATACCGCACGTATCTGATCGAACCCTGCCATATAACCATACGGCCACTAGTACAAACCGTCCGATCCTGATCCGTGTAATACCGCACGTATATGATCGGACCCTGCCATATCTCTATACGGCCTCTACAGCGTTTCGCCCGAAAGCTTGAGTAACTGAAAGTGTGGTGGACTCTAAAGACTCGTCAATACAATGGCTGTGGATTTAACCACTAGCACGTCAGAGGTATAAGCCAATACGTGACGGGCCACCAGCTATTGACCAAAAGGGACGTCGATGAGCGAACTCATCCTGACACCCTACTGAGCCTGTCAGTGACAATATCCGTACAGTCCGGTCTATTCGTCTATGAGTATCGCATGGCGGGCCTAGGGGGTTGGTAAAAGTCAGACCCCCAAAAGCGGTACAAGTCGTGTCGGAGCGTAGCCCAGAACACCCTGAGATACTACTGGAATACCTACCAGTAAATCTCCTACCTCGGCCGAGAGCTTTGTGTAATGGATCTCCCAGACACAGCGTGACCTCACCCCCAATACCGGGAGAGACGAACCCCTGCAGATCCGCTCACTGCCTCCATGTGGCTCGGGACTGTACCCAACTAATACCTGTTTGCACGACTCCTTTGAGCCGTGGTAGGGTAGTAATCAAAGCACAGTGGGAACTCACACGAGACAAATGACGATCTCAGGTCGATGAACTAACCTGTACACATGTCACCAGGGAACTGCCATCTGACGTCTGGTATAATCCCAACTGGCAGGTTCCCGGCGAGTCCTGTCCGGTGTACTCATAACCCAATGAGCATCTGTATACATCTTAGGTGAACCAACTGACACCAGTGGCTTGTGAGACCGGCCACCGCCCCTCGTCGGGGTCTCGACTGTATACACTAGTCTACTAATAGAGTATCCATGCCCTGTCTCGAAACTCCCACGACTAGGGACCTTTTAAGGATGTGCTTACAGACTACCAGCTTCCACGTATATGATCGCCATCATACTGCTGGTCGTCAAGCAAAAATCCTAGGGGCTTTATCAACGTGTAATAGCGACCTGTCAGGTCCCCTAAAGCAGTACACGATGATAAAGATAAACCAGATAGCATACTATCATCTCGAGTAAGACTGTCCTACCGGGATAGGTCCTCCCTCAATCATTGCAATCACGTGCCTGTGATCCAATAATTGACTCTGAGGGCACTATCTCCAACAATCTCCCACTTGCACTCAAGGCTAATTATTGCGATGCTGCATACTCACAGCCCGTGTAATATCGAACACCCAACTCCTCTACTAGTCAGTCTCACAAAGCTCGTTTGCGAAACTATTGCGTTCGAGGAATAGCCTCAGTGAGTGGATCCGCTGTGATGTTTCTTTCTATGTCTCTCTATATCTCAAGTTCGCAGAGAAAGCTATCTCCCGAAATGAGCAATACCTGTCTTAGAGTATGTCTGGATATCTGATGGGACCTAGCTCATAAATGAACTCCAAATCCAAACTTCTTAGACTGTATCGTCAACTGAACTTAATCAGTATCCTGCGCCATGCCCCCTTCAGTATTGCCTTGGACCACCTGTCCAAAATACTGCCCCTCGTCAGAGGGAAAACTATAACTCTGACAGCCACTCTGCCATCCAGGTCACCTTGGAAGCCTGGAATGATAACCGTCTCCTAAAGGAGGCTGCCGTTATCATATCCCTAGAACATTAACTTATGTTCCAATACTGCTTCCGATTGTTTCTCCAGGATTGGATGAATATCAACTTATTGCACCTACTGCAAGAACAACATCTGGTGTGGTACTTGACATCTCATGATTGACTCAATTGCCTAAGCAAGTGATCTGCCAATCATGAATATCCCTCTCCTTTAGTCTGTAAGACACCTTTAGAGAGAGTGACTCCATTACCTGCAGGTATACTACCGTGCCAGGAGTCGTCCATTCTAAATACTCATAGAATGCTTCAAGTACCCTATTTGGGAAACTACCCAAATCTAGATCTAAAACCATAGATCTAGTAACCAGAATGTCTGATATAATATCCAAGTCCTGTGTGGAGAAACCACTGTGTGACGACCAAAGTATAACCGATCGTAGTATAGGAATATCACTTCCTACTATGTGTATGTCATCCAAATACCAGGATATCACACCCTACTACCTTCTCAACAGATCCATCCCCTATTCTGATGAAGTCAAACCCATGACTGTCACGTCAGAAATAGATGATCTATCTCAGCTACATCTGCTTTAGTCTATAAATAGACATAAGCTACCTGTCCACCAATGCTTCCGCTGCTCCCACTGACTACGACAACCCTCTGGCAGAGTCATATAGACGTACACTTCTAAAACTAGTTTAGAACGACGCTACACTCATCCTCCCGCCGGGTCTCGCAGCCTGGAACAACAGCAATGGTAATTGTGGGTAAACAAGAACCTCATTGTCACTGTCCTTGAGCATACCAAAGTACCTCTTGAGTGCCTGAGGTTACCCACCATATCTGCGGAGTGGCTAATGGAATGTCAAGCCAGATTGAATCTTTAGGTTCTTATGAAATCTTCAGTAATCGTTTGCGGTTCTGGAATCGCTTCCAGTTCTACCATACTCCCACTACCGTTTTCTGAAAAATCCATTTCTTTTAAAAATGTGGCGAGTCAAGAACAATATCGCTATTGATCTTCCAGATGGTAGAAAGTCAACCCTCATCATATCCTGGGTCAACCCACAAACAGCCATTACAGAAACGTGCCTCGAGTTATCCGGAGTCTGGTTTTAAGCATAAGCCGGACAACTCCCCGTACCTTAACATCGTTAAGATATGAACTGTTATATATCCAATATAGAACCAGAGGCACTGATTTAATTGAACCAGATTCAAATCATGCAGCTGTCTCCAGTGCATGTCAACTAAATGGAAGGAGGCCGATCAGCATTACTCAACTTAGGAGTACTTCCAATTATGAGTAACCTGAAAGAGAAGCAAGTTCTCTTAACCATTACTATCAATTGAATACCATACACAAGTATCTACATCTTCGATTACTTTGAAGAATCCCGATACTTGCAATACCTGGTTCTCTACTTTACTCATATACCTATAACTTCTCAAAACTTGGACCCTGTGTTTCTATGAAACACCTGTCTAAGAACTAGAGAAGTCATAAGTAAGCAGAATATAGTACGAGGACCAACCCCTCTGTCCTAATGGACACTGGAAAATACACAATACTCTGTATATGTCCCCTGAGTCTAATAACTTATTCACTGTGCGTCGTAGTTTGAAAACTGTACTTATGGTTAAGAAGAATTACACCGCTGTTCAATGCTCCTTACCTAACCATCCACTGATATAGGTAAATGTCATAGACATAATTTCAAAAAGGTACATCTCACTTTATAAAAATAGACGTACAGATATATCAATTTGAAATTGGTGCATAACAACGGATATTCAAAACCAAATATTTGCCGACAGGCAAACAACCCAGGTGGCTTCCTCAAATATCACCAATTACAACGAATTCCGATATAATGAGGATGGTCACCTAATTCCCAATAACTTACTCCCACTCATCATCTGTAAAACCATACAGATGTGAGAATCCAACCTGGTAAATACATACCCTGGAGCAAGTGTCTAATCGGGAAATCAGTTTTCTTTTAACAGTACACAGTTGAACTGAAACATTGAAATGTTTCGATGGGCTATCCTGGTATTCCTAGTAATGCCTCTACCATTATCCAGATTCACAACTGTAACCGTATATCTCTTTGCCATCTGTCCAAATCCCTTTATATGTCTTTAGTCATTACCGTCTGCACACCCCTTTAGGCCAAATGGTTTTCTTCCTTCCCTACCATTCGGCACCAGCCTATGGTTTGGAAGAAGACTATCCAATAAGCATAAAGGGTGTACTGTCCTAATCCTAGGAGCACTCGCAAAGCGAGAGAAGGTGAAGATAAAAGACAACCGAATAAACCTTATTCCTATTTTTCCTGAACCAGAATCCATCCCCGAACTGGAACAAAGTTCCTTTCGAGTTCGTATATAACCATACGATGGAATATCCAAATAAACTGTGGATCTTCGTAGTGATACGGAGTGTCCAGGAGAAATACAAAGGTGATTTAGGATTGGCGAAGAAATACTCAGTTAGGTCGTGAATAGCAGTCGCAATTTACTTTACCCTCTTACTAATCCCTTGCTTTGTCTTAACTTAATACCTTCTGCACACCATCGTTATGCTAATTGGTTTTCTTCATTCCCTACCGGTCGGCACCAGCCTAAGGTTTGGAAGAAGACTATCCAATTTGCGTAATAGGTGTACTATCTCCTAAACCAAGAAGTACTCGCAACCTGAGAGAAGGTAAAAGGAAAAGACAACTGAATAATCCTATCCGTTTTCTCCAAAACCGGAAACCATCCTCGAATTCCTTCGAGTTCGAATCTAACCATACGATGGTTTTGTCCAATGGAAGTGGACGTTCATAGTAATGCGGGGTGTCCTGGAGAAAAGGGTAAAAGTAGGAGTGGCAATGAGGTCTGCAACTCTGACAATCCAAAAGCCAGTGTTAAGAAGGTTCGGTCAACTTGGTCACTGAGTCATAGTCTTAGGGTCGGGTCAGTGGTCGCTGCCAAAGAGAGAGAGAAAAGAAACACTCAGCGTGCACTCTAACCTAGATCAGAATGGTTATCGCTTTATCTAATCTGGAAACCTCCCACTGTACCGTCAAATTCTCCTCCAAACCTGAAAGAAGAATTAGTCGGAATCACCCGAGGAGTAAACCAACTCATCAGTGGGAATCGGGATCCAACTATCATCGCATGATAACTTGACGGAATCCACTCAAGTCACCACACTCCAGAAGGTATGCTCATATCTGGCAAGTTTCAGTTCTTTTGAAACTCCCGATGTAGGTTTTTACCCCTAGGACCCAAGTGACCTTGACAATGCCAACAAATCAAAGAGTCCCAGTCAAGTTCTACCCGTCATTATCTTGATTGCGTTAAACCCACCCGTACGAGTCCTTGACAATGCCAACAAGACCGTACGACTGTCCTAACCAATCCACTTATCCATGTGACAGAAAAGCACTACATAGCTACCGAACACTACGCCTCGGCAATGCACGACAAACGCAGCACGAATACTAAGTAATACTAATCTGAAATGACGGAGGGCTACGACTGGTTTTTGGCGAAAAACCTTTAACGTAATGAACTTGATATCGTTGAAGGAACTGGATAACTTTTTTAGAAAATATAGTGACGAAAACCTTTACTAAAGAGGTCACTCCCGGTGAAGGGATCTCGGCTCTTTCCCTGTAGAATGAGGTGCAGGATATTCCAACTGAATACCACGATGCAAAGAAAAAGTAATCGGCTATAGTGAAGTTAATGCCTTGACGCAAACTTCTGTCCAAGGGGTCACTCCCGGTGAAGGGATCTCGGCCCTTGCCTCGTCGACTGAGGAGCAGGATATTCCAAATGAATACCACGATGCAAAACAAAAGTGAACGTCCTTGCAATAACAGCTTTTTTTGAAAAAGTCCAACAACATCAGAATAGGTTTGTTTATCTTGCATTGATCCGAATCAACGCAGTCCCATCAATTGATCACACCACAAAGAACGAAAATATACTGATGTACGTATATGCCATCCGCATTCGCCACTGGGTCCCGTCATTACCCGTTAGGTTAGCTAACTAACGACAGAGCGGGGACTGGAGTAGCGCGGATGTAAAACATATACAACATCTACTAATATATATACCAATATATTATATTCGCTCAAGGCGTGATAAAATGCAACATCACAGAAATATACAGCATCACAGAACAATACAGATATCTGGAAGCCCCGGGTTTCACAGAGCCGCTGCTGAAACCCGACGTTCCCCTGGTCGTGTGGATAGCCTGTGCAATGAAAACCTAGACCCCTACAGGCGCGGCAAGTCACCCGCCAAAACCTGAAGCGAGGCAGCCCCCTTCAGCACCGTGAATGGACCACCCAGCACTTCATGGAATCCGGTAACTTGGGCACCCCTCCTGGGTCAACCTGTACCCCTACGAGTGCGGCGAATAGCCCGCTAATCCTAGAGTGAAGCCCCCTCTGTCTCAATGCCATGAGATGCGGGCCCGTTGCCCTCTAGAACCCGGCTATCCGTGCACCCCTCCGCGGGGTAATCCTAGTACAGAAAGTAAAATATACATACAACGGGTACATCGACCACAACCAGGTCGTGCCCCAAAAGAATAATACAAACAGGCAGTGACGGCAGTCCACATGTCAGACGCTCACCCCGCAATATCAAATGTACATATAAAACAAAACTGTACTAGCATTGCATCCAGGCTATCCCCCACGACCGATCCGCAACATCATAGCATAAACACAGAACATCAACGTGAAAATCACGTTCGCAAATCCGTCTAACCGGGCTATAGCAGTTAGACAGGATTTACCGATCAAGTGTTCACGGTCGCAGATATAATGTAAATACTGTGAAATAATGTGTTTAAAATATCCGATCGATCAAAAAAAACAAGTGGGCCCCCAAGCAATACTGTAGCACTTGCAGAAAATCTGGGCCCAAAGAGAATATTCCAAAACCCCTAAAATCAGCCCACAAGCCCACTGCAAAGAGACGATGACATGAACCCACATTCCTGCGGCGGAACCGCGGCCAAAGGGGGGTTATGGCCGTGGTTCCGCGGTCGTACGGAGGGATCGGGTCATCGAATTTTTCCAGTGTTCTTAGAACTTCCAGTACATTAGTTTTCTATAACCTGAAAAATTTTTAGAGGCCGAAAAAAAATCGACAGAAAACTGATGCATGCAAAACGCGGATTTTGGAATTTTGGTCGATCGGCTAAGTAAAACACATTAGAACAAGCTAGGCAAGGTTAATGGCGTGTCTCTGATACCATGTTGCGCCACGGCAGCGCCCCGGCCGTCTATCCGAGGCCAAAATGCGGAATCAAAAATTTTCTTAACTTTTAAACTGGCGCTACCGCGGACAATAAACCCAGATCGTAACCATTAACCGATACTAGCTAACAAGAGAAAGGGTGAGAGATATACCGAGTGATCCGAGTCCTCCGGTCTTCTCGTCGTCGTCCCGATCTCCCGCGGAAACTCCGGTCGTCGCATCCTTGCCGGAAGGGCACCACATCGTCTGCATCTTTTACGGGCTCCCACCTCAATATCGAGGCAACTCGGGCACGAAGCTGGCTAGTCGACGTGCCCAAGGTTTGCTGTAGAAAGTGTATAGGCTATGTCTCACTTGGGTTTTGTTGCCTTGATGGAGGGATCGAGGGAATGAACTTTGGAGTGATGTGAGAAATTTAGTAGCAAGATGAATGAGTTGAAAATGAATTCCTCATAAAAAATGTGTAGGGTTCCTAGGCACACACTAGAGGTCTCACAAGGCATCAACCATGCCAATTTACAAAAATTGCGGTGCCGAGAAACCCTAAGAAGATCGTTGGCTAGAAGTTTAGGCGATAAAATGAAACTAGTTTACAACTAAACTAAAAGAACGGATATACAACCTTTGTAGATCCGGTCCTCCACCTCCATATCTCCGCAAAGAAGTCTCCTCTCTGTCCAAGTCGAACCCCGGGCTCTAGCGTCAGCTTCATCGGAGAATGGACGGGCTAGGTCGTCGACGTCAATGCCGAAGATGATCTAGTCGAGGCATCACTAAATCAAGCTCCAACTTCACCAAGTCATGAAACTTGTGAAGAAAACACACTCTACTACTTGGCAAGAGGTAGAAGATGAAGAAATAGGAAGTGGCTTCACTTTAGAATTGGATTGCTCACTCATTTGCTCAAGTTGCCATTGTTGAAGTAAGGTTTCTTCATGAAGAAGAAGAAGAGGAAGAAGATGATAAGTGTTCTATTATTTTTTTCTAAAAAGAATATAATATGAATACTTATCATAATCCAACCATAGTTTGGTGTAGAGAATAAACCATGGTTAGAATGAAGGGTTAGGGTTAAGCATCAAGACAAAATGGTCACAAGGTCAAAGCTTCATGAAGCTTCAATGTACAAACAAAGAAAGCCACCATTTTCTCTTTATGCATAATATTTTCCAATAAGAATAAATAAATAAATAAATAAATAAGAAAACCATAACCCTAACCAATATACAACCATGGTTTAATCTTCACACAAACCTTAGTGAGCATGTATCATCAAACATGATACAATCAAGTGCACAAAAAGTATATCACATATACAATGTGCACATCCGAGCGAGAAAATCCATTTAAAGTGAACCAATACTAGTTAATGCAAAGTAATATATCAAATATATAATCATGCATTAAATCATTAAATCAATACTTGATTCAATGATCCGGTTATATCGCATACAACCGACTAGTATCCAATGTATCGGCTTATTGAATCAATACTTGATTTGATAACTAGGTTATATCGCATACAACCAATCGATACATTCATCGCGAGAATACAATACGGTATCACATACACGCATTATTCTCGGTCCCGCACATATCTCATATGCGCTCCTATTTCGTTTCGCTTGAGCCAGGAAACCTCTGTGTAGGACTCTAAAGACTTGTCAATACGCCGGCAGCAGATGATGATCATATCAAGCACCCACAAGCCGCAAGCGGTCTGCTAAACGTAACGGCCACCCGGGTATTGAGCGATCAGAAGATCGACGAGCAAGCCCGCTCACACTCCAGTGAATCCAACCAGTAACAGTACCGTACAGTCCGGTCTCGTCGTCTGATATGTCGCATATCTTGCCTAGGGGTGGTAAACGTCAGACCCCAATAGCTCGATAAGTCGTGTCGATATGAGGTCTATAACAATTCGAGAAACTACTGGTAACACTTACCAGTAAATCTCAGCAACCCTGGCCAGGGATTTCCTGTTATAGCCAATCGAACACAGCGCAACATCAACCCCCTATACCGGGAGAGACGAATCCCCTCCTATCGCTCATTGCCTCCATGTGACTCGAGACTGTACCCAAAAACCACCGTTTTGCACGCCCTCTTGGACGTGGTAAGATGGAAATCAAAGCACAGTGGGAACCACACAAGACTCTATGACGATCTCGGGTCAACAGACTACTCTGTACCAGTGTCACCAGAGAACTGCCATCTGACGTAAGGTATAATACAATCTGGGAGTTCTCGGCGAGTCCGTCCAGTGTACCCAGTCTCTACTGAGCACCCGTATATCATTTCTGATGTCAAACACCGATGGATATGGGATCATCCATCGCCCATCTGTATGGGTCGAGAAGGTACACGCTAGTCTACACTGATATATCGATGCCCCGTTTCGATACACCCACGACTAGGAACTTTGAAGGATGTACTTATGGACTACCATATCCCCACTAGTATGATCCGCATCATAGTCCAGGTAGTCAAGTACACATCCTAAGGGCTTTACCAACATGTAATAGAGAGACAATCTGAGTACACGTCAAGGTTAAGAGTAACCAGATAGCATACTATCATGTCGAGCAAGAAAGTCCTCCCTATATATGTCTCAGCATCCACTACAATATACATCCTATGTACAGTAATGGCCTCTAGGGCATACATATAACTAACAATCTCCCACTTGCACTAGGGCCATCTGTAGCAGTGGTTGTAGTATCTCATACTCAACCATCCCATAAAAGTCTATCTCTGGGAATAGGCCTTCGTGAGTGGATCCGCCGTGTTGTCCTCTGTTTCTGCTCTCCTAACCTCGATCACCCTGGAGATCAACCATCTCCATGATCAGGTGATACTGCCTTAGAATATGTCTGGATCATTGATGGGACCGGGGTTCCCAGGCCAGAGCTTCACTTCCATTGTCACACAATGGTAGGAAACTAGTTCATCTCATGAACCGGTATACACCCAAACAGCCTCTTTGGTAGCATCTTAAGTAGCGATGTATCCTGCCTTTATCGTCTAGTATGTCATGGTATCTAGCTTGGAACTCTTCCAACATACCGTCCCTTAACTGAGGGTAAAGACAATGCCTGCAACTGACATTCAGTCGTCTTTATCACCCTAGAACACTTCCAGTGATTCTTCCCCAGGATCAACTGATACCAACTCACTACAACTAGTGAGTGTCCTAATATCCATTTAGATCTATCTAATAGATCCAAAATCCAGGATTTAGTAGGTATCACTTTGATCCTATGTGGAGAATCATTGTGATAAGCGGAGATTGATCGAGCGTAGCATAGGAAACTCTTTCCCTATCAAGAGTATGTCATCCACGTACTTTACGAGAATCGCCACCATACTCCCTACTACCTTTTTGTATATACAAGGTTCATCTACCATTTTGATGATGTCAAACTCTTTGACTAACACATCAAAACAGACGTTCCAACTCCGCGATGCCTGCTTTATCGTATAAAGCATCTTGCACACGTTTCCGCTGCTCCCACTGTCTACGAAGCCCTCTGGCTGTGTACTTATAGACGCACTCTTCTAAAACATCATTTAGAAAAGCAGTCATGACACCCAACCACCAGATATCGTAGTCATGGTATGTATCCATGGCAAGTAGGATCTGGATGGACTTAAGCATAGTACTGTAAAAGGTTTCATCATTATCCACGCCTGGTTGATGACGAAAACCTTTAACAAGTCTAGCTTTGAAAGTCTCAACTTTTCCATGTACACCAAGTAATCTTCTCAAGATATACTTGCTCCTGATGGGGATTTAACCCTTCAGATATAGCAACTAAAGTCCATACTTTGTTGGTGTACATGGATTCCATCTCTGATCATTAAGCATCCAGCCATTCTTACAGAGTCTCACTCCTGATGGCCAGCTCGAAACTAGTTGGGTCATCATCTCATGATGCAATCCTCGCTCCCACTGTCATAGAGAAACAGAAGTATCTCTCAGGTGGGTGAGGAACCCTGCTAGATCGGCGGAGAGGCTGAGGTTCGTTGGTTACTACTGAATCCTTTGGTTCTACCAAATTATTTGCTGTATTTTGTATAGCTGGAACCTTTCCAGTTCTACATTACAGACCTTGCCTCGAGCTTGTCCGGATTTTGCTTTTAGACATAGGCCGGACAAGCCCAAATCTTAACCAATTTAAGATATGGGCTTTTCCCATTCCATATCTTATATGGAGTGGTAGGCAACTGATTTGATTTGAACCCTATTTAGTAGGTATGCATCTTCTCAAGTGCATAACTCCCAAAAAGGAAATAGGTAACTCAGTAGTACTCATCATAGAGCACACCATATCAAATAGGGTGTATCTGCTCCGCCCCGATATACCATCGTGCTATGGTGTATTCGGAGGAGTAATGCCGAGAAAGAATCTCATTCTCCTTTAGAATAGTCCAGGATTTCCGTGCTAAAGTATTCTCCTCCTTGATCTCATCATAGGACAGAATACTTATACCCGTATTTTGGTTCTCTACTTCTAACTTATATTCTGTGAATATCTCAAAAGGTTCGGACTTGTGTTTCAACAGGAACATATGTCTGAATCTTGAGAGATTATCAGAGAATATAATGAAGTACAAAGAACCGGTCTTGGCATGTGTAGACAGGAGACCTACATACATCAACATGTATCATCCCAAGAGTTCACTAACTCTTTCTCTGTTTCCAGTAAACGGAGCTATGGTCATCTTATCTTTGTGACATGACTGGCGAGTTTCACAAGATGTAAATTCAAACTGATTTAAATATGCATCTAAATGTAACTCAGCTAGTCGGGTCGCATTGGTATGACCTAGTCTACAATTCCTCAAGAAGGATTCGTTCATTTCTGAACTCTTCCTCTTGTATGTGTTTTGTATACTAAGAACTATCGTTTGATTTAGAACATCAACGCTTTTAGATAACGTGCCTGAACCGATCAACTTTTGATATAGGAAATGTTCAAAACATTATCCAACAATACAAAATTTTATCATTTCTTTACTAATAAAGAGACTGATATGATTTTGTATATCAGGTTCGGTATCTAATAACATTCGTTCAGAATCAATGTATTGGTAATACAGGGTGACAGTGACCGACAGACTTGGCTGCAACTCTTGCCCTGTTTTCTGCCTCATGAAACTTATCACCCGTTCTCAGTTTTTCTACCCTTTTGTAGCCCTATGTAACATATTATATATCTGGGATCCTGATCCGGTATCATATACCCAGGATGCGGAGGATACTGAGAAACAGTTCTTTGTAACGAATACACCCGAAGATGATGCATCAACATGCACTCTCTTCGTTAGGGCGGCACGGGAATTCTGGTAATCCCCAATTTCCTGCTCTGTCTTATAACATTTATAAGTTGGAGCGGGACCAACGTTCCCCAGCTCACTATAACAAGCGGGTTCGGTCAATAATCCATATTATTATCTTGATTAAAGTGTGATATGGTCGCTACCTGGAGAGAGAGAGAAGAAAACACTCAGCGTGCGCTCTTGCAAGAATAGATTGGTTTTGTTTTATCTAATCAGGATGGCTCCCACTACTTTTTATCAAATCTTCCTTCAAACCCTAAAAGGAAAGACTAGCCCGGATTAATTACACACTACAAGTTCGCCAATCTTTCAGCCAGGCCAGTGTCGGTACTTTGAGGGAGGTGCCCCGTGCTTTCGCACGGACCTAATTAATGTAAACCTTGTTTTCCCAGAGGCGTAACCTCGTTAACACCTTTCTAGACACCTACTTGATCGGCTAATTGTAATGTATAAAACTCTCCCAGGAGTAACAATTACTCGCAGCGAGTATCGGGATCCAACTATCTCATAGAAGGTATGCAATCTCATTGCAAATTTCAACACTTGAAATTCCCGATAATTTTGCCCCTAGCGTCCTATGACCTTGACGCGGGCCAACAAACCATAGTGCGCTAGTCAAGTTCAACCCGTCATTTCCTGATTGAATTAAACCCACCCGCACGACCCTTGACGCAGGCCAACAAAGTCGCACGACTATCCTAATCCAATCTGCATCATATGCATAAGCAGATAAATACTAGTTAGCTACCGCACACTACGCCTTGACGCAGGCCAACAAACGTAGCATGAATACTAACTACCACTTATCTGAAATGACGGAGGGCTACGACAGGTTTTTCTGAAAACCTATTGCGTAATGAACTTGATATCGTTGTAGGATCGAATGAATTTTGAAATGGAGTGTTTTTGAGGCTTTTCTAGTTTTGCTAAAGGAGTCACTCCCGGTGAAGGGATCGTCGGTCCTTTCCTCGTCGAATGAGGTGTGGGATATATCATATATATCACTGTGAAAAGCAAAAACTCTTAAAAGCAATCAAAAGACAAACCGAGTGTGTAGCATCTGTCAGTTATTGCTAAAGGAGTCACTCCCGGTGAAGGGATCTCGGTCCTTTCCTCATCGAATAAGGTGCAGGATATATCATATATACCGCTGTGCAAAGCAAGAACTGTAGCTACCTGTTTTATTTTGAAATTCGATTCTACAACATCTTAGGTTTCTTTTATTTCATTAATCACATTAATGAAGTACCATCATTTAAGTACCTAAACATCACAGATAAATACGACGTACACTTATGCCATCCGCATTCGTCTCGATGTCCCCTCGTGCACCGTTAGGTTAGGTAACTAACGGCAGAGCGGGGCAGGGCTAGCGCGGGTGTAAGACATAAGTAACGCCTATATAATATATCATATATACTATATACAGTATCTATCACAGAACATCACATGATCACATCACAGATATCGCATCAGAAGAATCATATGAAATATTGGATATACTAGGACGTCCGTGTTTTCAATACGAGCCAGTATAAAACACGGATTCCACGGTCGCGATGAATAGCCAAACCCACACCCCTAGACCCCTACGAGAGCGGCAAGCAACCCTACTAATTCTGGAGTTAGGAGACCCGGACTCGACTCCTCGAGTTGGTCTCCTACTGGACTCCAGAACCCGGTTACTTGTGCCCTCCTCCTTGGGTCTATCCTAATGCGGAAAAGTAAATAATATACAAAAGATGACAACTTCCGCTACCTGGAAGTGCCCCAATAAAAGAATATTACATACAAGTTTTTACATGAATGAAAATGAAAAACACTCATCTCACATAAAAAAACCCCGGCTATTCAAACGCGACGATCCAATATAACATATCCAGCAATACATAATATCACATGTCATCAACGTAAGTAAATATTCGCATCCCAATTGTCGTTGACATATAGCAACGAAATCGGCGATATCACATATTACACTTACGGTCACAGAAAAGAAAGTGTAAAACTACAACAGTTGGAATCCGCAATCTCTTTAAACATCGCATGCCTAATCAAATGAATTCCTTAGACATCGCATGCCTAACAATTATAAACCCCGCATTTTAGTCTCAAAATCGAAAACCCTTTTAAATATCAAGTCGGGCAATTCAACAAGATTCCCGACAGTCTGATCGAATGCTCGTCCCAAACTTTAGTAGGCGGCCGCACCTCCGACGCCGTCGACAAAGTGCACTAAGGAGGAACACCGCTGTCGCGAGCACCCAAACGGATGCTTTCGGCGACGGGGTTCTCCTACAGTCACTTGGCGGGGCTATGGGGCGA
Organism: Agapanthus africanus; assembly: GCA_030015575.1. Taxonomy (NCBI): domain Eukaryota; kingdom Viridiplantae; phylum Streptophyta; class Magnoliopsida; order Asparagales; family Amaryllidaceae; genus Agapanthus; species Agapanthus africanus. The sequence goes on from JASDDO010000008.1 coordinate 356,787,104, forward strand.
GGCTGTCTATTTAGTTTGTCCGGCGAGTATCCGCGTACGCTACGTGATTGCGACGGACTTTTGATCATATCAAAATTCCGTGGCAACCGATCATTTAAGACTAAACTGCTATGTTTATAACATTCATTCAGTTATCTCATAACTTCTTGTGAATTCCAATTATTGTATCCCATTCCGGATAAACAGAAAAGGTTAAACTTTCCTATTGAACATTCGAACACCCAAGTTTTCCCGATACAGATCAACACATGAAACAAGTCTAAAAACATTCAGTTCGTGCCTCAGTACCAACGGTCCAGCCGTAGAAGGGTTAAGCCAACGCCTCACATGTGGCACGCCGTACTGCCCCAAACCCGAAGGTTCAAAGGGCAGTTCAAGACGGTCACATAATCGAGTTAAGGTTTGTTGTCTTCTAGAGGGTCCATTGAGTTACTTGCACTACTTAGAATGTCTTTAAACCACGGAAAAATCCAACACTTGGAAATTTCCCGACAGGGGAAAAATTGGGTATTTATATCGGTCGAACTTTTTAATATATTCTAAAATTTATCCGGAAAGCCAAATAGACAAAATCTGATACTCCGATCGAAACACCGAATCCCCAAAACAACTCCAGAAAATTCAACTCTTGAATAAAATTTAAAAATACCCAGAGAAATCAGCACAGCAAACTAATAATTACTGTGCAAATTTTGGTCAACGATGCAACAGTTTTGCCGCGGAACCGCCGCGCCACGTGGGCTAAGGCCGCGGTTCCGCGGCTGTTTGATGGAATTACGACCAAAATTTTGCACCGTAATTCTTATAAAACCCTGCTTATTTTTCTGCATATTTTTAATTTACAAAAAACCCTGTTTTTGAAAAAAGTCCAGAGAGCATGTAAAATTGGGGTTTCGGGTTCGTTCGGGTTTCAAATTCCGTCTACGCATCGCCTAAGGCTCTAGCTTGGCTCTGATACCACTGTAGGGTTCCTAGGCACACACTAGAGGTCTCACAAGGCATCAACCATGCCAATTTACAAAAATTGCGGTGCCGAGAAACCCTAAGAAGATCGTTGGCTAGAAGTTTAGGCGATAAAATGAAACTAGTTTACAACTAAACTAAAAGAACGGATATACAACCTTTGTAGATCCGGTCCTCCACCTCCATAGCTCCGCAAAGAATTCTCCTCTCTGTCCAAGTCGAACCCCGGGCTCTAGCGTCGGCTTCATCGGAGAATGGACGGGCTAGGTCGTCGACGTCAATGCCGAAGATGATCTACGTCGAGGCATCACTAAATCAAGCTCCAACTTCACCAAGTCATGAAACTTGTGAAGAAAACACACTCTACTACTTGGCAAGAGGTAGAGGATGAAGAAATAAGAAGTGGGTTCACTTTAGAATTGGATTTCTCACTCATTTGCTGAAGTTGCCATTGTTGAAGTAAGGTTTCTTCATGAAGAAGAAGAAGAGGAAGAAGTTGATAAGTGTTCTATTATTTTTTCTAAAAAGAATATAATATGAATACTTATCATAATCCAACCATAGTTTAGTGTAGAGAATAAACCATGGTTAGAATGAAGGGTTAGGGTTAAACACCAAGACAAAATGGTCACAAGGTCAAAGCTTCATGAAGCTTCAATGTACAAACAAAGAAAGCCACCATTTTCTCTTTATGCATAATATTTTCCAATAAGAATAAATAAATAAATAAATAAGAAAACCATAACCCTAACCAATATACAACCATGGTTTAATCTTCACACAAACCCTAGTGAGCATGTATCATCAAACATGATACAATCAAGTGCACAAAAAGTATATCACATATACAATGTACACATCCGAGCGAGAAAATCCATTTAAAGTGAACCAATACTAGTTAATGCAAAGTAATATATCAAATATATAATCATGCATTAAATCATTAAATCAATACTTGATTCAATGATCCAGTTATATCGCATACAACCGACTAGTATCCAATGTATCGGCTTATTGAATCAATACTTGATTCGATAACTAGGTTATATCGCATACAACCAATCGATACATTCATCGCGAGAATACAATACGGTATCACATACACGCATTATTCTCGGTCCCGCACATATCTCATATGCGCTCCTATTTCGTTTCGCTTGAGCCAGGAAACCTCTGTGTAGGACTCTAAAGACTCGTCAATACGCCGGCAGCAGATGATGATCATATCAAGCACCCACAAGCCGCAAGCGGTCTGCTAAACGTAACGGCCACCCGGGTATTGAGCGATCAGAAGATCGATGACCAAGCCCGCTCACACTCCAGTGAATCCAACCAGTAACACTACCGTACAGTCCGGTCTCGTCGTCTGATATGTCGCATATCTTGCCTAGGGGTGGTAAACGTCAGACCCCAATAGCTCGATAAGTCGTGTCGATATGAGGTCTATAACAATTCGAGAAACTACTGGTAACACTTACCAGTAAATCTCAGCAACCCTGGCCAGGGATTTCCTGTTATAGCCAATCGAACATAGCGCAACATCAACCCCCTATACCGGGAGAGACGAATCCCCTCCTATCGCTCATTGCCTCCATGTGACTCGGGACTGTACCCAAAAACCACCGTTTTGCACGCCCTCTTGGACGTGGTAAGATGGAAATCAAAGCACAGTGGGAACCACACAAGACTCTATGACGATCTCGGGTCAACAGACTACTCTGTACCAGTGTCACCAGAGAACTACCATCTGACGTAAGGTATAATACCATCTGGGAGTTCTCGGCGAGTTCGTCCAGTGTACCCAGTCTCTACTGAGCACCCGTATATCATCTCTGATGTCAAACACCGATGGATATGGGATCATCCATCGCCCATCTGTATGGGTCGAGAAGGTACACGCTAGTCTACACTGGTATATCGATGCCCCGTCTCGATAAACCCACGACTAGGGACTTTGAAGGATGTACTTATGGACTACCATGTCCCCACTAGTATGATCCGCATCATAGTCCAGGTAGTCAAGTATACATCCTAAGGGCTTTACCAACATGTAATAGAGAGACAATCTGAGTACACGTTAAGGTAAAGAGTAACCAGATAGCATACTATCATGTCGAGCAAGAAAGTCCTCCCTATATATGTCCCAGCATCCACTACAACATACATCCTATGTACAGTAATGGCGTCTAGGGCATACATATAACTAACAAAATGAACCCTCTCATTTTCTCTCCCCACTCCCAAAAATGTGTGGCCGGCCATATGCTCATTTGGAAATGGTGGAGGGAATGAAAACATAATCCAAAGGGAGGTGAGTGTAGGAGAGCAAAGGTGGTGACCACAACATAAAGCAAATCTCACATCAACCACTCAAATCACTCTAAATCCTTTCTAATCCCATAAAGCAAGTGATAAGACGGAAAAAGAATCTCATCATGAAAAGCTATCATGATGCCACCAATATGCAAGATACCCCCTCCACAAAATGTTATTTGCAAACTTGCAAATAACACCCTCCATCGGAAAAGTCCGGCCGGGAAAGAACAAAGAAAAACCGGCCGGAACGGAATGCAAACTGGCAACTCCAGAAAACTGGTCCCGTAATAAATTACAGGAAAACCCCGACACTGTGCATACACACCCGCATCTGTATTCCGACCGGATACAAATGCAATGAGACAAAATCTACACTGTACTAAACTAGGATCCGGCTTAAACCAAAGCCGGCTAGTAATATCCATTCGATCCTGATCCGTGCAATACCGCACGTATCTGATCGAACCCTGCCATATAACCATACGGCCACTAGTACAAACCGTCCGATCCTGATCCGTGCAATACCGCACGTATCTGATCGGACCCTGCCATATCTCTATACGGCATCTACAGCGTTTCGCCCGAAAGCTTGAGTAACTGAAAGTGTGGTGGACTCTAAAGACTCGTCAATACAATGGCTGTGGATTTAACCACTAGCACGTCAGAGGTATAAGCCAATACGTGACGGGCCACCAGCTATTGACCAAAAGGGACGTCGATGAGCGAACTCATCCTGATACCCTACTGAGCCTGTCAGTGACAATATCCGTACAGTCCGGTCCGTTCTTCTATGAGTATCGCATGGCGGGCCTAGGGGGTTGGTAAAAGTCAGACCCCCAAAAGCGGTACAAGTCGTGTCGGAGCGTAGCCCAGAACACCCTGAGATACTACTGGAATACCTACCAGTAAATCTCCTGCCTCGGCCGAGGGCTTTGTGTAATGGCTCTCCTAGACACAGCGCGACCTCACCCCCAATACCGGGAGAGACGAACCCCTGCAGATCCGCTCACTGCCTCCATGTGGCTCGGGACTGTACCCAACTAAAACCTGTTTGCACGACTCCTTTGAGCCGTGGTAGGGTAGTAATCAAAGCACAGTGGGAACTCACACGAGACAAATGACGATCTCAGGTCGATGAACTAATCTGTACACATGTCACCAGGGAACTGCCATCTGACGTCTGGTATAATCCCAACTGGCAGGTTCCCGGCGAGTCCTGTCCGGTGTACTCATAACCCAATGAGCACCTGTATACATCTTAGGTGAACCAACTGACACTAGTGGCTTGTGAGACCGGCCACCGCCCCTCGTCGGGGTCTCGACTGTATACACTAGTCTACTAATGGAGTATCCATGCCCTGTCTCGAAACTCCCACGACTAGGGACCTTTTAAGGATGTGCTTACAGGCTACCATCTCCCACGTATATGATCGCCATCATACTGCTGGTCGTCAAGCAAAAATCCTAGGGGCTTTATCAACATGTAATAGCGACCTGTCAGGTCCCCTAAAGCAGTACACGATGATAAAGATAAACCAGATAGCATACTATCATCTCGAGTAAGACTGTCCTACCGGGATAGGTCCTCCCTCAATCATTGCAATCACGTGCCTGTGATCTAATAATTGACTCTGAGGGAACTATCTCCAACAGTTTCTTCTTAAAGATCCATTTGCTCCTAATGGGTTTTACCCCTTCACGAGCAACTTCCAAAGTCCTTACTTTGTTGGTGTACATGGATTCCATCTCAGATCGCATTGCATCCAGCCATTTCATAGAGTCTCCACTTGTGATGGCCTGCTCGAAGTTAGTCGGGTCATCATCTTCCATGATGCAATCCTCGCTCACACCGTCTATGAGAAAACCGTAGTATCTCTCAGGTGGATGAGGAACCCTTCAAGATCGGTGGAGAGGCTGGGGTTCGTTGGGAGCTATTGAATCCTCTGGGTCTACTAAATCTTCAGTTGTAGTTTGTTCTGCTGGAACTTCTTCCAGCTCTACCTCTTCGCCACTAATTTCTTTTGCAAGAAATTCCTTTTCTAAAAAGGTAGCATGTTGAGCAATAAACACCTTTTGTTGTTCACCGTGGTAGAATATATATCCATTCGAATGTTTAGGATATCCAACAAACTTACAAAGAACTGATCGTGCCTCGAGTTTGTCCGGATTTTGCCTTTTGACATAGGTCGGACAACCCCATATCTTAACTCGTTTAAGACATGGTCTCTTCCCACTCTATATCTCATATGGTGTGGTAGGTACAGATCAAAATAGAACCTGATTCAATAGGTATGCTGCTGCTTCAAGCGCATAACCCCAAAAGGAAATAAGTAACTCAGCGGTGCTCTTCATAGAGCACACCATATCTAATAGGGCGCGATTCCTCCGCTCCGATACACCGTTGTGCTGTGGTGTATAGGGAGGAGTAAGCTGAGAGAGAATCCCATTCTCTTTTAGATAGTCCCGGAACTCATTGCTCAAGTATTCTCCTCCTCGATTAGATCAAAGGATTTTAATACTTTTACCCTTTTGGTTCTCGACTTCTTGTTTATATTCTTTGAATTTCTCAAAAGTTTCAGACTTGTGTTTCAACAGGAACACATGTCCGTATCTTAAGAGATCGTCAGTGAATGTAATGAAGTACGAGGAACCATCCCTGGCATGTGTAGACATGGGACCACATACATTACTATGTATCAGTCCCAAGAGTTTCGTAACTCTTTCTCTGTGTCCACTAAACAGAGTTTTGGTCATTTTGCCTTTGAGACATGACTGGCAAATGTCATAAGATGAAAATTCGAACAGATTCCAATATCCACCTTTATGTAACTTAGTTAGTCGTGTCGTATTGATATGACCTAGTCTACAATACCATAATAAGGATTCGTTCATTTCTGAACTCTTCCTCTTGTGTGTGTTTTGTACCTTAAGTACTGTAATTTGATTGAGAATGAATATGCCATTATTTAACGAGCCTGATCCAATCAACTTTTGATTCAGGAAGTTATTCATAACATTATTCTGTACAACAAAATTATATCCTTCTTTACTCAATAAAGAAACTGATATAAGATTGCATATCAAGGTCGGAATGTAATAGCATTCGTTCAGAATCAATGTATTACCATTCGGTAATATAAGGTGATACTCGCCAATAGCCTTGGCTGCAACATTTGCACCATTCCCTACTCTTATGAAATGATCACTCTCTCCCAGTTCTCTACATTTACGTAGCCCATGTAACATATTACATATATGTGATCCCGATCTGGTTTCAAATACCCAGGACGTAGAGTGAACTGAGAAACAGTTCTCGATAACTAACACATCCGAAGAAGATGCATCAACATGCTTGTTCTTCGTTTGGGCGGCGTGAGAATCCGGATATTCTCCTATTCCCTGCTCGGACTTATAACAATTATAAGTTGGAGCAGGACCAACGCTCCCCAGCTCAGTATAATAAACGGGTTCGGTAAATACATCCATATTATTATCTTGATTAAGGCCTGACATGGTCGCTACCTGGAGAGAGAGAGAGAAGAAAAACACTTTAGCGTATGCTCTTGCAAGATTAGATTGGTTATTATCTTATCTAATCAAGATGTCTCCCACTGTTTTTATCAAATCTTCCTTCAAACCCTAAAAGGTAAGACTAGCCGGGATTAATTACACTTTATAAGTTCACCAATATTTCAGCCAGGTTAGTGTTGGTACTTTGAGGGAGGTTCCCCGTGCTTTCGCAGGGAACTAATTAAAATAAACCTCATTTTCGCAAGATTAGATTGGTTATTATCTTATCTAATCAAGATGTCTCCCACTGTTTTTATCAAATCTTCCTTCAAACCCTAAAAGGTAAGACTAGCCAGGATTAATTACACTTTATAAGTTCGCCAATATTTCAGCCAGGTTAGTGTTGGTACTTTGAGGAAGGTTCCCCGTGCTTTCGCAGGGAACTAATTAAAATAAACCTCATTTTCCCAGAGGCATAACTGTCACGACCCGAAAGAGCACGTGACTGGCCCTTGAGCCATATGAAGTCTATAGGACTCCATCTGGTCCAAGTAAGCCAAAAGCCCAGAAATCTAAAACCATTTTAAGAGTAAGTAAAGAAAACTGGTTTAAAGAAGTGAAGGAAAAATATGTTTGAAGTCAAGGTTTTTAAATAACTAAGCCGAATGTGCAATTTTAAAAGGTAAGGTCTTTTCTAAAAATTTCGGCAGAGTTTCTTTTGTAAAAACTGGCCCCGAATGGGGCACAACAAGAATAACAATATATGCAATGATAAAAGGCATCCCCAAGCGGGAGCTAGCTCTTCGTCAATTGACGGCCACAACCACACAAGCAATAATAATATACAACGCCGAATGGCGAGGATCAAACTCAAAAGAAAGCTCCAAAAGCAAGAAAACCGCAATACTACTAAGCGCGACTCTAAGGTCAAATAATACATCACTAATATCTAAGTCTGAAACAATATACAATTTTGGTTGATGGAAATTATAGATATAATGGATAAAATAAATACAATGGTGGTTCTTGATGCAAAAGAATCCACCTACCAAAAGCAATTCACCCGCAAGAAAGTAGTGTGCCAGAAATGCTGCAATGGAACCTGTACGGCAGAACCTGCAAGAACTGTGGCACAACGGGGGTGAGTTGCCAACTCATTAATAGAAATATCTACAAGCAGAAACCGAATGCAAGACATAAACCTAGGTCAACAATCAGTAATATAACCACAAGAGTACATCTGAAGTATAAAAAGGTGGCAAGGTAGCATCTAAACATGTATGTAGTGCCAGGTACTCAGGTAATAACATGTCATCAGTATAAGGTATGTCTGCATGAGGTAAGAATGATGAAGTATCAATACACATATATTAGCATCCCATACCACTAATATTGGTGTAAGGGTATATATAACAACGCCCTCATACCCTGTTATATATACAAGTGAAGTGTGATCAAAGTAAATCCAGTCTGTATGATCTATATCTGTACATACGTGGAATCTGTCCACCCGTCACCCAATGACAATAACATCATGTATGCGAATATGAGGATATAATAAAATCATGGAAAACATCATGAAACCCGTGCCTAGCATCGACACGTAAATCCTCATCCATCGGGCTCCGTCAGTCCGGATCGGCCCGCGGGCTATGTCTGCGGAATCGGCCCTCCGCCCCAGCAGTACGCCCATCTCTCAACTCCGGTCGGTATCCTCCAGATATCCGCCGAGCTCAAATACAATCACCGGTAGGTACTCGCCCGCCTCCAGGCTCAATCGGCAAAACTCATTGATCATCTTGCCGAGGGGAACCATACCGGGCACACCACGAACCCGCAAACGGATCATCCACTCCTCGAATCGGGTTTCAAGCACACGTCTCAGCACCGAGAAAACGCGTGGTGGACGCACCAAAATATCATATCACGAGGTACCAGGTTTTTCAAAATAGAGCATCCTTTCTTAAATAATCCCACGGTCCTCAAAACCAGAAATCACATGAAAATCCAACATCAAGAAGTAAATCCAATGCGATGTGCTATGCAATCAATCCATGATGTATGCGACATGTAAAGAAAGGTAATCATATCAGAAGTCATGCAACATGGAATAGTAATGTGCATATGTCGAGGGAAACCGCTCCTTTAGAATGAATCAGTTTTAAAGAATATCTTGCGGTCCTCAATCTCTAATCAAGTCAGAATCATCTATGTTTGTGTACAGGTATAAGTGTACAAAATTCCAAGCAAGAGTCATATCATGAATGCAACAGTACTACAGTGTAGTGGCATGGCAATTATCGATGATGAAGTGTGTGAGCTGGCAAATAGTGTACGTAGAACATACGCATCATCGATAATGGTGCTGGTGTCCTAACAGCATGATAACAGTAGCAATAAACACATGCAAGCAATGCGAATAGCATGAAAATGCGGAAATCAAATAATCAACATCACAGTGAAAAATCTACTATGCAACTACAGATCTAAGTATCAAGTCAAATGGGATAGGTATGGAAACCACCTAAATCTGAGTCGACAATATATAGATATATAGTCGGTGATCCCGCCTCAATAATATATCGTAGGACATCCTCGAGTTATGAGTGCGGATCTATCATCAACATCGGCTCGTACGGTAAATCATCGTACGGCATCCCAATAGCTGGGTACGGGTCAACATCACACTATCTCATCACATAACAGGTATCACTATCATCAGATCACATAATCTGGGGTACTACTCTATGTCTAGTACAAATCGATACCATCAATATACCGCGTGTGCAAGCACACGCCCCAAGGCCCGCTAGAGATCACATATCATATCCCAATTACGAATCACATCAATCATCGATCTCGCGGCACAAGCCCACATCATCGACTCATCTCCAATGTCATCCGATATCCTCGAACACAGTGCAAGTATAATGAATATGCAAGGGTATGCGTGTAGGTGTAAAACTATTCTAGGGTTCGAGACTATGAACTACCCTAGTCCCTTCTGACCCTACACTACCCACAGTACACCTAACTATCATATATATATATAACAACTACGGACTGCGGGGGTGCTATACGCCATCCACCCGACTTCCCCCTGTAGATATAATCTACTCACCTTGCATCATCATTTGCGGACGTCACCACGCATTTGCTTGTCGTCCCGAAGTCTTCATGGGTACCTACACATCAAAGTGTCGTATATGCGCATTAAAACCAAATCCAAGCTAAAACGGCACATGAAATCCAAAACGATACGATAAGGGGCCTATAGGTGAGAACCTATGGCACGCCTTCAAAACCATCAATAAATCCTCTATATCGTCGTATAAACGCCAAATAGTCGAGGCAAAACACAATCCACAATTGCAGAATTAAAAAATACGGAATACGGAAACACGAATCCAAAACAGCAACTTAGGAAATATGTCCCAGATTTCACCCTAGGTCAATTTATACAAATCTAAATATACCAGGGGTCTAATATACAGGTAAGGGAACACCAAAACCAAAATGAGACAATTCCATCATGGTCTGGCCGCAATTTGCGGCCAGAATGGAGGAATTTGCGGCCTGGAATTGGAAGTAGGGGCTAGGGTTCTAGTGGTAGCTTCCTGGGTGCCTGCACATGTCACTGTCCAATCAATTTTAATTTAGGGTGTCTCGGGTGATAGCAGATTCAATATACCCTGCACAGATTTCACAAATTCGCCGATATCGGTTTCTAAAATCCGTATTATGGGTTTAAGCTTCAGGTTAGGGTCTCAATTCATACACTAGGGTGTTTATATAACCTCAACTGAGATAAATTTCACAATTTCCTCAAACCCTAACTAGGTTTTACCTCAAGTCACCAAATCACACAATATCGGTTCAATCATAACATGGGGGTAAAGGAAATGCTAAAATTAAGCTAATGGTTCAGTAAATACCTCATTTGGCAACTCAAGAATTTTCTTGAGTTGCCCCTAGTGGCCAAAATCCAAGCTTTCTTGGTCCATCATGAAGGTCTTGAGCTTGTGCATCTTTTTAGTGAAAAGGGATTGGGGTTTTGAGTTTGTTTTCATGGTGATTTGAGGAGTTGGAGAGGGAGGGGAGTGAGGGAGGAGCAGCAGCAGGAGAGAGGAGAAGAGGGAGGAAAATGAAGGGAAGAAAATGGCTAAGTCTTTAGTCAATGGTGCCCATACCTCTCTCTCTCACCTATTACCAATTTCTTTAATCTTTTTCCCATTTCTTTTCCTTTTCTTTTCTTTCTCTCAAAATCCTTCTCACATAAATAGTAACCCCAAAACAAACCATGGCAATAAAATGTAACACAAGTGTAGAAAATGATATGTGCATGTTTTGCACAAAAATGCTAAAAAACCGATTAGCGATTTTTAATCGCGATTAGCACTAATTTAGCATATAACTAATCAATTAAACTTAGAAATGGCATAATTCTCTAATTTATCCTATTTTAGAATTTTTCATAATTTTTCCAAAATTTTTCCCATTTATTTGTATTTAATAATTCCAAAATATTAAAATATTCAATAAAATAATATTAAATTATAAAAATTCCCAAAATTAATATTTTATCTTTTTTTTGAAAATGTTACAATAACCCCGTTAACACCTTTCTAGACACCTACTTGATCGACTAATTGTCATGTGTAAAATTCTCCCAGGAGTAACTCTTACACGCAGTGGGTATCAGGATCCTACTATCTTATAGAAGGTATGAAATCTCATTGCAAATTTTAACTCTTGAAATTTCCGATAATACTTTTGCCCTTAGCGTGCTATGACCTTGACAGAGGTCAACAAACCATAGTGCACTAGTCAAGTTCAACCCGTCATTTCTGTTGGATATGTATGCCCTAGAGGCCATTATTGTATAGTACTAGTATGTATAATACATTTTGGAAGCTTGGGATTACGACAGTCTTGCTCGGTATAGTAGTATGCTACTTGGTTTGTATCTATCTTAATATGTGTATATGTTTCTTTTAACATATCGCTAAAAAACATATTGATAGAGCCCTTAGGATCTTTGCTTGACTACCGGCGTTGTGATGGCGATCATACTAGTGGGGGCTGGGTAGTCTATAAGCACATCCTTATTTTGGTCCCTAGTCGTAGGATTATCGAGACAGGGCATCGATACTCCAGAGTAGACTGGTGGATACGCTTCTCGTCCCAGCAGGGGAGATGGTCTGTCCCACATCCATCAGTACGTCGTACTGGAGATAGTATGCAGGTGCTCGTTAGGTTACGAGTACACTGGACAGGATTCGTCGGGAACTGTTGGTTGGTATGTCAGTTGACAGTTCCCAAGTGACATGAGTACAGCTTAGTCCATTGAGTTGACACGGTCACTTCGCCTCAAGTGCGTTCCCACTGTTCTTAGATTACTACCCTACCATGGCTCTATTGAGTCGTGCAAACAGGTAGTAGTTGGGCGCAGTCCCGAAGCACTTGGATGCAGTGACGGTTAGACAGTATTCGTCTCACCCGATATTGGGAGTTGATATCACGCTGTGTCTAGGAGAGCCATTAAACATAGTCGTCCCTGGCCAAGGCAAGAGAGATTTGCTGGTAGTGTTACCAGTAGTTTCTCACGGTGTTCTGGGCTACACTCCGACATGACTTGTACCGCTATTAGGTGTCTGACGTTTACCGCTCCTAGGTGTAGGGTCCTAGGCACACCCATGAAGTTCCACAAGGCATCAACCATGCCAAATTCAAATTTTTATGGGCCAAGAAACCCTAATGAAGATCGTTAACTAGAGGATAGGCGAAACTACAAGCAAGTTAACAACTTAACTACAAGTGAAAGAGATTACAACCTTTGTAGATCCGGTCCTCCACTTCATTAGCTCCGTGTAGACGTCCCTATCGCTGCGATCGTGAACTCCGGACTCTATTGAAGCTCCACGAGAAGAATGAACGTGCTTACTACGTTGACTTCGAGGCCGAAGATGATCTACGTCGGGGAGATACAAACTCAAGCTATTCCTTCACTAGGTCATAAACTTTGTGAAGAGAACACACTCTACTACATGGCAAGTGGTAGAGGATGAAGAAGTAGGAAGTGGGCTCACTTTAGAATTGATTTTCTCACTCTTTTGCTCATGGCACCATTGGAGCTAGTATGCTTTTGGATGGAGCTTGATGATGAAGAAGAAGAAGAAAGAATTATCCATCCAAAAATGAAAACTTATCCAATAAATAAATGGCACCATGGTTGAGTTAAGCCCTCATGCTTAACTCATGTAGAGAATTAACCAAGGCTTTAGGTTAAAGGTTAGGTTAAAGAATATCAAAAGAAATGACAAAAGAGTAGACTTTGTCAAAGCTTCTCCAAGCTTCTTCAAGCTTGATTACTTTGACTAAGTTAAACCCTTTTGTTAAATCTTAAGATAAACCAATAACCCTAATCTTGGTATGAGTCTCATACACCCATCTTGTGTGTATCATCAAGCATGATACAAACATGTACACTTGCATATATCATATATAAACAATGTGCACATACTAGTGAGAAAATAAATCATAAGTGAGCTAATACTAGTTAATGCAATGTAATATATCAAATATATAATTATGCATTAAATTATTAAATCAACTCTTGATTTAATAATCCGGCTATAACCGACTAATATCAAATGTAACAACTTATCGAATCAACACTTGATCCGATAACCCGGCTATATCGCATACAACCGATCAATGTCACGAATCGCGAGAATAGAATACGGTATCTCATATCGTATTAATCTCGGTCCCGCACATATCACATATGTGCTCCTACTCCGTTTCGCTTGAGCCAGGAAACCCCTGTGTAGGACTCTAAAGACTCGTCAATACGCCGGCAGTAGGTGATGATCATATCAAACACCCACAAGCCGCAAGCGGTGTGCTAAACGTAACGGCCACCCGGGTATTGAGCGATCAGAAGATCAACAAGCAAGCCCACTAGTTCTCCTGTGAATCCAGTCAGTAACACTACCGTACAGTCCGGTCTCGTCGTATGATATGTCGCATATCTCGCCTAGGGGTGGTAAACGTCAGACCCTAGTAGCTCGATAAGTCGTGTCGATATGAGGTCTATAATAGTTCGAGAAACTACTGGTAACACTTACCAGTAAATCTCAGCAACCCTGGCCAGGGATTTCCGGTTATAGCCAATCGAACACAGCACAACATCAACTCCCTATACCGGGAGAGACGAATCCCCTCCTATCGCTCATTGCCTCCATGTGATTCGGGACTGTACCCAAAAGCCACCGTTTTGCATGCCCTCTTGGACGTGCTAAGGTAGAAATCAAAGCACAGTGGGAATCACACAAGACTCTATGACGATCTCGGGTCAACAAACTACTCTGTACCAATGTCACCGTAGAACTGCCATCTGACGTGAGGTATAATACCATCTGGGAGTTCTCGGCGAGTCCGTCCAGTGTACCCAGTCTCCACTGAGCACCCGTACACCATCCTTGATGTCAAACACCGATGGATATGGGATCATCCATCGCCCATCATATGGCTCAAGATGCGTATACGCTAGTCTACTCTGGTGCATCGATGCCCTATCTTGATATACCCACGACTAGGGACCTTGAAGGATGTACTTATAGACTACCATGTCCCCACTAGTATGATCTGCATCATATTCCAGGTAGTCAAGTACACATCCTAAGGGCTTTACCAACATGTAACAGAGAGACAATCAGTATACACATTAAGGTAAAGTGTAACCAGATAGCATACTATCATGTCGAGCAAGAAAGTTCTCCCTATATATGTCCAAGCATCCACTACAATATACATCGTATGTACAGTAATGGCCTCTAGGGCATACATATAACTAACAATCTCCCACTTGCACTAGGGACATCTGTTGTGGTATCACATACCTAACAACTATCTGTGGTTGAAGTATCTTATACTCAACCATCCCATAAAAGTCTCTACTGGGGAAAAGGCCTTTGTGAGTGGATCCGCGTTGTTGTCCTCTGTGTCTGCTCTCCTAACCTCGATCTCCCTGGAGATCAACCATCTCCATGATCAGGTGATACTGCCTAAGAATTATATCTGGATTACTGATGGGACGGTCGTTCCTTGGCAAAAGCCACAACTCCATTGTCATACAATGGTAGGAACGAAGTTCATCTCATGAACTTATATATATCCAGACTGCCTCTTTGGTAGCATCTTTGGTAACGATGTATCTTGCCTTTAATCGTCTAGTATGTCACGTTATCTAGCTTGGAACTCTTCCAACATACCGTCCCTCCACTGAGGGTAAAGACAATGCCTGCGACTGACATTCAGTCGTCCTTATCACTCTGGAACCTTTCCAGTGATTCTCCCTAGGATCAATTGATACTATCACACTACATCTAGTGAGAATCCTAACATCCAATTAGATCTATCTCATAGATCCAAATCCCAGGATTTAGGAGGTATCACTATGATCCTATATGGAGAATCTTTGTGATAAGCGGAGATTGACCGATCGTAGCATAGGAAACTCCTTCCCTATCAAGAGTAAGTCATCCACGTACTCTACGAGGATCACCACCATACTCCCTACTACCTTTTTGTATATACAAGGTTCATCTACCATTTTGATGAAGTCAAACTCTTTGACTACCACAAAACAGATATTACAACTCCGTGATGCCTGCTTTATCATATAAAACATCTTGCATACGTTTCCGCTGCTCCCACTGTCTACAATGCCCTCTGGCTGTGTACTTATAGACGCCCTCTTCTAAAATATCATCTTAGAAAAGGAGTCATGACACCCAACCACCAGATATCGTAGTCATGGTATGCAGCCGTGGCAAGTAGGATCTGGATGGACTTAAGCATAGTTTTGAAAGTCTCAACTTTTTCATGTACACCAAGTAATCTTCTCAAGATATACTTGCTCCTGATGGGGATTTAACCCTTCAGATAAAGCAACCAAAGTCCATACTTTGTTGGTGTATAAGGATTCTACTTCAGATCGATAAGCATTCAGCCATTCTTACAGAGTCTCACTCCTGATAGCATGCTCGAAACTAGTTGGGTCATCATCTCATGATGCAATCCTCGCTCCTACTGTCATAGAGAAACCAAAGTATCTCTCAGGTGGGTGAGGAACCCTGCTAGATCGGCGGAGAGGCTGAAGTTCGTTGGAAACTATTGAATCCTTTGGTTCTACCAAATCATCAGCTGCCGTTTGTATAGCTGGAACCTTTCCATTTCTATATAACAGACCTTGCCTCGAGCTTGTCCGGATTTTGCTTTTAGACATAGGCCGGACAACCCCAAATCTTAACAAACTTAAGATGGGCTCTTCCCTTTCCATATCACATATGAAGTGGTAGGCAACTGATTTGATTTGAACCCTATTCAATAGGTATGCAGCTTCTCAAGTGCATAACTCCCAAAAGGAAATAGGAAACTCAGTAGTACTCATCATAGAGCACACCATATCACATAGGGTGTGATTGCTCCGCCCCGATATACCATCGTGCTATGGTGTATACGGAGGAGTAATGCTGAGAGAGAATCTCATTCTCTTTTAGAATAATCCAGAAATTCCGTGCTCAAGTATTCTCCTCCTTGATCACATCAAAGGACATAATACTTTTACCCGTATTTTGGTTCTCTACTTCTAACTTACATTCTGTGAATATCTGAAAAGGTTCGGACTTGTGTTTCAACAGGAACATATGTCTGAATCTTGAGAGATCATCAGAGAATGTAATGAAGTACAAAGAACCGGTCTTGGCATGTGTAGGCAGGACACTTTCATACATCAGCATGTATCAATCCCAAGAGTTCACTAACTCTTTCTCTGTTTCCAATAAACAGAGCTATGGTCATCTTATCTTTGTGATATGACCGGCAAGTCTCACAAGATGTAAATTCAAACAGATTTAAATATGCATCTAAATGTAACTTTAGCTAGTCGGGTCGCATTGATATGACCTAGTCTACAATACCTCAAGAAGGATTCATTCATTTCTGAACTCTTCCTCTTTTGTGTGTTCTGTATACTAAGAACTGTAGTTTGATTTAGAACGTTAATGCTTTTAGATAACGTGCCTGAACCGATCAACTTTTGATATAGGAAATGTTCAAAACATTATCCAACAATACAAAATTATATCCTTCTTTACTAATAAAGAGACTGATATGATGTTGTATATCAGGTTCGGTATCTAATAACATTCATTCAGAATCAATGTATTCTGGTAATACAGGGTGATAGTGACCAACATACTTGGTTGCAACGCTTGCACCATTTTCTGTCTCATGAAACTTATCACCCGTTCTCAGTTTTCTACCTTTCTGTAGCCCATGTAACAGATTACATATACGGGATCCTGATCCGGTATCTCATACCCAGGACGTAAAGGATACTGAGAAACAGTTCTCTGTAATGAACACACCCGAAGAAGATGCATCAGCATGCACTTTCTCCGTTTGGGCGGCACGGGAAATATGGTATTCCCTAATTTCCTTCTCTGTCTTATAACAATTATAAGTTTGAGCGGGACCAACGTTTCCCAGCTCAGTATAACAAGCGGGTTTGGTCAATATATCCGTTTTATTATCTTGATTAAGGAGTGATATGGTCGCTGCCTGGAGAGGGAGAGAAGAAAACACTCAGTGTATGCTCTTGCAAGATCAGATTGGTTATTATTTTATCTAATCAGGATGGCTCCCACTGTTTTAATCAAATCTTCCTTCAAACCCTAAAAGGAAAGACTAGCCGGGATTAATTACACGCTACAAGTTCGCCAATCTTTCAGCCAGGCCAGTGTCGGTACTTTGAGGGAGGTTCCCCGTGCTTTCGCACGGACCTAATTAAAGTAAACCTCGTTTTCCCAGAGGTGTAACCCCGTTAACACCTTTCTAGACACCTACTTGATCGGCTAATTGTAATGTGTAAAACTCTCCCAGGAGTAACTCTTACTCGCAGCGGGTATCGGGATCCAACTATCTCATTGAAGGTATGCAATCTCATTGCAAATTTCAACACTTGAAATTCCCGATAATATTTTGCCCCTAACGTGCTATGACCTTGACGAAAGCCAACAAACCATAGCCCGCTAGTCAAGTTCAACCCGTACATTTCTTGCCTGAATTAAACCCACCCGCACGACCCTTGACGAAAACCAACAAAGCCGTACGACTACCCTAATCCAATCGCATCGTATGCAGCAGATAAGTAGCATATAGCTACCGCACACTACACCTTGACGAAAGCCAACAAATGTAGCACGAATACTATATACAACTTATCTGAAATGACGGAGGGCTACGACAGGTTTTTCTGAAAACCTATTGCGTAACGAACTTGATATCGTTGTAGAATCAAATGATTTTAAAATGGAGTGTTTTTGAGGCTTTTCTAGTTCTGCTAAAGGGGTCACTCCCGGTGAAGGGATCGTCGGCCCTTTCCTCATCGAATAAGGTGCAGGATATATCATATATATCACTGTGCAAAGCAAAAACTATAGAAGCAATCAAAAGACAAACCGAGGGTTGTAGCATCTGCCAGTTATTGCAAAAGGGGTCACTCCCGGTGAAGGGATCTTGGCCCTTTCCTTATCGAATAAGGTGCAGGATATTCTACAAGGAACACCGCGATGCAAAGCAAGAACTGTAGCTACCTGATTTTTGAAAATTCGATTCCATAACATCTTTTAGGTTTCTTTTTCTTTCATTAATCACATTAATGAAGTCCCATCATTTAAGTCACCTAAACATCACAGATAAATACGACGTACACTTATGCCATCCGCATTCGCCTCGATGTCCCCGCGTGCACCGTTAGGTTAGGTAACTAACGGCAGAGCGGGGCAGGGCTAGCGCGGGTGTAAAACATAAGTAACGTCTATATAATATATCATATATACTATATACAGTATCTATTACTTCATATCAAATGATCACATCACAGATATCGCAGCAGAAGAAACATATGAAACATTGGATATACTAGGGCGTCCGTGTTTTCAATACGAGCCAGTATAAAACACGGATTCCACGGTCGCGATGAATAGCCAAACCCACATCCCTAGACCCTTATGAGAGCGGCAAGCAACACTGCCAATTCTACGGTTAGGAGACCCGGTCTCGACTCCTCGAGATGGTCTCCCACTGGACCCTAGAACCCAGTTACTTATGCTCCCCTCCTTGGGTCTATTCTAATGCGGAAAAGTAAACAATATACAAGTGGTGACATCAACCTCATCCCGGAAGTGCCCCAATAAAAGAATATTACATACAAATGAATTTTACATGAATGAAAAAGAAAAAACTCTCATCTCACATAAAACCCCGGGCTATTCAAACGCGAAGATCCAATATAACATATCCAGCAACACATAACATCACATGTCATCAACGTAAGTAAACACGCGTATCCCAATTGTCGTTGACATATAGCAACGAAACCGGCGATATCACATATTATACTTACGGTCACAGAAAAGAAAGTGTAAAACTACAACAGTTGGAATCCGCAACCTCCTTAGACATCTCATGCCTAACATTTATAAACCCCGCATTTTAGTCTCATTATCGAAAACACTTTTCAATATCAAGTCGGCAATTCAACAGGATTCCCGACATCCTGATCAAATGCTCGTCGCAAACTTTAGTAGACGGCCGCACCCTCGGATGCCGTTGATGAAGTGAACTAAGGCGGAACACCGCTGCCGCGAGCACCCGAACGGATGCTTTTGGCGACGGGGTTCTCTTACAGTCACTTGGTCGGAGCTATGGGGCGTGGCTGTCTGTTAAGTTTACCCGGCGAGTATCCGCGTACACTACGTGATTGCAACGGACTTTTTATCACATTAAAATCCCTTGGCAACCGATCAACTGAGACTAAACTGCTGTGTTTATAACATTCAAATCAGTTATCTCATAACAACTTGTGGATTCCAAATATTGTATCACATTCCAGATAAATAGAAAATGTTAAACTTTCCGATCGAACAAACAAACACCCAAGTTTTCCCAATAGCTCAACACTTGAGGGGAGTTTAAAAACATTCATTTCATGCCACAGTTCTAACGGTCCAGCCGTAGAAGGGTCAAGCCAACGCCTCACATGTGGCACGCCGTACTGCCTCAAACCCTAAGGTTCAAAAGGCAGTTCAAGACGGTCACATAATCGAGTTAAGGTTTCTTGTCTTCTAGAGGGTCCATCGCGTTACTTGCACTACTTAGAACATTCTTAAACTTCGGAAAAAATCCAACACTTGGAAATTTTCCGGCAGGGGAAAAAGTGGGTATTTATATCTGGTCGAACTTTTTAACATGTTCTAAAATTACCCGGAAAAACACATAGACAAAGTTAAACAATCCGATCAAATCACCGAGTCCCCAAAACAACCCAGAAAACTCAACTGTTGAGTATATATTAAAAACACCCAGAAAACACAGGCATTACATACGGGTATAACTGTGCAAACCGTGACTAAAGAAGCTACAGTATGACCGCGGAACCGCCGCGCAAGCCAGGGTGGGGCCGCGGTTCCACGGCCCTTTGGTCGATTTAGGGTCACGTGCTCCACAGTAATTCCTATAAAACCCTGCTGAATTTTTTGGCTATTTTTAATCTGGAAAAATCCACAGTTACAGAAAATGTACAGAGAGGGGTGAAATTTAGGGTTTTGGGGTTCGATCGGGTTTCTAACATTGTCTACACTTCGCCTTTACCTCTAGCTAGGCTCTGATACAACTGTAGGGTTCCTAGGCACACCCATGAGGTTCCACAAGGCATCAACCATGCCAAATTCAAATTTTTATGTGCCAAGAAACCCTAATGAAGATCTTTAACTAGAGGATAGGCGAAACTACAAGCAAGTTAACAACTTAACTACAAGTGAAAGGGATTACAACCTTTGTAGATCCGGTCCTCCACTTCATTAGCTCCGTGTAGACGTCCCCATCGCTGCGATCGTGAACTCCGGACTCTATTGAAGCTCCACGAGAAGAACGAACGTGCTTACTACGTTGACTTCGAGGCCGAAGATGATCTACGTCGGGGAGACACAAACTCAAGCTATTCCTTCACTAGGTCATAAACTTTGTGAAGAGAACACACTCTACTACATGGCAAGTGGTAGAGGATGAAGAAGTAGGAAGTGGGCTCACTTTAGAATTGATTTTCTCACTCTTTTGCTCATGGCACCATTGGAGCTAGTATGCTTTTGGATGGAGCTTGATGATGAAGAAGAAGAAGATAGAATTATCCATCCAAAAATGAGAACTTATCCAACAAATAAATGGCACCATGGTTGAGTTAAGCCCTCATTCTTAACTCATGTAGAGAATTAACCAAGGCTTTAGGTTAAAGGTTAGGTTAAAGAATATCAAAAGAAATGACAAAAGAGTGGACTTTGTCAAAGCTTCTCCAAGTTTCTTCAAGCTTGATTACTTTGACTAAGTTAAACCCTTTTGTTAAATCTTAAGATAAACCAATAACCCTAATCTTTACCCTAATCTCGGTATGAGTCTCATACACCCATCTTGTGTGTATCATCAAGCATGATACAAACATGTACACTTGCATATATCATATATATACAATGTGCACATACTAGTGAGAAAATAAATCATAAGTGAGCTAATACTAGTTAATGCAATGTAATATATCAAATATATAATTATGCATTAAATTATTAAATCAACTCTTGATTTAATAATCCGGCTATAACCGACTAATATCAAATGTAACAACTTATCGAATCAACACTTGATCCGATAACCCGGCTATATCGCATACAACCGATCAATGTCACGAATCGCGAGAATAGAATACGGTATCTCATATCGTATTAATCTCGGTCCCGCACATATCACATATGTGCTCCTACTCCGTTTCGCTTGAGCCAGGAAACCCATGTGTAGGACTCTAAAGACTCGTCAATACGCCGGCAGTAGGTGATGATAATATCAAACACCCACAAGCCGCAAGCGGTGTGCTAAACGTAACGGCCACCCGGGTATTGAGCGATCAGAAGATCAACAAGCAAGCCCGCTAGTTCTCCTGTGAATCCAGTTAGTAACACTACCGTACAGTCCGGTCTCGTCGTCTGATATGTCGCATATCTCGCCTAGGGGTGGTAAACGTCAGACCCTAGTAGCTCGATAAGTCGTGTCGATATGAGTTCTATAACAGTTCAAGAAACTACTGGTAACACTTACCAGTAAATCTCAGCAACCCTGGCCAGGGATTTCCAGTTATAACCAATCGAACACAGCACAACATCAACTCCCTATACCGGGAGAGATGAATCCCCTCCTATCGCTCATTGCCTCCATGTGATTCGGGACTGTACCCAAAAGCCACCGTTTTGCACGCCCTCTTGGACGTGGTAAGGTGGAAATCAAAGCACAATGGGAATCACACAAGACTCTATGATGATCTCGGGTCAACAGACTACATGTACCAGTGTCACCGTAGAACTGCCATCTGACGTGAGGTATAATACCATCTGGGAGTTCTCGGCGAGTCCGTCCAGTGTACCCAGTCTCCACTGAGCACCCGTACACAATCATTGATGTCAAACACCGATGGATATGGGATCATCCATCGCCCATCATATGGGTCAAGATGCGTATACGCTAGTCTACTCTGGTGCATCGATGCCTTATCTCGATACACCCACGACTAGGGACCTTGAAGGATGTACTTATGGACTACCATGTCCCCACTAGTATGATCCGCATCATATTCCAGGTAGTCAAGTACACATCCTAAGGGATTTACCAACATGTAACAGAGAGACAATCAGTATACACGTTAAGGTAAAGTGTAACTGTAACGTTTTAGAAATCGTTATGAGAATTTGTCCGTTTTAGGGTATGTTTGTCGGTAATTTCCGTTTTCACCCGACTGTGAACGAACGACCATATAGACTTGCCAGCACCTAGATTAGCTAAAATAAAGCTAGTGCACAAGCTTTGGGAGTATATGGGACATTTTGGTTCAATTTGAATTTTTCCCAATTTTAATATTATTTTAATGCGGTATTTAAATTTTGGGAAAATTTCTCTAAGCGATCTTTTCTTTAAAATAATTGAGTTAAAACAATCCTCCTCACTTCACTTAGGATTGATTTGTGTGGACTAGATTTAAGCTAGGATTTAAAAGAAAAGAAAAGAAAAGAAAATGATGTAGGTGCATGCATGTGTGTGTGTTGTGTGTGAAAGCAATAAATGATGGAAATTGCTTGGAAATTCCTCACAAATCACCCACCTCATCCCTTGGCCGAAATTCCTCCATTCTTTACTGCTCTTGAACTCTTTCTTCTCATTTTATATCAATCCTAACACAAAAATCCTTAAAAATCCCAAATATATCACACTTCTTGCACAAAGTCTTAATTTTTAGTTCTTGGATCACTTGGAGCTAGGGAAAGCTAGGAGCTTGTGAGCAAAATTGTTAGGTATATTTCCTCTACTGTTAATTTAGAGTTTTCTTGTGGTTTTGATCGTTAATTGTTGTGTTGAACGCTGTTTATATCGATTGAGGCGATATCCGGTTTCTAGTGTCTTTTTAGAGTTTCTATACCTGCTGTGACCTGGGAATTTTATTGTTTGAACAAACAATTTTAGAGAGATGTACTAGTGGACCTGAGAAACCACCTGAGAGATTGAGGCCACCCCACCGGTCAGGGCCGGTGACCCCTAAGGAGCGGACCGGCGACGCCGGCTAGGTAGTTGGAGGTTGGGGTGGGTCTTCTGTGGGTTGTTGTCTGCTGTTGTTTTGGGGTGTTTGATACTGTTTACTTTGTTAGTAAATTCAGTATGCAAAATCTGGGATCGATTACCTATAATCTAGTGTTTTGAGTCCGCGTGATATGTGTTACGACACGAGTCGTGTGTTTGCGCTGCTGTGTACTCAGTTTGGTATTAAGGTATCGTCGCGCGTGTTAGCCATTAGACGTGCACTCGTGAGTTAGTGTGTTGGTGCATTTTAAATACGTAGTTTTGCGTTATTTTGTTCGATTCTGAGATGTTCGCATTATTTCTTGTGTTTGTGAAATTTTAGCGTCGCAAGCGGGGACTTCAGACGCTGCGAACAAAGGGAAGCAGGTGGTCGGATTTTCATAGCTGGAGACCACATGTGAGTAGATTTAACATCTACGGGGAAATCGCCCGTATGGCACTAAGCGTCGGGGATAGAGATGATATAATATTAGCCGTATGTTTAATTTCTCATATAGAGATATTGCATGATTCACATTGCATATTGTTACTTGTTGTGCATGATACTGTACCTATTGTACACTGCACTATTATCGACAGTCCATGTTGCACGAGCACCAATGATATTCTACACACACACTGTTGGTAATTGCCATGATACGCAAAACACAAATGCTCATTTGTATACCTTGCTATTGGTTAGCGACATTGAAACAGTTATACTTGTGCGATAGTGCATATGACATATAGCATACCTGTATACCTACATGCTCATATATATGCCATACTATACCTACTCGTTCGCACATATTCCTTGCTATTGTTACATGATCAGTTTTTATAGCATATATATCTGTGGTAAGGGACGCTGTATATATATGTATTCTGGATTTGGATTTTTGGGAACCGTGAGATACATTTAATGACTTGATGCATTATTTAGCGAACTTTTCCATGATATGCTCATATTGATGTTTTATGTTGCATATGTTATTTTATATGGATTTACGCATTTGAGATATGTTTTCATGCGATATGGGAATTTAAAGTGTCGAGGTTGGGCACTTACATTCCGAGAGAGATATGGAGTTTGACAGACCGATACGTGGAACACAAGTGTCGAGATGGGATACTTGGGTTTCGAGGAACGTATGGATATCAGGAAGACCGATGCGTGGAATACAAGTGTCGAAGAGGGATACTTGTGTTTCGAGGAACGTATGGATACGAGTAATTATGGGTCGATGTTAGACACTGGTTTTCATGATGTTTTCGAGTGTCGATGTTTGACACTCAGGTTCCATGAGACGTACAGGATTTGAGGGCCGATCTGAGTATTTTGGGATTTGGGGTGTTGTTGAGTTACATCATGTTTTCCATGCTTATGATTTGTGTATGAGATTATTTACTATCCCGCACTCAGTATTCAGTTGATATGCATATGATTCATGTAGATATAGTACCCGGGTGGTATACCTTGATCATGATAGCTGCATATTCATATTGTCATACTCATGCTACCAGTTCACATGTTCTTGATCATTGCTGTTAGTGCATACTTGCGATTTTTAGTATGATGTTAATTACTATTCACGAGTTGTCAACTCACCCCCGTTGTGCGATAGTATTTTGCAGGACTTACCCTCTGAGTAGTCGCGGCAGGGCAGCTTATCATCACTACTTTTGCGGATACCGCTACTATAGGCAGTGAGGCCATTGCTTTTAGGTGGGTTTGCGGTTATCCGTTTGTACACTGTATATCTTTTTGTTGGATCTAGTATTCTCCATCTACCTCTGTTGTATATGACTTAGAGACGACTTGTGAGGTTTCAGTGTTGTATTATATTGGTTTTTGGGTGCCGTGCTCGTAGAAGCCGGTTATGTTGGAAATGTTTACTTCCTTTATAGTCATTTCTTTGATATTTCTTCACTTTGGCGTCGTATACTTGTTGTGGTGTTTGTCTCCGCCGGTGGGCGTGATTTTGCTCCCACTTGGGATGCTTTATATATTATCTGTGTTGTACCCGTTTTCAGGGCTAGTTTTTACAAAAGAGGTGCTGCCGAAATTTTCATAAAAGAAAATTTGAGTTAGAGATTTTACTTATGATTTCTAAAGGTTTTAAACTATGTTTTCTCCGTTGATCCAGTTTTGGGTGTTCGGCTTACTTAAGTTGCGTACGCCTGTAGACGTTACGTAGTTTAAGTGCCGGTTACGGGCCGAATTTCGGGTCGTGACAAAGTTGGTATCAGAGCGTTAGGTTTTACCTTTCGGAGTCTAGGATGATCTTGGTATGATGGAGTAGGTAGCTTAAGTAGAGTGACGTAGCGTGTTTATGTTCCGCGGCATACTTACGACACGGTACTCCGCCTAAGTGACCTTAGGACTTATTGATTGATATTCCTTCCGTGATTGATATACATCTTGTGATTCGATTTCTGTTTCCTTATCGAATCTTGTTTCAATTTCCAGCCTATATGCCGCCGAAGACTACGAGGGCATAGAGAGCGGCCACGAGGGCCGAGGTCAGAGTTGACTCGTCTGAGGCGAGGACTGACCAGGGCGGTACGCCTGTTGTACCGGAGCACATTGCTATGATTGGAGCTGGTATGCAGGATCTGCGCCAGATTGTGGGGACTTTGGTAGAGACCATCCGAGCGCAGGGGCAGGCAGTTGTTCCACCCGTCGCAGGGATCACGATGGTACCTACAGTTCCGATAGTCGTAGTTGCAGCTCCGGAGGTTATTGCTGTGTCGCTGACAGAGAGGTTGAGACCTCCGATGTTTACTGGCACAGATGTTACTGAGGATCCGCAGTCGTTCATCGACCGGATGGCCAGGATTTGTCGCTCACTCTGATGTTCCGACGAGAGATGGGTAGAGTTTGCGAGTTTCCGGCTGGAGGGTATGGCCCAGAAGTGGTGTGAGCCGTTGGAGAGGGGCAGAGTCGCTGGTCTTGCTCCTAAGACCTGGGCTGAGTTTGTGACGTCGTTTCTTGCCCGTTTTCTTCCACCGAGCGTCAGGGATGCGCGAGCGCACAGATTTGAGTCGTTACGTCAGACGCCGGGGATGACGGTGTCGGAGTATGATGTTTTGTTTACTGAGCTGTCGGTGTATGCTCCGTACCTGGTGGCGACTGAGGAGATGAGGGTGAAGAGGTTTGTTCGAGGCCTGCTTACCCAGTTGTTCCTAGCCATCGGCATTCAGCATTGCGACACGTATGCGACAGCTGTCGATGCAGCTCTATTGGTGGAGGAGCGTCTAGCTGAGTCATCGGTTGCTCCGGAACCGAAGAGGGTTCGTATTGGTGATCCTACAGCGAAGCAGGCGTTTAGACGTCGTGACAGTTTCCGTTCTGATAGTGGAGGTTCGGGACGAGGTCGGCTTTTTAGTTCTTACCCTCAAGAGGGTCGGCAATTTGTTTCTGGATGTTACCGGTGCGGTAGTTTGGGTCATCGGGTTCGAGATTGTGCGGAGCCGCGTGTGAGCGAGCCAGCTGTACCGCAGGTTACCTTACCACCTTCTCCGCCTCAGAGAGCGTTGCCTCTTATTCCTGTAGTTGCACCGCGTCAGACTCCTGTTCAGAGAGGTCGTGGTCGTGGAGGTTTTGTACCGAGAGGTCGAGGTGGCGGAGGCAGAGGATAGCCAGTAGCCGGTAGAGGACAGGCTAGGGTCTTTGCATTGACTCACCAGGACGCTCAGGCGTCCAATGCCGTGGTTTCAGGTACCCTTTCTGTATGTTCTTATGATGCGCATGTGATTTTTGATCCGGGATCCACGCATTCGTATGTTTCCACGCACTTCGTGCCGAGGTTAGGCCGAGAGTCGTGTTTGCTGGATCAGCCGCTGGTCGTGACTACTCCTGTGGGAGAGTCGTTTGTTGCGCGTTATGTGTTCCAATCTTGTGTTGTCCATATTGGTGACAGAGATCTGTCCGTCAACTTGATCCTTCTTGAGATGTTGGACTTCGACGTTCTGTTGGCCATGGATTGGCTAGCTACTTGCTATGCGTCCGTGGACTGCCGCGAGAAGACAGTTAGACTTTGTTTCCCGACGAGCCAGTGTTTGTTGTGCAGGGGGACCGTAGTGCCGCCCCTCACAGTTTGATTTCAGTTCTGTGCGCTAGTCGGCTTTTGAGAAGGGGATGTCGGGGATTCTTAGCGTTCATTCATGATACTGGAGCCATAATGGAGTCGTTGGACCAGGTTTCTACCGTGCGAGAGTTTCCCGATGTCTTTCCCGATGAGTTACCTGGGTTGCCGCCAGAGCGCGATATTGAGTTTTGCATTGATCTGATTCCTGGCACGGAGCCTATTTCTATACCGCCTTATCGGATGGCTCCGGCAGAGCTTAGAGAGCTTAAAGATCAATTGCAAGAGTTGCTTGATTTGGGACTTGTGCATCCGAGTGTTTCGCCGTTGGGAGCTCCTGTTCTGTTCGTCAAGAAGAAGGACGGTAGTTTGAGGCTATGTGTGGATTATCGTCAGTTGAACCGTGTTACAGTGCGGAACAGGTATCCTTTACCCCGCATTGACGATCTATTTGATCAGCTCCAGGGTGCGAAACATTTTTCGAAGATTGATTTGCATTCGGGTTATCATCAGTTGCGGGTTCGGAATGATGACATTCCGAAGACTGCTTTTCGTACGCGCTATGGGCATTATGAGTTTTTGGTGATGTCGTTCGGACTCACCAATGCGCCAGCAGCGTTCATGGATCTGATGAACCGGATTTTCAGGCCGTTCCTCGACCAGTTCATTATAATGTTTATTGATGACATACGGGTTTACTCTAGGAGTCGAGAGGAGCATGAGCAGCACTTGAGGATTACTTTGCAAATTTTGAGAGAGCACCAGCTGTATGCTAAATTCTTAAAGTGCGCATTTTGGCTTGATAGAGTTGACTTCCTAGGTCATGTGGTGACTGGTGATGGTATTCTGGTGGACCCGAGAAAGATTGAGGCTGTACAGCTTTGGCCCAGACCTGTATCGGTGACTGAGGTCCGCAACTTTTTGGGCTTAGCTGGTTATTATCGTCGTTTTGTGCAGGATTTTTCGAGTATCGCTGCACCGCTTACTGGACTGACCCGGAAGGGGATTCTTTTTCTCTGGATTGATGCGTGCGAGCAGAGTTTTCAGCAGTTTAAGACTCGATTGACGACAGCACCAGTTCTTTCTTTACCTTCTGGATCGGGGGGCTACGTCGTGTATTGTGATGCTTCTCGAGTGGGGCTCTGCTGTGTTTTGATGCAGCATGATAGGGTGATTGCATATGCTTCTAGGCAGCTGAAGAAGCACGAGCAGAATTACCCCACTCACGATCTTGAGATGGCAGCGGTAGTCTTTGCGTTGAAGATCTGGAGACACTACTTGTACGGAGAGTCGTGTCAGATCTTCACGGATCACAAGAGTTTGAAGTATATCTTCCAGCAGCGAGATCTGAACCTGAGACAGCGCCGATGGATGGAGCTAGTAAAGGATTATGACTGTGAGATACTTTATCACCCGGGCAGGGCGAATGTGGTAGCTGATGCTTTGAGTCGTAGGCCCGTGGGTAGCTTATCCCAGCTGAGCGCCGTTCAGTGTCAGTCTTCTGCAGATTGGAAGCTCTTTTGCGATAGTAGAGTGCAGTTCGAGTTCACCTCCGCTGGGGGACAGTTTGCTCATGTCCGCGCCCGTCCACTACTTGTTGATCGTATCTGTGAGGCGCAACCCTGTGATGCTCGTTTGTCTGAGATTTTTGATCTTGTTCGACAGGGTACAGTTTCGGAGTTCATGATTGATGACCAGGGTGTGCTACGATGCGGGACTCGCTTGTGTGTACCAGATGCTGATGGGTTAAGATGCGAGATCCTAGAGCAGGCACATCAGTCGGCCTTTAGCGTTCATCCAGGTTCCACCAAGATGTACCGGGACTTGAGAGACTTCTACTGGTGGGAAGGGATGAAACACGATATTTCGGACTTCGTTTCGAGGTGCCTGACTTGTCAGCAAATCAAGGCTGAGCATCAGAGACCGGCTGGAGAGTTGCAGCCTTTACCCATTCCGGAGTGGAAATGGGAACAGATTTCCATGGACTTCATTGTGGGTCTACCCAGGACCAGTAGAGGGTATGACTCCATTTGGGTTATTGTAGACCGGTTGACGAAAACGGCTCACTTCCTTCCAGTGAAGACCACTTTCGGCTATGCTCAGTACGCTCAGCTTTATATAGATGAGATTGTGCATTTGCACGGTGTTCCCACATGCATAGTATCCGACAGAGGCACCCAGTTTACTAGTCGTCTATGGCAGAAGCTTCAGGAAGCTTTGGGTACCATATTGAGTTTTAGCACCGCTTTTCATCCGCAGACCGATGGTCAGAAGGAGCGGACTATTCAGACTCTGGAGGATATGCTCCGTGCATGTGTGCTTGATTTTGGGGGCAGTTGGGATCGTCACTTGCCGTTGATTGAGTTCTCCTACAACAACAGCTTTCAGGAGACTATTCAGATGGCACCTTTTGAGGCTTTATATGGTAGGAAGTGTCGATCGCCAGTCTATTGGACCGAGCTTAGTGAGAGTTTGGTTTTGGGACCCCAGCTTGTTCAGGAGACTACGGAGAAGATCCAGCTGATTCAGGACAGGATGAGAGCAGCCCAGTGCAGGCAGAAGTCTTATGTCGACCGTCGTCGTCGCAGACTTGAGTTCACAGTGGGAGATCATGTATTCCTGAGGATTTCTCCGATGAAGGGCGTTATGCGATTTGGGAAGAGAGGGAAGCTCAGTCCCAGATTTGTAGGTCCTTTCGAGATCCTTGAGCGAGTGGGTTCTATTGCTTATCGTTTGGCGCTCCCGCCTAGTTTTCCGGATGTTCACCCCGTTTTTCATGTGTCGATGCTTCGTAGATACCTTCATGATCCTTCTCATATGATTCAGCACGAGACCGTTCAGCTTGAGCGCGATCTTTCTTTCACCGAGCTGCCGGTAGTTATTTTGGATCGGCAGGTGAAGAAACTTCGGTCCAGGGTCTTGCCTTCTGTGAAGGTTCTGTGGCGTAGTCCTACTGGTGAGGAGATCACTTGGGAGATCGAGAGCGAGATGCGGAAGAAATTCCCTCATCTTTTTGAAGGTACGCTTAGTTTGAAATTTTAATTCGGGGACCGAATTTCTATAAGGGGGGGGGGGAGATTGTAACGTTTTAGAAATCGTTATGAGAATTTGTCCGTTTTAGGGTATGTTTGTCGGTAATTTCCGTTTTCACCCAACTGTGAACGAACGACCATATAGACTTGCCAGCACCTAGATTAGCTAAAATAAAGCTAGTGCGCAAGCTTTGGGAGTATATGGGACGTTTTGGTTCAATTTGAATTTTTCCCAATTTTAATATTATTTTAATGCGGTATTTAAATTTTGGGAAAATTTCTCTAAGCGATCTTTTCTTTAAAATAATTGAGTTCAAACAATCCTTCTCACTTCACGTAGGATTGATTTGTGTGGACTAGATTTAAGCTAGGATTTAAAAGAAAAGAAAAGAAAAGAAAATGATATAGGTGCATGCATGTGTGTGTGTTGTGTGTGAAAGCAATAAATGATGGAAATTGCTTGGAAATTCCTCACAAATCACCCACTTCACCCCTTGGACGAAATTCCTCCATTCTTTACTGCGCTTGAACTCTTTCTTCGCATTTTATATCAATCCTAACACAAAAATCCTTAAAAATCCCAAATATATCACACTTCTTGCACAAAGTCTTAATTTTTAGTTCTTGGATCACTTGGAGCTAGGGAAAGCTAGGAGCTTGTGAGCAAAGTTGTTAGGTATATTTCCTCTACTGTTAATTTAGAGTTTTCTTGTGGTTTTGATCGTTAATTGTTGCGTTGAACGCTGTTTATATCGATTGAGGCGATATCGGATTTTTAGTGTCTTTTTAGAGTTTCTATACCTGCTGTGACCTGGGAATTTTAGTGTTTGAACAAACAATTTTAGAGAGATGTACTAGTGGACCTGAGACACCACCTGAGAGATGGAGGCCACCCCACCGGTCGGGGCCGGTGGCCCGTAAGGAGCGGACCGGCGACGCCGGCTAGGTAGTTGGGGGTTGGAGTGGGTCTTCTGTGGGTTGTTGTCTGCTGTTGTTTTGGGGTGTTTGATACTGTTTACTTTGTTAGTAAATTCAGTATGCAAAATCTGGGATCGATTACCTATAATCTAGTGTTTTGAGTCCGCGTAATATGTGTTGCGACACGAGTCGTGTGTTTGCGTTGCTGTGTACTCAGTTTGGTATTGAGGTATCGTCGCGCGTGTTAGCCACTAGACGTGCACTCATGAGTTAGTGTGTTGGTGCGTTTTAAATACGTAGTTTTGCATTATTTTGTTCGATTCTGAGATGTTCGCATTATTTCTTGTGTTTGTGAAATTTTAGCGTCGCAAGCGGGGACTTCAGACGCTGCGAACAAAGGGAAGTAGGTGGTCGGATTTTCATAGCTGGAGACCACATGTGAGTAGATTTAACATCTACGGGGAAATCGCCCGTATGGCGCTAAGCGTCGGGGATAGACATGATATAATATTAGCCGCATGTTTAATTTCTCATATAGAGATATTGCATGATTCACATTGCATATAGTTACTTGTTGTGCATGATACTGTACCTATTGTACACTGCACTATTATCGACAGTCCATGTTGCACGAGCACCAATGATATGATACACACACACTGTTGGTAATTGCCATGATACGCACAACACAAATGCTCATTTGTATACCTTGCTATTGGTTAGCGACATTGAAACAGTTATACTTGTGCGATAGTGCATATGACATATAGCATACCTGTATACCTACATGCTCATATATATGCCATACTATACCTACTCGTTCGCACAAATACCTTGCTATTGTTACATGATCAGTTTTTATATCTGTGGTATGGGACGCTGTATATATATGTATTCTGTATTTGGATTTTTGGGAACCGTGAGATACATTTAATGACTTGATGCATTATTTAGCGAACTTTTCCATGATATGCTCATATTGATGTTTTATGTTGCATATGTTATTTTATATGGATTTACGCATTTGAGATATGTTTTCATGCGATATGGGAATTTAAAGTGTCGAGGTTGGGCACTTACATTCCGAGAGAGATATGGAGTTTGACAGACCGATACGTGGAACACAAGTGTCGAGATGGGATACTTGGGTTTCGAGGAACGTATGGATATCAGGAAGACCGATGCGTGGAATACAAGTGTCGAAGAGGGATACTTGTGTTTCGAGGAACGTATGGATACGAGTAATTATGTGTCGATGTTAGACACTGGTTTTCATGATGTTTTCGAGTGTCGATGTTTGACACTCAGGTTCCATGAGACGTACAGGATTTGAGGGCCGATCTGAGGGCCGATCTGAGTATTTTGGGATTTGGGGTGTTGTTGAGTTACACCGTGTTTTCCATGCTTATGATTTGTGTATAAGATTATTTACTATCCCGCACTCAGTATTCAGTTGATATGCATATGATTCATGTAGATATAGTACCCTGGTGGTATACCTTGATCATGATAGCTGCATATTCATATTGTCATACTCATGCTACCAGTTCACATGTTATTGATCATTGCTGTTAGTGCATACTTGCGATTTTCAGTATGATGTTAATTACTATTCACGAGTTGGCAACTCACCCCCGTTGTGCCACAGTGTTTTGCAGGACTTACCCTCTGAGTAGTCGCGGTAGGGCAGCTTATCATCATTACTTTTGCGGATACCGCTACTATAGGCAGTGAGGCCGTTGCTTTTAGGTGGGTTTGCGGCTATCCGTTTGTACACAGCATATATTTTTGTTGGATCTAGTATTCTCCATCTACCTCTATTGTATATGACTTAAAGACGACTTGTGAGGTTTCAGTGTTGTATTATATTGGTTTTTGGGTGCCGTGCTCGTAGAAGCCGGTTATGTTGGAAATGTTTACTTCCTTTATAGTCGTTTCTTTGATATTTCTTCGCTTTGGCGTCGTATACTTGTTGTGGTGTTTGTCTCCGCCGGTGGGCGTGATTTTGCTCCCACTTGGGATGCTTTATATATTATCTGTGTTGTACCCGTTTTCGGGGCTAGTTTTTACAAAAGAGGTGCTGCCAAAATTTTCATAAAAGAAAATTTGAGTTAGAGATTTTACTTATGATTTCTAAAAGTTTTAAACTATGTTTTCACCGTTGATCCAGTTTTGGGTGGTTTAAATTTCTGGGTTTTCGGCTTACTTAAGTTGCGTACGCCTGTAGACGTTACGTAGTTTAAGTGCCGGTTACGGGCCGAATTTCGGGTCGTGACAGTAACCAGATAGCATACTATCATGTCGAGCAAGAAAGTCCTCCCTATATATGTCCAAGCATCCTCTACAATATACATCGTATGTACAGTAATGGCCTCTAGGGCATACATATAACTAACACTAGGCCCGACATGTGATACTCTTAGACGAACAAACCGGACTGTACGGAGATTGTCACATTCAGGCTCAGTAGGAGTTTGGATGGATTCACCTCATCGGTCTTCTTGTCGGCATTTACCTGGGGACCGTTACGTACACCTAGTACCGCTTGTGGCCTGTGGTTAAACCCACTGCCAGCGTAGTGTCGAGCCTTTAGAGTCCCACACAGAGGGTTATTTGCTTTTGGGCAAAACATAGTAGAAGTCGCATGGTTTTGCGACGGGGTTCGTTCACATCCGTGCACTTGTGCACGTTTGGTGTCCGGGCAGTTATTACTAGCGGGCTTTGGTTTAAGACAGATCCTAGTATTTATTTTGGGATTGGTTTTGTCTCATTGTATTCGTGTTCCTCGGAACACGAATGCGGGTGTGTATGCACAGTTGAGAGAGGCAGAGGCAGAGGATTCTCATTAGGGTTGTTGACCGTTGACTTTTTCCAAAACCTAATGAGAATGAGAAATATGATTAATAATATTAATTAAAGATAATTGTGCCATGGTTGACTATTGTTGACTAGTTGACCATCATCATTTCATTTCAAAGATGCTTCTTGTTTCTTGCAAATGCATTAAATGATGAAATGATAATGGTCATTCATAAACTAACCA
Source organism: Agapanthus africanus (assembly GCA_030015575.1). Classification (NCBI taxonomy): domain Eukaryota; kingdom Viridiplantae; phylum Streptophyta; class Magnoliopsida; order Asparagales; family Amaryllidaceae; genus Agapanthus; species Agapanthus africanus. The sequence goes on from JASDDO010000008.1 coordinate 356,821,693, forward strand.
TCACAATTTCTTAATTATTATTATTATTATCATTATTCTTATTATGTGAGGGTTGCAAAAAGAGAGTTCATTCTATCATATTCTTTCTCTCTCTTGAAAGAAAGCTCTCCCTCTTCCTCCCTTAAAGTTTAAGTGTTCCATGAGTTGGAAATCATAAACTTTTGAGACAAAACCACCATAACTCCTCTCTACTCATTCTAGGGTTCTAGGATTTGCAAACCAAGCACCTAAGTTATCTCTAGGTTGAGGTAGGAGCTCAAGTTCGAGGCCCTCGTGTGGATCTATCTACGGCAAAGAGGAGACGACGAGGAGGAGCCGTTCAAACCACTACAAGGAGCAAGCTAGAAGGAGAACCACAATAAGAAGGGAAGCAGTTCAAGATCTAGGGATAACCATTCTACATAGTAGCTAGAACTTGTAGTTTTTGTGTTAGTTTTTGTTTAGCAAAGATCCATCATGGATGGTCCATGTCACCTTGTAAAAAAAATTTGATTTTTACCTATTCCGCCTTCCCGAAAGAACCGGGATGGGTAACGTGGACCTAACAGTGGTATCAGAGCCTGGCTAAACAACAACTAACTGCTAGCAAAGTGTTTAGAACTTCGATCCGGAAAAAATCCCGAAAACATGTCAAAAAACCATAGTGCCGATTTTTAAAACCGCTCTAAAAATAATTCCACATACATTAAAAATCGGCGCAGGGTTTTTTAGGAACATGCAGCAAAATTGAGCCCACGACTCGGTCAAAGCGCCGCGGATCCGCGGCCGAGTTGACTCGGCCGCGACTCGGGTTTGCTGTAGTTTCTTCAATATGATGTTTTGTGATTTTTGAGATATTTTGTTTCTGCCCAGATTATCCAGAGAACAAAGTTGTATTTGGGGTAGTTACAAATTGGTATTTTGATCGAAGTTCTACAAACTTTGGCTAAATGGTTATATCTGTAATGTGATATGTGCACTGAACGTCGGTTAATTGCTATACTTCGATTAGTGGGGGTTGTGCATATCTGTGATCTGTAATATTGTTGAATTGTGTATATGAACTTGTTGGATTATCGCGGATGAATAGCCGGGGTTTGGTGAGATGAGAGTTTCTTTATCTTTCATTTGATGTAATATGTAAATTGATATAATATTATTTTTATGGCCGTACATCCGGGATGAGGTTGTAGCCGCCATTGTATATTATTTCTTTTACTGTTTTTGCTCCTAGGATAGAGCCAAGGTGGGGTGCACAAACTACCGGGTATGTTGAAGTGCTGAGTGACCTACTCACATTGTTGAGGGAGGCTGCTTCACTTCGGATATTTGGTGGGTAGTTTGCCGCACTCGTGGGGGTCAAGGGTTGTGTTTGGCTATTCATCGCGACCGTGTAATCCGTCTTTCGTTGCAGGCTCGAACGAAACGCGGATTCCTAGCATATCCAATGTGTTCATCTGTGATCTGGAATGGCTATCATTGCATCTGACGAATGTATATATCTATATATGATATCTAGTAGGCGTTGCTTATATTTTGCATCCGTGCTAGTCCAGCCCCCGCTCTGTCTTAGTTAAGTAACCTAACGGGTGATGACGGGGCCCCGTGGCGAATGCGGAAGGCATAAGCGTACGTCATATTTTCGTTGTTTTCTGCAATGGTAGGATTAATTGATGGGACGCATTATATTAATGCAAAGAAAAATAAACCTAAAAGACTTCGTTGGAACAATTTTCAAAAATCTGTTATTGCAAGGACGTTCTCTTTTGTTTTGCACAGAGGTATTCGGTTATGAATGCCCAGCACCTCATTCGACGAGGCAAGGGACGAGATCCCTTCATCGGGAGTGACCCCTTGGACGAAAGTTTGCGTCAGGGTAATAACTTCACTATAGTCGATTATTCTTGCTTTGCATCGAGGTATTCAGTTTGGAATATCCTGCATCTCATTCGACGAGGAAAGATCCGAGATCCCTTCACAGGGAGTGACCTCTTTAGCAAAAGTTTTCGTCACTATAATTTTAAAAAGGTTATCAGGTTCCTTCAACGATATCAAGTTCATTACGTTAACGGGTTTTTCGCCAAAAACCCAGCTGTAGCCCTCCGTCATTTCCTACAAGTACTACTTAGTATTCGAGCTACGTATTTTGGCATTGTCAAGGCGTAGTGATCGGTAGCTAAGTATTGCTTGTTTACAGTTTTATTTTTCAGATTATTTAGGACAGTCGCATAGCTATGTTGGCATTGTCAAGAGATATACGGGTGGGTCTAAGTTTATCAAGATAATGACGGGCCGAACTTGACTAGCGGTTTATGATATGTTGGCATTGTCAAGGTCATAAACCGTTAGGGGCAAAAATCCACATCGGGAGTTTCTAAAGAAACTGAAACTTGCAGATTTAGCATACCTTCTGGAGTGTGGTGACTAGAGTGGATTCCATCTAGGTCATCACACATTGATAGTTGGATCCCGATCCCACTGATGAGTTGGATTACTCTCGGGAGATTATTTCACTTAACAATCAATGCTATAAACCAAGTAGGTGTCTAGAACGGTGTTAGCGGGGCTATGCCTCCAGGGAAAAGAGGTTATTTAATTAAGGAACTTCGCGAAAGCGTTGGAAAACCTCCCTCGAAGTACCAACACTAGCCTGGTTGAAAGGTTAAGCAAGTATTATGACGTGTGATTAATCCTGACTAGTTCTTCTTTTAGGGTTTGAAGAAGAATTTGAGGAAACAGTGGGAGCCATCCTGGTTAGATAAATTAACAAACCAATCTAATCTTGCAAGAGCGCACGCTGAGTGTTTCTTTTCTCTCTCTCCAGGTAGCAACCATTTCACGCCCTAATCAAGATAATAAAATGTATCGCTTGACCGATCCGAATTCTTATTCGGGGCTGGGGAACGTTGGTTCGGCTCTAACTTATGACAACAGTCATAAGTATGAGCAAGGGAAATAGGATTGTATGGATTCCAAGGATACCCAGTTGAAGAAGAAGCATGGTTTTGCATCTACTTCAGGTGTTCTTGTAACTGAGAACTGCTTTACGGTCAGCCCTACCTCCTGGGTACTTGATACCGGATCAGGATCTCATATCTGTAATTTATTGCAGGGACTGAGAAAAAGTAGGAAAGTTGCACCTGGTGATATGTCACTCAGGGTAGCGAACGGAGCACAAGTTAATGCTGCAGCCGTCAGTGAATATCACCTAGTGTTGCCAAATGGCAATACTATGATTTTGAACGATTGCTACTATGTACCTTCCATGGATTGCAACATCATATCAGTTTCTTTACTCAATAAAGATGGATATAACTTTGTTCTTGATAGAAATATCATGAACATCTACCTTCATAAGGTACTGGTTGCAGAAGGTACACTGTGTAATGGTATCTACGTTCTAAATCATAATACAGTTCTCAATATACAAAACACACACAAGAGGAAGAGTTCAGATACGAACGAATCCTACTTATGGCATTGTAGACTTGGTCATATCGGAGAGAAAAGACTAAGTAAGTTGTATAAAGATGGACTCTTGAATACGTTCGAGTTTTCATCTTATGAAACTTGTCAGTCTTGTCTCAAAGGAAAAATGACCAAATCTCCGTTCACCGGACATGGAGAAAGAGCAACAGAGCTCTTGGGACTCATACACAGTGATGTATGTGGTCCAATGTCTATACAAGCAAGGGGTGGGTTCTCGTACTTCATCACATTCACTGACGATCTCTCTAGGTTCGGATATGTGTATCTGATGAAACACAAATCTGAAGCTTTTGAGAAATTCAAGGAATTCAGAAACGAAGTAGAGAACCAGACTGGAAAAAGTATCAAGATCCTCCGGTCTGATAGAGGAGGGGAGTACTTAAGCACGGAATTCCGAGATTACTTAAAAGAGAATGGTATTCTCTCTCAGGTTACTCCTCCTTATACACTACAGTACAACGATGTATCGGAGAGAAGGAATAGTACCCTATTGGATATGGTTCGATCCATGATGAGTAATGCTGAGTTACCTCTTTCATTCTTGGGACTTGCGCTAGAAACAACGGCATACTTACTGAATCAGGTTCTATCTAAATCTATGCCTAAGACTCCATATGAAATATGGAGTGGTAAAAAACCGTATCTTGAACGTATTAAGATATGGGGTTGTCCGACCTTTGTAAAAGTACAAAATCCGGACAAGCTTAAGGCACGGTCGGTTTTGTGCAAGTTTGTGGGATATCCTAGAAATTCTCAGGGATATCTGTTCTACCACACTGAGGAACAGAAGGTGTTCGTTGCTCGTCGCGCCACCTTTTTAGAGTGGCAATTTCTTGCAAAAGAAATAAGTGGGAGCACGGTAGAACTGGATGAAATATCTGATCCACAAACTCAAACTGAGGATTTAGTAGAACCAGAAAATTCAATAGTCCCAGACGAACCTCAGCCACTCCGCAGATCTGGTAGGATTTCTCATCCGCCCGAGAGATACTACGGTTTTCTCATAGACGGGGATCGAGAGGATTGCATCTTGGAAGAAGATGACCCTACCAGTTTCAGGAAGGCCATTGTCAGTAGGGACTCTGATAAGTGGCTGGAAGCTATGCATTCCGAAATGGAGTCCATGTACACCAATAAAGTGTGGACCTTGGATATTGCTCCACCTGGGGTAAAACCCGTTGGATGTAAATGGATCTACAAAAGGAAACTTGGTATAGATGGGCAGGAGGAAACCTATAAGGCTAGACTCGTTGCAAAAGGTTTTCGTCAAAGACCTGGTATGGACTATGACGAAACTTTTTCTCCAGTGTCTATGCTCAAATCTATTCAGATCCTACTTGCCATTGCTTCCTTCCATGACTATGAAATCTGGCAGATGGACGTAAAAACGGCTTTTCTAAACGGCTGTTTGGAGGAGTGCGTTTACATAGATCAGCCAGAAGGTTTCGTGGACAGTGGGAGCAGCAGGAAGGTGTGCAAGTTGCTTAAATCCATTTATGGATTAAAGCAGGCATCACGGAGTTGGAACATCTGTTTTGATGAGGTAATCAAGGAATTTGATTTCATCAAGAACGAAGATGAACCTTGTATCTATAAGAAATTGTAGGACGAACTATCGTGTTCCTAGTCTTGTACGTGGACGACATTCTTTTGATATGAAATAACATTCCTATGCTATAATCGGTCAAGCTATTCTTGTCACAACGGTTCTCCATGAAGGACCTGGGTGATGCCTCGTACATTCTGGGGATCAAGATCTACAGAGATAGATCCAAGAGACTACTGGGACTTTTGCAGTCCAGGTACATAGAGACCGTACTAAAGAGATTTAGTATGGAAGATTCCAAGCGCGGTAATATACCCGCATTGTACGGAATCACCCTCTCCAAGAAGATGTCTCTTAAGACTGACGAGGAGAGGGTTCGCATGAGCACTATACCCTACGCTTCGGCGGTAGGATCTATAACGTATGCGATGCTATGTACAAGATAAAATGTGTTAGATATGTATGCCCTAGAGGCCATTATTGTATAGTACTAGTTTGTATAATACATTTTGGTGGCTTGGGATATATATATGGTTTTATGACAGTCTTGCTCGATATAGTAGTATGCTACTTGGTTTGTTTCTATCTTAATATGTGTATATGTTTCTTTTAACATATCGCTAAAATCATATTGGTAGAGCCCTTAGGATTTTTTCTTGACTACCGGCGTTGTGATGGCGATCACACTAGTTAGGGCTGGGTAGTCTATAAGCACATCCTTATTTTGGTCCCTAGTCGTAGGATTATCGAGACAGGGCATCGATAATCCAGAGTAGACTGGTGCATACGCTTCTCTTCCCAGCAGGGGAGATGGTCTGTCCCACAGCCATCAGTACGTCGTACTGGAGATAGTATGCGGGTGCTCGTTAAGTTACGAGTACACTGGACAAGAATCGTCGGGAACTGTTGGTTGGTATATCAGTTAACAGTTCCCAGGTGACATGAGTACAGCTTAGTCCGTTGACTTGACACTGTCACTTTGCCTCTAGTGTGTTCCCACTGTTCTTAGATTACTACCCTACCACGGCTCTACTGAGTCGTGCAAATAGGAAGTAGTTGGGTGCAGTCCCGAAGCACTTGGAGGCAGTGACGGTTAGACAGGATTCGTCTCTCCCGGTATTGGGGGTTGATATCACGCTGTGTCTAGGAGAGCCATTACACAAAGTCCCTGTCCAGGGCAAGCGAGAATTGCTGGTAGGTTTTCCAGTAGATTCTCAGGGTGTTTTGGGCTACACTCTGACACGACTTGTACCGCTATTAGGGGACTGACATTTACCGCCCCCTAGGCCCACCATGCGATATTCTCAGACGAACAGACCAGACTGTACGCAGATTGTCACATTCAGGCTCAGTAGGAGTTCGATGGGTTCACCTCATCAGTCTTCTTATCGGCATCTACCTGGGGACCGTTACGTACAGCTAGTACCGCTTGCGGCCTGTGGTTAAACCCACTGCCAGCGTAGTGTCGAGCCTTTAGAGTCCTACAAAGAGGGTTACTCGCCTTTGGGCAAAACAGAGTAGAGGTTGCATGGTTTTGGGACGGGGTTCGTTCACATCCGTGTATTTGTGCACGTTTGGTGTCTGGACAGTAGTTACTAGCGGGCTTTGGTTTAAGCCTGATCCTAGTAATTGTTTTGGGATTGGTTTTGTCTCAGTATATTCGTGTTCCTTGGAGCACGGATGCGGGTGTTTATGCACAGTTGACAGAGGCAGAGACAGAGGATTCTCATTAGGGTTGTTGACCATTTGGCTTTGGTTGACTTGTTGACCGTTGACCTTTCTTTAAACCCTAATGAGAATATGATATATGATTAATAATATTAATTAAGTATTATTGTGCCATGGTTGAGTTGAAAGTTTGACTTTTGTTGACTTGTTGACTTTGTTGACCGGTTGACCATTTTGGACTTGTTGACCATCATCATTTCATGGCTATCATTTCATGGGTATGACTTTTGCTTGCTTGTTGTTTGCAAAATGCAATAATAGCATGAAATGATAATGGTCATTAAAACTAACCATCACCATATACTTAATTATTATTATTATTATCATTATTCTCACTTTTGTGAGAAGGGGTTGGATTATGAGAGCTCATTCTATCTTTCTTTTTCTCAATCCTAGAAAGAAAGCTCTCCCTCTCCCTCTTCCTTTCTCAAGGTTCAAGTGTTCCATGAGTTGGAAATCATGAACCTTTGAGAAAAAACCACCATCACTCTTCTCTACTCAATCTAAGGTATTAGGTTTAGCAAACCAAACACCTTAGTCCTCTTTCTTGCTCCTCGTAGTTGCTTGAACGGATCCTCCTTGTCGTCTCGTTTTTGCCATAGATGGACCCACCCGAGGGTCTCGAAATTGAGCTCCTATCTCAACCCAAGAAGAGAAGGACCACAACAAGAAGAGAAGGAGTTCAAGACCAAGGTATAGCCATTCTACATAGTAGTTAGAACTTGTAGAATATTTGTTAGTTCTTGTTTAGCAACGATCCTTCATGAAACGGTCCATGTTACCTAGCCAGGGAAAATTTTCATTTTACCTATTCCGCCTCCCTGAAAGGACCGGGGTGGGTAACGTGGACCTAACTGTGGTATCAGAGCCTAGCTAAACACTATCTAACATGTTAGCAAAGTAACTAGAAGTTCGATCGGAGAAAAAATCACAAAACATGCCCGAAATATCAACTTTCTGCCGATTTTGTTTTCTGTTCAAAAAATAACAAATCATGTACTAAAAATCGGCTTAGGGTTTTTAAAGAACAAGCAAGAAAAGTGGTCCACTAACTCGGTCAAAGCGCCGCGGAACCACGGCAGGAGAGTGCTCCCGCCGCGGATCCGCGGCCGAGTTGACTCGGTCGTGGGAAATTTTTCCTGCAGTATGTTCAGTGGGGTGTTTTGGGATTTTTACAATATGTTTTTTCTGCCCAGATTTTACAGAAAGCAAAACTTGTTTTTGGGGTGGTTTAAAATCTGTATTTTGATCGAACTACTAAAGACTTTAGCTAACGGGTTATATCTGTGATGTGATATATGTATTGAACGTCTGCTAATCGCTATACGTCGATTAATGGGGGTTATACATATCTGTGATCTGTAATGTTGATGGTATGTGTATATGAATTCATTGGACTGTCGCGAATGAATAGCCGGGGGTTGTGAGATGTGAGTTTTCTTTATCTTTCAATTCATGTAATATGTAATTGATATAATATTATTTATATGGCCGTACAACCGGGATGGGGTTGTAGCCGTCATTGTATAATTTCTTTTACTGTTTTTGCTCCTAGGATAGACCCAAGGTGGGGTGCACAAACTACCGGGTACCTCGAAGTGCCGAGTGGCCTACCCACGGTGTTGAGGGAGGTTGCTTCGCTTCGGGTACTTGGCTGGTAGTTTGCCGCACTCGTAGGGGTCTAGTGTGGGATCTTTCCTATTCATCGCGACCGTGTAATCCGCTCTTCGTTACATGCTCGTATGGAATGCGGATTCCTAATATATCCAATGTGTTCATCTGTGATCTGGAATGGCTATCATTGCATCTGACGAATGTGTATATATCTATATGATATCTATTTAGGCGTTGCTTATGTTTTGTATCCGCGCTAGTCCAGCCCCCGCTCTGTCGTTAATTAAGTAACCTAACGGGTAATGACGGGGCCCCGTGGCGAATGCGGATGGCATAAGCGTACGTCATATTTTCGTTGTTTTCTGCAATGGTAGGATTAACTGATGGGACACATTAATCTAATGCAAAGAAAAAACAAACCTAATAAGACTTTGTTGGAACAATTTTCAAAAAGCTGTTATTGCAAGGACGCTCACTTTTGTTTTGCATAGAGGTATTCGGTTATGAATGCCCAGCACCTCAGTCGACGAGGCAAGGGCCGAGATCCCTTCATCAGGAGTGACCCCTTGGACAAAAAGTTTGCGTCAGGGTAATAACTTCACTATAGTCGATTATTCTTGCTTTGCATCGAGGTATTCAGTTTGGAATATCCTGCACCTCATTCGATGAGAAAAGAGCCGAGATCCCTTCACAGGGAGTGACCTCTTTAGCAAGAGTTTTTCGCCACTATATTTTCAAAAAGGCTATCATGTTCCTTCAACTACATCAGGTTCATTACGTTAACGGGTTTTTCGCCAAAAACCCAGCCGTAGCCCTCCGTCGTTTCAGAAAATTAATACTTCGTATTCGTGCTGCGTTCGTTGATTATTTGTCTAGGCACAGTGAACGGTAGCTAAGTAATAATTCTCTGTTGCACTGATAGATGCGATTGGTTGGGACAGTCGCATGATTTTGTTGATTATTCGTCAAGGATCATGCGGGCGGGTCTAATGCAATCCTGGATAACGACGGGTGGAACTTGACTAAGACCTCTTGATTTGTTGATTATTCGTCAAGGTCACTTGGGTCCTAGGGGAAAAAATCCACATCGGGAGTTTCTAAAGAAACTGAAACTTGCAGATTCAGCATACCTTCTGGAGTGTGGTGACTAGAGTGGATTCCATCTAGGTCATCGCACAATGATAGTTGGATCCCGATCCCACTGATGAGTTGGATTACTCTCGGGAGATTTTTCCACTTAACAATCAATGCTATAAACCAAGTAGATGTCTAGAACGGTGTTAGCGGGGCTACGCCTTCAGGGAAAAGAGGTTATTTAATTAAGGAACTTCGCGAAAGCGTTGGAAAACCTCCCTCGAAGTACCAACACTAGCCTGGCTGAAAGGTTAAGCAAGTATTGTGACGTGCGATTAATCCTGACTAGTTCTTCTTTTAGGGTTTGAAGAAGAATTTGAGGAAACAGTTGGAGCCATCCTGATTAGATAAATCAATAAACCAATCTAATCTTGCAAGAGCGTACGCTGAGTGTTTCTTTTCTCTCTCTCCAGGTAGCAACCATTTCACGCCCTAATCAAGATAATAAAATGTATCGCTTGACCGATCCGAATTCTTATTCGGGGCTGGGGAACGTTGGTTCGACTCTAACTTACGACAACAGTCATAAGTATGAGCAAGGGAAAGAAGATTGTATGGATTCCAAGGATACCCGGTTGAAGAAGAAGCATGGTTTTGCATCTACTTCAGGTGTTCTTGTAATTAAGAACTGCTTTACGGTCAGCCCTACCTCCTGGGTACTTGTTACCGGATCAGGATCTCATATCTGTAATCTATTGCAGGGACTGAGAAAAAGTACGAGAGTTGTACCTGGTGATATGTCTCTCAGAGTAGTGAACGGAGCACAAGTTAATGCTGCAGCCGTCGGTGAATATCACCTAGTGTTGCCAAATGGCAATACTATGATTTTGAACGATTGCTACTATGTACCTTCCATGGTTTGCAACATCATATCAGTTTCTTTACTCGATAAAGATGGAGATAACTTTGTTCTTGATAGAAATATCATGAACATCTACCTTCATAAGGTACTGGTTGCAGACGGTACACTGTGTAATGGTATCTACGTTCTAAATCAGAATACAGTTCTCAATGTACAAAACACGCGCAAGAGGAAGAGTTCAGATACGAACGAATCCTACTTGTGGCATTGTAGACTTGGTCATATCGGAGAGAAAAGACTAAGTAAGTTGCATAAAGATGGACTCTTGGATACGTTCGAGTTTTCATCTTATGAAACTTGTCAGTCTTGTCTCAAAGGAAAGATGACCAAATCTCCGTTCATCGGACATGGAGAAAGAGCAACAGAGCTCTTGGGACTCATACACAGTGATGTATGTGGTCCGATGTCTATACATGCAAGGGGTGGGTTCTCGTACTTCATCATATTCACTGACGATCTCTCTAGGTTCGGATATGTGTATCTGATGAAACACAAATCTGAAGCTTTTGAGAAATTCAAGGAATTCAGAAACGAAGTAGAGAACCAGACTGGTAAAGGTATCAAGATCCTCCGGTCTGATAGAGGAGGGGAGTACTTAAGCACGGAATTTCTAGATTACTTAAAAGAGAATGGTATTCTCTCTCAGCTTACTCCTCCTTATACACCACAGCACAATGGTGTATCGGAGCGGAGGAATCGTACCCTACTGGATATGGTTCGCTCCATGATGAGTAATGCCGAGTTGCCTCTTTCATTTTGGGGACATGCGCTTCAGACAGCGGTATACCTTTTGAATCAAGTTCCGTCCAAATCTGTGCCTAAAACTCCATATGAAATATGGAGCAGTAAGAAGCCATGTCTTAAATTTATTAAGATATGGGGTTGTCCGGCCTATGTGAAAACACAGAAACCGGACAAGCTAGAGGCACGGTCAGTTCTATGTAAATTTGTGGGATATCCTAAAGACTCACTAGGATATCTGTTCTACCACACTGAGGAATAGAAGGTGTTTGTATCTCGTCATGCTACCTTTTTAGAAAGGGATTTTCTTGCAAAAGAAACTAGTGAGAGTTCGGTAGAACTGGAAGAAATTTAGCGACCACAAAATATAACTGAAAATTTGGAGGGACCACTAGATTCAATAACCCCAGACGAACCTCAGCCACTCCACAGATCTGGTAGGATTTCTCATCCGCCCGAGAGATACTACGGTTTTCTCTTAGACGGGGATTGAGAGGATTGTATCTTGGAAGAAGATGACCGTACCAGTTTCAGGCAGGCCATTATCAGTAGGGACTCTGATAAGTGGCTGGAAGCAATGCAATCCGAAATGGAGTCCATGTACACCAATAAAGTGTGGACCTTGGATATTGCTCCACCTGGGGTAAAACTGTAGGGTTCCTAGGCACTCTTGTGAAGGTCCATAAGGCATCAAATATGCCCGAATAAAATTTTAGACGTGCCGAACAACCCAAAGCCGGGATCTTTGCTAGATTATTAGGGTTTAACATGCAAGTAAACATCTTTACTAATAACTATGAGGGATTACAACCTTTGTAGTCCGCTGATTGGTAGAGTTTTTGCGTACTTAGTTAATTACCGCAATCAAGACAGTTTCGCTTGTAGCTAGCCGGTTGAGTACGGGTCGTCCGCAGGGAGATGGGAATCTTTTTCTATGTGCTTTAACGAGTTAAGTCCAAATGTCCAGGTTTGTTTTGAGATTAACTGTGCTAAAATGATATATAAAGAGAGCTTGTTAGGGTTAGGATTATGTTAGTTTGAGTTAGGAGTCGCTCACTTCTTTCGTTGCCACTCTTAATATCGGTGTTACGGTAATCGGCAACAACGGGGATTAGCACGACTAGGAAGGAACTTGCGAGTATAAGCTAGGCTTTCCAACGCTTAAGTTCTTCCTTTTGGTGCTTGTCCGTCCGTTCTTGGCTCTTAGCCTTAACCTCCGGTTAATTCAACCACAACCGGTCTCACTAAGGAATCACCGCTATCATGTAGGATAGGGTGCTTTATGGAGCGGATTGTGGTTCAATTAACGGGAGTCCGAATTAAGATGTTAGGCAAGAAAAGAGTGAGAGAGATTTCCTTCTCTCAAACTTTCCTTATCCTACCCTAACAAGTATGAAAACTACTCACCCATTATAAGAAAAAGAAAATAAAACAAAAGGAGGAAGATAGAAAGAAAGAGGTTAGAAGATTACAACTAGCTATTTGAGACCTCACCTTGACAAGGATCAAGCTTAAGCATCATTGTTGTTTAAGGATAAAGAAAAAGAGAACAAGAAAGAAACAAACAACAAATAACAACAACTTGATTAGCAAATGAAAAATACAAGCAATTATAATTAACAATAAGACAAGCATGGTAACAAAAAGAACTCTTTATTCATCACTTCACTCACAAAAGCTTACTACAAGGTTTTAATGGAGAAGAGATGAGAAGAGGAAGAAGAACAACAACATGTATTCTAAAATCTAAATACAAGAATAAGCACTCTTGGCTTTGGCAAGTTCTAGACTATTTATAGGCAGGGAATTGAAACTCTAGGGTAACTTTCAGACCATATATGAAATTACCAATCTGCCCCCAAAATACGGTCGTCCACTGAGCCAGTATGGCCGCGGTTCCGCGGCCTAAGCGCGCTCGTGCCGCGGAACCGCGGCCTTCTTGATGAGTTAGGTCACAAGATTTTGTGACCTTCCCTGGTGTGCAGTCCTCTTCAGTGTGGTATAGTACTTTTCTCAGAAGCTCTTCACAATTCTTCCAGAATTTTAGTAGATTAAAAGGTGATGTGATGTGGAACTTTTTCCATGATTTCCTCGAGCTCCATGTAGATATGTTGGATCTTGTGTTGACATTGAGCTTTGTGCATGAAAATGACATTGATTTGCCATTTTGTCCCTTAAACCGGTGTGTGGCAACATACGGATAGAGAGCGGAGACCCGTGTTTTATCTGTGGTTGGCAGTAATCCGGAATTTGTCGTGCTTTTCCATGAATTTCACTGTTTAGAGCTGAGAACCTGTATCCTGCAATTTGACTAGCAAACACGGCTCAAGAGTACCTACCGATAAGCAATGTGATAAAAATTGGGCAGTATAAAAATGCAAAAATATGATATGAACAAATACTCCCAAACTTATCATTTTCTCGTCCCGAGCAAAGCCAATTTATTCACAAAAAATTCCTAACCTCACTTTCGCAGGGAACGCGATTGCACTGAGCATGTGAAACAAGCCGTTAAACCTCTAGGTGTCTCTAGTAGGAGGAGTGTTGTCTCCTGAGGGTTTTCAGTGGATACTACCCACAAAATCCGGTCAAGCTAGTTTTGTAAAATAACTATGATTCAAACCCTAAAGTTTTGTTTCAGAAAATAACAATTCTATGATCCTAAGTCTAGACTATCGAACCTTTATTTTTCACATCTCGCTTCTTATTTAACTTAAGATTTTATATGTCTTCACGTGCAGTGCAAATAGTGTCGTTAAGTTCCAGAAGGGTCGAATAAAGTCATCATGTCATACAATAAAGCCCAGATAAAAATTTTAAAAGGATCACATAAGTTTTATAAAGAGTTAAGCATTTTTCAAGTTTCGTTTTCCAGTAAGGTTTCAACTTCAGAATTTCTATCTTCCTTAACAGGAAATTAGGTCTTATTTTTCACTCCACCTTTTTCTTGTTTTCATTTCATACACACCTCTGTGAACGTGCAATAGTCTTTATCATAGAATAAAAACCTTCATATCTCCGCTAATTTTTTTTTATAAAAGCCTGTCTTTCGTCAAGATTATTCTCACATAAAGAACCGTTAGGAATTTTAACTCGGAGAGAACACTTGCTTGACTTTGTTTTAATCTGGACTTTCTAGACTTCTTAACGAGCTTTGGGCTAATGCACCTAAACCAGTTGGCTTTAGGGCATTAGGTGTAGAGACACCCCAGCGGACTTAATTACTCAAGTTACCTAGGCCCAAAAACAAAAGACACTTTATCGTGAAAATTATGGTGATTCAATGCGAACGGAGATATAACCGGCAGTTCAGTTATTTTTTTGGATAAAAGACGTGTTTAGTGGGTTAGGTGTGTAATCATTCCAATCAAGTTTCAGATGGGTTATTTTTCAGAATTAGTTCCAATTAAGGCATCAATAACATTCCTTCATATTCGCTTCACTTCATAAACTATTCTTGATATTATTTATTTCAGAACAAACCTATTTGATCCTCAGAAAATCATTTATCCATTTAAAAGTTTTTTTTAGACATAAAAGACTTGTCATCTAATTTTCAAAACTCACGACACGTGTAGTGTGATGTAAAGACGTATATCTGCTATAGTTAATTTCAAAGGAGAGTTATCTTTCAGGTTTTCAAAATCTAAAAATAAGATTTAGTTATTCTTATCTTATCAAACAAAACCGTCGAAATGTTGAATCAGAGTTCTCCCACTAGCTAACTTGACAGAAAAGTTTTTATGTTTTTAGAAAATTTTCTGATTTTTATGGATTTTATGGATTTTAATATGCAGATGCAAAATATACATATGAATGCGAAGGTTAGAAATGCGTACCGAGCGTACCCCCAAACTTAAACTGGACAGTGTCCTCATTGTCATTGCATGAAGAGTTCATTTGAAGGGTCAAAATTGTCGGTTAGATATACACAATTTTTTTTATGTTTTTAAAGAGTAAAAATGGAAAAGAATATCCACAAATAAATACAAAATGGTATATACATACCCCCAAACTTATTTGGAACAGTGTCCACTGTTCTTGGCTGGATAACCGAAGTTTGGTGGTAGGCAGAGGAAGATTATACAGGGTAAGCCGGTTCCTGTAAGACCAGGAGCTCCTCTGTTGGTTCGGCGCTAAGGTACGGTTTAAGTCGGTGTCCGTTTACTTTGAAAAATGAACTGTCCTTTGGATTCTCCAAATCCACAGCGCCATGCGGATATACATTCCGCACAAAATACGGCCCTTTCCAGCGAGATCTGAGCTTTCCTGGATGGAAGTGTAGCCGGGTGTCGTAAAGCAGTACCTGTTGACCAGGTACGAAAGTTTGCGCAAAAGGTGTTTATCGTGAAACACCTTCGTTCGGTTCTTAACGACAACCGCGTTATCGTAAGCCTCATCCCTAAGCTCGCTCAATTCGTTCAACTGCAGCTTCCGATGGCTGCCCGCATCTTCGAGAGACAGATTCAGTTCTTTTATCGCCCAAAATACGCGATGCTCTATTTCGATAGGGAGGTGGTAAGCCTTTCCGTACACAAGACGATAGGGAGACATGCCAAGATCGGTCTTATAAGCCGTTCGAAATGCCCAAAGGGCATCAGTGAGTTTCAACGACCAATCCTTTCGGTTCTTAGAAACCGTCTTCTCCGGTATCTGCTTGATTTGCCGATTTGAAACTTCGGCTAGCCCACAGGTTTGGGGATGGTAGGGCATAGATAGCTTATGGTTAATGGAATATTTCCGCATCAAGGCCTCGAAAGTCTTATTGCAGAAATGAGTTCCATTGTCGCTAATGATCGCTCGGGGGTGCCCAAACCGGGAGAAAATGTTTTCTTTAAGAAACCTAACGACAACCTTGTTGTCGTTAGTCCGGCTGGGCACAGCCTTGACCCACTTAGAGACGTAATCAACAGCGAGAAGGATGTACAAGTTCCCGAAAGAGCTGGGAAACGGCCCCATGAAATCTATCCCCCAAACGTCGAAAATCTCCACAACCAAGATTGGTTGGAGCAGCATCTCGTTCCTCCGGGATATCCGGCCCAAATGTTGGCACCGGGAGCAAGTCTTGCAATAGTCATGAGCATCTTTGAAGAGTTGTGGCCAGTAGAAACCACATTGCAAGATCTTCTCAGTTGTCTTTCTGGGGCCAAAATGCCCGCCACATGCTTGATCGTGGCAAAATAACAGCACACTCTTGAATTCATCGTCGGGGACACACCGACGAATAATCTGGTCGGGACAGTACTTGAACAAATAGGGTTCGTCCCAGTTAAAGTGTTTTACTTGGGATAAGAATCGAAGTCTGTCCTGACTTGACCATTTAGTCGGTAATAACCCTGTGGCCAAATAATTCACAATATCTGCGAACCAGGGTTTGCGAGATACTGTCAAGAGCTGTTCATCCGGAAAAACGTCGTTGATCGGAAGTTGAGGCGACAGCGAAGAAGGAAGTCGTGAGAGATGGTCGGTGACTACGTTTTCACATCCTTTTTTGTCCTTGATGACAAGGTCAAATTCTTGAAGCAAGAGGATCCAACGTATCAGTCGAGATTTTGTATCTTTCTTTGAAAAAAGATGGCGCAGAGCAGAATGGTCTGTGTAGACACTGACTGGAGTGCCGATGAGGTAGGGCCTGAACTTTTCTAAAGCAAATACAACAGCCAAGAATTCCTTCTCAGTTGTTGTATAATTGAGTTGGGCGTCGTTCAGGGTTCGGCTCGCATAATAGATTACGTGCGGCATCTTGTTGATGTGTTGTCCAAGGACAGCACCAATGGCAAAGTCGGATGCATCGCACATAATCTCAAATGTGTGCGTCCAGTCAGGTGAAGAAAGAACGGGAGCAGAAGTGAGTGAGCTTTTTAATGACTCGAACGCAGTCACACGGCTCGAGTTGAAGTCGAATGGCATGTCCTTGGCCAGTAGAAGAGTCAAGGGCCTAGCAATCTTGCTAAAGTCCTTGATGAACCGTCTATAGAAACCGGCATGGCCAAGGAAGGCTCAGATGTCTCTGATGCATCTGGGAGGAGGGAGATTGGAAATGAACTCAATCTTCGCTTTGTCAACCTCTATGCCATTTTGCGAAATGATATGTCCTAAGACAATACCTTCGCGCACCATGAAGTGTCACTTCTCCCAATTCAAAGTGAGGCTTTTGTCCTTACATCGGGTACGGACAGCGTCAAGATGCAGCAAACACTCGTTAAAGGAATCGCCGAAGATGGAGAAATCGTCCATGAAGATCTCCAGGAATTTCTCCACCATGTCTGAGAAGATTCCCATCATACACCGCTGGAAGGTAGCGGGCGTATTGCATAACCCGAAGGGCATGCGAAGATATGCGAATGTGCCGAAAGGACAAGTGAATGTGGTCTTGTCCTGGTTTTTTTCGGCGATGGGAATCTGATTATAGCCGGAGTAGCCATCAAGAAAGCAGTAGTACTCGTGTCCGGCCAATCGTTCAAGCATTTGGTCAATGAAAGGTAGCGGAAAGTGGTCTTTCCGCGTTGCGGCGTTGATTTTTCTGTAATCGATGCATACGCGCCATCCAGTTTGGGTGCGAGTAGGGATTAACTCGTTCGCCTCGTTAGTAATGACCGTTATGCCTGACTTCTTGGGGACAACGTGAATGGGGCTAACCTACTGGCTATCAGAGATAGGGTAAATGATACCACTATCCAGACACTTCACGATTTCCTTTTTCACAGCCTCCTTCATGACTGGGTTGAGTCGCCTTTGTGGATCCCTGGCTGGTTTGGCATCATCCATCAGATGAATGTGATGTTCAACGATTAGGGGACTAATCCCCTTGATGTCCGCCATGGACCAACCAAAATCTTGCCTATTGCTGTGCAAGACCGCAAGAAGGGCTTTCTCTTGCTCTAGAGCTAGAGAAGCCGAGATGATAACAGGGTGGGTCTCGTTCTAACCCAAGTAAGTGTACTTAAGGTGAGATGGCAAAGGCTTGAGTTGGAGCATTGGAGGTGAAACGATTGAAGGCAAGATTGGTGAAAAGGTCTCGAACTCAAAGGATTCCAGCAAAGATTCAAAACGAGTGTAAGCGACCGAGTTGGATGGTTCAGGTAACTCATCCGGAAATTCGAAGGATTCAAACTCGGGTGGTGAGTGGCTAAGATCGTTCAAGAAAGTGAAACACTCGTGGTCATTGTCGGGCGTAGAAACAGCAGCAGGTTCGAAGAGGAACGCACTAGTGGCGTTAAGGTTATCGTGATCGAACAAAAACTCCTCGAATTCACACTCTTCTGGGGTGATCTCCTGGATTGAGCAAACTTCTAGTATATGAGCATTAGGTTCGGTGGGCTGATTCTCCAACCTAAAAATATTGAGTTCAATTGTCATGTTTCCAAAAGATAGGTTCATCGAACCATTGCGACAATTGATCACAGCATTTGAGGTTGCAAGGAATGGGCGACCGAGTATCACCGGAATTTGATTTCGGGGGTTAGCTACAGGCTGTGTGTCTACTACAATGAAGTCAACGGGGAATATGAAGTCCCCAACCTTGATTAACACATCCTCTAGCTCACCCCTAGGATGGGTGATCGATCGGTCGGCTATTTGGAGAGTGCAGTGTGTGGGTTTCAGCTCTCCTACACCTAGTTGCTCATATACTGAGTACGGAAGCAGGTTATCACTGGCACCAAGATCTAATAGTGCGCGGTTGATGTTCTTATCCCCAATGGTAATAGAAATCGTAGAACAGCCAGGGTCCTTCCGTTTTTGCGGTAAAGATTGGGTAAGAGCATCACTCACAGCACTAGCCAAGAAAACTTTCTTGGGTACCTGAGACTTCCTCTTTTTCGTGCACAAGTCCTTTAAGATTTTCGTGTAGGACGGGACTTGTTGGACAACATCCAAAAGGGGAATGTTGATGTTAACCTGCTTAAACAACTCCAGAATCTTCTCCACTTGTGGATTTTGTTTATTGGACCTCAACCGGTTTGGAAATGGAACATTTTAAAATTGGTTGAGTACAATGCTTGTGGAGGAGATTGTGGAGTTGGGACGGATCACAGAGCTGGTGTTTTCGTGGAGTGAGAAATGGGTCCGTTTAGAGCAGAAGAAGAGGAAGAGCCTTTTGAAGAATGGAGAATAGGCTCAGAAGACGAAGAAGTAGAAGAAGAAGAAGAAGCGGCCGGGGTGTCATCGTTGATCCGTGTGCCAATATTGTTTTGTAGTATCCTTCCCGATCTCAATGTAGTCACGGCACTCACATTATGGTTCTGTTGTTCAAGAGCAACATGTACATTATGTGGGTGACCGGGATTTGGGAGTGGCTGGGACGGAAGCTTCCCCTTTTCTCGCTCGCTTAACGCCGTATTCAGCTGTGCAATCTGGGCTTCGATGGTCTTGATGCTTTGCCCGTGTGCAGCAGTGTGTTTCACCAAAGACTGAATAGACGACTGGATGTTGGCGGTGGATTGTGTCGATTATTTAACGAACGCCTCCAGACTTCGTTCTAGCGAGGAAACCTTATCGTTGTTTGACGGAACAAAGTTGTTTTGCGGAAAAGAATTGTTGGGTGCAAAGTTGTTCGTCTGATTTTGAAACGGTTGGGGTTGGAAGGGCTGCTGAAATTGATGTTGAGTTTGTTGTTGCGCTTGTTGTTGCGGAGGAGGAGGCCTCTGGAAATTGTTGTCTTGGAATTGTTGCTGATTCTGATTCCAGGCGAAATTGGGGTGGTTCCTCCAACCGGGATTGGAGGTGGAAGAGTATGGATCAGTTCTAGGTCTTTGCTGAAATGCAACATTAACCTGATCCTGTCCTTGAGATGGTGGATTGTAAGGACACTCTTCGGTTAAGTGAGAACGATCGGAACAACAAGCACAAATGGTACGAAGGGGAAGAACAGGGGCAGGAGCAGGAGATGAAAATTTGCTCTCTATCGCTTCAAGTTTTCTCGTTATTGCAGCCATTTCAGCTTTCATCGCAATAGAGACATCGAGTTGGTGAATTCCTACCCTAGACTGACCAGTAGAGGTGGAGGAAGAAGAAGAAGAAGTTGGTCTGGTGCTCTCCCATTGAAGCGTTTGTTCCGCAAGGTCGTCGAAGAATTGCCACGCTTCCTCGTCAGATTTCGATAGGAAGTGGCCCTGACAAATGGTTTCCAACAACTGCTTGGTAGCTGGGTTCAGGCCCTCGTATAAGGTTTGGCAAAGTTGCCATTTCTCGATACCATGGTGAGGACACTGAACAAGAAGGTCTTTATACCGGTCAAAGCACTTCCAGAAGGGTTCAGTAGGAAGCTGAGAGAATTGGTTGATTTCGTTACGGATCCTTGCGGTTTTATGATTCAGATAGAATTTCTTGAGAAACGCTTTCACAAACTCGTCCCAACTGGTTATGGAGTGGGAAGCGGTGCTATACAGCCATTTTTCAGCAAGATCGCATAAAGTGAACGGAATGACCCGTATCCGTATAGCATCGTCCGACAGCTGGGTAGTTTTCATCATGGCACAAACATTTTGGAACTTGTTGATGAAGATATAGGCATCTTCAAATTCAAGCCCATGAAATTTCGGAAGCATGTTAATGAAGTGGAGCTTAATTTCAAAATTATCCCCATTGGCCGGTGGAAGGGAAAGACAAGTGGGAAGTGCAGAACGGGTGGGATAGAAACGATCCTGGAGCGCGATTCGCTGCGGCGCTACAACAGGCGGTGGTGGGTTATTTGCATCCGTAGGAGGTGGAGTCAATCCCGGGGGAGTCAAAGAGATGTTTGGATTAAATCCTGACATCGCGGAAGAAGAGGTTGGTGATGGTGAAGGTGAGGATGTATGAACAGAATTTAGGTCAACGTCGGAGTTGGCCGGCAAAGGTAAGGGTGAAAGAGGAATGGACGGAGTTTCGACGTCTGAGTCGATCGCATAGTCGGTAGCGACTAACGTAACACGGACTAGGCGGACACTAGTGTCCCGAGTCCAAGCAGACATACACTAAACGAGTTTAGTGTATGTCAAAGCGGAGAAGGTGAGGGTAAGAAAACGTCAATGGAGAAAAACGATAGGAGGTGGGTGAAAAATGGATTCTGGCGACAAAGGGCAAGTTTTTATAAAAGTTTTTGGTTTTTGTGTTTTTTTTTCTTTTTTAGAAAGAGCTTTACAGAAATACGTACGGACTTACGGCTTCAAGCAATCACAAACAAGATATGCACAATCACACCTAGATCTAGGGTCACCTAGGTCAGCTAGACAGCTCCTAACTGTTCCAAAGGGCTAGAAATAGGACCTCAAACCGTCTCTTCTCCGCCAATTGCGGCAAGGTAAGTGCCAGGTAAGTGGGAGGCTCCCCACTACGTAAGTAGTGGTCCTAATTAAGTAACCACTTGCCTAGACACCGCAAAGTCAGGATAGGATAAACGGCCGATGCCTGTAACTAGTCCTCTGTCCTATTGAGCGCGAAGTCCTTAGGGCTGAGTCTAGTATTTTTTATTTAAGCAATGGTCAATGCATATGCTTTTTGTGATTTCTGGGGTCCTGGGAAGGGTGATGAAATCCCCACCCAATCTGGATTGGTTTCAAGCCCCTTAAAGTCCGTATTAATATATGCAAAGCAGTAACAATCAACTGCAATCAATTTTTATTTTGTAGCGCGGTGCAAAGAATCCTGCACAAGAACAATTTTATTGGAAGGGGGAAGAGAATTTGCGCAAAGAATGCTGCAAAAAACACAGTTCAGTAGAGTTCAGAGGAGTGGGGAAGATGACATAAAGACTTACAGAAATTTTGAGACCCTGAAGTCAACAACACGCCGCGGTTCCGCAGCCTAAGCACGCTTATGCCGCGGTTCCGCGACGTAAAGGTGTCCTTGGAGCTTCAAAAATCTTGCAGGTCCTTCCTTGGCTGTCCTCTTCTTGTCTGGATTTCCTGAATCTTGATTTGCTCACTGTATCTTCTCCAGATTTTTACAGTAGACCGTTGGTTCTTGTCTTGATCCGTCGCGGTGTAGCCACGAGATATGGGTCTAACTTCCCACGTCTTTGGCACTGAACTCGACCTTTCCTTTTCTCCTGCACACTTGTACAAAAACTAATCAAAAATAACAATATGGTTTTTTTACAATGTATATTTTTTTGTTTTGTTTTTCGGTTATATTTATATTCACAAATTAACCCGAAATTACACAAAGAAATAAACTACCGTCTCCCCGGCAACGGCGCCATTTGATTGGTAGAGTTTTTGCGTGCTTAGTTAATTACCGCAATCAAGACGGTTTCGCTTTTAGCTAGCCGGTTGAGTACGGGTCGTCCGCAGGGAGATGGGAATCTTTTTCTATGTGCTTTAACGAGTTAAGTCTAAATGTCCAGGTTTGTTTTGAGATTAACTATGTGCTAAAATGATATATAAAGAGAGCTTGTTAGGGTTAGGATTATATTAGTTTGAGTTAGGAGTCGCTCACTTCTTTCGTTGCCACTCTTAATATCGGTGTTATGGTAATCGGCAACAACGGGGATTAGCACGACTAGGAAGGAACTTGCGAGTATAAGTTAGGCTTTCCAACGCTTAAGTTCTTCCTTTTGGTGCTTGTCCGTCCGTTCTTGGCTCTTAGCCTTAACCTCCGGTTAATTCAACCACAACCGGTCTCACTAAGGAATCACCGCTATCATGTAGGATAGGGTGCCGTAGGGAGCGGATTGTGGTTCAATTAACGGGAGTCCGAATTAAGATGTTGGGCAAGAAAAGAGTGAGAGAGATTTCCTTCTCTCAAACTTTCCTTATCCTACCCTAACAAGTATGAAAACTACTCACCCATTATAAGAAAAAGAAAATAAAACAAAAGGAGGAAGATAGAAAGAAAGAGGTTAGAAGATTACAACTAGCTATTTGAGACCTCACCTTGACAAGGATCAAGCTTAAGCATCATTGTTGTTTAAGGATAAAGAAAAAGAGAACAAGAAAGAAACAAACAACAAATAACAACAACTTGATTAGCAAATGAAAAATACAAGCAATTATAATTAACAATAAGACAAGCATGGTAACAAAAAGAACTCTTTATTCATCACTTCACTCACAAAAGCTTACTACAAGGTTTTAATGGAGAAGAGATGAGAAGAGGAAGAAGAAAAACAACATGTATTCTAAAATCTAAATACAAGAATAAGCACTCTTGGCTTTGGCAAGTTCTAGACTATTTATAGGCAGGGAATTGAAACTCTAGGGCAACTTTCAGACCATATATGAAATTACCAATCTGCCCCCAAAATACGGTCGTCCACTGAGCCAGTATGGCCGCGGTTCCGCGGCCTAAGCGCGCTCGTGCCGCGGAACCGCGGCCTTCTTGATGAGTTAGGTCACAAGATTTTGTGACCTTCCCTGGTGTGCAGTCCTCTTCAGTGTGGTATAGTACTTTTCTCAGAAGCTCTTCACAATTCTTCCAGAATTTTAGTAGATTAAAAGGTGATGTGATGTGGAACTTTTTCCTTGATTTCCTCGAGCTCCATGTAGATATGTTGGATCTTGTATTGACATTGAGCTTTGTGCATGAAAATGACATTGATTTGCCATTTTGTCCCTTAAACTGGTGTGTAGCAACATACGGATAGAGAGCGGAGACCCGTGTTTTATCTGTGGTTGGCAGTAATCCGGAATTTGTCGTGCTTTTCCATGAATTTTACTGTTTAGAGCTGAGAACCTGTATCCTGCAATTTGACTAGCAAACACGGCTCAAGAGTACCTACCGATAAGCAATGTGATAAAAATTGGGCGGTATAAAAATGCAAAAATATGATATAAACATCCGCTCCTTCGCTTCATAAGCTCCGCGTAGAAGTCCCTTTGCCGCGATCCATGATCTCCCGGACTCAAGAGAGGCTCCACGACTCGAACAATCCATGCTAGCTTGTAGTGTTCCGCTTCTCCGATGATCTACGTCGAAGTTGCTATAACTCAAGCTCTCTCACTCTAATGAGGTGAACACCCTAATCTAATGGGCTAGATTAGATGAGGATGATCGAGTAGTATTTATGCTTTCTTTTTATATCACTTTCTCACAAGAAATCATCACAAAAGAAATAATTAGTGAGTACTTTCAAAAACTCAAGAGAGAAGAAGATAAAGAATAATGAGATCAATCCTTTTGTGATGAATAGTAGATAAGAATATATGATTGATTATGGAACCATGGTCAAGGACGATAAGCTTAACCTTTGTAGAGAATAAACTAGAGCTAGGGTTTGGTTAGGTTAAGGAATGTGTCATGGATAAATACCAACCATAATATCTTAACCAAGACAAAAGGAAATCCTTCTAGAATGAGCAAGAAGGAGCTAACCCTAATCAAACCCTAATCTCTTTTTATCATCACTAAACATGTTTCATAATAAATCATATCATGTTACTATAATATATATCACATATATATTATATTTGTAACAAAAGAAAATAATACAATTAATATATATCGCATATATATCAATGTATTATCCGGTGAGAAAATGAAATAATAAAGCGAGCCAATATTAGATAATGTTATACAATATATCATATATATTAGTATATATTAAATCATCGAATCAACACTTGATTCGACAATCCGGCTATATCGAATATAACCGACTAATATATCATGTACCGATTCATCGAATCAACACTTGATCCGATGTCCCGGTTCATATCTAAATATCGCGAGAATATAATACGGTATCTCATATCGCATTATCCTCGGTCCTGCACATATCACATGTGTGCCTCTACTCCGTTTTGCCTGAGCCAAGAAACCTCTGTGTAGGACTCTAAAGAATCGTCAATACGCCAGTAGCAGGTGATGATCATATCAAACACCCACAAGCTGCAAGCGGTCAGCTAAACGTAACAGCCACCCAGGTATTGAGCGATCAGAAGATCAAAAAGCTAGCCTGTCCGTTTTCCTGTGAATCCAATCAGTAACACTCCCGTACAGTCCGGTCTGTTCGTCTGATATGTCGCATATCAAGTCTAGGGGTGGTATACGTCAGACCCCAGTAACCGATAAGTCGTGTCGATGTGAGGCTCATAACAGGTCGAGAAACTACTGGTAACACTTACCAGTATATCTCTATATCAGCCCTGGCCAGGGACTTCCAGTTGTAGCCAATCGAACACAGCACAACATCAACTCCCTATACCGGGAGAGACGAATCCCCTCCTATCGCTCATTGCCTCCATGTGATTTGGGACTGTACCCAAAAGCCACCGTTTTCCACGCCCTCTTGGACGTAGTAAGGTGGAAATCAAAGCACAGTGGGAATCACACAAGACTCTATGACGATCTCGGGTCTACAGACTACCCTGTATCAGTGTCACCGGAGAACTGCCATCTGACGTGTGATATATCACCATCTGGGAGTTCTCGAAGAGTCCGTCCAGTGTACCCAGTCTCCACTGAGCACCCATACACCATCCTTGATGTCAAACACCGATGGATATTGGATCATCCATCGCCCATCATATGGGTCAAGATGCGTATACGCTAGTCTACTCTGGTGTATCGATGCCCTGTCTCGATATACCCTCGACTAGGAACAGTTATAGGATGTACTCATCGACTACCGTGGCCCCACTAGTATGATCTCATCATAGTCCCAGTAGTCGAGTATAGATCCTAAGGGCTTTATCAACATGTGAGAGAAAGACAGTAAACCAGTACAAGTCAACATGTTAAGATAAAGTGAAACCAAATAGCATACTATCATGACGAGCAAGAAAGTCCTCTCTGTATATATCCAAGCATTCATCATAATATACATCATATGTACAACAATGGCCTCTAGGGCATATACATAACTAACAATCTCCCACTTGCACTAAGGCCAGCTGCTGTAGTATCTCATACCTAGCATCCCCAATAATCTCTCAAACTATATCTGGGGAATGGCCTTCATGAGTGGATCCACAGTGTTGTCCTTCGTATCTATTCTCCTGACCTCGATCTCCCGACGATCAACTATCTCCCTGATCAGGTGATACCGCCTCAGAATATTTCTGGACTTCTGATGGGACCTGAGTTCCTTAGCCAAAGCCACAGCTCCATTGTTATCACAATACAGAGGTATTAGATGCTCAATGGATGGAACCACACCAAGTTCAGTGATGAACTTCTTTATCCAGACAGCCTCTTTGGCAGCATCGTTGGCAGCGATGTATTCAGCCTCCATCGTCGAGTTTGCAACGGTATCCTGTTTGGAACTCTTCCAACATACCGCCCCTCCATTGAGGGTAAAGACAAATCTCGAGTGCGACTTAGAGTCGTCCTTATCACTTTGGAAGCTGGAATCGGTAGAGGACTCCACCCGAAGTTCTCCGTTACCATACACCAAGAACATGTCTCTAGTCCTTCGCAAGTACTTGAGAATGTTCTTCACAGCTGTCCAGTGACTCTCTCCAGGATCTGCTTGATACCAACTTACTACACTTAGTGAGTATGCTACATCGGGTCTGGTACATAGTATCGCATACATGATAGAGCCTACTTCCAAAGCATAGGGTATCCCTTGCATGCGAGCTCTCTCCAAATCAGTCTTGGGAGACATCTCTTTGGAGAGAGTGAGTCCAGAGATTGTGGGTTAGTTCCCACGCTTGGATTCTTCCATACTAAACCTCTTTAGTATGGTGTCAATGTACCTGGATTGGGACAATCCCAGTATCCGTTTAGATCTATCTCTATAGATTATGATTTCCAATATGCAGGAGGCATCACCTAGATCTTTCATTGAGAATCTTTGTGATAAGAAGAGCTTGACTGATTGCAGCATAGGAATATCATTTCCTATCAAGAGTATGTCATCCACGTACAATACGAGGAAGACAACCTTACTCTCTGCTACCTTCTTATAGATACAAGGTTCATCTATATTTTTGATGAAGTCAAACTCTTTGACTATAACATCAAAACAGATGTTCCAACTCCGCGATGCTTGCTTCAACCCATAAATGGATTTAAGCAGCTTGCACACCTTTCCGCTGCTCCCACTATCTACGAAGCCCTCTAGTTGAGTCATGTACACGCACTCTTCTAAATCACCATTTAGAAAGGCGGTCTTAATATCAATTTGGCAGATTTCGTAGTCATGGTATGAAGCAATGGCAAGTAAGATCCGGATGGACTTAAGCATAGGCACTGGAGAAAAGGTTTCGTCATAATCCACACCTGGTCGTTGACGAAAACCCTTTGCTACAAGTTTAGCTTTGAAAGTCTCAACTTTTCCATCTACACCAAATTTCTTTTTAAAAATCCACTAGCTCCCAATAGGTTTTACCCCTTCAGGAGTATTTTCCAAAGTCCATACTTTATTGGTGTACATGGATTCCATCTCAGATCGCATTGCATCCAGCCATTTCACATAGTCACCACTCGTGATGGCCTGCTCGAAACTAGTTGGGTCATCATCTTCCATGATGCAATCCTCGCTTCCACCATCAATGAGAAAACCGTAGTATCTCTCAGGTGGACGAGAAACCCTACTAGATCGGCGGAGAGGCTGGGGTTCGTCGGGTACTACCGAATCCTTTGTTTCCACTAAATCTTCAGTTACAGTTTGTGTTGCTGGAACTTCTTCCAGTTCTACCTCAGAGCCACTAATCTCTTTTGCAAGAAATTCCTTTTCTAAAAAGGTGGCATATTGAGCAACAAACACCTTTTGTTGTTCACTGTGGTAGAAAAAATATCCATTTGAATGTTTAGGATATCCCACAAACTTACATAGAACTGATTGTGCCTCGAGTTTGTCTGGATTTTGCCTTTTGACATAAGCCAGACAACCCCATATCTTAACTCGTTTAAGATATGGTCTCTTCCCACTCCATATCTCATATGGTGTGGTAGGTACAGATTTAGATGGAACTTGATTCAATAGGTATGCTGCTGTCTCAAGCGCATACGCCCAGAAGGAAATAGGTAACTCAACAATACTCATCATCGAGCGCACCATATCTAATAGGGTGTGATTCCTCCGTTTCGATACACCATTATGTTGTGGTGTATAAGGAGGAGTAAGCTGAGAGAGAATCCCATTCTCTTTTAGATAATCTAGGAACTCATTGCTTAAGTATTCTCCTCCTCGATCAGATCGAAGGATCTTAATACTTTTTCCTGTTTGTTTCTCTACTTCGTGCTTATATTCTCTGAATTTCTCAAAAGCTTCAGACTTGTGTTTCATCAGGAACACATGTCTGAATCTAGAGAGATCGTTAGTGAATGTAATGAAGTAGGAATAACCGTTCCTGGCATGCGTAGACATGGGACCGCATACATCACTATATACCAGTCCTAAGAGTTTCGTAACTCTTTCTCCGTGTCCACTAAACGGAGCTTTGGTCATTTTTCCTTTGAGACATGAATGGCAAGTATCATAAGATGATAATTCGAACGGATTCAAATATCCATCCTATGCAACTTAGCCAGTCGTGTCGCATTGATATGACCAAGTCTACAATGCCACAAGAAGGATTCGTTCATTTCTGAACTCTTCCTCTTGTGTGTGTTTTGTATATTGAGGACTGTATTTTGATTGAGAATGAATATGCCATTATGTAACGAGCCTGATGCAATCAACTTTTGATCTAGAAATATGTTCATAACATTATCCTTTGCTACAAAATTATATCCTTCTTTACTTAATAAAGAAACTGATAAAATGTTGCACATCATGTTCGGTATATAATAGCACTCATTTAGAATCAGTGTATTACGACTTGGCAATACTAGGTGATATTCGCCAACTGCTTTGGCTGTAATACTTGCACCGTTCCCTACTTGAACGGAATGATCACCTTTTTCCAGTTCTCTACCTTTACGTAGCCCATGTAACAATTTACATATGTGGGATCCTGATCCGGTATCTAATACCCAGGACGTTGGGTGAACTGAGAAACAGTTCTCAATAACTAACACGCCTGAAGAAGATGCATCGACATGCATGTTCTTTTGGGCGGCTTGAGAATCCAGATATTCTCCTGTTTCCTGTTCAGTCTTATAACTCTTATAAGAAAGAACGGGTCCAACGTTCTCCTGCTCAGTATAATAAGCGGGTTCAGTTAATACATCCATATTATTATCTTGATTATGGCCTGACATGGTCGCTACCTGGAGAGAGAGAGAGAAGAAAACACTTTAGCGTATTCTCTTTCAAGATTAGATTGGTTATTATCTTATCTAATCAGGATGTCTCCCACTGTTTTTATCAAATCTTCCTTGAAACCCTAAAAGGTAAGATTAGCCGGGATTAATTACACCCCACAATTTCGTCAATCTTTCAGCCAGATCAGTATCGGTACTTGAGGGAGATTCCCCGTGCTTTCGCACGGACCTAATTAAAGTAAACCTCATTTTCCCAGAGGCGTAACCTCGTTAACACTTTTCTAGACACCTACTTGATCGGCTAATTGTCCTATGTAAAACTCTCCCAGGAGTAACACTTACTCGCAGTGGGTATTGGGATCTAAATATCTCTTAGGAGGTATGCAATCTCATTGCAAATTTCAACACTTAAAATTCCCGATAATATTTTGCCCCTAGTGTGCTATGACCTTGACAGAGGTCAACAAACCATAGTGCACTAGTCAAGTTCAACCCGTCATTTCTTGATTGAATCAAACCCAGTCGCACGACCCTTGACAGAGGTCAACAAGGTTGTATGACTATCCTAATCCAATCACATCACATGCTTTACAGATAATTACTAATCAGCTACCGCACACTATGCCTTGACAGAGGTCAACAAACGTAGCACGAATACTAAATAGTCTTTATCTGAAATGACGGAAGGCTACGTCAGGTTTTTCAGAAAACCTATTGCGTAATGAACTTGATATCGTCATAGAATCGAGTGTTTTTGAAAAGGAATGTTTTTTAGGCTTTTCTAGTTTCGCTAAAGAGGTCACTCCCGGTGAAGGGATCTCGGCTCTTTCCCCATCGAATAAGGTGCAGTGTATATCATATATACAGCTGTGCAAAGCAAGACTATAGAAGCTGTCAAAAACTAAACCGCGAGTTTGTAGCATCGGCCAGTTTCGCTAAAGTGGTCACTCCCGGTGAAGGGATCTCGGCTCTTTCCTCATCGAATAAGGTGCAGGGTATATTATATATACCGCTATGCAAAGAAAAACTGTAGCTATCCTTTTTATAAAGTTTTGATTCTACAACATCTTTTAGGTTTCTTTTCTTTTTATTAATCTCATTAATAAAATCCTATCAGCTTATTCTTCCTAAACATCACAGAAGAAACGAAAGCAGTAATATTTATATATCAGCATATATATATATAGTATAAGCATTTGTCTCAGACAGTAATATGATCTCATCACAGAACATTGCAGCAGAAGAACATATATAAAATATTGGATATACTAGGACGTTCGTGTTTTCAATACGAGCCTGTATAAAACACGGATTCCACGGTCGCGATGAATAGCCAAACCCACATCCCAAGACCCCTACGAGAGCGGCAAGTAACACTGCCAATTCTAGGGTTAGGAGACCCGGTCTCGACTCTTCGAGATGGCCTCCCAATGGACCCTAGAACCCGGTTACTTGTGCTCCCCCCTTGGGTCTACCTAATGCGGAAAAGTAAATAATATACAATGGTGACATCAACCTCATCTCGGAAGTGCCCCAATAAAAGAATATTACATACAAATGAATTTTACATGAATGAAAATAAAAACTCTAATCTCACATAAAACCCCCGGCTATTCAGAACACGACGATCCAATATAACATATTACAGCAACACATGATATCACATATCATCAACGTAAGTAAATATGCATACACAGATCGTCGTTGACGTATAGCAACGAAAACCGGCAATACAACTACATACTACACTTACGGTCACAGAAAAGAAATTGTAAAACTACAATATTTGGAATTCACAATCACTTTAGACATCGTAAATCCGAAATATCACATACTTCGCATTTCATGCCTAACTCTATGAATTCCACATATTGTATCACATTCCAGATAAATAGACAGTATTAAAATTTCCGAACAGATAATCAAATACCCAAAATTTCCTAAATTGCTCAACACTTGAGCGGAGTTCAAATAATCCCAGAATATGTCACAGTACCGGTGATCCAGCCGTAGAAGGGTCAAGACAATGCCTCACATGTGGCACGCCGTACTGCCCCAAACCCTAAGGTTTAGAGGCAGTTCAAGACGGTCACATAATCGAGTTAAGGTTTGTGGTCTTCTAGAGGGTCTACCGTGTTACTTGTACAATTTTTCCGAAAGATTTAAACCCGATAAAAATTCAACACTTGAAAGTTTTTCGTACCAGGAAAAAATGAGTTAATGATATCCGTTCGAACATTTTAACAGCTTCTAAATATCCGGAAATAATAACGAATTTAAATTTTCGGATCGAATCAACGATTACAAAATAAACCCCAATATACTCAACACTTGAGTCAGTTTAAAAATACCCAGAAAATAGCAATTATAGAAACAAGTATTACTGTGGAAAAATGATGGCATAATTCCTTTTTACTGTCGCGGATCTGCGGCCCAAGCGCGGTACGGCCGCGGTTCCGCGGCGGTTTGTAGGTATTATACTGTCGTTTTTCACCACAATTCTTATTTTTCCCTGCTGAATTTTTAGGTATTTTTAATTCAGAAAAATCCCAGTTTTTAAAAAATATCCAGAGAGGGGTTCATTTTCGTCGTATCGGGTTCGAGCGGAGTTTTAACTTCGTATACACATTGCCTAATGCTCTAGCTAGGCTCTGATACCACTGTAGGGTTCCTAGGCACTCTTGTGAAGGTTCATAAGGCATCAAACATGCCCGAATAAAATTTTAGACGTGCCGAACAATCCAAAGCCGGGATCTTTGCAAGACTATTAGGGTTTAACATGCAAGTAAACATCTTTAATAATAAGTGTGAGGGATTACAACCTTTGTAGTCCACTCCTTCGCTTCATAAGCTCCGAGTAGAAGTCCCTTTGCCACGATCCATGTTCTCCCGGACTCAAGAGAGGCTTCACGACTCGAACGATCCATGCTAGCTTGTAGTATTCCGCTTCTCCGATGATCTACGTCGAAGTTGCTATAACTCAAGCTCTCTCACTCTAATAAGGTGAACACCCTAATCTAATGGGCTAGATTAGATGAGGATGATTGAGTAGTATTTATGATTTCTTTTTATATCATTTTCTCACAAGAAATCATCACAAAAGAAAAAACTAGTGAATACTTTCAAAAACTCAAGAGAGAAGAAGATAAAGAATAATGAAATCAATCCTTTTGTGATGAATAGTAGATAAGAATATATGATTGATTATGGAACCATGGTCAAGGATGAGAAGCTTAACCTTTGTAGAGAATAAACTAGAGCTAGGGTTTGGTTAGGTTAAGGAATGTGTCATGGATAAATATCAACCATAATATCTTAACCAAAACAAAAGGAAATCCTTCTAGAATGGGCAAGAAGGAGCTAACCCCAATCAAACCCTAATCTCTTTTTATCATCACTAAACATGTTTCATAATAAATCATATCATGTTACTATAATATATATCACATATATATTATATTTGTAACAAAAGAAAATAATACAATTAATATATATCGCATATATATCAATGTATTATCCGGTGAGAAAATGAAATAATAAAGCGAGCCAATATTAGATAATGTAATACGATATATCATATATATTACTATACATTAAATCATCGAATCAACACTTGATTCGAAAATCCGGCTATATCGAATATAACCGACTAATATATCATGTACCGATTCATCGAATCAACACTTGATCCGATGTCCCGGTTCATATATAAATATCGCGAGAATATAATACGGTATCTCATATCGCATTATCCTCGGTCCTGCACATATCACATATGTGCCTCTACTCCGTTTTACCTGAGCCAAGAAACCTCTGTGTAGGACTCTAAAGATTCGTCAATACGCCGGTAGCAGGTGATGATCATATCAAACACCCACAAGCTGCAAGCGGTCAACTAAACGTAACAGCCACCCAGGTATTGAGCGATCAGAAGATCAACAAGCTAGCCTGTCCGTTCTCCTGTGAATCCAATCAGTAACACTCCCGTACAGTCCGGTCTGTTCGTCTGATATGTCGCATATCAAGTCTAGGGGTGGTATACGTCAGACCCCAGTAACCGATAAGTCGTGTCGATATGAGGCTCATAACAGGTCGAGAAACTACTAGTAACACTTACCAGTATTCTCTATATCAGCCCTGGACAGGGACTTCCAGTTATAGCCAATCGAACACAACACAACATCAACTCCCTATACCGGGAGAGACGAATCCCCTCCTATCGCTCATTGCCTCCATGTGATTCGGGGCTGTACCCAAAAGCCACCATTTTGCACGCCCTCTTGGACATGGTAAGGTGGAAATCAAAGCACAGTGGGAATCACACATGACTCTATGACGATCTCGGGTCTACAGACTACCCTGTACGAGTGTCACCGGAGAACTGCCATATGATGTGTAGTATATCACCATCTGGGAGTTCTCGGCGAGTCCGTCCAGTGTACCCAGTCTCCACTGAGCACCCATACACCATCCTTGATGTCAAACACCGATGGATATGGGATCATCCATCGCCCATCATATGGGTTAAGATGCGTATACGCTAGTCTACTCTGGTGTATCGATGCCCTGTCTCGATATACCCTCAACTAGGAACAGTTATAGGATGTACTCATCGACTACCGTGGCCCCACTAGTATGATCTCATCATAGTCCCAGTAGTCGAGTACAGATCCTAAGGGTTTTATCAACATGTGAGAGAAAGACAGTAAACCAGTACAAGTCAACATGTTAAGATAAAGTGAAACTAAATAGTATACTATCATGACGAGCAAGAAAGTCCTCTCTGTATATATCTAAGCATCCATCATAATATACATCATATGTACAACAATGGCCTCTAGGGAATATACATAACTAACAAAAACCCGTTGGATGCAAATGGATCTACAAAAGGAAACTTGGTGTAGATGGGCAGGTGGAAACCTATAAAGCTAGACTCGTTGCAAAAGGTTTTCGTCAAAAACCTGGTGTGGACTATGACAAAACTTTTTTTCCAGTGGCTATGCTTAAATCCATTCGGGTCCTACTTGCTATTGCTGCTTTCCATGACTATGAAATCTGGCAGATGGACGTTAAAACGGCTTTTCTGAACAGCTGTTTGGAAGAGTGCGTTTACATGGATCAGCCAGAAGGTTTTGTAGAAAGTGGGAGCAGCGGGAAGGTGTGCAATTTGCTTAAATCCATTTATGGATTAAAACAGGCATCGCGGAGCTGGAACATCTGTTTTGAGGTGGCAATCAAGGAATTTGATTTCATCAAGAACGAAGATGAACCTTGTGTCTATAAGAAGATTGTAGGACGAACTGTCGTGATCCTAGTCTTGTACGTCGACGACATTCTTTTGATAGGAAATGACATTCCTATGCTACAATTGGTCAAGCTATTTTTGTCACAACGGTTCTCCATGAAGGACCTGGGTGATGCCTCATACATTCTGGGGATCAAGATCTACAGAGATAGATCCAAGAGACTACTGGGACTTTCGCAGTCCAGGTACATAGAGACCGTACTAAAGAGATTTAGTATGGAGGATTCCAAGCGCGGTAACATACCCGCATTGCACGGAATTATCCTCTCCAAGAATATGTCTCCTAAGACTGACGAGGAGAGGGTTCGCATGAGCACTATACCCTACGCTTCGGCGGTAGGATCTATAATGTATGCGATGCTATGTACAAGACCAGATGTAGCTTACGCGCTGAGCGTGGTGAGCCGGTATTAGTCAGGCCCAGGTGAGGACCACAGTACGGCAGTGAAGAACATTCTCAAGTACCTAAGAAGGACTAAGGAGATGTTCTTGGTTTACGGTAATGGAGACCTCAGGGTTGAGTTCTTTACCGATTCAAGCTTCCAGAGTGACAAAGATGACAGCAAGTCTGTCTCGGGTTTTGTGTTTACCCTCAACGGAGGGGCGGTATGTTGGAGGAGTTCCAAACAGGATACCGTCGCAGACTCGACGATGGAGGCTGAATACATTGCTGCAAGCGATGCCGTAAAAGAGGCGGTCTGGATGAAGAAGTTCATTAGTGAACTTCAGGTGGTTCCGTCCATTGTTGACCCAATATCTTCGTATTGCGATAACAATGGGGCTATAGATTTAGCGAAGGAACCAAGGTCTCATCAGAAATCTAGACACATCTTAAGGCGGTATCACCTGATCAGGGAGATCATTGATTGCCAGGAGATCGAGGTACGGAGAGTGGACACAAAAGACAATACAGCAGATCCATTCACGAAGGCCCTCCCTCAAACACAGTTCGAGCGACTTTTTGAGCTATTGGGTATGCGGTACGCTGGCAGCTGGCCTTAGTGCAGACGTTGGGTATGCGGTACACCAATTGCTGGCCTTTAGTGGAAGTGGGAGGTTGTTAGATATGTATGCCCTAGAGGCCATTATTGTATAGTACTAGTTTGTATAATACATTTTGGAGGCTTGGGATATATATATGGTTTCACGACAGTCTTGCTCGATATAGTAGTATGCTACTTAGTTTGTTTCTATCTTAATATGTGTATATGTTTCTTTTAACATATCGCTAAAAACATATTGGTAGAGCCCTTAGGATTTTTGCTTGACTACCGGCGTTGTGATGGCGATCA
This sequence comes from Agapanthus africanus, assembly GCA_030015575.1. Lineage (NCBI taxonomy): Eukaryota > Viridiplantae > Streptophyta > Magnoliopsida > Asparagales > Amaryllidaceae > Agapanthus > Agapanthus africanus. Next base: position 356,857,461 of record JASDDO010000008.1, read on the forward strand.
CACTAGTGGGGGCTGGATAGTATATAAGCACATCCTTATTTTGGTCCCTAGTAGTAGGATTATCGAGACAGGGCATCGATACTCCAAAGTAGACTGGTGCATACGCTTCTCTTCCCAGCAGGGGAGATGGTCTGTCCCAAAGCCATCAGCACGTCGTACTGGAGATAGTATGCAAGTGATCGTTAGGTTATGAGTACACTGGACAGGACTCGTCAGGAACTGTTGGTTGGTATTATACCTATCGTCAGTTAACAGATCCCAGGTGACATGAGTACAGCTTAGTCCGCTGACTTGACACTGTCACTTCGCCTCGAGTGTGTTCCCACTGTTTTTAGATTACTACCCTACCACGGCTCAACTGAGTCG